>OY728145.1:1399553404-1400803404 GCA_963277665.1 Viscum album | reverse complement strand
TTATGAATAGTAATAACCACTTTTTAAAATTATAGAAATTTTATATTTCAAAATGGACTTCATTTTTGTATTCGTAATATCGAAATTATCCTAAGTTGAATTTTTTGTAACTTTCTGAGAACTTCCAAATTTTTTTATGAATAGTGAAAAATACTTAAAACAACTTTTTAATCAAAATAATTTATTGTAATAAATTATACTATTTCGTGGTTTTAAAGTATAATTAGAATATATTTTTACCATTTTATCCAATGGTGGTCATTAGAATTAATTTAACATTGAAATTGGAAATAAACAATTGCCAATCTTTTGATATAAATTGTTTCTTAAAAACACGCTATTTGTTGTGACAACGGGAATTAATTTTAAAATTAATTAATGCAACTTATATGTTTGGAATTTTGTAAAATAGACATTATTTTTGAATTCGGAATATCAATTATAGCTTAGGGTGAAATTTTGGCATTGTTCTGAAAAACATCAATTTTTGATGAATAGTGAAACCACTAAGTGGTAGTTAAATAACTGATTTTTCGTTTAAATGAAATATTACCACATCTGTGATTTGATTTTAAAAAATCCAACATACATGGTTTTCATTAAGAAGTAAAATGTGGTTCAATGAGATTAAAATAATTTTTTGGTGAATAGTTACTTTTAAGTTCTTAATCGCGATTAGAGGTAATTAGTATAGTTTAAGGTAAAAATAGTGTTTTAATAATATGATATGAGCTTGACACTTGTCCTACTCCAATTGGATGAGTCATGGCCGACCAAGAAAACCCATGGGTCAACTTGGGGACCCCATGGAGCCACCTTGGTTGGAAAATGACATTAATATATATTTATTTAATGTTAAAATTAAATTGACACAAACATGATTTGTTTTATTAAAACAGATTTTAAGTGGGGTTACATAAGTACAAATTTTGACTATAAATATTCATTATAAAGATAAAAAGATTTCATACATCATAGTATTTTTTTATAATTTTTAGACCTTAAATAAATTAAATTATTTATGACATCATTATGATGCAGCGATGACCACATTATTTAACGATTTTAATAAAATAAAAAGATAATGTAAAATCTAAGGCTTACACTTGTCCAAAGACTATTGGATGGGTAGATTTAGAACCCTTATCACCTTAGCCACGAATTATATAAGTGTGGGACCTTTAGAATCCGAAAAGCATTGTGTAATAATGTAACATTTCAATCTTTCCAAAAGAGCCCCTCCTCTCCTCTTATAAAAGGCCCCCACCTCTACCACCTTATTCACACTTTCAAGCCTTTTGGTTCGGCCATCCTCTGCCCAAATACTCTCCCAACTCCTCTCCCTTCATACTAGAAGCTTTACTTTAGTCATAAATCCATCATAAAGAGTCCTTTTGATCAAACCAAAAGGAAGAACCCGAAGAAGAGGTAACGTTTTCATCACCATCTTTCAAGTTTCTTTCTTCTTCCACTCCCTCTTTGTTCATTATTTCAATTCTAAAATTATAACTCCAGTATCTTTTATATACTGTGAGGTTATTATAAATATGTAACAACCATATTCAGTATTCTACCCATCATTTGAATGACATGTCACCATACGTGCGTACGTACGGCATACCGACTCCACGTCGTGGTGTAATTGTTATTCAATTTTTTATTATTTATATGGGTATAAAAATGATATGTAATTCATGTAAATAATAAATATAACATGATAATGATTCTGTATATATGATATAATATCCAATTATATATTATTTTAATATCAAAATAATGATATTGTCACTCGTGCGTACGTACGGACTACCGTCTCCACGAACGCGATGAGATTCATTCTCTGTCGTATCCATTCAAGTATAATTATCATTTGATGATTTAAAAATAATGTTTAAGGACATGATATAATTCTTGATATGAATAAGATACAACCTATCCATGAAAAACATGACTTACGTAACGAAACATATAAAAGAAAATGAGTAAGTTGACACCCGAAACAACGATAAATCTAAGATATTGTTAACAAAGCAATGTTAAAACATCATGTATGATATCATATGAATGTATATGATTATTGTATAATTTAATAACAATTATATCACCATTATACAGGAGGTTAACCTACCCCAACCAAGGAAAAGTACAAGGTATGGGAATTTCATAACCCAATTTTCACTCTTTGGGTTAATCTCCTACTTTCAAATTATGTCATGATATTATTATGTATTATATTGTATTTGTACATTATTTATGTGTACTTATAGTGAATACACATTATAGATGAACTTTATTTAAAAAAATGATCTTTTTAAGGACTTCGTCTCTATCCCCTTTCATTGAAGCATATTTGGTTTTATATAAAACATTCTTTTATACGGTGTATAAACCCCTTTCACTTTTACATTTATTCAAAAGGAATCTTTTTTATACGAAGAATTTTACTAAATGACAAAAAGGGAATGTTTTTCTTTCCGTACTTATACGGCGACAACTACTTCTCTGCCGCCGTGACCATTATTTGAGTTTCGGCTTCCTCTACAAGCCATCACTTTTTTTTAATGAAATATAAATACAAAGTTTTATCTTTCTTTTATTTTGGTATAGAAAATGGTTTTGAAAGCATTTTTATTATATCAATGTGTTGTATTGACAATCTTTTGATTGAAATGTGGAAATTTTATATTTCCTTTACGCATGTTTTATGTGATACGATTATGTTATGGTTTATGAAATGTTTAAGCCTATTCATATGAGGAATGAATTGGACTTAATAAGTGATGGGTGGAGCCCTCTATAGCTCCTCGATGCATCGGCAGGTCTCATGAGAAAAACTAGTGTCTTGGAATGAGTCCTTGACAAAATCTTATTTGTGGTCTTGGCATGAGTCCTTGGCTACGTGGTTATGATAGTCTAGCATTATGCATTCCATCATTATGAAAGTGGTTATTGACATTGCATGTGATTATTCGACCAGTAGAATATCCATGTGAAGAAGTGAATGGCATTATCTCATTTTACTTTTGCCATATTATGTTGAATTTCAAGTTTAAAGGGCTTTTGTTTTAGTTATACATTGCCTTAAATGTTAATGTTTATTTATGAAAGCTTCCGCTATATTGTTATCCTTACTGAGCATCTGAGCTCACCCCTTTCAATGTTTTAATATTTTCCAGGATGTGAAGAAGTATTTTATGAATGACCTGCAGGGATAGTCAGAATAGGATATAAGTGTGGACTATGAAGACTTTGTTATTAGTTTTTCACTTTATGATGTAATGTAGGACTTATGAATGTATCTAGTGTTTCCAAGGATACTAAACTAATCGGTCTTTCGAGACTTGATCTTTTGTGGTCATGCCAATGTTACGAAGTAATGCACCGACTCTGGGTTGCTGGGGTCGGGGCGTTACAGTTAAGGTTTCTCCGAAGAGATTTAGGGAATATACTGTGATGGGTATTCCAAACATAACAAATAGGGTTACTCTCTACGTAAGAATGTTATGAACGCCTCAAGATACCTTTATGTCTTATGATTTCTATGATTTATTCATTATTTAATGAGGTATGGTAAAGTGATTATGTTTTATGGGTATAGTATGATTTCATTCTTATGTAGATATGTACCCATGTTTCCTTTCCATATTTTTATATCCCATACTGAGCTTTTTATGCTCATCCCAAGTTTTTGAAATGTTTTTCACTGGTCAAGGGAAAGGTACATGATACGATGATAGTGTTGAGGAAGTGTCAAGAAAAAATCCATGTTTTATTTTACATATTTTTCCATTGATGGGAGAAACGAATACTATCTTTTATGTAACCACTTTGTTTAAATGAGTAATGTAATGCATGTTTTATGATCTAATTCTCTAAAACTATAAACCTAAAAAGATCTTCAAGTTGTAATCTTGTAATAACTCAAGAGTAATTAAGGTTTAAGACCAGGGCCTTATATTGATAATCTATGGATTATGTTGTAATGATAATGCTTTTAGGTTTTCTATGTTCTTATATATAACTCATTTTTATTTTACAATATTTATCCATTTTGGAAATGTGTCGAATGAAGTAAAAAAGCTATTTGGATAATAATTTCATTTTTATTCAATACCCTAGAAAGGTTATAATTGGAATAGTAAAATTTCCAGATGCATGAAATCCGTTGATGTAGGATATTAATGGTGTTAACCATTCCAATGTGATATCAAATAATCCATTTAGGAATATGATTATAATGGATCATATGAGGAATCACAACCCTCTAACATTATGTGGAACCCAAGATCCAATTTCTAAAAAAGGATGGATCTATGATGTAAAAAAGAGATATGATTATTTTGTTTTTTGATAAAAATACAATTATTAACATTTATCAATTTAAAGGTGTGTTTTATCAAGATTATTTTATAATTAATAATTCAAAATGGAATGAGTAGAATTTTCCATAGAGTTTTCAATAATTAAATATATTTTCATTAACATTTATTTTCAAAAGGAATCTCGATATAAGATTAATAATTAATTTTTTGATCTAAAGAAAAATTATGAGCATTATATTGAATCATGAAAAGGATATTTCATTAGATTGTCTAGGTATTAAAAATATGTAATTATTACCAAGATATTTAAATAGAAAAGTGTTACTGAAGATTCAAACCATGGTTTAAAAAAATATTTTACCTCTTTTGAATTTAAAATCAATCATAATATTGAATAGAGGGTTGAGATGGCCAAAATGGATTTTTAATGAATTTTAAAACAATAAATAAATGAAGTGGTCTAGGAGTCATGTAAATCGAAAAGCATCCAACAATGAAATTTGGAGGTAATTTTTGCAATCTATCCCTTATTATAAATGTGTTACGAAGAATCATGGGGAATGTATTATGAAATATGGAAAATATAATCAATATTTTATGTTATGTTATGTGAATATTTATTACATATAATAGAATTATGCTTATGGTCTCAAAAAATATTATGATCATGTTGATAGATGTTTTAAATGAATTGATATGGTCATTATGATATTTTCTATTTTATTAAATTGATGAAGAATTGGAATCATCATGAACATAAGAAAAAGGTTGTGGAAAATTCATTAATTATAACCAGAGAAAATTTAAGACCATAAATAATTTTTGTGATAGGTAAATTAATTATTTATTACAATTATTCCAAAGTTTTATTTGATTAATGGTATACACATTTATTAAATTTTGATAATTTCTATTTTTAAATGGAAATATTTCATGAATAAATTATGATGTATCATATATTAAAAAGTCATGATAGAATTATTAAGGAAACAAAATTTTATAAGAATATCCCATAGTGATATGTAGTTTGCTTTTTCATAAAATTTCCAATATTTATACATATTTTCAAGTATGATGTTATTTTGGTTATGGATTTAATTTGAGTTCAACATGAAATTATCGATTATAGATATACGGATGTTATATTCATTTTTAAGGTGTATTTTAATTTTTATATAATAATGAGTTCATAACAATCAAAATATATCAAGAAGATAATAAAATTAAAAAATATAGAATATAATGTTAACATAGATCTATTTTATAAATGATGGAATTTATTTACATAAAGGAGGTGCTAGTTGTAAATAATCATGAGGATCTATTTCTAATGATCTCCATTGTATTACTTTTAATTGGGAGGTTGAACTCATCATTGAAATCATTCAAAATGTTAATGCAATTTAAATGATCTCTTATCATATATAACTATTATAGTTATTGGAATTGAAATACTAGTAAAATTATTTTCTTTAAAGGGGGATAATTCATTCTACCACATTACCTTTGGTTGAACCTAATTATTATTAAAAATAAGGATTGTTCAATGAGTATTTACATTTGGTATATAGAACTAGATAAGATTACAGCTATGAAAAAATGTTTTTCGCCACATATAAATGTATTTTTTGATCACCATCAGTGATTAATGTATTTTTAAAATATGTTTCCAATAACAAGATATGATTATCCCAATGTTTGGGCGGAATAAATTATAAAGGAGAAATTCCGTAATAGGTATGAGAATTATAAGTTTGTGGTTATAGTCTTCATGTTAAAAAATAATTCCAATATGATCATGGGTATTATGAATTTAACTATCCATGAGGATTTTGATATTTTGTTGGATATATTTATTAATGAAATTATAATTTATTAAAATATATATGAAGAATACTAGAGACATCTAAGTATTATTACATTCGTTTTAAAAGAAAATAATTTTAATAATTTTTCTGTAAATGTAAATTTTGTATATATTTTATTTATTTCCATGGAAATATTATTTCTAATGATTGGATAATTATTTATATTTCTAAAACTATGGATGAGAAAGTGTTTCCAAGTCCTAATAATGTCATTTAGATTTAATGTTTTCTTGTATTAGCTGGTTAAAACTGTCCGTTGAAAACCATTATTGTTTATCTTCCCAACTAACTATGTAAACTCGAAATGGAGAAATGGTTTTCTGGAAAATGAAATGAGAATAACTATTTAGGGGATTGAATAGTAGTATGTTTGATAATTCATTATTTCCATCGCAATCATAAAATGGTGATATTAATATCTAAAATGACTTTTCTTTGATGGAACATCATTTTTTGATGAAATATGATCATTTAATTTTATATCAATAATAAATATTGATAATCAAATTATATAATTACCCTACGAATGATATTGAACTAGATGTAGTTTTTTCAGATATAAAATTTTCACAAAATATTTTATATATCAAAAATTGTAAATGTATACTAACGATGTATCTTTTGTGAAAATATTCAATCTAAAAGTGTATAACATGAAAAATAGAGGATAGTAAGAACTAATTAAGGATTTTAATTTATTTTCTCAATATCACTATATAAAATCAAACAACGCAGTAGTTGGATTGATGAGAAATTATAATGCCTCATTAGAAATGCTATGTTTGTAAAATGAACATATGGTTAATGAATTAATCAACGATAGACTAGTAATTGTGTATCTAGGAACTCCCAATCTTTTATTATAATTTATCTTTGTTTTAATCATTTTTAGAAACAATTTATCATGAATAGAAGAGAGATTTGGGTATTTATGGATTATCATAGTTGGATAAGAAGGGTAAGGTTCCTTAATGTAAAATTGGAATGAAATATTAATGTGATTTTGAAAGATATTTTATCTAGAAATTGATTCCCTATTAAAGATTGATTTATTTATCTAAGCTCATAGATCTCTATTTCTTCCATCATGAATGTATAAGTTGTATAGATTACATAGTGAATATTAAGGGTGATACATAATAAAGAAATGTGTTGCATATTTTATTATAAAATGTTTTAATTTTTAAAATGTTAATTTTGTGTTAAAATTATCAAAGGGGATGATTTATCTTTTTTCCATTGCATGAATGGAAATATGATAATTTATAAAATATTTTTTTATGGGATTACCAAATATATATTGATATAATAATGTGATTTCAGTAAATTTTATTAGATTAAATAAATATACACATTTTTCCCTATTCACAATTGTATGTGATTATATTCTCTTTGCATCGCATACTATAAAGTGGTAGATAAATTTTATAGATCCCCACCCTTAATATTATTTGATCATGATCCATGATTTACAATTAATTTTTAGAAAAGAAAACACTTTTATTCTGGTACTGTATTATATTTAATATATCTTTTCATCCACAATATTATGGATAAAAAGTGAAAAAAATTACAAACATGAAGGATATGCTTTGAGAATTCTCATTTGAATAACTATGATATTGGGATCAATACCTCCATTTGGTGGAAGTTTCTTTTAACAATGTTCTTCATTTCTATATATTAATGGAACCTTTTGAGGAATTATATGGAATTTTGTGTTATAAAATGGTGTATTATAATGGAGTCATGGAAGGAATTTTATAGGAACCAAAACTGGAATAAAAAATGATAGAAAATGTAGAGATTATTTAATACCACATTATGGTTTATCAAAGTTAGAATAAGGGGTATGCAGATATAGGAGGAAGTATCTTTCATTTGAGGTATATCAGCATGTCTTTCATATAATATTTTTATTGAAAGTTTTTGTTGTATTTTGTAAACACGGAATTATATGAAAAACTTTTATTGGTCCATATAAATGTTTTGAAAAGGTTAGATCAATTCATTATTTAGTAGAGTTACCCGTAATCTTATCTTATATAAGTGATGTGTTTCATGTCTTATTGTTAATAAAATATGTACATGATTAATATCATGTTTTGAGCCATAAGGTGATATATATGGAACAAAATAGTTATTATGTGGAAAATATAGAGTAAATTCTAGATCAAAAAGGGAATGTTTTACCAAATAAGTTAACTCACCAAGTTACGGTTTTATGTAAAATTCATATGATATAAGTTGAAACATTGGAACCTGGAAATTTTATAAGGAGACATTATCCCTTCAGGATTATGTGATTAATAAAATTATGAAGAAATAATTTCATTATTAATATAATATTGGGAAATCTAAGTAATGTTAATAATTAATTAATTTCATACCTTGTTAATATTTATGATTATATTTCATTGGTTTATATACTTTTAAATAATTTTATTTGATTTCTCAAAATGAAAAAGATATAGTTTTATTTTAACTAAGTCGTTTCATATGTAATATATGAATTTATTAATAATATAAATTTATAAATTATTGAAATTGAATTGTATAAAAAAACATTTCAATTATTTTCATTTGCAATATATATTGTGATGATTTTTTTGATTTTTCTAGAAATATTAATTTTTGGATAATTGTGTAAATATTGATTTTTAGGGGAACTGTCATTTATTGTCATTTATTTATAATATCCCATTATAATTTGGATATGTTTTAATGTAACATTGGTACCATTTTGAAAAAATCTAATTAAATCCATATCAGTTTACATAATTCTTAATTTCAATATATATTCTTTTTAGGATTAATAGAACATTTAGAAAATATTTTCGTTCAGTTTTTCACGTATATATTAAAACTATTTTTTCCACTCCTACAAATTGCGTAGTGAAAAATATATTTTATTTTCTGAATTTTGTGTTCAAATTTGTAAATGTTTTCAATATAATTTTGGTTCATATTGAAAAATAAACAGGGTAAAAATTTGCAACATGATATTATGTAACACTATTTACTTATAGTTTAAGGTAAGTGATAAGGTTGTACAATAACATATTAAATATTAATAGAAGAGATTATTTTGAAACATATAATATTATAATTTATATTGTTTTTATTTAGGGATATATTACAATGAATTAGGATTATATTAATTTAGAACACTGAAAAATAACAGGAGTGTCACTCCCCCCAGTTATAAAAGGGTACCCCTCTAACCTTTTATTCACATACATTGAGTATTTTTTTCATGACCAGTACATACACAAAAAACATCCAAAAATAACTACCCATATCATAGAGGTCTTGGTATCACTAAAATTAAATCCTAATAATACTTAATATGTATTCCAATGAATATTCTCCAATGAAGATGAATTTATGTTTGCTCATAGTGAGTGAGACTCAAGGTGTGGGATTTCTCATCTAAATTCACTTTCACATAATTTCATTCCATGTTCACTACATGTTCTATTTTGTATAGTGTTTATAATTCCATATTTTTTTTCTTTAATTTACATAAACATATTATTTTTTTAAATTTTTTTCTAGGTTTATACATTAATGGAATTTCGATATAAAATTTATTAATGTTGTTAGGGGTTTCTCTTTAATCTCATATATTAATAGAATTCAGATTTTTGATCTATTTTCCCAGGAGACTCATTTTAATTAAAATGATTCAACTAGGTTACAAATATTTGTATATTTAGATTGAATGACTTTTTTTAAAATGTTTTACTTTCTTTATGACAGTTTTAAAAGAGGAACTTGTAACTTTTTGAAAAGGTTTATTTTTCTGATTTTTTTAAAAATATGAAATGATCATATTTTAATGTATAATAAATGAATAAAATTTCTCACATTAATGACTGTTATGATTTAATAATATTCTTGTAATCACCTTTATTTATTATAAAACAAATTACCCCTTCATATTCATTGGGGGATATTTTCATTTTATGATTTTTAATAGAAAAAGAATGATTCTCGTTATTTTAAGACAATACATTGAGTGACTATATATGTACGGGTTTAATTAAATAATTTATTAGACGTTGTGATGAAAAATATATATTGTTTTTGTTAAATTTTCGTTATATTCCATGATCAGTTTTGAAGATATTGGTTGAGCCCTAATATTTCTCTCCAATGCATTATGTAATGATTTTTACTAATATATGTTTGAATTAACATAGTGGGTTATTCTATATATAAAAATTCATGTAAGATTAGTTATATGGGTCATATGAAGATGATTTAACAATATATGTACAAGAAAATTATATCCTTCCAAATGATTTTTAATTAATGTCTTCTTATGTCATAATGTAATCTAATGAGCATATGTTTAAAGAATGGTTACGACCCTTTTATGAGTGAAATTCATCTTTGTTTAGAAAATGCTTCCATGTGGACCATTTTTTATATGAAATTATCATTAATATTATTTTCCCTTAATGAATTCTTGTAATAATTTTATGATAATATTTTTTAATTAATATAATTTCATATAGATGAAAACGATGATTTTATCTTACTATTTATTAATTAAAAATGGAAATTTTGTTTTAGGATTTAATGATTTTCCAGATGGATTCTTACATTTTTCTCAAGTTATATTACATATTAAATTTTTTACCATGCTATGTTTTCATTTCATTTTAGAGGACCTATGGATGAGTGGGAACCATTTTTAGGTCTATATATTTTCTATTGGGAGTCATTTTTATAGAATCAATGGACTTTTGATTGAAATTAGAGTTCAATTTTAAAAAATCATGTTTTCTTCAGAAAAGATTGACGTTTATTGGATTTATATAAGTTTTTTAATGTGTTTGTTATATAAATGTTTTTATTATTATTATAAAACTATAATATAAAATATCATATAATTATGTATTATTTTTGTCAGAGGATATTTTATTATTCAAAATTTTATACCGTAAAATAAATAAGTTATCACCAATTAAAGATATTAGTTGATTTTAGTTTTCTATATCAGTCAAATTTTTTCAAAATGTAAATAAGAAAACTACTTTTACTATATAACCCAATATATAAGAGTAATAAAAACCCTATACAAAATAATAACTTATTCCAAAACAATCGGTTGATAGTAGGGGTTTTGGGATCGAGGGACTTCTTAATATGATTTTCGGCCAAGGAATACCTTCTCTCTGTTTGGATGAGTGATTTGTGAGTAATTTTAGGTTATCAATTTTATTTATTTCATTGGTATTTTGATTTTTATTCGAAGTGTGATCCCCCCGTAATAGAGACATGGATTTCCCTCCCCATTATTCTATTACCTTTATAAAACCCAGGGGTCTATTATGTAATCAGCAACATGGTGGTCCATTTTCTCTACCCAGATTAGAAAACCCACACATTATGCCACCGAATATCTCTTAGACATTGGGTAGAACCCAATATATCCAAGGCCCCCATTGTTTTTTTGACATTGATATTTAAGGGGATATGTCTTTTAGAAAACGTGTATGATATGAATCACATCTTCATTTTTTCATATTGTAGATGTCTGGGCCATGCTTCTCGTAGATGCCAACATGCATCATCTGGTAATTCTCAGGTACATCCCTTGGTTGTGAATCATTCCATGAAGACCGTAATTATTTTTAGGTTGATCATCTAGGACAATTTTACTGAATGAAATGATCTTGTATAAGAAGTGACAGGTATTGGGGAGATGGTATATTCCTCAGATACTCTGAATGAGTTTAGGATCAAGGATATTATGCTAATAATTATGGACCCAAATGACTGTTTGAGGTGTGATTTGGGCAATAAAATTCCTTCTATTCAAGATAGAATGGGGGATTATATAGGATGGTGGTGGTCTAAATTGAAGTACATTGGTTACTTCATCATTTTTATATTTTTTGAGAACAAATATTTCAATAGACACCTAGAAAAAACTGAGAATCATAAAGTTTGATTTGATTTTATAGGATGTTTTTAATCAATTGAGGCATGATTTGGGTATCGGTACTCAATCATATAACATTCAAGGTGGTTAAAGGATGAATAAGGGGGTATGTGTGGTATCAAGAAGTAGTATAACCCGTAATGGTCCATGATAATGAGATCCCTCAACTCATTTTCCTAATTTCCATGGACAATCGTAGGAGACCTATACAAGGTTTTGGACTAAGAACCATTTTTGTGTATTGGGTGATGTTGATCTAATGAAATTTTATAAAAGGAGTTTTGTGGCAGAAGGAAATGATGATAATATTCTATTTTGTGGCATGTTGGATGACAAAGAAGTAGATAACGATTCTATCTCTGAAACTTGTCCCACCGAAACCATAGAAGAGAAACATGCATAAGAGTACCATCAATCCTATTCCAACAAATGAAATAACACCCCTATTGATTCAAATGGGTTTATTCAGTATGTGTGGACGCTATAATGATTGATGGACTACTCTAATTTACCAATTCATCTTATTATAAGGTCATCTAGTTAAGGAAAAGTCCCTCAAAATAAATTGACTACTATTGTAGACATTCCCAACATAATGTATAAGGGGCCTATTTTGAATATGGATCCATCAGCTAATGTGGATATTGAAACTTAGGTAGTGGAACCAATCCCCATTGATCTTCTGAAAGAAATTTGGATGACGTTGAATCAAATATCACCCAATAACATCTCATTATTTCTAATTAAGAAATGTTAGGGGATTCCTTCTTGATAATGGTCTCAAAGAAGGTTACGCACATAATAATTGAAATACCATTGCGAGTTTATTTTAATGAATAACAACCCACTTAGATTGATAAAAAATAGGATTTTGATTCATGGATTCAATGAAGTTAAAACAAAACTAGAGGGACATGTGAAGACTTTGGACACGATGGAATTTTATTTTGAGGATCTCATTGAACACAATCCAAAAATAGAGGTTACCTCCATCAAGTGGTTCTTATTTAATGTAATTAATTATAAAATCTTTAATCTATTCTAGACTGGTATGATTATTTTATATGATGATATAATTTTCATGTCGACTAAATGTTCTTTGTTTCCCACATTTCCCTTTAATATGTTCCTGAAATAAAATTTTATTTGGCCCTAATCTAAACTTTATCATAAAACTATTTAATTATATTATAACACAAAAATATTCTTTTGAAATAATACATGACTCAAAAATAAAATTAATGCATTTCCCTATATCCCATATTCATTATTCCATAGTATTTTTAAAATCAGTAAGGGTAGATATACACAAATATGTGATGAATTACTAAAAATAATAATTATCTAAACAATAAAACATTTAATATCATAACAAAAATAAATGTTTAAAATAAAAAAAATTCTGTAAAATATTCATATCATGTTAAATAAGTGAAAGGATAAAAGTTTTAATGTGTTTAAAAATTCTAAATAAAATTCTAGTTCCACAAGAAATAATGCAAACAATTTTTTCAACTACACTTACGAGATATCTATGTTATAGATTCCCTACGATCACCTTTATCATAGGGGGTGAATATGTAATTTTTATTGACATTATAAAATTTTAAGTTTAAAATAATGAGAAAATATAATTGGATGTTAGTGTAATTGGATGTACATGAGGATGAGAGTGTGTTTTCTATACCATAATCTCTCAACCAATCAAATAATAAAACATATAAAAGACACCAACATTTACAACAATTACCCACCCATAAAATGGTTTTTTTCCTTGGTGTGAATATGGTGGTATCGAAGTACTAATGGTTTATTATTTTTCTTCATGTGACATAAAAAACAAAAGGAATGGGATTGATATAGTGACCCATGATTGTTATGCTGGGATATTATATCTATTTCGATGAATATTTATTACTTTATAAAAACATAAGCTTATAGATCATTATATATTATTGTATTTGGATGCTGGGTTCACAATGCTATAATTTTGTGAAATATCCTCAATATATTCAATAAATTTCAACCCTATTAGTACTCTTCACAAGCGAACTCAACTTAAAAATTTTCTTCAAAAACATGTCAAATGAAACATTAGAAAGGGTGAGATCATATTCTCAATAAGAGTATAAAAGTTATATATTAATGATCTAATTTTTTTTACATGAGAATAAGGTTATGAGAACATGAAAATAACATTTTAAAACAAAACCCTATATATCGATGCTCAAAATCATGAGTCATGGCATAAAGATTACTATTTCAAAAGACTGGTTTCAAAAGAAAAAACATTACATGATCCATGAGAGCATAAAATTTTCATAACATATATAATTGTGGAATAAACGTAAGCATAAAAAATATTATGTCCATTATAACTAAAAAGGCATGAAAAACATGTCAGGATTGGGCTAATCACCCATTCCCCTATTTTCTGATAGGTATAATCTCTTATAAACGTTACTTTTTGTGGGTGTGGGATTACATCAAATTTAACCTCATATTTTTGGATTAGGATGAACTCATACACACCCTATTTTTTATACAATGGGGTAAGATCACATGCACCCTCTTGTTCCGGGCTTTAGATAACATTTTATATACACTTTTAGCTCATATAAAATTAATCACTGTCCTTTTCATTAGAGGGATATATAGGTCTCACCCATCACTTAATCCATATATTTATGTTTCAAAAGATCATATTACATACATAATATCATAACACATGAAAGATAATATTTTTCATAAAACATTTCAAAATAAAACTAATTTTGGAAAAGAAATGGGTTTCATAATTATTACCTCACTTCAAAATAAGATAACCCCTAGAAAATATATGGGTTCCACAAACATCTAATAATTAGAAACATAATCCATTAAAATAAATAATAGAAATATTATCCTCGGATCATATCCTCAATAAAGAAAACATAAAATTAAATGATAACATATTATATAGAAAATGCTTTTGTAAAGACACCTAGAACATTTCAAGATAAAAATAACTCTTCATTGAAATTCATATAATAAAACTAGAAATCCATAAAATTATTTGAAATATTTTTTCTTTTAAAATAAATATTTAAACATACCATTAAACATTAAAAAAACATTTAAAAATTATATATGAAAATACAATTTTTTAATTAAAAAAAGATATAAAACATAATTTTTTGAAATTAGATTTACATGAAAATAACCTTTAATAATTATCAATGAATAATTAATGAAACTAATGGTACAAAATGTGATAAATTCTATTCATTTCATACACATAACAATAAATATTCCTATTTAATGTTTTGGGGAAATCCAATTTTCTATTTTATTGAAAATTACACGACGATTGCATTCAAAACATTTTTTAGAAAAGTAAAACATGGGTAAAAGTTTTTTTAATAAATAAATTGAATAATGTTAAAATATTTTTTGAAAATATTTTTATAAATCATGGTTTTGGAAAAAAGTGATTTTTACTATATGTAGAAATAAATATGATTTCTCTTAAAGAAAATATTTTTAACTCTTGAGTACATAAAAAGAGGAAAAAAAGATACAATTATACAAATTATATAAACATAGGATTATAAAATCCTGTGTTTTTTGAGAGAATGTTATAAATATATCATCATTGGAAGCCTAATAAAAAACAATCTTGATGAATGATGATTTTGTAACTTAAAATTGTTACCACATTCGAAATAATGACTCCTAATCCCTTGGAATAAATAACGTTGAATGAAAATTATAATATCATCAGAGTATATTTATTCGTCATAAAACATGTCAAATGTATAGTATATACACCTCATATAATAATATACTTTCATAACATAGCTTGTGTCCCAAAAAAAGTAATTTTACCCATAAAATCTCTTACCACATTGGAAATGTTTTAACTTAAAAACCCTTGAAAGAGGGATACTGAAAAGGATATGTAAATTTATAAAAATTTAGTATATTAATCATAGAATAAATTAATTTTATTTATGTACCCTATATCAAATAAATACCTGGTGAATATGGAATGTGTCTTGTAGAAAAATAAAAGTGATATGATAATCCATTAACGTAATTCTTAATTTCTTCCGTTCTTGTTTGAACCTCCTATAAAATAAATATATGTTAATTATATATATATTAAAAAATAATATATATATATATATATATATTAAAAAATAATAAATAATCATATAATATCATATATATACCCTTATAATACTTCAATAAAAATCTATTAATAATTACATTATAAAATCATTATTTATTGGTGTTAAATATATCATTTATCTTGAGAGTTTTGTTTTTGTAGTTCCAATCAATGTAAATTTATCACCACATTATAATCTCTATTATGGTAAATAATATATTAAATTCATATATTTTTAAAAAAATATTTAAATTCATTTTTAAATATTATAAATAGAAGAAGAAATGCAGTCTTTGTAGAGATGATAGGTCATACATTCACATGAACCTTGTCTCTATCTTTTGATAGATTTCAGAAAAGATAAGAAACTAATTATTAAACAATATATAATAGTTATGATTTCATTTATATCATATATTTTTATTAAAAAATATTTATTAAGATCCATCTAAATCATTAGTGATAAACAATTACGACTCTTTGTGAGGCAGAAATCCACTATACATACGAACAACATTAGTGTAACCCACACAAAATGAAAATTAAAACTGTTATATAGGATATAATATTTCTATAAGTGAAATTGTGTTAAAATATCATATAAATATATTAAATCCATCAATATATACATTTTTTAATATTGGTGATTGAAAATTATTAATATCCGTTTTTGAGGTGGTAGTTCACCGTAGACATGATGGATAGTTTCATTTTACATTTAATGGATGTGGAGATACATATATTTCTTTTACATTAATATAATGACATATAATTATATAAGAGATAAATATATTTATTTATAATCTATGTTTTAAGTAAAAAAATAAGGCTAAAAGATAAGACATCAAAATAAGGATCTTCATGAAGATAATTAACTATGCCTAGAAGAAACACCTGTGAATATATCATTAAAGACAATACTGTTGGAATTTTGGGAGTAATGTCATATCTATAAAATGGATATGGATTTTTGAGTGGATATAGGAAGGTATTTTAAGAAATATATTTCTTTATAGTTTGGAACAAGGGAATTGTGGTGGGAGACTTTTTTAAACGGGGGAAAGAAACCCAAATGAAAACATCATGAAATTCCCAAGAGAATAAAAAATATCTGAGTCATTACCATGAAAATAGATTCTAAATGAACATATATTATAAATCTGGTAGTGATAATATTGAAATATTCTCATACATGTTTAATTTTATAAGTATTATGTAAATTTAAACCTTTATAATCTTTATTTAACCCCATAGTAAACCCATTATTACCTTAACCATGATAACAATTTTTTATTATTATTATTATTTATTAAGATAAACAATTAAGTAAAAATTATATTATAATATCCATTATTTTTAATCCAAACAAAGAATCCATTTTTAAAAATTAAACTCAGAAAAGTGAAAAAATGTAATTTCAAATTAATCCCTTGGACACGACGAGAATGTTGTTTTTCAAAGATAATGTTTTCAATAATTTAAAATTATTTATATAAAAATTCAATATGAAAATTATTCCAAATTCCAAGATTGTATTTACATGTGTATAAATGAAATTATATTACCTATAAAACCATATTTAATCTATTTTTATCTTTTTAATGATTTATATTAGATGAAAATTATTAAGAAAATCCTTTAATGTAACTATTCAATGAAAACATTATCTTCATAAAAAATTATGAAAAAAATCACGTGAAGATAAATTTAATATTACATTTAAAAAAATTAAAATAATTTCATTAAATTAAATTTTCTAAAATTATAAAATTAAAATAATTTCGAAATAATTTTTCAAATGTTGAAAATTTTGATTTAAAAAAAGTACAATATTAAAGCATAAAATTGTATTTATTGTTATCACTAAAAAAAATAATATAAGAAAAATGTGAAACATTTTATTGAATTTATAATGTAAAAATTTAATTAAAATCATTAAAAAGATTCATTAATTTATCGAGATAAAAAAAATTTGTGCAGATAAATTTTTTTTTTCAAAAAAAAGACAAGCTTTCTTTTAAAATGTTTATTATTTTCATTTCTAATTAAATGTTCACTAAGAAATTAAATATCTATACAAAGTCCAAAACAATTATTCCAAAATTTAGTCCATCCAATTCATACATACCATTCTAATGACTAGGTGATAATTAACATAATAAATTATAATATTTTAATAGTATGTAATTTTTTGTTCAAACTTAGTGTTTTGTGTTACACTGGATAAAATTAGTGTTGTGTGTAATGAAAGATAAATTACGTATAACATGTAACTCAAGATAAACATGGAATTACATGTAATACCAGTTAAACATGATATTGAGTGTCATTGAAGATAATCATTAGATTCCATTTAATGAAAAATATTATAAATATTAAATATATTCCAAACAAATCATAAAATATTGGGGATTACATTCTACCCCCCCCCCTAAAATGAATTTCGACCTCTAAATTCAATATGTTGGTTCAAAAAACACAGGATACTTCTACCAAAATACACCCATAGCTCGCCACATAGATTTTTAAGGCTGTTGTGTTTGCCAAAATATATTTACCATATGAGTGGTCTTACTTAGTATAACTTAATCAATATGATCCATAATCATAACTGATTGTTTCTCATAAGAAATATCATGATCCAGTGGTATAAACACTAATTTTAGTACATGTTAATGATCAGGTATATACAAGCTTTGGGTAGGAACAGAGATCACATAATCAATCTTATATATATTTATTGTAAGATCCAAATGATAATATATTATCTCAAAATGGAAAAAAATTAACATTGACTAATAAACCTAGGGATCTGTATTCCAACATTATATATGAAATATTTCATCAATTTTTTGTACATTGATCAATTTATACTTCATATTTTACTTCATGAAATGAAAATAAATTTTTTATATCTGAAACACTAGTGGATAAAAAGATCCATATTAGAAACATAAGTCATTCCTTACATCTATACTTATATAAAATTATTAGCACCTTTTATCCAGTAAGGATAAATCTTTAAATGGTGAAGTAATAAATTATTCTCTAAAACCTCAATAAATATTCAAGTTAAACCTTTTTAATATTTGTTAAACATATTGAACTTCTGAGAAATTAAAATCTACGACTTTTGAAACATGGTGACTATATTTCTCAAAATCATCATAACATTATTCACAAAAATGTCGTAAAGTTTTCTTTAATTGTAACATAACAGACATGCGAATATCGTCATCATATATTCACTTGAAACATGTTAATAAACAAAATTACCATAAAAACTTATAAGAACATAGATTCCTATTTATTCCTAAAGAAAACAAAATATTGTAAAATATATTACCAAAATAAAAAATTTTTGTGAACATTACCATTGATAAAATATAATATTTTGTCGAAAAATCATTAATTAGTTTATTAGAATCAATAAAACCTACCTAATTTATTCATATCAATCATCTCTTTACCCAAACTAAACACCATTTCATCAATATCTGGCTCATTTTAAGGGGTATCATACCTTTTGAAAAATATCACCTTTCTATTAAATAAATTTTATAGGTCATATTAACCAATCAAGATATTCTATAAAATAAATACATAGAAAGTATTCTGAAAATACCTTATATATATTAACATTCATATTTCATAATTATTGAACTTGAATACATAAATACTTTAAAAATCCAACTTCCTTCATCAACCATTAATTAGACTTCATCATCTTATTGCGTAAATACTCCTTCCAAAAATATGAAATTTGATTTATTTATTAACATTCATCAACATCAATTTAACCATTCTTTTCATATTTTTCATAGAGAAATTTTTTATAAAAACTCATACCATATATATGTCACTAACGGTCTATTCATTATTAGTACTATTACCATTATTCATACAACATTACAGATTCACATCATGAGCATTACCCCTATGAAATAAATTTCTATAATGCCTATACATTCCAAATTTAAAACTTTTAACATTTTTTATACATCAGAGATCCATTATTCTAATATAATTCTATTAATGAACTTTTCATTTTTCCTCATAAATTACTTTCTTTATGTCTTTATTTTCCACACTAATAAAACTATATTAATATACTTCTAGAACAATCAATTTTGTTACTATTCAAAAATTTGCAACGTACAGAAAGTAAAACCTTCTTTCATCTATGGTCTTTACCACCTGAACCCTCAATTAACTCACTTCTTATATTATTTAGTTATTATAGGAGTTGGTTGAGTATAAATATTTTATTCATATACCGTGATAATAGATTACAAATAATTATAGTATCTTTCACTCTACTCATCTGCACATTTGTTTTCTACTCAACACATTTTCTATCACATTCATAATTAATTTAGTTCTATCTAGTTACCACTATTGCCCAAATCCAGAAATCATAGTTTAGACAACAATAATAATAGTGGTAAACTATTAAATCAAGAAAAATATTTTATAAGATGATTAAATAATGAAAAATTATTTTCAATAAATGAAACCATAGGTTTAGAATAGGGTTTTCATGGTAAAAAACTATTTAACTCCATATTGATGGTTTGTAAATATTTTGTGAAGATCCAAAGAACATACCCCAGGAAATTCATATAGTTATTTAGCTGGACCAATTTTTGTGCACCAAGTGATGATTGAGTCATTATCAATTCACACTTTTTAGAGTTATAACCCCTGGGTTCATTTATTCTAGAGCCATATGAACAAATAGTATTGATACATGGTAGTAATTTATGAAACAACATTCTTTATCAATAAACAAAATTCAAGGATATTTTATTATACATGGACTTATTATTATAACTATACATAGACATATCCTAAGATATATCTTTGGAATTATCCATTGGGATATCACTAATATTTTATCATCCTTGTTTCCAATGGTTAACATGAAGTATCATCTGATACAAGAAATGGTGAATCAGAATTTTAATACCTGGATATTATATCTTTTTATGTTTATATTTTACACATTAAACAAACACACGCCTGAGGACCATAAAATTTTTGTGCCTTTGGATAATAGTTACAATATTTTGTAATTTTGTAAAATATCTTCAAAATATCGCTTCAATATCTTCCCTTTAGTACCATACACAAAAAAACTACATAAAAACATCACTTATAATCTATGTAAAGTAAAAATAAGAAATGGTGAGATAAGATGCTCAATAATGGTATAAAACTGAGATATCAGTGATCACATAAGCATGAAATTAGAATAAGGGTATGAGAACATGATAATAACAATTGAAAAGCATGCCCTGGATAGTATAAATCAAAATATTGAGTCCCGGAATATGTATTAGATGTTCAGAAGACATGAATCAAAAGAAATTTTATTTAAATGATCTGTGAAATCATATCATTTTAATATGAAATATAATTCTAGAATACAAAAAATCAAATAAAATATTTTTTCAAGGGTTTCCACCATGACCATGATAACATGTTAGAATATGGATAATCATTAGTGTAAGAGTTTTAGGATTTGTATAACCTCCCATATACCCTCTTATTTTGGGCTTGGGATAACTTACCATGATACCTCTTATTAAAGGCTAGTTATAACCTCCCTTGTACACTTATGTTTCAAGATTGTGATAACCTCCTCTGTACTCTCTTGATTTGGGATTGGGATAACATCACATGTTCCCTTTGAGATCATATAACTTTAATAATTACCCAATGAATTTGAGGAATATATATGTCCCACCCATAACATAATAAATAAATATTTGTGAAAAAATATCATAAAACAATTAAAATATCAAATCCCTTTAAAATTAATGTTATTTATAAAATACATAATTATAATATAACCCATGGAAAATAAACAGGTTTCATATTTATCTCATTATTTAATCATAACATAATCCCTATAAAATATATAGATTTCCTAAAAATATTTTCATAATAAACACAATCAATTCATCAAAAGAATAAGAATGGTATACTTGGATCATATCACCAATAAATAAAAGTAACATCAATGTATTCCATCTTAGAAGTAAAAAGATTTTAAAGAAACAAAAGGAACATTTTATTCGTAAAATAACAATTGTTTAAAAACTAATTTTTTAAAAAAAATATAAAAAAACATTACGAAATTATTTTATTTGAAATCAATATTTTTAAATTATAATGGTTTCTTCAAAATTAATTTTAAATATTTGTTTGGATACTATTCTTTGCAATTTATAAAAAACAAATTTTAAACATAAATCATTTTTAAAAAATTTTCTTCAAAAATAAATTGGGAAATTTTGAAAGTAACATTTAAATAAAATAATGTCCGTGATGGATAGAAATTTTTTTCATTATATATAAGTTAAAAACACATTCCTTTCACATTTTTATTAAAATACAAATTTTAATTGTACAAGAAACAATATAGATATTTCTTCCAAAAAACATTTTAAAGATATTCCAAAATTGGTAAAAGGAGTACATCACAAATCATTTTAATAATGATAAAAACATTTTTAAAAACATTTTTAGATAACGAAGTTTTATTAAAAAAAGTTTTTTATCCAGAGATAGAAATATAGATTTTTTAAACATTATTTTTAACACTTGTGTCCAAAAAGAGAGTAAAATGAAGAAATATATGTCCTCTCTTGACCTAACAAGTGGATGATAAAATATAGGAGTCTCATTAGATATTGATCAAAATACATCATCATTGTAAGAATAATCAAAAAAAATTGTGAAAAATTGATCAGATTGTTTCATAAAAGTATTACCACATTGCTATTATTGAATAATAATCAACATAAACAAATAAAATTAAATTAAACATTAAATATCATGAACATAACGAGGTTAATGATATAACATGTAATGGCCTGAACTTTTATACATAAAATTTCATTTTTGGATGAATTAAATTATATATTATGTATTTTCATTATAGAGAACACATCTACATACATAGATTTAGTATCTCCTATCGAATTTAAATGACCATTAAGCATCTTAACAATTTATAATATTGATTTTGAATAGTGATCGTATGATTAGTATGAATATAAATTATTGACAAAGAAAATTGAAATAGAATGAGAATGTAATGGCATCATCTAGAAAGATCATACATTAAGAATCATATTTATTACAACTTATAAGGGAGAAAAAATCATTGGGATTTTCCCATAACCAATCCCAAGATGAGATCCAACAATTAATGTATAAGCGATAACATTTATGAAATAATTTCAAGATCATGAAGATCATGATCTAAACCATGTACGGTGAACCAACTCACAAAAGTCTCACCATTACACACAATAAACTAAAGGTGTTTTCTGAAATAATAAAGGGATATGTATCAAGAATTCAATAATAATAATATATATTTTTTAAAGAATAATTTATATTTCTTTACAAAAAAATAATTATTAATTTGATAAATAAAACAATGAATTATATTTTTTGGTAATTTATATTTTCAATTATGATAATAAATTTAAAAAATAAATGATTTCTGAAATAAATGATATTTTAATAATAATAATTTTTTATATAATATGTATAAAGTATAGATTATAATATAATTTATCAAAGTAAAAACTAAATTTTAAGAGGGTTTAAAAGCTGTTATTATTATGAAACCCATCATTTTCTAATAATTTTGAATCCCTATTTTTAAAGTGAAAATTCATTGATTTTTGAAAAATTTTAGATAAAATAATAATTATTTTCTTAATCATAACTTCAAATTTATGAAATGGTGAATGTTTCAAAATATTCTCAGACAGTCAAATTTTCTGAAAAACACTAAATAAAGTATAAATATATTGTGTGTATTTTGACACTATAATGACTCAAAAATGAAATAATAAATACTATATATGGTATAAATCACAAAATATATGATTAAAATTTAAATAAATGTATTTTTATTTATATTTAATTTATTTTATAAAAGCATTAAGAATCCTCCAAAACCAATAATATATTTTGATGTCTTGAATTCATTTCTTTGAGAATGAGACTCACTTGTACACCACCAAGAGTAATATTTTAATATATTTTTAACTTTTCATTATAAAATAGTTAAAACTACTCCCCATTGGAAGAATCAATAGGTAATAACAATGGGATGATTATTGGTTTTGATAACATTATTATATAGAGTCCAAAGCCTATTTTTGAGAAATAATAATGTATCCCCCATCATTCCATATAAAATCCCACCATTCACCCATTACTCTCCACTAAAAAACGTAGAACATGTACATAATCTACCATAAACTCTCTAAATTCCTTCCATGGTGCCCCCAATATATCAAGAAGCTCATCCAAAGCTATTGGCATGACCCTCTATGGGAAAGGGATCTCTCGCCCTTCTATATATTGAAGAACTTATTATGTTTTACACCCACTAATATCCATTTTATATTGTTGGGATATATGTTTACATATCCCCATTAAGTTCCATTTTATTTACAAATGACTAATACCTCGTTAACTCTCATTAATCCCTCCAATGAACCTTTTTGTACACCCGTTACAATGCTGAAATTTATTAAGGGGTCTACTACTATTCTTTTTATTATAGAACCTATTTTATGTTATAAATCATTAATTCCATTTTTCCATATTTGGATATGTTCTTGAATGTAACCCTTACCTTCTATTTTATGTATAAATAATTATATCCCCCCTTCACTATCAATATTATCCCTTCACACTCAATATTCCCTCCCATAAACCATTGGGTAAACCTATTACCATGCATAAATTTAGTAAGGGATCCACCCCTTTTCCTCATTTATAAAGTATCATTATTTTCATATTCTTTAATATATCTAATTACTAATTTGGAGAAATGATCTTCCATATTATAATTAATGACACTATGATTTATAAATTATGAGATCCCGATATCACTCTCATTAATCGCTCCCCTGAATATTTATACACCCATGTTATGCTACCAAACTTTCACTATGATTTCCATACAAAACAGTTGTGTAGTGAATACCCATACCGATTTACAATCAAGGGTCGTCACCTTTATGGGATTATAATTCTTTTATTAGGGACATTTTTGTATTTATTCAACAATCTCAGATCATCGAATATTTTTTTTGATAAATGATTCCATGATATCTGATATACCAGGAACACTTATTTTTATGAATAAAATGAAATTTATGGGTGTCCCCAAAATTAAATAGTGATCCAATGCATTGGTTATTGTTTTAGAATCATGAGACTTTATTCAAGGGATTAGTGAATGAACCTAATCCATCAGGTAATTTTTACCATTATAATGTCTTGGTGATTATCCTTGACCTATGATTATGACTGCATGTCTATTACCAAATTTTCCCATGTTACCTGTATGTTATCAACATATATCACACCTCAACATTCATGTGTATGATTATCACACATTTTATGAATAATTGATATGAATATTGTCTTATTAGTAATAATTTTTTAATGTAATTCCACATTAATTCTCTTACAAGGTTTTTAGTTTACACATTCTTTATGTATTTCCCTATGTTATCCCATGTAGTTTTATGTATGATGTAATATTGCAATAATGTTAAGGAATTTTTCAATAATGATGACGTGTCAAATGTTTCTTATTTATGTAATGTTCTCAATTCACTATGACACTAGTCTAATCGATCTTATAGATTTTATTACATTTAATATTATGTAATAAATCATATATTAATGTTTAATAAATAAAAAGGTTGTCATATTCGGTATTAAGGGAAAGTTTAGTGATTTTTTGGATTAGGATTAGAAAAATCTATAAAAATAATAATGGATAGTACTAAACGTATGATTATGTCCTAAAATTTTGGTAATGTATAGATTAATTTGTTTCCATTAAAATACCTTTGTGCCTGGATAATATAAGTTGATGTAGCTCTGGAATAGATATACCTCGGGTAAAATCCAGAAAACAACATGCTGGGAAAGACACGACTGGGAACTGGTGAACGAAAATGGGCCTTGTTAAAAACCTGGTTTGATATAACTAGGGGATATGAATTTGTAAATTCTCAAGCTCATTACAAAAAATTATAAAGTGAATAAAACATCCCATGACTTTCTATGTTAGTAAATTTATCAAGGATATCATATATTGAAACACAAAAGTTCATATGTTGATGATTAAAAATTATTTATAAGTTCTACATTTAATGTTACTGGATTCCTGTTTATGTGTTTAATATTTTTAAATTTGTAAAAAAATATTCTATTGTGGATAATGGAAGTGGTTATAACCATAATAAAAAATTGAACAATAAGTTTATCATCAATAGTTCAATGAATTCCTTTATATCATGGAAGTCTAATAGATCTATTCAATCCCCACCACAATGAAATGAAGTAGATTTGTTGGTAAAAAAGAAAAATGGGGAAATTATCTCATCCAAAGTATAAAACTCCACCATATCAAATTGTATTAGATTAATATTCCAAAAGAAATTTTGATACTCTCTTTAGTATAATTTGTACCAATTCCTTGAATGGATTGGTTTTCCTTTCAAAAATCCTAAATAAATTGTCGTAAGAATATAATAACATTCCATATTGTGAATCTTCCTCATATTGTATACAATATCAAGTTGGAGGTTGAATCCTATTTTGTATTAATGTCTCAATATTGGATATTTTTTCCTATAAGAAAGCATATCTATCTAAAATGATTTATTCTAAGGAAAATATTATCCTAGAAGACATTCCAATTATGAGGGAATATGATGATGTGTTTCTCAAGGAATTTACTTGTCTTCCTCCTATTCGAGGGGATTTAATTTCAATCGAGACAATATAGTGAGAGTTTCCATTATCCATGAATCCATATATTATTTTTATTGTGGATATTGAAGAATTAAGGAAAAAACTAAAAATGAATTTAGATAAAGGTTTCTTATAAACATGTTCTTCACCATGGGGTGAAACTGTTCCCTTCTTTAAGAAGAAGGATGGGAAAATTCAAATATTCATTGATTATTTGAGTTCTAAAAGTTCTGGATAATTAAAAAGCATAATCTTCTAAGTATTTATGACTTGTTCACTTAGCTACATAGAGACCAATACTTCTCTAAGTTGGATCTTTAGTCGGGGTATTATCAATTGAGGTTGAAGAAAGAGGATATCCCCAATAATACATTTTGTAAATGGTAAAGGAACAATGAGTTCAATGTAATTCCATTAATAATCACTAATTTTCATGAAATATTCATTTAACTGATTAATAGAATCTCTATAGATTACCTGAAAAAAATAGTCTTTATAGATGAAATTCTAATCTACTTCAAAAGAAAAGAAGAACACGGGGAGCATTTGAGAACTATGGTAGAGAAATTATGAACGAATAATATTTTTAAAAAAATTAAAAAAATGTGAGTTATGGTAGAAGAAAGTATCATTATTTTTCATATTATCATAATTAATAGGATATTTATAGTCCTTTCAAAGACATAAGAAATTGAAGGATGGTCATGGACAATATTGTTGACTGAAATCCATACTTTCCTTGGATTAGATGGGAAGTATTGTTAATTTCAGAGAAATTATTCATAATTGTAAACCCCTAAAACCAATCTTGCTCAAAAGGGGGTCATATTTATATGGAAATATGAATGTAAATAGAGATTCATGGTTTTGTAAAAGGATTTTATCACTACACCTATAAATATGATATCCAAAATTGGAGAAGTTATCTTGGAATATAGTCATGATTTGAATAAGTGATAAGGAAATTTGTTAATGAAGAATGATATACTAATTACCTATTCTATAAGGAATGTTCATGAACATAAATACCCAAAATAATGATCTGGTTTTGGTTGTAGTGATAATAATATTGAAAATGTATCTACATTATCT
The DNA here is from genome assembly GCA_963277665.1 of Viscum album. Lineage (NCBI taxonomy): Eukaryota > Viridiplantae > Streptophyta > Magnoliopsida > Santalales > Viscaceae > Viscum > Viscum album. The sequence goes on along the minus strand of OY728145.1, from coordinate 1,400,775,204 downwards.
CTTTGGGGAGAAGTGTGAAATATATATGGGTCACAAGAGACTGAAATATATATCAATATAGAAAGAGATGAATATATAACTAAAAGGATTATTAGATATGATTAAGGGTTCTATTTTATCCATACACTACCATCATTGGAAATAAAATAATTTAAAATATTCTCTATGTAGAAAGGATCTAGAAATTTTATCATTGATGAAAATTAAGAACCATCAAATCTTCTTAGAAATGAAAAGGATGGATATGGGTTTCATAAAGGAAGTAACATCATAAATCCTTTCACAAATGATTTCTCAACCATTATATTTTAGATATGATAACGGATTCTCAAACAGATGATGTGAGAATTCATAATAAGGTGGAAGCTATAAGAACAGTTATATCTTTAAAGGTAAATATTAATGAAGAAGGAGCTGAAATATTTTTGTCTAGAACATATGTACCAAACAATTCTGAGAAAATGAAGGAGCTATTGGATGATGTACATAGATTGGCCTCATCCAACAATATATGGGGAAAATATTTGTATCAAAATCTCCCAAGGAACTACTAGTGTGATAATATTAATAATGATATCATAGAATATACATTATGTTGTTCTGTATGTTAGAATGTGAAAAAAAAACGGGAAAAAATCCAAGGGGATGATGCAACCAATACCCAAACCTACATGGAAATTTGAAAACATTATTATGGAAATTTTCAATTGTCGTAAAAATAAACTAAGAAGAAATAATTTTATATTGGGTGTTCTTATAATCATATAAAGTCTTCTCACATCATTTTAGTTTGAGACAAATTTTCACTCAATCAACTTGCATGGATAAACATTAAAATATTTATGAGGCTTCATCAAACAACACCCTAAATTAGATTTGATCTTGATCCAAGATTTAAATATATGTTCTGAAAGTGTCCCAAACATTTTATAAATATTAGGCTGAACTTCTTCATGAATAATCACCCCCAAACTAATGGCCAATTTGAGCACACTATCTAGACACTCAAGGATATATTGAGAGAATGCTCCATTGTCATCAAAGGAGGATAAGATCAACATATTCCTTTAGATGAATTATAATACAATATTAGTTTCCTCTACATCATCCTAATTTCACCCTTCAAATCCCTTTTTTGGGAGATGTGTATAACACTTTTATGGTGGGATGATGTTGGAAAACACAAATTGATAGGTCCATAATTTCTATATGAAATTGTGATAAATATCAAGACCATTCAACATTACATCATGGGTTATCATAGTAAAAAAAGATCCAAATTAACAATAATTGATGATATATATATTTTAATGTTATATACAAGGTATTTCACTCCATATATTTATAGAATAATGTCATCATGTTTTGGATAAAGGAAAAAATTATTCCCTGATACATTAGTTCCATTAAGATCCTTGATCATATTAGAGTGTTGGCCTTTTAACTATCAATCCCACCTAAAATGTCATGGGTAAATGTTTTATTCCTTTAATCACTATTAAGGAATTACATAACAGACTCTTTAAATGTTCTAAATCCTATGTTTATACCATTAGATAATGATCTTTAATATGTAGATCATCCAGTGAAGACCTTAGATCGTTCATAAAAAGTTCTACAAAATAAAAAAATGAACCTTGTTAAAGTTTTATGGTGAAAAAATGGGTTTATGAGGTGATGTGGGAACCAAAGTAGGTTACGAAACAAAGTTAACACCATCTTTTTTAGCATGTGAAATGAAAATTTTGAAGTGGTAGATTGTAACGACCATATTTTTTAAAAATAAAATTCTCTATGTGGTTTATCTGAGTCCCCTATAATGTATTATGTTTATAGAAAAAAATAAACATATATGGTTTTATCATATAATACATTCTTTAGAATGCTGTTAAGAAACATAAATATTGATTATATAGATGCTGAAAAATTATTATATGATTTGTATAAATATAGGGTTCTAAAAAATCCAATAGAAACATTAATAGAACGTGATTTCCTCATCTAGTAGGATTATACCCAATGAAGATAATTTATATGATCCTTAAGTTGATATAGAATCACAATAATTTCCCTCGACCAATTCCAATCTGGGATCCAACAACTAAATCATGACTAGAAATGCTTACCGGAGAATCTCAAGCATATAAAGATCATGACCCTGACAATGTATATCAAACCACCTCAATAAATGTTCACCATCATTATCTATCCCCATAGATTCATTTCTAGTGTAAATATAAGATATGTAACAATAATCTAACACAACATATGCATATTTTATAGAATAATGAGTATTATTTTCTTACATTATAAAATGCTTTAATTTGTTTCAATAAAACAAGAAGTGTATTTTGAGGTTTTTTTAATTTTACTTAAACCCTTCATTATTATAAATTAATTATTATTGAAATATAAAATATATTAATAAAATATTATTAATAAATAATATTTATCATTTATAGTAGATAATGAAATTTTACATGGTCAAAAACAATTTATGTAACTATTCGAAAACTGTTATTTCTAAGAATCCAAGAATTTCACAATAAATGTCTATTATTATATTAAAATTTAAAAATAAATATATATAAAATTCATTAGATAAAATGAACACTATTTTTGGAATCATTACTTAAAAATTATTGAATGGTGAATTTTTCATAATATTCAGAGATAATCAGATTTTCAGGTAAAAAACAAAAAGCAGTAAAAATATACATTGTGTATTATGAAATAAAATGACCCTAAATGATGTAATAAATAATATAAATTTTATCCATGACCAAAAATATTTTTATCCATAAGATTAATTTAAATTTAATTTAATTTTATAAATTTTATAAACCCTTTTTGAATATTCAAAAACAAAAAATATATTTTGGAATTTTGAATTCATTTCATTAAGGACATGGATCACTGCAACATCACCAAGGGTAATAATTTAAAATGATGGTACCTTTTCCTAATAAAATAATTCAAAACAATCCACTATTTTCGAAAACATTGGATGGTTTTTGGTTTTGATTACATTATTGTATAGAGTTGGAACCTAACATTGAGCAATAAAAAAGAATTCCCCACTCATTTCCTTTATAAAAAAACACATTATCCAATTAATTTGAACATAAAACCATTTATCACATACCAACTCTGACCTCAACTCTATTTTTTCCTCTAGTTGTGGCCCTAATCTCTCTATAAGATCTTCCTAATCTATTGGAGTCACCTTCTCATGGTAAGGGATATCCCACTCCACTTTTTATTCAACCACCTCTTTTATGTTATCCCTATTAATTTCCATTTGATAATGTTGGGATACATTATCTCAAATTGACCTCACTATCCATTTGTATCATAAATTATTACATACCTTTATTATTTTCATTAGTCCCTCCCATGAACTTTTATGTATAGCCTTCTTCATACTGAAATTTAGAAAGGGATCTCAAACTATATTTTTTATTCAGGAACCTCTTTTATATAATTCCACTTAAATTAAAATTTTTATATTTAGTATATGATTATACATATCCCAGTTAATTTCAATTTTATTTCTATATTATTAGAGACCCATTTCAATCTCATGTATCCCCCCAGGAACATTTGTGTACAACCATTACCATGTGGATGCGTAGAAAGAAATTCTCTCCTTTTCATCTTTATTCAAGTATATTAAATATCATATGCATTATATCCCCAATTATTATATCATGGATATGTTATTCCCTATTCATATTACTTCACCCATAATATCTACATGATTATAGACCCATTTCACTCACATTAATACCTACCAAGAACATATATATACCCTTGTTTTGCAGATAAAAGTTCAATGTGATTTCACATACCAAACTATTTTTTAGTTAATTTCCATAACAATTACGAAACAAGGTTTTTTATCTTTATTCATATATAATTCATTTACTGAGGACATAAATGTTTAAATTTTATAGTCCTTGTCATTGGAATAAAATGTGATTATAGATGATTACAAGTTGTATGATCTATGTGGATCACTTATTCATGTGAATGAAATGTATGTTATGGGTGAACTCAGAATTATATTTCCATTCAATGCATTGGGTATTAATTTAGTCACCTGAGACGTCATGAAGGGGAGTATGGAGTGAACCTAATCAAATATGGGTCATTTTTCACATGATTTTTTGGTGGATATCCTTGGCATATGTTTCTGATTCCATTTTTATATTATTTTCCACATTTTACCATATAGAATTTATGTTGTCATTTTATATCATGACTCATAGTTTATTTTTATTATTATCCCCACTTTTATGTCTCATTGATATGCCTATTCTCTAATATTTAATTCTTTCATCATGTTATTCCATATTTATTCCCTTACTGATAATTTTAAAAAATCTATTTCCTATATATCTAGGTTTTCCAATGTCATTTTATGTATGGTGATTTATTAATTACATGTTAAGGTTATATTCAATAATTATTACGTGTCCACCGTTTTATGTTTTTATGTAATGTACTTAATTCCTAATGGTACTATACTTCTCAATATTTTAGGTTTTTTTTGTGTCTAATATTATTCAATAAACAATGACTTTAATTGTAATAATGATAAGGGTTGTCAAATATTATGTCAAAGGATAGTATAAAAATCATATAGAAGAAGATATCTATAACTTCACGATACAATTTTTTGATTACATTTGTAACATAATTTTCATCATGATTTGGTTGGTTCTTTTTTAGTATTTCATTGGTTTGATTTTTCTTTGATGTTACTGTGATGTCCACAGTCGGTGAACAATTTTACCAAATCGTGCTCCCACCTAATGAAACCTGTGAAACCTAGGAAGGTTCTTGTTTTCATGGTTTGTGCATGGTATAATAAGTTGTGTGACCATCTAGTATAAACTATGTACCCTAGAAGAGGGGTACATAATTAGGGAACATAATATTTATAACTATTTGACCCTACCAATATTACTGTGCATGCAATAATTTTGAACTCCAAAAAGTATTGTTGAATTTTTTATACATCCATTTAACTCCCTGATTAGACCTCAATCATTATATATTGAATTCCTAGGTCTTATAGTCTGTTAATAACCTTTTTTGATCCTAGAAACGAAATCATTGATGAATACAATCCTTAGTGTACGATCAGATCTTACTCCAATAAGTGGGCATCATAATGTTCATTCTCTCCCACTCCTTCATTCATTCCTCTATTGAGTTTGATAAATCATAATGTATTCAATATATGTACACTCCATTGACTTGTAGATTGAATCTAGTTCATATTGTTTGATATGTATTACTTTTTCCCTTTATTAGAAATCCATATTGCAGTTGTTGAGGTTTGATCTAATGAATAAATATATGTGGTTCCATTTATGTTTTTCCAATTTATTAAACCTTTAAGCACTTATTTTTTGAAATTTCATTCAATTAATTGATGTAAAATCAATTTGATGTGAATTGGAATTTGGGTTTGACTTGTCCTGGATTATTTTTAAAATCCCAAATTCTAAACGATTTGGAATTTGTAGCATATTTGGAATCTGATGGAAATATAAAAATTATTTTAGTATTGGTTTTAGAAAATTTAACTGAAAATAATTGACAAAAACCTATGATTCATTTTATTCTGAAATTGAATGAATTGGTGAAGAAATCATGTTTAGGATTTGAAATTGAATTGGAATTTCAAAAATAAAAAGTGGGAAATTTATTTTTCAAGGATGATTTAATTTAATTAAAATGATTTTTCCTTTTAAATTTATTGATTTATTTGGATCATGCGAATCAGGGTAGTTAGTGGGTTATTTCGGAAAAAGTAAATTAGGTTGATTTTTTCCCTTGCAACATTATGAGGTTTAAAACTCTAAAAAAATCTATATAATAAGATATTAACCTCAATTGGATACTGATGAGTCCTATTTATTTTGAGCTTGAGGACCTGTGTCCAAATATTTCCACGATGACTAATAAGAGAGTGTGAGAATCTTATAACAGGAAACTATCATGCTACATGGAATATGAACATGATGCCTCAAGAGATTAGTTTGATATGTTTATTCCATTTATATGGAACTATTTTAGTCATCTATATAAATTTATTTAATCTTTTTAATATAATATATTAATTTATTTCATATTTCAAATGTTTCGTATATTTTAAATGAAAGTATGTTTTGTCTTAAATATGGAATTGTAAAAAAATTCATCATTTCCTTTAAATTAAAAGCATGATTTTTTGTATTATTATGTAATATTATTATCAAATATAAGGTGATACTATAATATGATTTTAATCTCATTCCCTTCCATTACTTTCTGGCATGTACAGATTTACTTTTTCAAGGTTCGAGAAAAGTTAAAGCACCCTTTAGGGGAGGTGGATATCCCCAATCCTTTGGGCTCGGTGAATTGATACCTTTCATTTTTTTTATTATTTATTTCCTATATTTTTGAGTATTTAATGTCATACTATTTTATGTCTTTTATATTACCATTTTATTTAGTACTATCTCCCTTTCGAGTTTTGAGAATACAAATTGGTATTTTTTTTCTTCTACTTTTTTAGGGAAAATTTGTTCACTGTATTATCATGTATGATTATAGGTGTTAGTCTCCAACCAATGGGGATCCAGGATTCCATTAAGTATGTTTGTGCTGGATTGTGTATCTGGGTACTTGGGTATCTAAGATGGTTCATACAAATATGGTATCAAAGTAGCATGTTGAGAATCTTACCACGATGTCAGTATGCAGCTCAGAATATCTTTTTCGGACATAATTGGTGGTTGTGATGTATTTTTTGGAAATATATCATAGTAATGTGAAAATTTTCACCCTGGGTAGTTTGGGAAATTAATCTTGAGGAATAATTATATTCATTTCTAAACATTTGATTTGGATAGTTGAAATACAAAAATTATATCTTATCGGATGGGATTAATTTCCATGTTTATCTTATATGAGTTGTTGATATGAGTAACCTCACAATTACTTAAATGTTATTTTCCATTTTAATAGAATTATTCCTCGGAGAAGACTATTGATTACACTCCAGGAGGAGTCTTATGGTGAACCTTATTAAGTGAATAATCCCATGGAATATAATATCATTGATATTATTGTTCATGTCATCCAAGCTATACGATATGAACTGACACCCATTCATGTTTAGGCTCCAATTATGGAACCTTATACGAATAAATCCTGAAATCATGCTCATGATTTCCTTTATCATACCCCAAAAAAATAAAAAGGCTCAAATAATCTTCATGAGACTGAGGTTGGTTGAGGAGTATAGTTAATTTTCTTCATGATCTTATTAACAAAAAATTTAATTAAGGTGAAGTGTTTCACCATCAAGATAGAAGTACATAAGAAATGAAAATGGGACATGATAGTCATATTGATGAAGTATGAGCATTTTTAATTAAAGGTGATTAATGTTATTTTCACTAATTAGTTATGTCCGGGTTATATGGAGTAGTCTAATGATATGGAGTTCCATGCATGAGTTTGATGATTTGACCATGATACAATATAAAAAAATCTTTTCTAATATTGTGTGGTTTGGATATGAGATTGTATAGAATGTGAATAGGAAGACTCAAAATTTTGAGATGAAACATTGTACTGATATTCATTATCATGTTTCCTTTCTGAAGCTCACATATTTCTCTAGTGTGCTAGATATGGCATTGATTGTTGAACCTGACCTGTATAGTATGATATGGTTGAAAGGGGTTTCCTTTCTCCCAATGGCACTTCTATGATGTCCCATAAAGTTAATTAAATGAATAATGAATCTCAAAGTGGATATCAATGTAGATTTTCTCTAGACCTATTGAAATTCCTCTTAGAGACCCTTTGACAATCTTAAAATGTGGAAATCCTAGAAATTAAAAAAACATTCCACTGAGTAACCCTATATATACAGTTGATATAGTAGCTCATGAAACTTGTATATGCTCTACTATATCTTTCTTACCCCAAGTAGTGGAATGAGCTCATAAACTCCAAAAATTACTATTTGTAAATCAGTTTAATCAATATCATAGGGGTTCCAGCCACAGATATCAAAAAACCTAACTTCTTCACACAATGTAAGATACTCAATATAATTTGGATACAGGTCAAGTGACAATGAGAGGTACCATAACTATAACTTTATCATTAGTGATTACCTTATTTGATAATATTTTAGATCATTTTTTCCTTTAATATTGTATTTTTATTGTGTTAAATAATTTTGTGGGACATTATTTTATGCGATGGATATTACTATAGCCCATAAAATGATGAGAGATTAGGGACTTCATTGTTCTTCTCATGTTATCTATTTATTATATATTTAGGTTAATTTGGATTTTCTATATCTCAACATGAAACCTATTGATATCATTTTTGGATGGCTTTTATCATTTCTAAAAGATCCCTAATTGATTTTTATCATCTAAGGTTCTTATATAACACACCCAATGGGGTGTGACATATCATTCAGGGTGAGTTGGACCTGAGGTTGAGTAGGTCTAGATCCTCTTATCTAGAGTTGGGAAAATTAATTTCAATTTTTTCTTTTTGATATGGAGTGGGAATCATTATGAATTGTTCTCTATATTGTTGTTGTCAAAATACCTCACATTTTTAATTTCTATTTTTCTATACTTTAATTAGTAAAGGAGTTCTATTTTTCAATTGATTTTGTTTAGGTTACTCACCCAAAATCTATTACTTCTTAATACATGTAATCACCTAAAATAAAAGTCTTGAAATCTTAGATGGATGATATATTAAATAAATCAATTTCATTCATATGCACGTCACATTGGGCAACATTTGTTATCCTTGTTTTGAAAGCTGATGGAAAACTTTTCCGTTGTGTTGATTACTTGTAACTCAGTCATGTTATAGTAATGACCGTGTATCTTTTTTCATGTATTTATGATAGTTTCGACTAGTTGAAATGGGATAAGTGGTTCTGAATGATTGGTATTTGATATGGTTAACACCTATTTAGAATAAAAGCATTCAAAATTCAAAAAACGAACATTCGGGGAAGGTATGAGAATGATGAGTTCTTTCTAATTACATTTGAAAAATCTAATTATACTATAGTGGTTAAGTAATTGATGAAACATATATTCCCTGAGTATATTGATATGATCATGGTGGTATTTTTAGATGACATCTTGGTATACTCTAAATATGAGAAGGTTCATGTTCACACTCTAAGAGTAGTTATAGAATTGTTGATAAATAATAAATTTTTACAAGATATGAAAATGTGATTTCTGGATACAGGAAGTGATGTTCATAGGACACATGGTCTTAGAACATGGAATTTATGTTTATCCTGAAAAGGTGAATGATATTATGACGTAGCAGGAACCACATTATTTTGTTCAGAATTTGATATATTTGGGTTTAGTAGTGTATTACCACTATTTCATAAAGGATTTATTGATGTTTTATTCACTTATGACATATCTCTCTTGGAATGGAGTTATTTTTTCTAAGGACGAAAAATACTAGAGTTATGTTGCTGAGCTGAAACTTATTTGGGATTCAACAATGACGTTGACTCTTACTCGGGATGTCCAGGGCTATGTGGTCTTCTATGGAACATTAGTTTTAGGTTTATCCTACGTGCTTATGCATGAGGATCCTATCAATTCCTATGGTTCCAAGAATCTTATACCACTAGAGAATAATTACTCGAACCATGAACTTAAAATAAAATTCATGATTCTTGAACTTAATAGTTGGTGGCAGTACATTTTAATTGAATGTTTTACTATGTCTTATGAACATTAGATCCTGAGTTATAACTTATATTATTTTTAATATCTTATAGAGACATTGGGGGTACGTAAAATAATTTTATTTTGACTTTTCCTGTATCTCAGGGAAAGGGAATCTCATTTCTGAAGCATTGAGATGTAAAATTATGGACCATGCAGTGAACGAATCATCACAAGAGTGTAACATGATATATCATTATCGTTAGTTTCATATATGAGTTTTGTAAATAGGGGATTATGTTTTTGACCTCTGATCTTAATGAATTAATTCTTCAGAAACAATTGCTTGATGAAGAATTCAATATCATTAGAGACCCTCTTTATTATAGGGATTTAGTTTGTGAGTGGTGATTATCTATGGAAGGTAATATATGTTTTTTTAATTTAAACATTGTCCCTTTGTATTTGGGAATTATTTGATGGGTAATTCTTATAACTTCTAGTTGGCCATGAACATAGGTACCAAAAATATGTTATATGACATGTGGAGATGAATATGGTAGCCATGTATGAGATGAGTCATTACAAATATTGAATCTCATTGTTATACTTTCCAAAAAAAGCAAGGATGAGTATCAGATAATGTTTTGTTTACTTTATCCACATCTTATGTGGACATGGATGTGGGTTTAGATATCTAGGAAATTTTTTGTTGGGATGAGGCATACCTAGATAAAGAAGAATGTTATATGAGTTTTGATCAATCAGCTAACCCAATAATCTCACATCATAACCATACTTGATAGAACTATTTTTGAAGAGATTTGAAATATCATTGTGATCTATATTCATCATTTTCACAAATTTTATATACTATAGTATTTGATAGGGACCCATGTATTACTTCTTGTTTCTGTAGAGGCCTCTATAAAGAACTTGGATCTCAGGATCGTTTGCGTATGGATTACCATCCATAGAAAGATGTAAAGACATATATTAGTATATATATGTATATATTCTTGAGGATATGTTTCATGAAAGCTTCATTGATTTTTGATGAGCTTGATATCACCACTTGGGTATGATTTAGGTTTCTTATAATAATAGTTAGCAGTTTGTGACCAGAATTTATCCTTTTGAGGCATTGTATGACTGAAAATGAAAACATCTATTGTTTTAGTAGGATTTTTGTGAAATTTTATAGGTTAGACAGATCAGAGTTTAATAGACATGGAAAAATATTCAGTTTAATCATCATAGAATGTAAATGGCATAGAGAAATTATAAATCATATATTGATATTCATCATAGACCATTGTAATTTTTAGTTAGGGAAAAAAGTTTTCTTAAATGTTTTACCCAATTTGGTTCAACATTGACTTAGGAGGTGATGGAAGCGTGCTCCATTTAAGGTACCTCTAGAGGTTGTTGACCAGATGGGGAAAATGACATAACATGTATCACATCCACCATATCTGACATTGATACATAACTTTTTCAATGTATCTCAACTATGAAAGTATCATTCTGATCCATCTAGATTTATGATATGGAGTGATATTGACATTGAGCCTGATTTATCAATGAGTGAGAATCTAGTCAGGATAATGGACTCCTAGAAAAAGGTACATTATGGGAGGATGATATCATTTTACACTGTGCTATGGTTGTATAGTATTGATTCCCATGAGACTTAGGAGAGAGAGGAATTTCTGAGATAGTAGTGGCCTCCTCTTTTAATATTGATATTTATTAACATGATTATATGGAAAACAGTTTCAATGGTGGGAAGGTTGTAACAACTTGTTATTTTTTTTAGTTACTCTTCAATCCTTTATTTCATCATGCTTTCGTTGGGTGATTAGGGGTGCTTCGGCTGGATGTTTAATTCTTTTTGTAATTTTCACGGGCTCTGCAAGGATTGTGAATAGTTTTCCCAAACTGTTCAAACACCATGTTAAAACCATGTAACCCTATATATTAGGGGATTTTATGATTGGTTCATGGTTTTGAAAACCATGTGAAAACCTATTATACACTTTCCGCCTCAGTATTGGAGTTTACATTCATGGAATAAAAATATTCTAGTCATTCATCCATACCTATCTAACCATGTGATCATAAATATTTAATTCCAAAAAAATATTTTAAAAAAACTCACACCTCTGTTTACACCATATTTAACCCCTTGCTCATACCTCATTTAACATATCTCAAATTCCTAGGACTTATAGGATCTCAAGAAATTTTTTCACTCCTCTTATCATAATATATAATGAATCAAAGTTTTATTGGAAGATCCAATTCATCTATGATAAATAGATCTCCTCCCATTATTTCTCTCTAACTATTTATTTATTTCTTCCTTATCTTTTGATAGATAATATTGTATTTAATATATATAAACATTGTTCCTCAAATTTTTTAATCCAAAAAATTATTGTTTTTTAAATTATATTCAATTGATTTTTCAAAAATAAAATTATGATAATTTTAATTAATATTTGATTTGGCATGAAATTTTGTTTAATAACTAAAATTAAAATAGAATTTGAATTTTGGGTCTATCATAAAATTGTTTCAAATTGTGAAATGATTTGATGATGGATGTTAGAAAAATGGATTGATTTGAATTTTTGTGAACCTATGGTTGGTTTTATTTTTAAATTACACGAATTAATAAAAAACTAGTGTTTTGGTAATGAATGTTAATTAGAACATTGAATAGGAAATGTATGAAATTGAATTGTGAATGACGATTGATTTGAAATGAAATAAATTTCCATTTTTCAATAGATTTACTTATTTATCACATGGAACCATGGTAAGTTGGTGGGTTATTTCGGATACCTACACTAGGATGATTATTACATATAAATACAATGATAATGAAAAATAAAAAAAATCATGTTGTTTAGTTCATATCCCCAATGGGATGTTGATGAGTCTAATTCGACATGATCTTGGGGGAATGTTGTACACATATTTCAATTATCAATGATATGAGAGTGGGAGGATCCTATAACTAGAAACTATCATACAATATATCAGAATCCCATGGTACTTGTTGTGATTATTTTCAGATATAAATTTTATTCATGTAGAACCTTTTTACATAGTACTTCTAATTAATGTAAACCATTTTAAAAAAATTTATTTAATCCTTGTTCAAGGATACAATATGTCATATGTATGCATGAATATGTTTTTACATAATTCGATGAATTAAACGAAAGAAAAGTAACAATTTATTAACCTTAAAACCCATTATTATTTCATATATAACACTTATTTTTAGTTAAAAAATCATTATTTCCTACCATCTAATGAATTAGAGAGAATAAATCAGAATGCTTCATGGGGATATAGTTCGCTATACAAATGAACAATGTTATCATATCCCACACATAATGGAATGTAAAAGGTTCTATGTGGTATTATATTTCATGAAGTAAAACTATGATACACATAACCAATTGATATAATAAATAAATCATTATAAAAATCCTTCAATGATGGTAATGGTAAATGAATAAAATCACTTCGTGATGTGGTAGTCCATCGTGAAGATGATCGATGATGTTGCTTTCCATTTGATGGAAGTGGATGTGGATATATGTTATTACATTATCATAAGAACATATAATAATATATGAGAAAAGTAAATTTATTATATTGGAATTTTGTAGACATATTTTATGTGGTGGAAAGAATAAATAAAAATTAGCAGCTTCGTGAAGATAATTGGCTTCACTTTGAGGCTCCTTCTCTGGACTACCCATTAAGGACCATACTGTTTGTCTTTTGGGAGGACCAGAAGATCTATGAAATGGATAAAGGTATTAGGGATGGATTTTTTGTGGGGGTTAAAAACTATATTTATTGTGATATATGAGTATTGGAAGGGTGGTGGTCTCCTTTTATAATTTGTGGAAAGGAGCCCACTTGGTAACTAGATGAAAATTTTACAAAAAAATCAAAAATAATAGTCATTACCAAGGAAAAGCATCCAAAAGACCAAATATATTATATTTTTAAGGATAATATTAAAATATAGTAATTATATTGTTATTTTAATAAAATTTATAATAATTTAATCCCCAAACATCATGGTTTACCCCACCCCCCCAAACCCATTTTTTATCGTAATCGGGGTAATTGTTTTTACTATATTAAATATGTATTAATATGAAAAACTAAATATAAATTACAATATAATATAAATTATTATTATTTTAAATATTTAATATATGTTGAAAAATTAAATTGAAATAACTTGAGGTTTTTAATTTAATCTTAATCCCGTAGATGCGATAAAAAACTAGTTTTTCTGTAATAAATTTTAAAAACATAAAAATGTTTTCATATAAATGTCCCGTATAAAATTGATTATAATTACATAAACTATATTAATATATATATATATATATATATAAATGAACTTATTTTACATTTAAAACAATCTAAATGTTTTTTATTTTTTTAAATTATTTAAAATAAATTTATTTTTTTTATGGAAAATAAATATTTTTCACTATTCATCGTAACATTTATCTTCTAAAATAATTATCAAAACATTACCCTATTATTATTATTATAATACTTTTTTAATAATGAATCTAATTTTTTTTTTCAAATAAATTTTCTAAAAATAAAGAAAATTAATTTTAATATAAGTGCGAAAAAGGTGACAAAGCATATTTTAAATAAATTATTGTTTTTAACTATAAAATTTGATTTATTTTTAAATATTGTCTTGATAACACATAAGATAAATTTTGAAAATATGAATGATTATAATATTTATATATATATTATTAAAATCATTCATTTATATTTATTTATCTAATTTATTGATATAAAATAGGTTTGTGTGTTTAAAAATATATTCTTTTAGAAAAAGACTCCAAATATTTTTAAAAAGTTTTTATTTTCATTTATAATTAATTATTATCCAATAAATTCCTTGTATAGAAATTTTTAAAACATATATTTTCATAATTTTGTTAATTATATTCATAACATCCCTTTCAATTTCTAGTAGACAGTTATCATATTAGATAATAATATTTTTATAGTATTTCTAGTTTCGTTAAAACTCAGTGTTGTATGGAAGATATTCTAAAAAATGATTTCTGTTTAAGAAAAGTTAGTATTAATGTTAGATGTAACATAAGACAATGTATATGTTTCATGTAAAAGAACAATAAATCTTTATTGCGTGTAATTCAAGCTATACATTGTGTTACGAGTAACGAAAAATATCTAAATTAATAAATATAGTCTAAAAAATATTTAAAAAAATTGTGGGTGTTACAATAGACATAATCTTTATTGAAATATTTTTCCATTGATAGTTTTTATGAACATGGATTAAAAATTACTTACATATCATTTAATAAAGAATAATTACATGTCAAAAATAAATACCATATTTTTCGGTTCTTTATTAATTTCATTATTGAAATTATTATGACCACTTAATGTGTCTATTCTTCAAAAATAGATATCTAATTTATATAAATGATTCACACAAAATTACGCCAATATAAATTTATCATTATAAAAATATCTTACATTACATCATCTTCTTTCACAAATATTATTTCTACAAAACCTAAAGAAACTATGACAAATAATAAAGTTTCCTTGAGACAACTGTGACATACCCTGAAGAAACTCAATGATGGGATCTGTAATTTTGTGGTTAATTTTATCTCTCTACTAATTAAATATGGCGTATAATTTTGTATAAATATCAAAAAATACTACAAAAAAATAATTATGAACATGCTTTTTATCAATTCAAATATGTTTTAAGAACAACCTATATTTACATCCAGTTTTTCTAATGAATAAATATATTCTAAACCTATAATATATGTAATGATACTACACTAATATTGGATAAAATAGTTTCATTTGTTAATTTTGATACAAAAATCAAATTCAATAAATTCAATTTTTTAAGGAAATTTTAATTTAGTTGTTAAATATATATGGTTATCTAACAAATCTATATAACTAATCTTAGAGGCTATACAAACATCATATCATTTTTAGTATGGGAAAAATGTTCAACCCAGAAGTATGAGGTTGCGTAATATTGTAGCCTAGGTGATCCGAGATGGATTTTTAATGTTTTGTTTTATTTCAATTAATTTGAAGGTTGGTTAACTATATTTCGTACTAAGATATATATATATGATAGTAATTGGAAGAAAATGTGGTATTTAAATGGCTTTAAATATAGAAATTTATTCTAGTTTTATCAATATTGATGGGTTTCAAAAATTATAAGATGAGAAAAATGATTATTCTTAAAATGCTAGAAATTCTGAAAGGATGAAGTGGTTTCTAACATTCCTATAGGTTTCATTCATGTGTGAGAGTGATACACACCCTATCTAGGTATAAGAGCATATACTATTTGAATAAAAATGGTTAAAAAACCATCCAACACCAAAATTTTGAAACTAATTAATATTTTAAGAATAATGAAGGGTTCTCTTCTCGCATAAGTGCTACCTTTCAAAAATCAACATTTGAAAAATATATAGCCTAATGATGCTATGTGATATGGAGTGGAATGAGATGTGTTCCATGTAAATTATTTTTCAAATGTATTTTCATGAGAGAAATTCAATGGACATTCATAATAAAGGAATATTGTGTGAAGGTAATAACATGAACCTTTATTTTTAAATATGATATAGTGATACAGTTATAGAAGATATAATTGTGTGAACGTTTCAAAGAATTGGAATTTTTATGTGAAATAATTGTGAGAGAAGTTGTATTTGGGTTAATTTTATAATTACTTTTCACATTAATATTAAGGAATTTGTGGTGGAATTTTTTATAAATTAATGATATTAAAGATACCTTGATGTAGTTAAATTAAGTAAGACCTCAGCAGATTTAGTGAGAAAGGGGAATTTTATGGATATTATTTTTGGTAGGTAATTCTATATCCACGAAATCATTATAATAGAAGTTATTTTATCATTATGTCTTCGTGACCACAATTATAACCATAAAATTTATGAAAATTAATGTAATCTATTACACTTGTACATCGTTATGTGTATGATCCTTGGACTATCCATTCATGATGAATCATATAAAAAAGTTGTTACATTTATTTATTTTCTTTTGTTGGTAGGAAAATAACTTTGAAAGGATCAATTATTTGTTAACATCTTGGGGGCAATAAAAAATGAAATTAAATTACAAGATGACACCCTGATTAATAACTCCCATCAGAGAGTGTTTTGGGTTGCAATAATTAAACAATTAATAGGTCTTTTGAATTATCTCAGAGTAAATGTATTTTCATCAATATGATTTCCCAATATTTCTCAATAATATATAAAATGACTTATCCATTAATTTCTCTAGATTGAATCATTGTCTATGTTTTTAAGTATAATTATCTTACAGAAGAAAGATGAATGATATAATGTGTATAATTTCTAATATCATGAGATATAACATCTCCGAGAGAATTTAAATTTTATATGGTTAAATCATTTGTATAAAAAATTATTCACTGGCATAATATTTATCATCAATGAAGGTAATATAAAAATTGCTTGGGGTCTCTAACCAATTATTAAAAAAGTGAAATTGATATAGCTAGGAAAAGCATTAATGTCCTCATTTGACTTCAAAATCCCAACCTAGGATAATAAGAAACATTTCTTTCAAAAATATACATAACAATTAAGAAAAATTTATGAATTATAATATTTGTACTAATGAAAGTCATAACTTAATAGACTAAAAATATTATATTTAACCAACTATATTACCTTTTAAAAAGATAATATCATCATTTTAGATGATAGAAATGACAGAATTTAAGTTTAATTCCTTGATATAATGATTAATTTTCACAATTACCTTTATGAAGTGTCTGATCCATCAAAAATATCTAAATTTGAATACTATGATTGTGGGGATTTATTCAGGATATACAGTTCCTTATTAAAAATAGACCCATGGATTCCATTTTTATTAAGTCACATATTTTTGGTTGTTTGATATATAAATTCTTCCCCATGTAAACAACGAGGATACACGAATTCACATCATTTCATATAATGATATTTTTTTTATAATAATAAAAAGGAAAATTATTATAGATTTTTGTCATGAAATATTTAAAATTTTCACTTTAACATAAACACATTCAACATATGAATAACCTGTTCATATGATGCAGGACTTATTTTGTGAAACATTACCTTTATCATTTCTCTTGTTATGAAATATACACTTTATGATTATCAAATTATTCCTCTTTAAACATGGAAAAAGATCACATATATTATTATACTCTATTTGGATGAAATCGTATTCAATAATAGAGATTGATCCCTTGTGTTTGTGTTCTTCAAGAAAATGGGGATTGTTATCCTTAGTCTTTACTAGGTTTATACACCATCATCAAAGATACAAATGACGGTATTAGGGTAAAAAACTATTTTATTTATCTTATAATTCATCTTTGGATAACTCCCCGCTTCAACTCCATTTGAATAAGTTAAAGCAACATTGTAAAAATACCATCCACCTTGATTTTTACACTAAATAAGATTTAATCCAATATTTTTTTGCATGATTCCCTTAAATGTATTTAATGATAAAGATTTCAATTATTTATCTTGAATAATATTAACAAACCCAGATTTAAAATCATGCAACAATCAGGTTAGATAATATTGTTACCCAGATTATATTATTTCGATGGGTCTATATCGATGGAAGATCCATTTACCCACTCAACATTAAAATTTCCTCATGAATATAAATTTTAATATTACACATAAATGGCAATAAAAACTAAAATGATTATTTTTCATCATTTTTATATACCATATCTTATAGGGATTCATTTAAGATTAATGCCTCAAGAGAAAACGATTTTAGGGATACACCGACCTTGATATATATTGTTTCAAAATGTATCATTAAAGCCCGAATAATTCATCCAATGTAAACAATTCTAATGATATTCCATTTACAAAAAACATTATTTCTATATGTAATATTTTTACATAAATTCATTTGTATTCCATGATTTTAAATATATTATTAAATTTCCTGATTCTTATAATGAGTTCAATTTCTGATCTAAATCCAATTAATCGCAAAACCAATTTAATTTTCAAATGACCTACGATTTCAATTTAATATATTGAATTCTTGTAACATTTTTACAATAAATATAACACAATTTATTTGAGTATAATAATATAACAATTTAATAAATTGATTAAAAATAGTTTTTAAACTCTGATTCTTCCAACAATATAAAATGATTGTATATGATCAAGTAGTTTTTGTGTTGTTATCTCTACTCTTTTTTATGTTAATTCATCATCTTTCATCAATAAAAAAATTCAGATTATCAAATTAAACACCTTTTAATATTTTCTAAATTTCAGAAAACATATTTATCAATAAAAAATTGTATGATATTTTTTATTAAGATTCTATTCCTACAGTCCCATAAGGTGTTCTCATCATTCAGGATCATATAAAATTAATTTTTAGTAAATTATATATCATTTTTTAATATTAATTGAATAATTAATATTAAGGTTCAACATGTAATTTTATAAATATGAAAAATATTCTTTAATTAAACAAATTATTTTCCACTGTAAAATTTTCTAACACACAAAATACATATTCTTCTATTCAATTGATAAATAAAAAATTGTTTAATTTTGTTCACTGTATATCCAATGTGGGTTTCCTAGATCCCCATAATATTTAGTAATACATTATTTATAAATGTTATAGACCTTAAATCATATTATTCCATGTATTTAAAAAGTGTTTTTTAACCTATATCATGTGATGAACACGTAATGTCCAATATCAATAATCTATAATAAATGGAATCCAAATAGGAATCTGTAAACCACTATAAAATATTTATCAATAAATTAATTATTTTTTTAGTAATTTGGTTTGACTTACCTACCCTGGTTCCACACACTAGTCCCCACCAGTCGGTTCTCTACAGAATCTTAGGCTCTCTTCCCCATATTCCATAGGCTACCGACAAGAAGGGAGGGTCTAATATCAATCATGGGGACACTATACCATCTTTATTTAAGTAATACATCAGTAGAAATAAATAAACAACAACTAAATGATATAATCAATAACTAGAAAAATCGTATCAAAAGAAGACTATAATATGAATACAATATCCAAAACTAGATACTAGATTTGAAAATATATTTCAAGTGATAATATGAAAAAACCAAATTAAAAAAACACACAAAAAATACCATGTGTGTCCATAATCACATCTAGTTCCCTCATCAATGATCCATCCTAACTCAGGCATCTAACATTAAGCCTTTTCAAATATATCATTCTGAAAACATGAAATCCATTTGGGTACCGATCAGGCTTCTTAGGTAGGGAGTCAGTACAACTGAGTAACCCACCACCAGTGTCATTTAAAACAATATGCACTCAATAACAGTGAACATAGTTTTATAACGAAATAAGTTCAATGAATAATTAAATAGTTATAAAATTATTTTTACACTTTATTTAATCACATAAATCGACAATTTTCTATAGACAACTGAATCTCAATACATGCTGCACCCCTACTTATGTCTATACTTTCCCCAAGGTATGTTTTATCTCATAATTACACTATTATTATTAATTATCTCAATTCATGTATTAGATTGTCATTATTACCATTATTCCACACAATTAATGAACTATAATTACATTGATAGAAATATTTAACTCAATTTGTATCTCATAAAACCATTGTTACCACTATTCAACTCAATTCATATCCCAGAATTCCATTTTTCTCATTTTTAAATGAAACTTATATCTCAAAATTACATTTTTACCATTCTGAACTCAACTCATATTTGAAATCTGCTATTACTATTCATTATCACAATTAATTTACAAATTCCATTGTTATCATTGGTTATCACAATTAATATCCATACTACAGTATTAAAGTACATCAATTTAACAATAGTTATCCATATGATATTTTGATGAATTATACCATGTCCCAACATGATTATCACATATTTCAAAATATAACTTGTTTAACAGCAACCCATTAATTAATCAACCAATTAATTAATATTTTTAAAAATTTCATATTCACATCATTCCATAAATTATACAAAAATTAATTAATCACTTATTTCCCATTAATTAATTCAATAATTAATTAATCACATCAATTCCATTTATTAATTAAATAATTAATTAATCAGATCAATCCCATTAATTATTTCGATAATTAATTGATTTTATAAATCTAATTAATTAATTAGTTAATTTATAATACAAATTTAATTAATTAATTCAATGATTAATTATTCAAATTTAATTAATTTCATAAACGAAATTATTTCGATTAATTACTCCAAAAATTAATTACCAGAATTTCTCAATATCATTATCACATTAATTAATTCAAAAAATTATTAATCCAATTTAAAATAAAAATATTTCATTAGTTAATTAAATAAATAATTAATAAATATAAATTAATTTCATAATCATAAAAATTGAAAAAGTTCACAATCCTAATTTCCATAAATTTTATAACCCCTATTTCCATCATTTTCACAATCCAATTATCTGATTAATTAATTCCCCAAATTAATTATTTAAATTTAGGAAATTTAATAGATAAAAGTTCAATATAAATTATATAATGACATTCATGTAAATGAAATCAATTCTTTTTTATTTGAATTATAAACCACTTACGTAAATTTATATAAGAGAGGTCACCTAATATAAATCTCCAATTTGAAATGGATATGTCCAACCAATGAAGAAAAAAAGATCAATATTGTAAACCATGATCCAAAATGAAATGAATAAATATATAAAAAACCTAGATCATGACCATGAAACAAAAATGGTTAAAAATTCATCTTTTAATTGGGAAGAGTGGCGGTAGGTAGAGATATAGATTTAATTGGGAAGAAACCACTTACCTGGGGAGGTGAAAATATCCCATTCATGGTCCATGTCACAACTAACTAAGGTTGAAAGTTCTTGGAATCCAATCAAGAGAGTCTAAAAATTGAAGGAATAGGTTATGACTGATTTTGGAATGATGTTTAGTTAATATGGGGGTTCTTGTATTTCAAAAACTAATTTTATTTCTAAATATAAAGTCATTCATTGTTTTCCAAATTGTGTGCCATAACCTTGCACATATTCTTTGGATTTCATGCTTTCTCTAAAGAGGGAGAATGAATTGAAAAACAATTATCTTGGAATGTAAATACCCTTTGTTTGGGTTTGAATAATTTCCTAGTCTAGGGTGAAAGGTTTAGTAAAACCATTATTCCACTCTGTACTACCTGTCCTCCTTACAAAATTCTTAATTTTCAATCAAATGCACCTCAAGGAACAACCCAAACAAAAAAAATAAAAACAAGGAAAAAGTGAATCGATAAACATGTCTGAGAAATATCCCGATAAGGTTAGTATATTACATTTGGGATAATTTTTGTATAAACATTCACAATTTGATCTTTTAGATCACATCTTCTATACATATCTCTAGGGAAATAAAAGTTGTTATTGGATTTAATCATTTACCTCATGGTTTTTGAATGAAATATTATTTATTTTTTACTATTTCTACTGACACACTTGTCAAAATTTATAATAATATAAATTAATTAAATATGGTTAAACTATAGTATAATGTCAAATTGTGGTAGTGTCTAAAGAGTGTTGTAAATTTTATAATTTCAAAATTATTTAAATGAAGAGTATTTCTATTTATTTTAAGAAAGATGAGAGAAAAATAAAAGGAAAAATGATTATTTATTTAAGTGATTATATAGTTGATTGATTGAGAGGACATATTATGAGTTTTTATGCTATCAAGCTCATAAATTTATGAATCACCATGCTTAATGTTTATAAATGGGATAATTCACAAACACTTCTTGGTCAATAATAGGGATAATGACTAATAGTTTTTAATTAGTTTTAATCACTTAAAATCTTATCCAACTTCCTATTAGTGTGAAGATAAATAAATTTATATCCATAAGCTTCATATTAAACACCTAATCGGGTGACAATACTACTAAAAATTCCAAAATATCCTATAAATTCAGTAATTATAACAAATATTTGTAGGTACTTCATCACATAACCATAACTATTAATTTGTTTATAATAAATATAAAATGGAAGGTGAAAATTATTTTTCACCTTAAATAGTAAATAGTTAAAGATATATCAAGAAAAACAATCACATTAAATTAAATAAATCAACA
The DNA here is from genome assembly GCA_963277665.1 of Viscum album. NCBI lineage: Eukaryota > Viridiplantae > Streptophyta > Magnoliopsida > Santalales > Viscaceae > Viscum > Viscum album. The sequence goes on along the minus strand of OY728145.1, from coordinate 1,400,752,133 downwards.
CTAGAAACAAGGATCAAATAAAAATTAAATAATATTTTTTATATTCATACTCAATCGTTGAAGAAGTTTCCCCTCCTAATTTTTATTATTCAAAAAGTGTTTTACCCCTCTTTAAGTAGGTTTAAAACAATGATGGAACCAAAAAATAATCTAAAATTTTGATATCAAAAAATATTTGACCCATTTGGAATAACAGAACAATATCTTTTTCCTCCTCAACAATTCAACTACTTTAACAGATTTTTACTTCATTCCTTGGTACCATTAACAAATCAGTGTTATGATAGATTCTCGATATTTCCTCCATGCATATTTATAACATTTTCCACTAAATTTATGTTCTTTGTGATTCAACATGAGGAAATTTCTCTTCCCATAGTCGAATGAAATTTGAATTTGAAAATGTTTATATTTTTGAAAATCAAAGGAACATACATATGGTTTTATACATTATATGCATTATGGAATAAAAAGTGAATCTTTCCACAATTAGTTTTTTATGAGTTTTCCAATCTCATATTGGTACACCATATTATGGAATGACCCCATACTTCAGGATAAAAATTTCATTCAACCTAGATATTCTAGACACAATCTGATTCTCAGAATGGAAGGGACCCTTAGGTATGCAACAATTAATCACAAAAGTATATGTACTCACCATTACCAATTAAATTAGATTCTTATTCATCAATCGTTAGTGCCCAAAAAAATTTCATTGACCTCTATATATAACTAAGGATTATAAGATCACTATTATATATATGTCACTTGGAAAAAATATACCTAATATAAATGGTATAGACCATTAAATATCACCATATCTACTGGGTTACCCTTAAATATTGTGGAATATACATTTACACATGAAGCACTAATAACTTTTTCACATTTTATTTTATCCTTGGATGATTATTATGTACCATGAAATGATGTTTATATATGGGTTGTTTACTATCACATATCTCAGAATTTTACTATATTTATAATTTTGGATGATAAAACACTTACCCATTAAGAAAAGTACTTTTATGTATTCATATACATTAAAACATTATCTTATTCAATTACCTAGAGGACCATTATGCATGAAATTTTAGGTTTTATAGCATTAACCCATGTGGCTAAGTGATGTTTACGTATCCCATTATTCTCTTTATAGTTACATTACCACTTTTTTTATAAAGGGAAAATTCATAATGTCTATTACACAAATAGTCAATTAACCTATTCTTTAGTCATTCAATATATAGTTAATTGCATTTTATTAAGTATTTTTGCGGTTTAATAAATTCATCATATTTTAATATTTCTCTTTTAAAACATGATATTTCATCTAACTTCAGAACAAATTATAATCTAGTATATATTATTATTATATATATATTCCCTTGTTCCATAATGAAAATAAATCTATTGAATTTATAATTATGAATTATTCTTTTAAATACTATCAATCTCCAAATAAATGTTCCTCTGATTAGAAAAAATATTAAAAAGTAGTCATGAAAAAAATGTGATGGAATAAAAATAATTTATTACTAAAAAAATATAATTATATTATTTACTATGTCACTTCCATAACACAAAAAAACATGGGATCTTGGACGATTGGAAAAATAAAATATTACCCAATAAAATTTCAAAACACTAGCCAAAACATATTCTATTTATTTCAAACATGTCACCCAATAATAGGAATCTTGATACATTATATAAATTATGGATTCTCTATTAGTTATATTCTATTAATTTGTTATTTTGCATCCTTTAATAAATATCAATACCCAAATTTTATGAGGTATTTCTCTACCCTAAAAACAATATTAATTTGATGAAACTGGTTTCATTCTAAAAAATAAAAGGTTCATCGTATTCCCACTTTGAATTTAAATCTTTATCCAATGAGTAATCTACTATTTTTTTAATAGGTATTTTTTAAATATGTTCTATAGATGAGGATTGGAAGGATATTATTTATCAATAATTATGTGTGATGAATGAGGATGTTTACCATTTTATGGAATGATATATGATTAAAAATCATATTAGTCAATAAATATTCCCTAATAAATCCACTTTAAGTGAATCCACTATCCCAGACATACCTTCATTATAGAGGTCAATAATTATTTGTGACCCTTATGACAGATTCCTCCTCATATCTCTATCTTTTTATTTTCATAATAAATGATATTTTTATTATTTTTTATATGTGACATTTAATGTAGGGTAAGAGGTAAAAAACATTGATTAATAATTTTTTGTAAACACTCCATCTAAATATAAATTTTTGAAAATCACAAAAATCACCCAAATAAGAACTACTATGTTGAAAAATTCAACGAAGAAACCCTTTCTGCCACCAATTCTTTTAAAAACGTCATATATATAATTCATGATTAAGGAGGTAAGCAATTATAATCTTATAATGTGGATAATTACTAGGTTATTAAATGATTATTATGGTTAATAGGGGTTGGTTGTAATGCTAGTCTATAATAGAAGTATATTATTAAAAAGTATTATTGAAAAAATAATCCCTCAATCGTTTTATATACCAGATTCTAAATTCACATAGGTGTTTACTATTTTTCACATAATATTATATTTATGAAATAATTGATTGTTTATCTCATGAAATGAGGAAATTTTGAAGAAGTTATAACAAATAGATTCAATTCTTTATAGTTACGTGATCTTAAAAGTGAAAAAAATTTCATGGTATAGGATTTAAAAATAAATGGCCTTTTAATGAGTTTCCCAATCATTGAAGCAAAAAATTATATTATTTTTGAATTAATTTTAGATGTTTTTTGTATTAAATAAATAACAAACAATTGGAATAGGAATAATAATTATGATGTTTATCATATATAGATTCATAGTTTTGATTAATATAGAAATATAAAACAAAAAAACATCTAAGAATCCAAAAAAGAACAATGGTTTATTATCCCACAGACTTCATTGATGCAATTTACTCATTGAATTTTATAACAATTGATTGTTTCAGAAGATTTAAAATAAGTATTTTAATCAACTAGGTTACAGAAATGTATAACATCACTGTTTTACTTGTATAATGGATAATGTAGTGCGAAAACCTCTATTGGATATTATAGAAGTTATACCAATTACATCTTTAGAATGTTTCCATTATATATGAATGGGTTGTAATAATTTTTTTTCATAATATATAGAGAACCAAATAAAATTTTTTTTGATAATAAATGATTATTGAAATCTAAAACTAAATTATCTAGAATCAATTATATTCTTTAATTATAATGCAACAATTCTTCTCTTGGGTGGACGATGTTTATGGAATTAGATTTTAACGTTCCATTTTTCTTCATTGTTTATAATTTTAGTGCTTATAATGGATCCCCTTTTTATTTCTCCCAAAACATGAATATGATGTTTTATTTCATATCTAGATCTTTATAAATCCATGTTACCCTTTTCAATTTCCCAATAATCTATGTTTTTCAATATCATGGGTAGATATTAGCTTCTACATTTGATTAATTTTTATAGTGTCATTCTAATAGGTTTTTTCTATGTTATACAATCACCCCACAAGGTTTCCTCCAACCTTTATCTCAATTAATTTTTATTTGTCACGAATTACATTTCTAAAATTTATTTAATTCAATGATGGAAACTTTAGCATGTCCAATGGTTTGGGGATGATAGGTTATTGATGTTTTATGTTATACTCCATTATTTGTTATTATTTCTTCCGTGATTCTATTGTTAAAATGGGTTCCTTATTTTTTTTATACTTACACATGGTATTCAAGAAATGTAAATGATATTTTCTATCCGAAATGAACAAAACATAATGATTTAATTTTTTTTCATAGTCTTATAATCCACCCATTTTGAATGAAAATGTAAAACTATTAATATATACTAATATCCATATTCAATCGGAAAATGCCCAATAGAATATATACACCATATATTAAATATTTCAAAAAATTATTATCTTTTGTGAAATTTATTTTCTAATTAAAAATTTTCAATGGATTTCAATTTATCACAATTTTTACCAAAATCATCGGAACTGTTAGATAATATATGGAAAAAATACATGATTCTAAAACATTCCATGATATTATTCTATTTCTAAAGTGGTCTCTAAAAACTAATGTGTGGAAAATTTTCTATGAAAAATTATAATTCTATTTTAGTAATACACCGCTTAATAAATTAGGTATTACAAATTTTCTCAACGTATTGATCATATCAAACATATAATATTGATTTATATTTAATTAAAAAACATTGTATGGTTTATAATTTTATGGATCCCAAAAATTCTATTAGATATCTTACCAAGCTTTTATACTTTAACATATTCCCTTAAATAAAATAAATATGTACAACTATAATTAATTCATTAATAGGATCTTGATTTGAAATTTTTACATTGGTTATGTGGTGAAGTGTAATAAAGTGATATTTTAATAATTATTTAACTAATATATTGTCCCTGGTGATAAAATAAAAATATTGTTGTAGTAGTAGTGTCCGTATTACCACTTTATGTTGTAATCCATTCTTCTTAATCGGGTAACTAAGGGTTGAAGGGTTGGAGATTAAAGTATCATTATTTCCAATATGATATGATCAAAATTTATCTGAGGAAAAAAATATATAAAAATTCTTTTTCAGATGTTTTGTAATGGTGTTGGGATGCTTCTAGTTTTATTTAATATTAATAAATTTCATGGTTTCTTATATCATATTTCTAACGCAACACCCCATTAATTAGATTACTTAAGGCATCACAAAATAATTTCAATGGTTGTTCTCAATTAGGTTGTTGTATTATTGGTATTGTTGTCCATTGACACTTAATATCAGTAAAACATTTCCTATAATGATCATAAAAAATAGACCGATAGTTTTAAAAAAGTTATTTAGAAAGTGGAAACGAAATATTTTTATAATATTGGATAAATATTAGACAAAACAATTCATTCCCTAAAGATTATATAACATGTTTCTCAGAAGATGGGATAGGTATTTCGTTTATAAAATTAATTATAGTCTTTTCATCATTAATCTTATTTTATCAAATTTCATTCCCCTGAACAATGCCTCCTTCGACCATAAAAATGAATAATTTCAAAAATTATGATAATAATTTTTTCAATTAAAATTTATCAAACATTATATTTATTTACTATGTAGTTATAAAATTATTTTCCAAATAATGTGAAATTTTTGCGAAAAAACATCTAGAAAGGCCTCAATCAATATATAGAAAATCCTTACGTAGTATATTTGAAAATTAAAAAATGCATTGCGTAAACTAAATGGTATTATAATGTATAATTTTTTTTGAAGACACGTTATTGTTTCTTTTTCCTACACCTTAGGTAAAATGGTATTCTGGAAATATCTTTAAAATACATATTAATACATTTAATGGGTTTTGTGATACTTTTTATAGAATTTTACCTACAAAATGTATGATGAAATGATATTTTCTTGTGATCTTATTTATCTTTTTTTGTAAATAAAAACTCTATAAATATTTTATACACACAATAAAGTTACTTTATTTTTCATTCTTTTCATGGGAATATCTATATTTTATAATATCTTTATGAATTGGACTAAACCATTATGAATCAAAATGTTGGAAAATTATTTCATCTTCTAATAAATTTTAATATCTTAATCAGTTATATTATTTTAAGGATACAACTATATTGTGGAATAAAAATAGGTTATGGATAAATTTTAAGATTAATTATATTTATATAATCATTATAATTTATTTTATGAATCTGTTAAAAATTTCATCCCATTTATCAAACATTTACTCTCGAAACATCTTTTATTTTTTTCATCACTTAAAAAACAATCGATTGAAATAATTACTAGAATCATGTTGTGTATTCTTATATTCACTCATTTTTTCCATTTTAAATCTTTTAATCATAATTTTTAGATGTATTATTCTTCATCTTTCATTAAGTTCCCCTTATCATATTTTATGACTTAAATATTCTATTAATTACATATTATGTGGTTTTTTAAAGTTTGTATCCCCTAATTATTAATTAACTATCTCAAATTTAATGATAATTTATTAGAAAAACATAATGTCAAATGTAGTGCCTTCTAAAATCTACTTATAGACTCATATTATGCTCTCTACTTGATTCTTATAGCTAAAGAACAAATAAAGAGATTAGTTTTGTCGTATTTAAAAATCCAAATATTTACACATAACAATTTGTAATCATTAATCATTAACCCTATTATCTCATTTATATATTGCATGAAGATTTTATGAAGTTTATTCAAATTAATTAAATCCCATCAACAAGATTAGTTCCATCTTAGATAATGATGGGTTTTTTATTAATCAATATTGAACACCAATTTTTATTCAATACATTTATGAGAGTGGGGGTAGAGAGAGATAGTGCAAATTATAATTTCTTATATTAGTTTGAAACTAAATAGAAATATCTTGAAAATATAATGTTATAATTGAAAAATATGAGAACCCATTATCTTAAAAATTATAGGATAATACATATAACTCCCCTAGGATCACCTCCATAAATTTGAGTGGGATAAATTAGTGCTTGTTTCCCCCATTATGAAATTTTTTATCATGATAATGAAAATATCTCATTATTGATTACATCGATCAAACCCAATTAGTGATGAGAATATATTTTCCACCCCGTAAAATTTCATCTAAATGAACATATATATCAAGATAGATACAAAAATATTTATGAGGTTATTTCTCTAAATATCATTAGATAAACCTTAGTGAGGAGAGGATAAAATCCCACTTCTCTTGGTTTATTATTATACATAATGTAATATAAGAAAAATAATTAATTGGTGATACTTGTACTTATATACAATAAGTTTCCTTTGATATTGAGTATGAATAAGGAAAATCAATGAATGTTAGAATTTTTTACAAATAAAACTAAAAAACAAGTAAGAAATACCACAAGGTGTACTTATATCCCCTCGGTGGAATTATAAAATGCTCCTCACGTTTGAAATCTTTGATATTTTTCATATTATTAAATGATATAATGAAAATGAGATCATTGAAATATAAAAATGATTTTAATTTAACCTTATTAACATCTTTACATAGTATATATAGATTTAATTTATGAAAACACTTTTATAACCAATTAATAGAAAATAAAGAGTCTTAGAGACAACAATTATCCAATATTTAAAAAACCATTAAATATTTTAAAATTTTAGGGGGTCAATTTTCACCATTATTTGACTGACTAAGGCCAATAATTCTATTATATTGAAATATACTTTTTTAATATATCTGATCTCTGGCCAATATCTAGTAGATATTAATGAAGTCGTCCACGATTAAAATAATCTATATTGGTTGAAGGTTTGACCATGAATCTTTATGAAATAGTGTAGCTTTGAAATAACTTCTATTATGAATTTTAATCTTATCCATATAGTTTTTGATAGATCCTGTATTTGGATGATAAGAAAGTCTATTTAAATCTATAAATACAAATTTTCTCAAATTTTTTGTACTATATATTAAATAACTCCCTTTATTCTCTAATAAATTAATTAAATTGTACTTATAATATATAACTTCATATTTCATGGCCACTATATAAAAACATGTTTACACTCTAATTTTTTAATAAAAAATAAACTTAATTTTATTCATTGTGGATTATAGATAAAAATTAATTAATCCCATACCACTACTTATTTAGTAAATAGTAATCATCAATAATTGAGGTTATACATTACATAAAACATATAAACTCTATGATGCCAAAAAATAATCTGATAACACATTGAATATTTGGAATAAATTTTTTAAATCAGTAAAAATACCATCAAATATAGTTTATATGATCCTATATAATTCAGATATATTTAATAAAAATGATTACACATATTAATTTTTTTAGCATGATATAATGCTACCAAAATATGGTTTATGGAGAAATGTACTAGGGAGGAATATTGTGAATTATCAACCCATATGTTTTACTATATTCTCTTATCATTCTTTTGAAAGGTTTTAACAAAACACAATGATTTCAAAATATATTCATAATTATATAGATATAAAATAGTATTGATTTATCACTTTTTCCTTAAGCACTTTTATTGATAATAAAAATGTGATGGATAAAAAATGTTGATAACAAACACAGTATAAAACCCAAGACTATATATCAGGTTGTTACAATTCATGTAATACTATCAAATTCAAGTTGTATCTCTTAGTTATAATAGAATCTTAACACCTAGACATATGATTTTTAATCAATTTCTAATATCTTAATCTCTAAAATGATTGAATAAAGAATAGTTTGAATGTATAATTATGGTTACTCATGGTAACTTCTGAAATAATGAAGTCATATTTTCACATAACCACATTTAATCTGACATAAAAATAGAATAAATAAATATATCAACTAGTGATGTGAATAAAATTGTAATTAACAAGTTCATCCGCGAGCCTTCATGCGTCCATCTCTGTATATCAAAATGATTCATCTATGAATTTAATAGTAAATTAATATAGATAATATAAACAATCCACAAGAATTATTAAAATTGATAACACACATCAAAGAAACTATCCCATCTTTATATGTTTAAAATAATTCAGCTTTATATATACCTAACCCACAACACCACATTTCCCTATTTTATCCCCATCAATGCATACCACCAAATCATACCTGGTAATTAACAACCTAATGGGATGTATATATACAACCGCAATAACTACATATCAAGAAATATATAGCAATAATAATACAAAACATTATAGTTATATGATGAAAATAGTAAACAATACACTACAAAAACTATACAGCTATAACCATAATAATTATATATATATATATATATATCAAACCAATAACTAAACTAAGAAATAATAAGAACATTATTAATCTTCCCACTAGTTATTCTATACATAAACATATATCCTAAAAAATTTCAATTTAAATCTATTTAACCAAATATATAGGTTTTTCAATAAATTAGTAAGCCCTTTCTTAATATAATGGTTTAGAAAAAAATTGAAAAAAATCTAATATGAGATTCTCATATCCTTATGAATTTAACATCTAACTTATAACACTAAAAAATGATACATATAATAATAAATGAATATAATATTCATACATAGTTTATTATTTCATTATAAATTAAAAAACATGAGGAACAAAAAATCATAATTGAACAAACAAAATAGTTCTTTTATCGTCATAGTTTTTATAAAAACCCGACCTTCATCACTTTACCATGACTGAACACACCGGGGCCCCATAACGTTAAAAAATAATCCAATCGTGGCACCCAAACTCTACCTCAAATAGGGAACGATCTTGTGAAATGAACCAAGTAGGCATATATAAAAATATGATGGGTCATATCTTATAAAAATAGAAACAGGTACATCTATATACAATGCATAAAATATAAAAAAAATACATAGGATGTATATATATATATTATAAACTGAACTATATACAAGACTTATATGAGGCATCATGTATTAACATATCATCATAATAAAAATGATATTGGGTGAAAACAATATATGATGAGTCTCTATAGAATTAACCATATTGATGATCCTCCACACTGATTTTACTCTTGGATCACTCTCAATCCATAACAGTAACTTCCACTATCATGAAACACTATGATCCATATACATGGCCAAGTATCACCAATCATCTATTATAAATATGCCACAAATACACCAAATCAACCCACTGCATCTCCAAACATGTAATTTTTCTTCATGGATACAACATGTGTGGGAATTAGTCTCATGAAAGGGTGATTAAAAACAAACATTGTAGGATATTCCAAACCAAAAAGGAAATAAATATCAAAATGTTAGATCAATTATTGTAATGGGAGCTAACCAAAAGGAATACCTAGACTAAGAACCTAAGAAAAATGCTAGCTCAAAGATTCTAGTACAAATGATTGTCTTGGAAGCAAAAAATAATAAATATTCTCAACATGAAATAAAATAGTAATTATTGAGGATGAAAAAAATATATTAATCATATTTATTGGAACTTTTTATATACATATAACATTTTCAGTTTAATAAGCATAGAATATTGAAGATGTCACAAAGCCTAAATTCAATCTCATGTTGTAGACCATATCTCGAGGGTATCATTTTGGGGTTTCAAGGAGTCACACATCATGATTAAACCCTCCTAGATTATCCACAAATTCTTCCACAAAATCATAAAATACCATTAAGGTTGTCGAAATCATCAATGAATCCTAATTAATGGACGATGGATTATTACACCCTATTGTTAATCAATATCGTACCATGGATCTGGACTCAAAAGTATTAATTCCAATAATCTATGTTACATATATCAAATAATATTTTGGGGCCAATATCTCACAGAGGAAAAGTAACATTTTAGGGGATATAAACACAAAGTGAAGACCCACACCATATCTTAGCTCTTAGATGGGGGTTACTGACTCTATAGATAGTGGACATATTTCTTATTTGTGTATTTGGGGATACCGAACATATAACTATAATGATTTTGGGAGACCCACACACTAACATAAGTATTCCCCACATGGGATAACAACATGAATATACTATAATGATCATATATAAATTTCATCATTGGCATATTGAAGCTATGATATTTATCTTTATATCACACCATGAAAACAAATTTAGATGGATGAAAAAATCTTGACATTTTGATCTGCATAAAAAAATACTCTGTTTAGGATATATAATTGAAGAAAATGGGAAAAAAATGAAAATTATCCATTTCATCATATGAATCATGAAAGAAAATAAATTTTATGACCCATGGCCTCTTCATGTAGTTTGGTTTAAGTATCTAATATTGTCCTCAAATATTTTATCTTGATTTTTGGGTCATGATGTAGATGATGTATTATCAATTCAATATCTTATTATAAATTAACATCTAAAATAATATTATTTACTAATAATAATTATAATAATGAATTTTTTATTATTAATATTGAAATAAAAACATAAAATTAAATCAAAATGGGAAATTGGGTCATTCTACACCCCACTTCTCTCCCCAATTAGCCATATATTTTTCCCTTTGTTCAACTTTAAATATTTTGATTTTATTCTTATTTAATTATTTCATTAAACATTTTAAAAAACTCCCACAAAATACAACACATAATCTTACTTATAGCCATGATCCCTACATATTTGATCTTGCCAATTGTCATATCTACTACAACTACTACTCCACCCACTACTAATATCCACGAAACTACTACCTGATGATCTGTCCACAACATCAAATGATCTCCCTAACTACCCTCAGCACCATTTTATCCACATATAACAAATATATAATTTTTTCCTTCCATAATCAATCCTTGATTGGAATAAAAATCTATAATTTCAGATGATGAGGAAAATAATGTGTTTGGATGTTTTCTTGGGAACTCTAAATGAATTTACAATAATTATATAAATATATGGAGAAATATTTCCATAGAGTGTTCGATTAATGGGGGATAAAATATTATGAAATTATTTCTTAAATAATTTATAAAATCATATATTACACAATGAAACATTTATTGAATTATGAGATAATTAAATATTCCCATGAAAAGTATTTGTTATTGGTATTTCAAATATTATTCATTGAATAAAATTATTTTCTATAAGATCATTTATTTAAATATATGATTAAAATACTTATTCACGAATATATAGGAAATAATTAAAAAAATATTAATTTTGAGTAATGAAGTATCTCAATTCCACTTTGTCAAAATAAACCCAAAATAATGGAGGAAAACCAATTTCTATGAAAATTTTATATGGGAATTTCAAAGATAAAAAAGAAATAAAATCATGAATCCATACATTATCAATGATATTCCATACTATAATCTATAATTGGTATCATCATTACGTTCATTATCTCCACATGATCAAATTATTTATGTTGCCATGATTTTTTTCTTCAATTCGTGGTTCTCCAAGTTCTTCAATATTTTTATTTCCCTCTCAATTCTCCCCTATATTTGTATCTACCTTAAATATGTATTTTTAAGGTGGACCTTAAAGAGAGATATTAAAGATTATTAAATATAATAGATTAGGTTTTATCCAAAAAAAAATAGTATATATTTTTTTAATTGAAATAATTAAATTATATTATTAATCAAACAGTGAGAAAAAACACATATGACTCCCAATAAAAACCAATGATATATCAACCATTAGGTAGAACCCATATTATGGGCTAATCCACAATATCAGTTATCATGTATGAAACTCATCCAATCGATGTATGAGTTTTATCACAAAAACATGTTCACATTATAAAAATAATAATAGTATACTTATTAATTTTTTCAAGGCTCTGTCATGTGTGAAATTCTACACCGGCTCTGTCTGAGGGTAAACACCATACCCTAGAAATAATAAACGCATCAAATAACATTTTTAGGGTCTCTAGTTGTTTAAATTACGAATTTCACCACTAGATAAGTCTTGAAACACAAAAAATATAAATAAATCTATGCACCATTTGGGAATAAGTGTCGAAATCACATTCTCCCCACCCTCAATAAATTCTCTTATCTGGAATGGAAAAAAATGAGATAGTAAAAAGGGAAGATCAAGAGATAACCATTCTTACATTATGAACAACCAGCATGTAATCATCCTTCACCTCTAATGGTTTGGGAACTAATAACATAGAACACAAAAGACAGGGCTCCCAAAACATATCTTATTTAAAATTTCTCCCACCATATGGAATGAAAAAACACCATAGACCATCTAAAATAATTTAAAAGGATGCATCTTGATTTTGATCACTATTAAAATAAATTCACAAACCACATTTAATTAGAATTCAAGATTTTCATTATTTATATAACCCCAAACACAATGAAAAAATCTCCAAACACTTCATAAAATTTCAAATTAAAACCAAAATGGTTTCAGAGAGGCATACTCCCCTAATTTGCTTCAAAATCATTTGATATCTTTTACCCAAAAGGAACAATAACCTATTTAACTATCTCATGGAACATAAGAGATATATTCCATTTATATCTTTAATATTCATGGGAATCACCAATATGAATCCTATTCCAAAATATTTTTTCCATTCATCGTCAAAGAAATAACTTTTCTCTATTCAAAGCACTACTATGAAATATAACTATGAGAACTTCAAGAAAAATGTAACCCCTTTTCAATTGATCAACCATAATCACTACCCATTAATATTCCCAATCCCCTACTATTATTAGTGCATGGTCCTAGCCATTTGGAAACACATACTTTATCAACTACAAAGCCTATGATAAAATCCCCTCAGGAAACCATAATACATAAACTCTAGGTAAAATGTATTTCAACACTATATAACAGTATTTTCTATGAATTTCCCTCTCAATGAATTATCCACATGATATACCTCAAAAGGGACTCTTTTTAGATGGTTAACCCTACTCCGGATGTCTATAACAATATACATCATGAACAATAGTCCAAAATAAGTACAATAATAAGAAAGTGGTTGGAGTGCCCCCCAAATTTAGAGAAACCTTCAGTTCCATAATATATTAATTGTTTGTTACACTATACTATTAGATCTACATTATAACCTTCAACTCATCTAATATAATTAATGATTTGTGTCCACCTATTATCAATTTATGGTGAGCCACCTCACTCTCGCTATTCTGGAAACAACAAACACAAAATATAATTCCAAAGTCCCTTATCCACCATTTATATATAAAGTCATTTAATAGTATCCTAAACCATTCTTCCTCTAAAATTTTAATCTTATCCAACTAACCATATTAGATTCAACATCATAATGAAAAACATTGACCCATGAATCCATATTCCATTTTATAAACTAAATTATTGGTAATATAAGGAAAAATCCCCATGATGCACATCAAGGTCTTCCATTAACTAATTATAAGATATTTATAATTTCTATTCATGAATATATGGTAAAAAGTTATCATGTCATTGGAAAACATCTAATAATCATCATCAATATTAAATCTTATAAATAAGTATCCTTTTGACGATGCTTATCCATGTGGTTCATCTAAAAATAATCCACACATTCCACTATATAGATAAAAATAGAATTGAAATTCATTTTTATAATTTACCAAGCCATGATAACCCCCTGAGAGGCAGTTGATATTAATATCAATTTATTTTCACAACTCAGAACACAAAATAGGGTTTCACTAACTACTGATTAAAAGACCCACCTAATCAATCCAATACTCAGTCTCCCCATAAAAAGATAGATTGATAACTAGTCATTTCAACGGTGGTACAAATGCACCTATTATCTACCATTTTTAATTCTATATAAGACCTATTTATAGAATACTGATAGAGTCAATTAATGGTAAGGGGTCTATGAATAATTTTATCTATAAGAAGAATCTTTCTAGATGAAAATGGTTTTTATAAGGCCTTCTATTGAATTTAAAAAACAATAAATAAAGAGTAAAATGATTAGGAAATTATGAGATCAACCAGTTTAAGGATTCGTTATGACATGACATGGTTTTTATGCTAAAACACACTAACTGATGGTCAATCATAACCATTAATCACACATATAATCCCAAAAAACGTGTTGTCTTTACAATGAACATGATCCAAACTATCCAAATTCGAGGTTTATTAATATAAAACTAAATATTGATATCTAATATGCCTGTAGTCTTCACCTGAACTATTTAGCTCAATCAATTACACTAGGGAACTTGTCATGGGATCACCTCAAAATCTATGCAGTCCTCAAGGTGAACTGGGTCATGCTCATGCCATCTTGAGCAGGGCTCAATATCCAAAGTTGAAACTTTATTCATGAACCAAATATCAATATAATCTCATTATAGAAGAATCTGGTCATGAGTTTGAGATATATAGGTGGCCCCTTCAATTGATTTACTGATCTAAAAAACTCTATTAGCAATGAGATGACACAAGATGGACATAAAATATATTGTTGCATCATTTTGGATGAGGCGACATATGAAGGATATAGAATATCAAATAAAACACCAATATTATTTATGTAAAAGTTTAATCATACCCCAAAAATATATATTAGAGTTTTATTCCACATAAGTTATTAAATAAGTCCTTAAAAAAGGATACATTGGTCATTTCACCTATAATGGTCTCCCTCGTTTGATAAAAAATTCCAATAACTCTTATCATCATTTCTATAATTTTACCAAAACATTCTTAACATTAATTATAACACTAAACTCTATCGTTATGACAATATTTAATTGATATCACTTTTTTTGGAACAAACTCATTGAGGCACAATGAGGGCTTGCTCTAACACCCCCTCCTAGGTCGAGATGCTGAGAGAAATCACCAAAGCCCTGATCTCCCGCATGAGACCATACTCGAAGGTCCAGGCCCTTAAGAGTGGTGTAAGAACCCAAATCTTCGTTTTAGGTATTTTTTCCCTTTTCTAGAGTTTTTGGGAAAAATAATGTTTCTGAAAATTTTTGAAGTACACATCGTTTTCTCTTTTCCCGTTCAAAGCCGTGTTCTGGCTCTGTCCGGGCCACACACAAGGTGTGTAGGGGTGACATGGAGGCTGATTTTTGTAGAGTATGGAAAAACCAACTACATGCCGTGTACATTAAAAATAAACGCCGTGTACTTTTCATTTTTTTCACTAAACGGACTGGGGTCTTGCCTGACGCACAGAAATGACTTCTTCTCTAGATTTCGTTAATCCGAGAGGGCCGAGGGCCATGAATCTTCCTTGAGCCACCATGCCTCCATCCGATCTCCATTCCAGCTATCGTCTATTGTGTTGGGATCACCTCAGTAAGCTCTCTCCTCTGTTTTATCCTTGTTCCATGGTTCATCCTCGTTTTCATGTTGTCGTGGGTTGAGTGTTTTGTGCATTTTCTCAGAACTACGACATTCTAGGGAGAATCAGTCGTCATGTTTCAAGTATATTGATCCCCTAGCATCCAGGTGGGTGGTTTGTGCCTTTCGGTAGAATGTCATTGAGAGTTTTGTGAAAATTCCACAAATTCCCTTGGGCGGGAAATTGTGGGTTTCCTGTTTTGTTCCTTCTGTTTGCATGCATTGCTTGATTGCTGTAGTAGAGGTTTATGCTCGTGAGTAGAGTAATTAATTTTGTGCTCGGGTTTCTTTTCCATGCTTGTTTTATTTTTTTAGTGTTTTCCAGTTTCCATGCCTAGTTATAGGATATCGGAACTGTTGCTTTATTATGTTGTTGTGCCTTAAAATGATAGACATGTAGTTCTTGAGGTTCACTTGGATGATGCACGTTCAGAATGTTTTATTTTTCACATAGGACTATGAGAACCTAGTGTAGTATACCATAGCGAGAATGGATGTAAGGGATTCTCCAGAGTGTCTTTTAATACGATGTTGAACCACATGGGGAATTGACGATGAGTGCTTCCTCATAGAGTCTGGAGTTCCTTGACGCGGGCCACAGGGGGAATGAGATGTTGAGTGCTTCCTCAGAGATCCTTTTGTACGATACAAGACTATAAGGGGAATTAACGGTGGGTGCTTCCTCAGAGAGTCTGTTATTTGCTGAACCAGAGGGGTGAGACTATGTGTTCCTCCTTGAGGGTTTCTATTACTTGTAGATTAAACCATAGGGGTTAGGATATAAGAGCTACCCGAAAGGTTACCTATTTTCTTCTTCGTTCTAATTGTTTACTTGTGTACTTTATATGTTAGAACTGTGTATTGTAGCTTTTGTGTGCTTTTCTGTTTACTGGTTCCTGCACTCTTGCTTGCCTTGTATTCAGTGACTGTTAGGCACATATCTTTGGGTGATTTCGTACTGGGATTTTTTCTCACACCCTGTTTGGGCCATGCCTTTGGGCCCAAGTAGACTATGTTGCCGTAGTTATAGATAAGGGAAAGTGCCCTTCTACATCAGGTTCTTGATTGCACTGGAGCTGGAGAGCATGGGACCGAGTAGAGCCTTGCGATGCTGAGGAGTTTACTTTGTTATTTTCTTTTGCACTCTATTTTCAGTTTTATTTCAGCACATTGGGTTTTTTACTACTTTCCATAGACATAAGTACCATGTTGCATCATTATTATTTATACATTTCTTCCGTTTTTCAGTTTAATTGTTGTATATTGTTTATTTTTTCCACTATTTCATATGGTTGTTCTTATGCTGTATACTTTACCGAATGAGGGCATAGTTTCCCCAACAACTCAACAAGGCCCTCGCTGCTAGTAAGCAGCCTCTGGAGTTTGGGGAATCATGTTTGAGGTCATGTGACCGGCCAGGTACGGGGCGCCTCTAGGTGGCTTCCGGAACCTGGATGTTACAAAGTGGTATAAGAGGGGTTATTTTCTCTTGCTTACTGTTTGGAGCCTTTATCCAAGGATAGGATAGATTTAGTACTTGGTGTTAATCTATGATTGGGAGTATCTAAACCATGTACATGGAAAAGCCATTCTACCTCATTAATTGTAGTTTCTGGTTTAGAGATTTTACGGTTGAGATAATTTCAGCTAGAGTGATTCACATGCTTTGTGTTATTTTTTTCTTGACTATTGTGGTTCTATTTCTTTCACAACCCGATGAGATGAAGTTATTCCATCTCATTCACCATATAGGCATTTGTAGAAGTCACATGTCATGCATTATTTCCATGACATCTAGGGTGAATTAGCGATTGCATGTAGTTGTGATAGACTTTGTGTAGATTATGCATGCTGTTTTGATAGATGCTTGATAGAATCTCTGTTGTTATGTTAGAGAACTATTTGTTTTGTGCTTTGCTTAAAATGAATGCCAAATTTAGGTTCTTGAGGTGTTATGTGCCTTCCATAATTGGATCTTTGTGGATCATGATCCTGTTTTCTCTTGTATATGACTGTATGAGATTCAACACTTTGATTCGCGGGGAGTATGGGCTCGCACAGGTCGGAATTTGGCACCTCCTTGTCTATGTTTTCAGTGTTTCTGGGATTCGGTGAAGTTTCTAAGCTGCTGCCCAGAAAATCCCAGAATACACGGTGTGTAATTTTTGAGTACACTATGTGTAGTTTTCAGGCCGTGTCACTGACCATGTGAGCAGAAACACGGTGTCGTGAAAGTAACTTCAGGAAAACACCGTGTACAGAAGGTACACGTCATGTAGTAGTGAGCCATGTACTCGGCCGTGTCACTAACAACACGGGTCAGGGAAGCTCGTATCATAAATGTTGTGTGTTTTATGAACACGTTGTGTATCCTTATCCTCCGTACTCGGCCATGTCACGAACAACACGAGATGGTGTTATCTCCTTCTATACACGCCGTGATTGTTCGGAACATGCCGTGTACTTGGCCGTGTCGCCAACAACATGGGTCGGGAAAATCTTCGAGTACACGTCATGTTTTTTCGAAACACGTTGTGTTGTCTCAGCCATGTAGTTGGACGTGTAACTAACAACATGGGTCGTTGACACATTGTCTACTACATGCCGTGTCCACAGGGAACATGCCGTGTAGTCTTAGTTTAAGAAGACCGTGTGGGTTAGCCGTGTAAAGAGACTCGAGTAGGGGAGTAGAGTTCAAGTACACGCCGTGTGTGGGGACAACACGCTGTGTAGTCTGGGGTTTTACACGACTTGTATTGAATGAGTACACGCCCACGTCAGTGGATTATAAAGACACGTCGTGTAGTTTTCATACATTTCGTGTAGTCATGTTTTGTAAACATGTGTGTTTTCTTACCCTATTCCCGTTTTGTACTCTTGTGTTCTCTGTCCTTGTTTTTCTGATCTAAGGTGGACTTTTGATAGTTTAGAGCTATGACTCTGAGATGTCCTTCGTTTGTACGTCTGTCGTCATGCAGTGATCAGACGCCAGATTGGCTGATTAGGGACTTCCTGCCGATCCTCTAGTCAGGCCATCCTTGGCACCGACTGTTATACCAGTTACGGGCACTACTGCATAGTTCAGGTAAAGTTTTATGAGGATGATGCAGACCTTTTAGGAAGCACCACCTCCTACCTCGACTATGGCAGATTTGATGCGGGTTTTTCAGCAGGAGCATCCTCCCACGTTCTCGGGGGATGGTGGACCTCAGGCTGCAGAGTCATGGCTGGAAGCCATGCTGTCTATCTTCGAGCATCTGGAGACACTTCCAGAGATGTGGGTCAAGCTCTCTACCTACATGCTTCAAGGCTCCGCCAAGAGGTATTGGGACATAATTTCACAGGCAGATCGTCATCAGGTTATGGCTTGGGAGGAGTTCCAACGTGTGTTCTATGACTAATTATACCCAGAGAACCTGAGGGCCGATCGAGCCTGGGAGTTTATGAGCCTAGAGCTGGGTACTCTTTCAGTTATGGAGTAATCCTCTCATTTCACCGACCTGCAGCGTTTCACACCCCTCTGGTATGGATGTGGGGTGTTCTTAGCAAGCACGTTTGAGGATGGTCTCAGGCGGGAGATCCGCTCGCAGGTGAATCTCTTCCTGTTGAATTCCATCACTTCCATCATCAACCAGGCGGTGATTGCAGAGCGCAATCTGAGAGACTCCGAAGCTGCAAGACAGAGAGTTTCTGCTTCCAGAGCTTGTTTTCCTCTAGATGACAACAAGAAGCACAGTAGAGAGTCTATGCACGGTGAACCGAGGAAGCGTGATGAATCGTCGGGCAGCCAGGTGACATGCTACTAGTGTGGTCGTTCAGGGAACATGAGGCCGTCATGCTAGAGTGACCCTGTGGAGTGCCGATCTTGTGGCAAGATGGGTCACCTTCAGCATTTTAACCAGGTTTTCTCTCCAGCAGCTGGTGACCGGGGGTTTTCCATGACTCCTCGTTCAGGAGTAGCACCACCAGTTTCTCACCAGTCGGGGAACTGGAGTTCTTCCGGCCATTTGGGCTGAGGTGGAGGTCGAGGTCATGGCGTTCAGTCACTGGTCCTTCAGTGCCAGTAGGGAGGATCAACTCAGAGTGGTCAGGTAGGGTCATAGGGCCACGGGGCAGGCCAGGATTTTGCGGTGGAGTAGCCCTATTAGGAGCAGGATCCCGGACCGTCTACTGTTCATGGTATGATCTTAGTAGACTTAGTTTTATCTTCAACTCTTTTCGATACTGGTTATATGGATAGATTTATCTCTATTTCTGTTGTGGAGAGCTTGTGGCTCTCTATCATTTCTTTTGCCGACTCATTGAAACTAGACACACCTTTGGGGATGAGGACATCTAGTGTACGCTAGTGTAGAGTGTGAACTCTCGAGGTTATAGGGCATCGTTACTCATGGGATCTCTATTTCCTAGAGATGATAGGATATGATGTCATTCTCGGAATGGACTGGCTAGTTGCCTTCCAGGCATCCGTCGACTGTTACCGCTATAGGGTCAGTTTCATCTCACCTGAGGGAGAATCCTTTCTTTATAGAGGCGAATGGGACGTCCGGGCGAGTCGAGAGGGACTTGAGCATCTTGCAATAGGAGGGGTGATGGACCAAATTTCTAGTCCTTATCTGGATGATCAGGGGACTCCACAGTTGGACTTTCCTCCAGTGTTGGATTGCTCCAGGGATGTCTTTCCAGAGGAATTTTCATGTTTTCCTCTGGATCGTGAGGTAGACTTATCTATTGAGCTCGTTCCAGGAGCGTCACCGAGGTCCATTACTCCATATAGGATGGCTACACCTGAGTTGAATGAGCTCAAGAAGTAGTTGGAGGAGTTACAGGAAAAGGGTTTCATCCAACCCAGTACTTCTCCTTGGGGTTCGCCTATCCTGTTTGCGAAGAAGGTAGACGGTACCCTTCCCCATTGTGTGGATTATCGGAAGCTGAACCAGTTGACGATAAAGAACCGATTACATTTCTGAGGATCGATGACCTCATTGATCAACTTCGAGGAGCTCGGGTGTTCTCGAAGATCGACTTGAGGTTCAGTTATCATCAGTTGTGAATTAGACCATCAGATATACCACTAACAGCCTTCAGGAGTAGGTATGGTCTATATGGGTAAATAGTCATGTCGTTCAGTCTCACGAACATGCCTGCAGTTTTCATGGAACTGATTAACTACGTGTTCCATCCTTACTTGGATTCCTTCATCATGGTCTTTGTAGACGATATCTTGGTGTACTCTCACACTTGACACGACCATGCCACCCATCTTGAGATCGTTCTGAGTACACTGAGAGTGCATCATCATAATGCTAAACTCTCTAAGTGAAACTTCTGGATGGAATAGATTCACTTATTTGGACACGTCATCTTAGAAGAAGGATTATCTGTGGACCTAGAGAAAGTGAGAGCTGGAGTCTCCTAGGAGCAGTCGAAGAATGTTTTTGAGGTACGAAGTTTCCTAGGGCTGGCTTGATACTACAGACTCTTCATTCAGGACTTTTCTTGCCTAGTAGCACCCTTGATAGGTCTGACCAAGAAGGGGGCAATTTTCTTATGGTCAGAATCTGGTGAGTCAGCCTTTCAAAAGCTAAAGGGAAGGTTGACTTCAGCACAGATACTAGTCTTTCCAGAGCCACGCAAGAGCTATACAGTATATTGTGATGCTTCAGGTATCGGGATAGGCGTTGTGCTTATGCATGGAGATGGATTCATTATGTACGGGTCTCTGTAGTTGTGGCGACATGAGAGGAACTACCTGATGCACGATCCAGAGTTGGCAGTTGTTGTCCATTCCCTACGATATTAGAGACCCTATCTGTCGGGAGATCACTTTGTGGTCTTCACCGACCACAACAGTCTCAAGTATATCTACACTCAGCGTGATCTGAATCTGAGGCAGCATAGTTGGGTCGAGTATCTTCAGTCATTTGATTTCGAGCTTGCCTATACGCCGCGAAATGGAAATGTAGTGGTTGATGCGTTGAGCAGGAGAGCTCATATTCATGTAGTTCATAAGGCCAGCAGTGAGTGGAAGCTTATGGCTCTATTCTATGAGATGCATCTGGAGTTTCACGACAGACAGGGACATACCTTCCTATCTTCTATAGCTATTATATCTACACTACTTGATCATGTACGGATGAGGAAAATATCAGACTCAGAAGTCTTAGTCTTGCAGGAGAGTGTGTCAGGAGAGGACCCTCCTCCTGGATGGACAGTGGGCGAGGATGAGATATTGCGTTTCTAGGGACACGTATGGGTGCCAGCAGACATACTCGAGGAGCTGATGCGGGATTTTCATTCCTTAGTTTGGGCAGTTCATCCTGGCATCTCCAAGATGTATCGAGATCTTCATCGCCAGTACCAGTGGCCATGTATGAAGAGGGATATTACTGGATTTTTCATGAGATGTTCTACTTGTCAGTAGGTGAAGGCAGAGCATCAGCGACCAACATGCCTCTTACAGCAGTTACCCATTCTGGAGTGGAAGTGGAATGATGTTACAATGGACTTCGTGGCCGGATTGCCGAGGTCACCACTAGGGAACAATGTTGTTTGGGTTGTCGTCGACAGGCTCATGAAAGTTTCTCACTTCTTTCCGATCAAGGATACCATTACTGTCAATGAACTGGGATGACTTTATATCAGAGAGATCATTTGTCTGCATGGAGTTCAACACTCCATTTTTTCATAAAGGGATGCACGTTTTACTTCCTGGTTCTGTAAGGGACTTCAGAAGGCCTTGGGTACACATGTATTTTTGAGTACAACATACTATCCCCAGACTGATGGCCAGTCCGAGCGCATGATCCAGGTTCTTGAGGATATGATCTGATCTTTCATCCTAGACCTTGGAGGCTCTTGGGAGAGGAATATTCCTCTAGTGGAGTTCTCCTACAACAACTGTTTACAGGATACAATTCAGATGGAACAATACGAGGCTTTGTACGGTAGGCCATGTCGATCACCTTAATGCTGGCTGGAGGCAGGAGTGGCAGCTCTGCTAGGACCTCGTCTTGTTCATGAGTCTTCAGAGCAGATAGAGTTGATTTGGAAGAGTATGGCTACAGCACAGTCTCGGCATAAGTCTTATGCTAATCAGCAGAGACGATCTCTAGAGTTCGAGGTAGGGGATCAGGATTTCTGGCATGTCGCATTGAGGTTGGGACACAAGAGGATTCAGCGACAGGGCAAGCTTGTCGCCACAGTACATCGGGACGTTTGAGGTATTGGGGAGAGTGGGGCCGGTTTCTTATGGGTTTCTGTTACCTCAGAGGTATTGGGCCATGTATGATGTCTTCCACGTCTCTTAGCTCTGACGTTACTTTTCAGACCCGTCTCATGTCTTTCAGCCTAAGGAGGTTGAGCTCGAAGCGGATGCATGGTTTGAGGAGCATCCCGTCCGGATTGTCGATCAAAGTACGAAGGTTCTCTGTGGGTGGTATTTCCCTCTTGTATGGGTTCTATGGAAGCATGGGAGAGTACATGATGAGACATAGGAGAGGGAGGCCAATGTATTATCACAGTGGCCAGAGCTGTTCGAGGTTTCTTCTTCTACGGCTTGCTAGAAAAAATTCAGGGATGAATTTCTTTAAGGTGAGAAGTTTGTAATAACCTTGATCATTGTTTCAGGTATATTTTCCCTTTTCTGGAGTTTTTGGGAAAAATAACGTTTCTAGAATTTTTTGATGTATGCACCGTGTACTTTCAGAGTACACGCTGTGTACTCTTTTCCCACTTGAAGTCGTGTGTTGGCCATGTCCGGGACACACACATGGTGTGTAGGGGTGACCTGGAGGTCAATTTTGGTGGAGTACATAAAAACCCACTAAAAGCCGTGTACTTTAAAAATACACTCCATGTACTTTTTTTTCACTAAACGGATTGGGGTTGCACCTGACACCCAGAAACAGCTTCTCTAGATTCTGTTCGTCCGAGAGCACCGAGGGACGCGAATCTTCTCCGAGCTTCCATGCCTCCGTCCGATCTCTGTTCCAGGTGTCGTCGATTGCATTGGGATCTCCTAGGTAAACATTCTCTTCTTCTTTAGCAATGTTCCATGGTTCCTCATCCTTTTAAAGGTGTTGTGGGTTGAGCGTTTTGTGCGTTTCCTAAGATCTACGACGTTCTAGAGAAAATCAGTCATCATGTTCAAGTATATATCGATCCCCTAGCATCCAGGTGGGTGGTTTGTGCCTTTCTGTAGAAAGTCTTTGAGTATTTTGTGAAAATTCCAAAATTTCTCTTGGGCGGGAAATTGTGAGTTTCTTGTTTTTCCCCTGTTGTTTGACTGCTATGATTGATTTCTATAGTAGAGTTTTATGCTCATGAGTAGAGTAATTCATTTTGTGCTCAGGTTGCTTTTCCATGCTTGTTATATTTTTTTAGCGTTATGCCAGTTGTCATGCCTAGTTGTAGGATAGTGGAACTGTTGCTTTATTACGCTGTTGTGACTTAAAACGATAGCCAAGTAGTTCATGTGGTTCACTTGGAAGATGCACGTGCACTGAGCGTGTTTTATTTTTCCCACAGGACTATGAGAACCATGTGTAGTAGACAATATAGAGAATGGACGTAAGGGATTCTCTAGAGTGTCTTTTAATACAATGTGAGACCACAGGGGGAATTGATGATGAGTTCTACCTCAAAGAGTATGTAGTTCATTGACGCATGCCACATGGGGAATGAGACGTTGAGTTCTTCCCCAGGGATCATTTAGTACGATATGAGACAATAAGGGGAATTGACGGTGAGTGATTCCTCATAGAGTTTGTTCTTAACTGAACCAGAGGGGTGAGACTGTGTGTGCCTCATAGAGGGTTGCTAGTACTTTTAGGTTGAACCATTAGGGTTAGGCTGTAAGAGCTACCCATAGGGTTACCTGTTTTCTTCTTGTTTCTAGTTGTTTACTTGTGTACTTTATATGTTAGAATTGTGGATTGTAGCTGTTGTGTGCTTTTCTATTTACTGCTTCCTGCACTCTTTCTTTCCTTGTATTCACTGACTATTAGGGACAGATCTTTGGGTGATTGCCTACTGGGATTTTATCTCACACCCAGTTTGGGCCATGCTTTTGGGCCCATGAAGACTATGTTTCCGCAGGTATAGATAAGGGAAACCACCCTTCTACTTCAGGTTCTTGATTGCATTAGAGCTGGATAGCAAGGGACTGAGCCGAGGCTTGCGATGCTGATGAGTTTACTTTGTTTTTTTTTTCTCACTCTATTTTCAGTTGTATTTCAGAACGTTGGGTTGTTTACTTATTTCCATAGACATATGTATCGTGTTGCATCATTATTATTTATACATTGATTTCGCTATTCAGTTCAGTTGTTGTTTGCTGTTTATTGTTTCCTCTATTGAATTTGGTTGTTCTTCCGCTGTATACTTTACCGAATGAGGGAATAACTTCCCCACTGACTCACCACGGCCCTCACTGCTAGTCGGCAGCCTATGGCGTTTGGGGAAACACGCTTGAGGTCATGTGACCGACCAGGTACTGGGCGCCTCTGGTTGGATTCTGGAACCAAGACATTACAAATGAGTCCCACACCATATCAGTGGTGTAGTTTGAGATATCAGTGAGCCTCTATGAGTACTAAGCCACAGTCATTCTACCCTGCTGTAGATGAAGAAGCTCATGTGTGTGCATTGTGAGAAGAGTCGCTCGAACAAACTCTGCCCAAAACAAGCTCTCAATGTCTGCCTAGAGAATTGTCGCCTCGTCGTGGACCTGGAGTATCATGTTCCACTATCTTCCTGCAACTACCTGTAGAATACTAAAAACAAGGATCACTATGAGATCTTATGGTGTCCCTACTAGTTGGAAGACCCTCATCATAGCCACCCACCAATTCTCAACTGCCAGTGGGTTTGTCTCGCCCCATAACCTGGGTGGCCTCTAGTATAAGAACTCATGCAATTCACTCAATCTAGGTGCACCCTATTCTGCTATGGATGGTGGCAGCGGTGGCCCCATGGGTAATGGTACTGCTAGTGAATTTTCTTGTGATTCTACTGATAAAAGGCCCTGCACCGAGGCCTTGTCGCACGGTGGGATATCATCGAATACTATACCCATAACCCTAACTAGCTGTTTGGGTTGTGGAAACCTGAAAAGAAATAGGTGCTCCATGGTCAATATGTTATACAAGGTGAGATGACTAAAATATATCACAAAGAAATCATTTCAAAACACACACGCAATCAGTATTTTTGTGCACTCAGTCAGAAATTAGAAGTCAGTGTCCTGGTGCACGGATACATAAGTCATTGCACCCACACTGAATTCCCTAAACTGATAACCACACTCACTACACTTAACACTATTGCCAATAAAAGATTAGAGTCCAATTTTCTAAGGTTGAACTGATTTCTCTGATACCAATTTGTCATGACCCGTCCACCGGGGCCCGTGCCGTGACTACCCCAAGCCTGCCTTCCATAGGCCAGGGGCTGGTGACTAGCACCGAAGGCATATTACCTTAATCAAGGAAGGAATTTACTTTTTAACATGTAAACATGCACAACCATGCACACAACAAGATATGAACATTGGTAAACATTACTGTAAAATGAGTGTGTATAGTAAGAAAAATGGTCTAGAATTCAAGCAGAATTAGAAAGTACAAGAAAAAAATAGAGTGCAAGTAAACTGAAACAGCTCATGTGAACTCCCGCCAAGGATCCTACCTGAAGGATAGGTATAGCTCAAAAATGGTTTTCTCTGCAGTATGAGTTTCCTAATGTCCCCCTCCAATCTACCTCCAGTCCAGGCACCCTTTCCCTTAGTCAGAACTATCCATCATCTCCACCAAACACAACAAGGTGCTGGCATAGCCCATGCAGGAATGAGTATAATGATACTCAATAGGGACCCTGAGACCCTCAACATTCTCACAAAATCTGCAAAGGATAAACCAAAAATAATGGAAATGATAGTAAACCCTACTTAGGTATATGCCCATACATATAACTATGTTCTCAATTATAGCCATCTCATTCAGGATGAAACACAATACCCAACTCAAAATCCCAAACAATTATTCCACAAAGGCAATAATACCATGAAGGTAACATAACAAAGATAAGTACAAAAAAGGTAACGCCACATAGACGAATACCACAAAGGTATCACCAAGAAGGTAAGTACCACAATGGTATGCCACACAGAAGAATACAACAAAGGTATCACCACGAAGGTAAGAACAACAAAGGTACACCAGAAAGAATAATACCACAAAGGTATCACTATAAAGGTATAAATTCATCTCACATATTGTATATCTTAGGTATGGTAGTAAAGATGATTAGATGTAACTACTAAATCATCTTACTCTATTAAGATCCAGACCCATGTATGATCCTAAATCATCAAACCCACATAGGATCCTAAATCATCAGGCCCACGTAGGATCCTAAATCATTAGATCCACGTAGGATCCTAGTACAGAAGACCCACATAAGATCCTAGAGTAGTCCCACATGGATTTATTGGAGCGGATCCAAGTGGGACCCTCGAACAAAGACCCACATAGGATCCCAAAACACAGACCCACATTGGATCCCTTTCTCATGTTTATCCAGCCACATGGATACCACACTAAGCTCACTTGATTCTGGGAGGGTCCTCTCATCAAGCCATAGGTTGATACTCCAACTTCCACAATATCCCATGAATATGTATCCCAAACGACCACCAAGTAAAACGAGTCTCAACGCAATAGACGGTGCATCAATCAGATGGTTCGTCAATCAGATGCCCGATCTATAAGTTATTATCCTTTTAGTCCCGAGGTCCCCGTTGGATTCATTTTTTATCAAACCCGGTTTTACCCCAACATTATCCAAAACACATTTGGGGAATACCAAAACGGCCTTCTCGATCCAAGGTTTTCGGTGCCGCAGACAGTTCGTCAAAAAGATTCCTATAGCCCATGATGTGGCCAAAAGAGGGAAAAGGGTCGAAATTGGTCTGGGTCTGGTCCCACCTGATCCGACCGGACTTGGGATGACCCCACTCAGTTTGGGTCGACCCGGACCGACTCAGGTTTGAAACTAGGTCTGACACGGCCCGCTGGGCGGTTTGCTAGGCTCACCAGCTGGCTGGATGGACAGCGTCCTCTGCGTGGCGCGGTCCTGCGCCGTGCCATCACCGGTAGTCGACAGTGAGCCGGCTTCCCTCCTTCTCCATCACAACCTCATGTCTTGGATCTTTCACACTAGGTGGCGCGAACGAGCACTACCTCCCCGTCGCATGGCTAGCCTCCGCCATTTCTCTACCGCGACCGACGGGTCGTGGCCCTTCTCTAGTGGTGTGGATGAGCCGTTGCCTTCGTCGCGGTCGTCCAGAGTACCGACTGTCGTTCTCGAGTCCCTTCAGTGCCAGTCGTTGGCATGGGTCACCTGTGACCTTCCTCATGCCACCAGGCATACCCAGGTGGCATGTTATACTTTCCTAAGACTTCTGCACTTGTCTTGGGATGTTTCCATCATTTCAAGATCATCCAAATAAATAACAGTTTCAGTGAGATTGGTCCATGTTTGTTTGGCCCAAAATCCCCGCGTTAGAATAGTATCAAGCGGCTTGTTTATTCTTGAATCATGAAGAACGTCAAGAAAGGGGTAAGGGGTGTAAAAATTACAATCCCTACCTCAATGGTTCATCGAAGTCAGTGAGGAGAGACGCAATATGGACGTTGGTTCATCTTCGTTAAAGATGTTACACGTTGGTGATCCTTCGACGAAGTACTTTGTTGGAGAAGGCGTTCTTCGTTTGAGAAATTGTTCATCATTTGAGAGTGTTTTTCATTGGGGAAAGGTGTTTTTCCAATGCTCTCCCATTTTCGAACATTTACCCCCTATTCCACCAAAATGAAAAAGCCAACTTATTAAATTATGTTTCATTAATTTAATTATAGTTGTCTATTAATTAAGTTGATGTTGGCATAATAAATTAATGGAAGGTGGCATAATTAATTAAGAGGGAACCAAGAGTCTCCTCCCTCATTAAAGAGGGAGTTCAAGGGTTGGGTGGTCCCCACCATTAATTTCAAATTGGGGGGGTTTTCCATCTCGAGTGGTCCCCACCACCCAATATTCAAATGGGAGGATCAAAATAAAATAAAAGTTATTCTTTATTTTTTTTATTTCCATGAAAAAAACGAAAACCAACATTCACCCTCTTCCAACTGTGGTCGAGGTGATGGTCTCCTTAAATGAATATCAGTGTTGTGAGTTCAACAGTGCACTCAAATTTCAATTCTGAGCATCAGTTCAAAAGTTACAGAAACCTGCTCACACGTTTACTGAAGGTACTTAAAAAAGTTCATAAATGCATTCCGAGCACACCGATACTTATAATCACACACCGTCAATTTTCACGGACTCTTAAAATTCCCATATAATTAAACAATAACATTGAAATTTCCACGTCATTACATGTGGGTCGCCTTTTCAAGATACATATTCAATTACATAATACATTTAGTATTTTCAAGACTATCTACTCCCCTAATTCATCATAAACTATCTCTCTCTACCTTTATTATCTTTACTCTCCCCCTTAAAAAGATTGTGTGATTTATCAACATTTCCTGAAATAATTTTATCCCCCTTTTTTAATGAACCCAAAGTGAACTTCAGTATATTTTTTAATATATTAATAAATAATGAATAATGTAAGGGAATAGTGCTACTATATAGAGTGTTTCATGGAAATGTTTACCATATATGTTTTGGGATATGACTAGACTCCATGTGACCATAAATTAATATAAAATAATTCCATGGGTATTTTCATAGTGATGATATTTTCTAGAAAAAATTCAGTATGTTCATACTCCAATTTAAAAAATAAATATTCAACTATTCCCATTATATAGTGATATTTGATTATAATTTGATTCATCCTTGATTTCTGGATGGTATTTTACCTGATATTGACAATAACTAAAATATTGTAATATATTTTGATAGGATAATTCACTAAAACTCCCATATCATAATGTTATATATTTATCCATAATATGTGTTTGTAATATTGAGTGCGAATAATACTTTGAGAACATTAATTTATCAATGAAATGTTTTATTGTTTCATTCAAACCCATGAAATAAATATTCATCAAAAGATGAATGCACACCTTTATATTGAAATTTTTTCATCTAACGGTCCAACATATAATTCATTTTAATTTTTCATAACCTCTAACTTTAATTTTTTCTTATAAGGAAACAAATACATATTTTCATTGATATATCTATTTTTTTACTATTACAAATTCTCTTTCATTGGTGCAACTATAAACCTATTCCGCGTGACACATGGAAAATAACATATTCGGTCATTTAACTATTAAGGACGACAATCCTGAAGTGATAAAATTATATACGATGAAATTGAAAAACATTTTACCATAAAATCTATACGACTTCATCCAAGTGTCAATTTTTGTTGTCATTACATTGGAATACCCTATTTTAATTAAATAAAGGATCTTCTTGTAATATTTTCAAGGAGATATAAATTTGTCATGAATTCCTTGTATAAACTTTTTTATAAGGTAAACAATTTGTTCTCGAATGACTATCTATTGAAACTCACATCTCATGAATTATGAAAGCTTATTATATTGTTATATATTTAATCCAACAAATATTATTTAAGATACATATAATATATTCATCATTAATAGATCATTATGGTATATTACAGAGCGATTATGATCAATTCCACTGTTAGAATTAGTGATTCTTCATGAACTAATCAAATAGATAATACCATGTTTGTGGTCCTAAAATTAATCCATATAATGCCTTGGATAACAAAAAACCATTATTCTAATGTTCATGAATAAGAAAAAAATCTAACTACTCCATACATATTTTGGATTCAAGTAATAAATTTTTCAATACTGATTTGTTATCTATAAAACAGTAAATATATTTTGTTCTATTATATAAAATAATAATTTAATAGTTTCCAACCTCCCCATAAGTGAACATTTCTCAAGTAAATATATACCTTCTTTCTAGGAGGGTCCCTTGACCCTTAGTCATTCATTATTTTTAACAACCATGCCACCATCATTATGTTTTTTTATTAAAAATCCCATTTGGTTCAAATAATGACCTTTTATGTTATCCTCAAAACAATCTAATATAACAGGTTCCATTAACTTTAATCATGAAATTCAGGAAATTATTGAAACAAATATTATATTAGGTTTCATTATCAAAAGAAAAAAACTACTTCCAAAATCACTCTATTACATTTGCCTCGATCATTCACTATATTTCCCAATCTATGATAACCCTATTATTAGTTTTTATATTTAACATTCAATAAAAAAAATTCTAATTCTGCAAGTTTTTTATATTTTATATTTTTAATCAGAAATATATACTCACACTTATTCTAATCCCGATTTTTCTTATAGAGTTTGGAATCATTACCCACTCTATTGGAATTTTGTATGTATGGTTCTCCATACATATATCTCATGAATAGAATCTTAGAATACCTCATTGACATCAACTATCCATTTAAATTATTATTATTATTAATCTTCATTGAATTAATTTTCCATATAATTTTTTAAAATACTTTTGAGAAAATATTCTCTGATGTCTTTAGATTCCTCAGTATGCTTCTCCATTTATTATGATATATTATCCTCTTATGAAAACACGTCCTTCATGTTGAATAAGTTTTCATAGTATCCATCCTACCTTTAAATCCTAATTATGATCTCATTATGGGATCATCATCATTCCCATCATGATAATAAAACTTTTTAGATTACTTTTGAACAAGATGGATTATATTTCAACATCGAAGGAACATGAGTGAATGATACATTTGATATTTCCTTTTCACCATTATTGATATGAGGAATTGAATGATAAAATGTTCTCAACCTATTATTATTCATGTTGATCCTCTATGGTGATATTCTTTAATGACATGAATTCCACTTCCTTAAACTCCCCCATTCAAAAGACTCATTATCATAATTATCTATTTTATATTTTAAAGGTATACTATTGAGACAATCACTTGTCATTTTCTTTGTAAATTTATCCTTAAGAAGAAATATTTTTGGGTTAAACAAGTGTATTGGTATTTTTTATATGTACATATAAATATTCACATTATTGATGGGTTCTACATAACCATAGAAAACCTAAAATATATCATTTACTTAATAAAATAATTTATTAATTGATTTATTTCGGTGAATCCTCAAGTCCTTATATTTTTTCCAAAATTCATATTCATTACGTTCAAGTAATTTCTAATGACATAATCAATTTTGATTACCTTTTCCCACAATTCATGTGACATTGTACACTACATCAGTTTTTCATAAATAAAAACATTCGACAATGCTCCACCTAAAGCATTGATTACTCTGTAAGTTAGATCCGGTATTTTATATTCTACCAATAATAAGGGTCAACTATAAATATAGACTAAAATAATGAGATTAGTAGATTAATAAACAACCATTAATAATGATCAATACTAGTTTTCCATCCGATTCGTATAGAGTAGATCAATATTTTCATCGAATATTAGAATAACATTATGTTGTACTAGTACCATTAATTACACTAGTAGGGAATAACACTTAATTTAACCTCTTTATCTAATAACACTCATTATCCTTTCATGGTAAAATTCCATCGGTTTCTGGGTATGATATATTAAAATAATCACTCCATGTGATTTTATTTCTTTTTTAAACTCTCTTCTCTATTTTTCTTAAATTAATATATTACAAAAGGAATTCAGAAAAGATAGATATTAACTTTTACATGGTTCCCCAAATATAGAAAAATCCACAAAGAATAAAAAATTAATGTTCCAATGTTCTAGTATCATTGGTGCTACATTTCATCAATTATTAATGGAATTATTATTATCCCTTATGTTTTATAACCATTCAACCTTGTGAAGTATGCACTGAATATTCTAAGATGTACTCAATACATATAATAAGGAATCTTATAATGATCATAAATATATTTTAATAGGTTCACACTAATATTGTTTTGACTTGATTCTACCCCTTCAACAAAGAGATGAAATCCTCTTTACAATGTAAAATATGATTCAGTAGTAATTCCTCTGTAAAATGCTATTCTTCCTGGGGTATCCACTAAATACAACCTTCCTATATAATATTCACTATTTAGCACCTTCTTATGTAAAAAGCCTTTATTAGATGTACCTTATAAACTACTCCCTACATGGAAAACCTCTACATAGTACCCCTTCATGTAATTCAAAATGAATTATACCATATTTATTCCATTTAATAATTTTTCCATTTCAATACTACCTATATGTCCTTCATATATGGATTACCTCTAGGTACACACATATCTATAATACTTTCACACACACAACATTAAAACTAAAATAATCACGTATTATCTGATATATCTCTTTCAAATTTTATGGACCTTCTTTGTGTACATCATGAACTACTATTTAAAGAAATTATCTACGTAACAATCTATTTGAAACTATTTTTCAGTACAAACATTCCAGTAATTTATCAGTGAACTCCAATTAATCAAAATAATGACTCATGATTATCCCCTCAAATTTTATAGAATTATCAGTGATGATCATTTGAGTTATGTTTCAATCATTCATGTACAGAATCATTGGATACCTATATTGGTAAAGAACCTAGATAAATACAATAATGAAAAAAATTACTAATCATACCCTCATTAAACACTTATATATACATATATTTCATGTAATTAAATATTTCATATCATTTAAATATTTCCTAAATTACCATATCTTGGGTATAAACTACGAGGCCCCCATAAACTCCCTTTATAGCCTCAAGATCCAATAGTATAAAATCTATTAATATTTTCAAACATCTACCACTAAAAATCAATATGGACCCATGTAATACCTATGAAATTTTCCATAATAACACATCTTTTAGTAGACAACATCTATGATCCTTTTATGATGATACTTTTATCTCACAACTCTTACACAATCACATATGCACTATATAGTCACTTAAATATTACATTAGAAGTCTATAATTTATAATTTTTTAATTCAAACTCCAAACCCCTCAAGTGCATCTAGAAAAATGTTATCATTATTTTTACAAAAAATCAATCTATAAGGTATTCCAACATCTTTTCTGATAACTTCATACATTATCAACATACACAACACCATAAAAACACTTAATTGATATCTTCAAGGATTTTTTTCCAATAGCAACAATAAATAATTTGAACTATGAATTATCAATAAGTTTCCAAAAAATCTATACAATCCTTGAAAAAGTTTAGTTGGTTTCATTATTATTAGGGAAGAGGTATTAAATTCCAGGAATCATTTATTAGTAAAAGATAGAGATGATATCTTATTTCCACAGTTTTGAGAGGGAGGGGGGTCAATCTCATATCACATTCTTGAGATAGTTTATTTAGAGGTTCTTCATACTCGATAAATTCTCCCAACATTTACAGAATTCTCTTGAAAATTTTTATTATGAAAAACAATTAACCAATCCCTGTAAAATAGATAATATTAAAAACATAGATAGGTTTGAATATTTGATAAATTTATTAAGTCCTATCATCAAAAATTCTATCTAGTAAAATCCATATAAATAATTATAATAAAAAATTATTATTATATAAAATAACATGTTCTAAAGAATAGATATTTAAATATCATTTATTAAATGATTAAATAAATATAAAATTAAATGATATTGTATAAATATATAATTTCTGTTAGGCCTAATACTCATCCCTTCAATCTAACTGACAGTTTATCTAACCTCCAGTAATAAATATTTAAATCATTATATTTTTTAATAAATAAAATAATTAATTTTGTATTTAGTTGACTTTTGAATAAATATTTATGTTAACATTAATACAAAAAATTAAATATCTATGTTAGTATATCAAATATAATGATAAAAAAAAATTTATTTTTTAATTACATTGTGAATAAAATAAAAATGATAAGAATAAATATTATATTCAAATTCTCAGAAATATTTATTTAATATTTCACTCATATATTCTAACATGAATATATATAGTTATTAAATTTATACAAAAAATAATATATTACTAATTATTAAACCACATATTGAGAATAAATGTTTATATTAATGTTTAATTTAGTTTAATTTCATTGAGATTATTGATACGATTATTGTGTATCCTTCTAAGAAGATTTATTAGTAGATTTTTGGGAACATTTATAAATTTCCTGATCAATATCTTGAAAGATGTTATGGTACCCCGAAATAATGAAGTTATTGCGTTAATGAAAAAACCATATAAAAACATTTATTGTTTAATATAATCTCTTTGTCATGATATCTCATCAATCGAGTATTATACTCTATTCCATCAACTGGTATGCATATTGTTTTATTTCATGGAATCTCTAAAATGAATGTAAATTGATGTAAAGCGTATATAGAATTAATCATACAATTTAAATATAATAAATGTATTATATATATATAATCTTCCATTAAATCAAAAATGAAAAACATTTTTATAACATTGTCAATTAATGTCAAAACACAAATAAAAAAGTTAATGCATCCTACCTCTCTATAAGTGTATTTCATCAATGTTTTCATCAGTACATAAAAAATGATTCTGACTATACATTACTAGTTATCTCAATTATATTGACTAATATACCCATAAAAATATAGAAATATACAATGGAGTATATAACATGATGAATTTGTATTAATGGTTATATATTAACAAACTTAACCCTTGGACGTTACCAAATATGAATTTAATAAGAAATATTCTTATCTGATTTTGACTTTCAAACTCATAATATTCAAAAATTATTTATGTCCAAGATGATTGATATTAACTTTAACATAATATTTTTTTAATAATTAGGTCATAGAACAATCATCATGTGTTTCGATATTAACAAATATTAACAATCCATGAATTAAAATTATATAATAAGTTGGTTGTCGGTTACAAACTCCAAAACATATCATTTTTGAGTCCCAGTTCTTTTGAATATAATTTTATGGACAATAGAATAATAATGGAATTTCATTCTCTACCATTAACCAAAGATATTATATTTTAGTGATGGTTATTGGTCAATCATTTTCAATTAGTTAAAATATCATAGTAAAAGAATAAATTACATATATTCCAAGATAATGAATATAGGGGATCATTCTACGCTTTTATCTATTGTTATTGTTTCCATAGAAGTAAAGAATAACTGAAATTTTCAATGAATTAGGATTCTATATCTTGAACTTCATTCTAGATTGGATTTTCTACAAGGAACTAGGTTATATTTGATACTGATTTTTCTTCTCAGGTCTGTGGTGAGGTTTTTTCGAATAAGGGAGGGGGTGAATCATTGATACTCTATCTAATTATCTATATGGAATTAAACTAAATGATTGATTATATTCTTGATACACTCTCTATTGATAAAAACCTCATCCATATGAAACTGATATGAATAAATGAAAAGAATAATCTTAAATATTTATCCCTAAATTTTTTTACAACTCATTACTTTATTGTGGTTGACTCTAATTGAAAATTATATCATTGATAAATAAAATTGATTACAAATAAGAGAGTGTAGATAATACAAGACATAATACTAAATTTTTTTACTCTAAAGGAAACATAAAGTTTGGTTCAATATCCATATCCCTAGAAAATCCAAATAACTCAGAATATGTGTAAATGTTTTCTTTTATTTGATCCCTTTAGTCCAACATGATATTTCTTCTTCAATTGTATATAATTATTATATTAAGAGTAATTTTGAATGTTTGATCACTATAATATGAGGTATTTATCCTCTCTATTAGGACATTAAGTACCATACAAGTACCAATAAAACATCATGAACTTATAGAATTATTATCAATAATATTAAATTAAAATATTTTACCTGACATCATGCATGTACATTTAATCTTATCCATTACCAATTTAACTCCATAAAATCTACATCCATAATGTTATTATCTCCTAAATTTAGATGATGAATAATAGTATAGTGGCTTATTGGTCTTACCATATTTCATTCTCTTTTATAAAACTAATGCACAATAGAAGATAATATATGATTCTTTTTTTAGTTACTCATATTATACTTTTTTTAGTATTTTTCACTCAATCATGTGAATATTTTCCCCATAATATAATTATAAACAATATCCCATAGATTTTGTAGGCTGTTTAAAACTAGTTGAAAATATATTTCTAATAAAAATATATTATTATTAAAAATAATATGTTATGATATTTACTAAGGATGTTAAATTCAAAATAAAAAAAACATCACTAGATGACCTTCTAATTTAATATCTAAAAAATATATATACATTTCAGTTTTATGAAATCATGATAACATGAAATGATAATGTTAGAAAATTATATTCTTCAATTTCAATCACCTCGTCACAAACCCTAGCAAGGCCTTCTCAATATAGGTTCATTACATAAAAAATCCTAGAATTTACTTTGATAGAAATTTAATACTACTTCTTCTCCATTCCACGATTCATCTATTCATATGATATAATCCTCATTGTTCTTGGATTGGATAGTATAAATATCATTAGTTAATTACGTTTATAAAATGACAAGAAATGTGGTATTCTTTTACTTTGTGTCACTAGAAATCATGAATTTTCAATTTTTTGAACTCTTATGTATTTTCAGAGAGAGCTTAGTCATCAAAATATATATTTTTTGAGATTCATATGTATTACATGAATAACACATGCCTTTTCAACATTTTAGTGTGAAACCCTTACACAGGTGTAAATGACACTAACATATCTCATTATGGTTCTTCAATTTTACAATTTCATTCCTCTTAATAACATTATACATCTATAAAATGGCATTTACATATTAAAAAAATATTTTTTGCATCCATTGTACCTTAGGGAATTAAATTTTTTTTATTGTTCTTCTCTATGTACCTTTATATATGATTGAATATTATTAATTCATGTCATCCATCATTACCATTATGTAACAAAATAATATTCATGACATCACCACATTATTACAGATTTTATATAACTTAATATGACACATCTTAGTGTCCCACTGTCTAATTTCTATAATTTTTAAATTATTATATCTGAACATACTCTTAAATATTTAGAGTAATTCATGATTTACTCATATATATTACACACTATTTCTAAAATTTAGGTAAATAGTGTCTGAGAAACCCTTACATATTCTCTTAATGTTTAGATTTAAATTAATTAATGATGAAAACTATTTTAATTTACATTTCAAATCAATAGGTGGTTCTAAACATTAAAATTTTTCCAAAAATTAAATACATTAAAAACATAATTACTAGAGTTTTCAATAGAAATATAATCTCTTTCAGTTATTTAAAATAAATTAAAAACTTTCTCAATTGCTCAATGAAATCCCCAAATAAATTCAATTAAATTTTATAAGTCATTTAAAAATACACCATATATTTTAAATTTCCATAGGTTATGTGGGTCAATAATATAAACTAAAAAAACTCAGGATGAAAAAAATAGAGATTATTGGGTCAGAAATTAGGCGAAAAAAAGTAATAAAATCCTAAATATAAACTAATTTTTGAATTATATATTAACATTGTTTTTTATTTTTTTGGAAGATAATAATTACTAACCCACTGGTTTAAACCTTGTTAGAGTATCCAATCAAAAAGTGTGAACCTAAAATATTAACCAAAGGACTTTTGAATTTTAATTTTTTGATAACAACTCTAAAAAATGGAAGAGGGAGATATAAAACTTTTAACAAGTGTTACTACTAATATACCTATTCACTATATAGGGAAGTAAAATCCCATTATATAGTAATTCCATAATTATTTTTATATACAACTATTGGTTTTGCTATGAATTTTGGATATAATAACTCAAAGAATTGATTTTGTAAGTAATTTTAAGCAATCATTGTGAAATTTAATTAAATTTTAAACATGTATCCATTTGATCTAACTATTTTTAACCTTATTCCATAAAATATGATTCTTTCATGCACATAAATGATATCATAGTGAGAGAATATCTAATTATCATTTAAATGTCTCATACTGACATGTTTGTAGTATAATTTATTTTGTGTGATTCAAATTCAAGTGAATCATATGATTTATGTTATATCTATTAAACCCGTTTACGTTATACAAGAAAATTATTATATTATCTCACTTTCACAAAACCTTTAAATTATCGTAAGTTGTAAAATTATGAAATATTATATCTATTAAGATAAAAAGTAAAAAACCCAAACCCATTTCCAATTTATTTATCTAGAAGCTACCTTATAGGATCTGTAAAATTTTTGACAAAAAATATTAATTAGTCTTTATTCACACAATATTTTGTATTACCATATAAATGTTTTTAGTATTAACAATTATTACGAATTTATATTCAATGACCTTAATCGATGTGTGGTGCTAAAAATCATAAATGTTAATAATGTTACAAATGGTATCCTTGTGATTTGAATCAACTATATATATATCAATATAATCAATTTTTGAATGCAATTGAGTAAAATGATGATACATAAAACATTTCAATATCCTATTAGATAAATAATAAATTTTAAATTATATAATTACACGGACCAAAATGAAATCATGCAGCACATTTCATTCGATCAAATCGAGTACTAAATCATAAGTCACTCATAAAAACATGTCCACATAGATATCTAGAAATACGCAACCATGTAATCATATTCTATGCCTATCACATGGGAGGAAAAATATTGTATCATTTATTAAAATCTCAAAATATGATCAATACTATATATGAAACCCAAGATTTTTTAATATTTAAAATAGAGTAAAAATGATTGAATTTCATAGCTAATCATAAGTAGGGATTATTGTGAGTATATTGAAAATAATTTCTATATAGTATACTTTGGAAATACACAAAATTCACACACACAAGTTTTTCATGAGGTGAAATGAAAAACTGATCAACCAATAAAAAAATTAACTATATTGTGTATCTTGTATAAAAATCTAAATTAATATACTAGATAAAAATATAGTTAACATTAATATATAACTAAAAACAATTAATTTATATTATTAATTTAAATTAGTGGAATCTATGGTTTCTAAATTATAAGGATTAATCATCATATTCCGTCTCACATTAAAAATGAAACACACAAGAAAAAAAGGTAATATAGAATTTTATTCAAAAATATGCACATGATGTAAGTTTTTTTCATATTCAATATATCTCAAAAATATCATTAGGCCAAAAAATTCATACATAGATAAGATATTTTCCCATGAATTCAAAATGAAAGGATGTGTGTGTGTGTGTGTGTATCGACATATAGCCTTTATAGAAATTGGTGGATCAACTAAATTATCATTTTTGGTTACCTTAAAATATTTACATTAACTAATCAATAAAATATCCAATTATATTACATATGTTATCATTATTATGGATATTTAATGAGATTAGGGGTCCTTATCTTTTGACATTAATCTATTATTAAAAAAATAAATTTATATGGATGTCATTATAATTTAAATTACCCTTACATAATCTTTAAGATATTATTTTCCAAAAAAATTAAATTATCATATATATATTATCATTGTATAAAAGCCTTTAATTTTATGATATATCTCTCTTTAAATATTTTAGATTTTCTTGATAGAATTCATTACAAGAAACATCGTGTTTAAACAAACTGTGATATACTATTGAAATGTTATTATTTAATGTGATATATATAAAGTATGAACTGAATTTATGGGCATGAATTGGATTAACCATGTTATAAAATATATATCAAAATATTTTCCATATTTCAAATATATTGATTAGTTATTAATAAGTAGTCATCTAATTTTAATGAAATAATTATATGAATTAAATCATCATTTTTCTAAAGAAAAATACTTATCTATGAGTTATATATTTTTATATTCAAATAAATACACTGATCTATATTAAAAAATATTTTTTCTATATAATTTACTAATAATTAAGGAATAATCATACATATATTGGAAAAATAATAATAGTCTTATTTGAAATTAAAAAGCGATTTAAAAAACTAATAATATTCATGTGATATATTT
The DNA here is from genome assembly GCA_963277665.1 of Viscum album. Classification (NCBI taxonomy): domain Eukaryota; kingdom Viridiplantae; phylum Streptophyta; class Magnoliopsida; order Santalales; family Viscaceae; genus Viscum; species Viscum album. The sequence goes on along the minus strand of OY728145.1, from coordinate 1,400,710,965 downwards.
TTAGGTTCATAAATTTTATTAATAACTATTGAAGAATTATTTTAATGAACTTTTTTGGTTATATAATAAATAATTTAATTCAATATTTTTTTTACTCTAAACATTATCAATTTAAAAAAAATTACGCATCAAAGTAAACTTTTCTAAAAACACGTTATTTTTATTTTCAAACTAATTTAAAAATTTATTTCTAACTCTTATAGAAATTGAATTTTATAAAATAAATTCCATATTTAAAAAAATAATGTTCTTATTTTTTAAATATTCCTATTTTACTTTTTTATATTTAATAATAAAAATAAAAAAAATATGTTACCACAGTTAAGGTTAAATTGATTTTATGGGGGTTTAACTAAGAGATAAGGGTACAAATTCCACATAACAATTTCTAGAACATTGTAGTTGAAAATATATAAACCATATCATATCCTACCAATACTTTATTTTTCAATTTTTATCTAATTTCATAATATTGTGAATTTATATTATTTAATCCTTCTAAGTAAATCCTTGTGTGACCCTCCCCTCACTTATAAAATGGAATCTCATCCCCACCATTATTCAGAAATATTGATCCCCACACATCAAACTAGGCCTACATAAAATCATTAATATACTAAATTCATTTTTTATTGTTCTTCTTTTCTTACTGAAAGACTATTCTATAATGTCATAAGGTATAGGACCATCCAATGAAGGCTTAAGTATGCCTCACAATGTTGAGTTAATCATCTTACATGAATCACTTAAATTATCTTTCTTATTATACGTTACATAAATATATTTTGTCTATTATAATATATGGATTAAAAGTTCATCAATATAATAATATTTTATCATTAATATGGTAAAACTACATTCCACATATTCATCATCAAATGGGAAATTGAGGTATCACATTTGTGTACGTTTGGACTACCACCTCCACATAGCGATATGATTTATTTTCCCTCACCAGCTCAACTTGAAGTATATAATTATGTATTTAACATTTATCAATGATATTTATCAAATAAATATAATTATGTAATTATAATATTATATCTATCATCTCACCTTCCAATATTTTTTAAAATGATAACATCACCCATGTGTACATGCTTACTACATAATTAATGGAGTGATGGGATTAATTTTTCATTTCCATTTTATATTGATAGAAATAAGGCTATGTTAAATTAATAAATATGATATTTATTATATAATAATTATTTTTTTATGGTGAATTATTATTTATCTTTACTTATTTCGTTTCATTAAAAGCTCCAAACAACATTCATGTGTACATAGAGACTAACATCTCCTTGAAGAGACGCACTTCATTTTTCATGAAATCATTATACAAATGGTTATAAAATATTATAAAATTAATAAATATTTTAATTTATATATGATTAAAATTATATGATATATAAAGCTAAAACAATGGTGAAAGTACTTGAACAATCGAACCAAAACATTAATTGAAAATTTATAGGTTTTTTCATGAGTGTTTTTAAAAAAAGAAATTGTGAATAAAATGATAAATATTTATTATTAGATAATGGTAAAGAAAACATTTATGAATACTTTTTTTAATATATTTAAAATAAATCTATATTTACTCTATATGTTTTTTGAACATGTATTAAGCAAGACAAGACATGAGGTAAGGGTTTATGTTATAATCTCTTTTCGTTTAATGATTTTCTATGCTAAATTTCCACTTTGGAAAAATATATGAATATTTTTTTTGAATTTCATTATTTTCTTCTCATCTAGTTATTCCAATAATTTTTAGTAATTATTCTATTTTTCTCTAATTAGAATATAAAATATAGTGAATTATTTTTAAGAAGAATCATCCTTATTTCTTGTTTGGTCAAAATGTTTTTCCCTTCGATGTCTATGTTCATTAAAATATTTTAATAAATTTTATTTATTTTGATAATAATATTATTAAAATATATTTTTAAATATATAAATATTTTTTATGTATTAAAATGTAATTTTATAGAGATCCAAAAATAGTTTATTTTTTTCTTTTTACAAAACTTTAGAAAGGAATATTGCATTTAACCATTAAAGCATGAATGGTTTTTAACACTATTAAGAATATTTTATATGGTGAATATTATAATAATATTTTACATGGATATTTTATGAAATATATTTACTCAATATTTTGGTACTTTAATGTTTTTAATGATACTGAAATAAACCATTATTTTATCTATTTTCAATGAAATGTTTGAATGATTTGTTTATGGTTTTTTTCATCTATTTAAACTTACTATAAGGATTTTAAGATTTACTAGGTATATAATATAAATATACAATCTGATTTCATTTTCTAGATTGGTAATATTGATTTAAAGATAATTCTATGAGACTCATTTCCTCCCTAATGGTTAATTATTTTATGATGAAATTTTTTGAAACTAATTAATTTTCCATGGGTTATGATATGATGAAATGATATATTTTTTAGGAAATTTGTTTTTCTCCATGTTCAATTCTATAATAAAATCTTGTAATAATTATAAAACTAATTTAATTTACATTGGTTATGAGGTAATGAAATTATTAATATTTTATAATCATTTGAAATAAATATGTTTGTTTTTAATTATGTGATGGGTGGGACTAAAATTATATATACCATAATTTCATTGTGTAAATAATGAAGTCTCATGAGGTAATATAGAATTTAATGGAGAGTATACCCAGTTTAACAAATAACAATCTCTATAATTATAGTCTTGGGTGTGAACCATGGCTTAGGAAATGGTGGAATGAGTAGTGAACCTAATACACTCTAATAGTCTTGGTAGTCAGTATTGACTAATAAATCAATTTTAAATGATTATATCTATAGGAAAAAATATATATTATTCTTATTATTTTTTATTATAGATCATCATTGAAAATTTGTGATTCCACATTCTTATAACTTATGCCCTTTTTTATTAAAACCCCTTATTTAATGCTTCATGATCAATGATCTTTGAATGATTTTGTGCGACTTTCATAGGCTATGATCATGTTATTTACACTTATTCTTATGCTCAATTATGATTACTGGTTTATATCACATATCTTTAAACTTAATTATCATCTGAGAAAAAAATTTATTTTGGATCCTCTCCCTATGTTATAAAGAATGGTTTTAGAAGCGTATTTCTATGTGGTGAAATATATTAGAATATCATTATTAGAGATGAAGAATTCATTCATTGAAATGAGTTAATTATATAAAAAGTCTCTCAAGACCCTAAATCCATACAAAAATGAGAACTGTATTATTGTGATATATATTTAATATTTATATAAAAGGATGTATTATATATATATATATGAAATTATCAGGCCCCCATAAGTTGAATCAGACCTGTGATTAGTGTTTTTATTGTTTTTAATATATAACTTTATGGAAAACATTGGTATTGTCATAACCAGACCCATATAGGGGCTCGAGCCGCAACTACCCCAAGCCCGCCTCCGTAGGCCAGGGGCTGGGGACTAGCGCCTAAGGCTCAAAAAACTAGGGGAGGCCTTTACCTAAGAAACTGTATACACACACAGCAACTCAATGAAAAAGTTCAGAGAAAAGAATGCAAGATACAACACTTCTACAAAAAGGGGAACCAACGTACATACATCGAACTCTAACCAGAACACGAAAAATGCTGAAAATTAAACTGAAAAGTAAATGGGGAAAACACGCGCCCAACCAGAAAGGTGCCACAACCCAGCAATAGGTAAAACTAAGGTAAACCGCTGGTGAGTCTCACACCAATAAAGTCCTGCTGCAGTCACCGAACGCAGCACAAGATCCTGTGTTCTCTACGCTCCTTCGTAGTCTTGACCAACCTGTCCACCATCTGCAAGGTCACACCTAGTGCGGGAAAAGCCCCAGCAGGGGTGAGTATAAAAATACTTAGTAAGATACACCGAAAGCTCAAGGGAGAAATAAAGGAGGTACTAAAAAGGAGAGTAGTAGAAAGAGCACAGAACAATGTAAGAATGAAAAAGAGAGAAAGAGAGTGAAGATCAACCCAACAAGAGAAGGGTAGCAGACTCATCCAGATTCAAGGAGCTAGAGATAGTGAGAAGAAAATCTTCTCATGAAGTCTTCGCTACCTATAGCAGGAGAGTAGACTCGTCTGACCAAGAGAAGATAGAAACAGAAAGCATGTGGCATACCCCGCACGTCTTCGCCCCTCCTAGATGGAGAGTAACCGAACCCATGGAGTGGGAAAAACAATAGGTTGTATATATATATATGTGCCCAATGAGACACCCAAATGAGAGTGTAAGGGGATCTCAATCTCCAAGATCAGCCCAAGAAGAGTTTCCAACAGTTCAACGGATTTCCAAAACTGAACCCAAACGTCTCGTACGTCATCCTAGGAGGTACAAGTCAAAGGGGCTCAATCACCACACCTCGATACTATCCACTATGGGCAGAACTGTCTCGCCCGTATGGTTTTTATGTCATGTCGTAAGGACATGTCTCGGTGGGAAAACCACCCCTCGTTCTCATATGTACAAAGGTCACGTCAAAGTTGTCACATCACCGATGCATACAACCAAAGATCCTGCTCTGGTAGTCATGGAGAAAAACTCACCGACTAGCCTCATAAGAAGGCCTAAGTCTGAGATGCCAACGGCTGACCCACTGCCCAGCCCTATTGGAGGGTAAACCCTAATACATCATTAGGCGACCCACTACCCAACCCTGAAGGAGGGTAGACTCGGAACATGTCGACATGCAACCCACTGCCCAGCCCTACTAGAGGGTAGACCCAGAACTCATCGACAGGCGACCAACATACCATCCCTGCTGGAGGGTAGACCCAGAACACGTCGAAAGGAGACCCACTGCCCATCCCTTCTGGAGGGTAGACACAGAACACATCAATAGGAGACCAGCTACCCAACCCTGCTGTAGGGTAGACCCAAAACATGTCGATAGGCGACCCACTGCCCAGCGCTGCTGGAGGGTAGACCCAGAACACGTCGACAGGTGACCCACTGCCTAGTCCAGCTGGAGGGTAGACTCGGAACACGTCGACATGCGACCCACTACCCAGCCCTACTGGAGGGTAGACATGGAGATGGGTATGATAACTCAACACTACAACTGACATCACCGTGTGTTACCAACATCACGACCGTGCGTTGGTTCATAGTGCTTCAAAGGGACCTCCATCCAAAACCCTTTCATGTTTCCATATTTAATAAGATCTCAAAAAAGTCTCCACATGCCCGAATGGATCACACTATTGCAACCCTCACGGAAACACACACGAGATAGACCATTTACTCGCCTGAAACGATCAACCAGAGAATTTTACACTATTCACCGTATCCAGCCCATGTGGGGCCCACATCAAGATCCTGAAACTAAACAAATGAATCACACCACTGTGATTTCCTCAGAAAAACACACGGGATTGACTACTCAATCGCCCAAAACGGACACCTAGTGAAAAGGGTACTATTCACCATAGACAGCCCAGGTGGGACCCACACCACGATCCCAAAAAAAGTCGGGCGAAATACGCCATCACGAAGATCTCATAAAAACACATCAAAATGACTATTCATTCCCCCCGAACGGACATCTGATGAAAAAGTCAGAATACGCTTCACACGGCTCAAAAGACGGCTCGTGGGGCCCATGATTCAACTCCGTCTTCATCGCCTAAGACCACCCTGGTTAACCTCGTCTCGATTCCTAGGTCACAATGCTATAGACGACGCCTAAAATGGACTCCGTATGCAGAAGCTGCAATTCCCCACGTTATACGCAAACGGGTCCCCGTGGGGCCCACACCTCAGGCCCGAAATTAGGAGGGTGGATTGTGCCAATGCAATCCCCTCAGAAAAAACTAAAAAACGAGTACTCAAACACCCTAAATGAATGTCGGGTGAGAAAGTGACGTTTCACTGTAAAACGTGTGAACTAGGCCAAGTAGGGCCCGCAACTTGCCTCCAACCTGAACGCTTCGAAAAGCATATCAAAAAGTGCGCACGAGGACTGGGTTCACGTTGCCACTGACGGCGCATCAATCGGACATCCCAAGTAAGAGTTAGGTCTGACGTAACTATTAATTAATTAATTTAACAATTAATTAATTATTCACATTGGGTTTAATGCCATAGAGAAACGAAATCAACCCACAATGTTTATGAACCACTTTGGAAGGACTGTCTCAGCCCCATGGCCACATTGCCTCCGACAGCGTGTCAAACGGACGTCCGGCTCGCGAGCCCCATCCGTCAAAACTTTAATAATAATTTAATATTATCTTGTTAATGCGTTTCAGGGAACCCGTCTTCGGGAGCAGAACCCAAAAACCCCGGAATGCACTTCAAACAGTACGCCACGGCGGTATGAACTCACCGCCATAGACAGCGCGTCAAACAGACTCCCCGTTTGGAACTTACAGCCCCCCGGATTCAAGGTGGCCCAATGTGGGACGGTCCGGACCGCCGGCCCAGTCCCGACCGCCGTGAACCACTGCACGCGGCTCGCTTCAATCGCACCGGACCCCTTGGGTCTAGTTCTCCCCAGCAGACCGGCCAAAAGGCCGGTCTTTGTCTCCTCCCGTAGGACCCGCAACAACGAGTGCTTGTCCCCTGGTTCCTCCCCCGAGGTCAGCGCCTCGGGGGCCTCCTCCTTCGACCGTGAGAGCCCCGCGGTCGCCCCTCACCTGCACCGCTGCTCGAAGCCATGATCCACGTACGCTTTCGCCCTTCCGTCACCGCAAACCCCGGATGCCTCTGACTTGCCGACGCCACCGCTCACGCCCGTGTCGCCCGGACTCCCTTCGAGCTCCGCTGCGACGCCACCACACCCCCGGTGCACACCGACCGTGCCCTACATGCATGAAGCCACCCCCGCCGCATGGCTCCGCTGTTCCGCACCTGCCGACCCCCATGCTCCAGCACCTCCAAACCTCAGCCGAACCGCCTTGGATACTCCTGAAATTACCCTGTCCACGCAGGCGACACCCAACGCTGGCCACTCGTTCGAAACCACCTCCGGCCGCACCACCCCGAGCTCTGGCCACCACCCCTGCCGGAGCCGGGAGTTTTGACGGTATTCTCCATAACTCCGATGGCCCATTTACAAAACCTAATGCAGGTTCGGGTTCCTTGGGATGAGGCCTTCGCAGCGCCTACTGTTGATCGTTGATCCGACACGATTTGGTGCGTCTGAAAAGTTGGATGAAGAACGCCCAATAACGAGAAATTAAACGGGGATCAGATGATGACCGTGTTCATTCGCACATCGTCCCAATTTCAAAATTTTAGAAATTAAATGACAAGATTGAAAAAGGTACGGAAATTTAGCCGAAAACCTACCTCAGATCGCTCGTTCGTCATGGGAGACGCGTCCACGACGCTCTCGCTCCGATCTGCCAAGGCTCCAGTGGAGATCACTCCTCGATCCGTCTAAGAACGGTTAAGAACGCCAAAGAATAGTGAAGAACGCTAGAGAGAGAGCGGGGGGGGGGGGGGGAGAGTAAATATGAGTGAGAAGGGAGAACCCACAACTCCTATTTTTCATATTTATAAGAAACCAGCTTGGCGCAGAATCCGAAATCACCACGCCCTCTCATTTTATATTGCGCCTAGGAAAAAAGCCATATTTCGAACTCAACAGAAGTCTCATATTTCCATTACGAGACTCCGATTAAAAGTTATTTGAAAAAAACGCCAGTCAATAAAATCACAAAGTGGCCATTTAGAAATGACCATTTTTCCCCTGGGTGACATATCTCACAGTAGGCCCACGCCTTCAACTTTTACACACTACCTAGGGTAAACAGCATGCTCCATACTCAACGGTGCCCTCGGTTTTCCCATCAGAGAATCCATTTAGGAGTTACTCAGGTTTGAAATATTAAAAGAATTATTTAATTCAATTTATCCATTTAAAACTCCGCTAAGGAGAGAGGGGTCCAAACTTCCCGCGCCGACTCATTTTATGTCGCACCTAGGGTAAACACCACGTTTCGGACCCAACAGTGGTCTCGAATTTTCGATCTGATCAACCGTCCAAGAGATGTCACATTTTCTTTAATTAACCATTCATGCGTAATATAAAAACAATTAACATTTTTATATAATTAATTCCAGGCACTCCGGGCCTCGGAATTGCACGCCATATGAACACCCTGCTATGGAATGATATCGAAAGTAATTTCAAAGTCTCAGAGATTCAAAACCCGGGTTCTTACATCATTCCCTTCTTCAAGATTTTCGTCCATGAAAAGAAAAACTAGGAAAAGCAACTCGGGATACAATGCTCACCCCTAGCTCTCCCATGCCCAAGAAAACTTGCACAACGCCAATTTGGCACAACACGCAAACCACATGGATGGTTCATACTTCTAAGGCCTTCTACTCTCGAGGTATTGCATAGGAATACACACACACCTCATCAACTACGAAACATGAATGACATCGTGCACCCACTGCAACTATTTGGAGGATAGGGTATGATGGTAGGGAAACTCACCATATCTTTCACGATCCCCAAACGGCACAAAGAAACTCAGGCGACATCCCCGCCCAAACCTCTACTTTCCACATCGCTACTAAAATCACAGTTTGTTCCTGAAACATGGTATCATGATTCCCTCCTTCAGAACAACCATCTAGTGAAACCCCCATGGATATCTGGTCACACAAGTTTTCAAAGTCGGTGCATCACGACCGAGGCTCTCTTACACGCTCAACTAGTGAAGGAGTCGGCTTAATCAACTACAGAAAAGTTGTACGCTCATGCAGAAACTCCAGCCAGCACCGTCGTCTCTGGTTCAAGTCTCTATGGGTGGGGACGCACCTGAGAAACTGGTGGTCTGAGCAAACCACAAAGCTCCCTCCATGAATATAGTGGCTCCACATTGTTAGGGAAAAACTACTGCCACCAGCACCAGCACGAGGTTACACTAACCCCCCACGTCACCCTCAGTAACCCCTCGACCAAGGAGTTATATGAAAGAGTGCGTCACATAGTGTCTAACAAGTTCTACTGACAAAAGAAGAAAAATACATAGACCGTACCTCTTATCGTCTCTTGCGTTGCAGGATTGTAAACACCCACAGCACACAGCCACCAGTGGCTCGTCCGTCAGCTCCCTAAGCCTAACATGGCCCTCCTGGTGGTGGTGGAAGTACCTCAAAACGTCATCCACCAACCTCAGTTCCTCCATCTTTCTGCAAACACCGCCTACCTAGGGACCACCCTATCCTCACCTGGGAGTTTTCTTATCACGACACTGCCTCTGTTGTGGTTGTGCATCTACTAACCATCTGGAAGACTCAACACATTTGATTGAGTAGTCAAACACCACATGATCTCACACATCACAAACATAGCACTAGTCCTTCCTAGACTATCTCAGTGCTCTACGTTTTCCCCGACCATGTGCTTGAGTATCATCAAGGGGAAACCTTTGACATTGAGGCCCCGCCAATCGATGTCCCTCTGCCAGAAATTCCTCTATCACCAGTGCCTACTCCATCACCCTAAGATGGGTGAGGATGCACAAGGGCACTATACTGGCACAAATATCCTCTATAGAGATCTCACTCAAACTTCTGTTCTTGGAAGTTTCCATCACATGCAACATCCAAAGAGTAATGAGTTGGGTCTGCGAACCCAGTCTTGTACTCGACCAATGCCATCACTCCCCACTGAAGCTCTAGAAGCTTCCGGAACCTTTAAAAAACATATGTGGAAGGGGTGGTACTCCAAACGAAATAGCTGCTAGAAGTCATCCCACGAGAGTACCAACTCAATGTGTATCTGAGTAACCCTGGATCTACTACGCCAAACTGTGTGGTGGAAAAAGACTGGCTGTCAATGCCACCATATAACCTGTCAGTTTCTGAACAATCCTGAAGATGCGGACCACCGACTCTAGCCAACCCTCCACTATCTAAGGGTATGGCTCACTGTGGAACCTCAGCGGTCTCTATCTCTGGAACTCACGTAGAGTGCCCAGCCTGTGCTCATCATCGGCCCTCACTGCCGGTATTATCCGCTACTCCACAGGTGGAGGTGCAACTACCGGTCCTCCTGGAGAAAGGGTAATCATATGATGAATCTTGAACTGAGGCCTCTTCGCTCACAGAATCTTCATCACGAACCGGAGCTAGTATCCTGGCTGGCTATCATCGCGAAGGCATCCTGAACCCGGTCAAGGAGCACCACGGTCAAATGAGCATATATATATCAATAATGATGGGGAGATGACTCAAGAAAGATAGTCATGGACACAATCATATATGATTCAAGAATCAAATTCCCTACACAAGTGTCTCAGTGTGCTGAGTTGACATGCGTGTTATCAGGGTACTCGGGAATGGATACGTCGACCGCCACACCATAACTGGACTCCCGGGCCTGAGAGACGCTCTCGAGACACGTTGAAACTATTTCCCAAAAACTCAATCAATTCATTTTTAGTGATGTCCGAACATCACCCCAAGGGATGAACCTCCTCTGATACCACTTTTTCACGACCCTACCCGTACCGGGGCTCGAGCCGAAACTACCCCAAGCCCGCCTCCATAGGCCAAGGGCTGGAGACTAGTGCCGAAGGCTCAACAAAAAAGGGGAGGTGTTTGCCTAAGAAACATTATATGCACACAGAAACTCAATGAAAAAGTGAAGAGAAAAGAAAGAAAGATACAACACTGCTTCAAAAAGGGGAACAAACGTACCTTCATCGACCTATAACCAGTACAAGAAAAGTTCTAAAAAGTAAACTTAAAAGTAAAATGGGAAAAACACATGCCCAACCAGAAAGGTTCCACAAAGCAGAAACATGTAAAACCAAGGTAAACCGCTGGTGTGTCTCACACCCAAAAAGTCCTAATACGACCACTGAACATAGCACAATCTCCTGTGTCCTCTACGCTCCTATGTAGTCTCGATTGACCTGTCCGTCATCTTCAAGGGCACACCAAGTGCGGGAAAAGCCCAAGCAGGGGTGAGTATAAATATACTCAGTAGGATGCCCTGAAATCTCAAGAGAGAAACAAGGGAGGTACTAAAAAGGGGAGAAGTAGATAGAGAAAAGAACAGTGTAAGAGTGAAGAAGAGAGAAAGAGAGTTCAGCTTAACCCAACAAGATAATGGAAGTCAACTCATCCAGACGCAATGAGCTAGAGACGGTTAGAAGGAGGACATATCATCGAGCCTTCGCTACCTATAGCTGGAGAGTAGAATCATCCGACAAATAGGATCAAGACACAGAAAGAATGTGGCACACCCCGCACATCTTCGCCCCTCCTAGAAGGAGAATAACTGATCTCAAGGAGTTGGAACAACTATAGGATGTGTGTGTATATATATATATATATATATGCTCAATGAGAAACCCAAATGAGAGTGTAAGGGGATCTCTATCTCTAAGATCAGTCCATGAATAGTCTCCAATAGTTGAAAGGATATCCAACACTGAACCCAAACGTCCATTACTTCAACCTAGGAGGTATAAGTCAAAGGGGCTCAATCACCACACCTCGATATTATCCGCTTTGGGTGGCACTGTCTCGCCTGCATGGCTTTTAGGTCGTGTCGCAAGGATGAGTCTCAGTGGGAAAAGCGCCCCTCGTTCTTTTATGTCTTAAGGTAACATCAAAGCCTTCACATCACCAATACGTAAAACCAAATATCCTGCTCCGGTAGTCACAGAGAAAAAGTCACCGACTAGCCTCATAAGAAGGCCTACATCTGAAATGACAACAGGTGACCCACTGCCTAGCCCTGCTGGAGGGTAAACCCTAATACATCATCAGGCGACGCACTGCCCTACCATGCTGGAGGGTAGACCTAGAACACATTGACAGGCGACCCACTACCCATCCCTGTTGGAGGGTAGACCTGGAACACGTCGACATGCGACCCACTGCCCAGCCCTACTGGAGGGTAGATCCCGAACATGTCAACAGGCGACCCACTGCCCATCCCTGCTGGATGTTAGCCCAAGAACACATCGACATGAGACCCACTGCCCAGCCCTGCTGGAGGGTAGACCGAGAATACATTGACAGGCGACCCACTGCTCAGCCCTACTGGAGGGTAGACCCGGAACACGTCGACAGGCGACCCACTGCCCAGCCCTGTTGTAGGGTAGACCTGGAACATGTCGACAGGTGACCCACCACCCAGCCCTGTTGGAGGGTAGATTCGGAACACGTTGACATGCGACCCACTGCCCAACACTGGTGGAAGGTAGACGTGAAAATGGTTCTGATAACTCAGCACTGCAACTGACATCACCGTGTGTTACCAACATCGCTATTATGTGTTGGTTCGGAGTGCATCAAAGGGACCTCCATCCAACACCCTTTCATGTTTCCACATTTAATAATATCTCAAATGAGACTCCACATGCCCGAACGGATCACATCATTACAACCCTCATGGAAACACACGCGAGATAGACCATTTACTTTCCTGAAATGGTCAACCGGTAAATATTACACTATTCTCCATAGCCAGCCCAAGTGGGGCCCACATGAAAATCCCGAAACTGAACAAACGGATCACACCACTGTGATCCCCTTGGAAAAACTCCCGGATTGACTACTCAATCACCCAAAACCGACACCCAGTGAAAAGGGTAATATTCACCGTAGCCAGCCCGGGTGGGACCCAAAACACGATCCTGAAAAAGTCGGGTGAACTGCACCATCGCAAAGATCTCAGAAAAACACATCAAAATGACTATTCATTCACCCCGAACAGTCGTCTGATGAAAAATTAGAAGTGAGATATACACATCTCAAAAGACGGCTCGTGGGGCCTATGCTTCAACTCCGGCTTCATTGCCTGAGACCACCCTGGTCAACCTCGTCTCGATGCCAGGGTCACAATGCCGCAGACGGCACCTAAAACGGACTCCGGATGCAGAAGCTGCAATTCCCCACGTTATACGCAAACGGGGCCCCCTAGGGCCCACACCACGGTCACAAAAGTAGGCGGCCAGATTGCTCCATTGCAATACCCATGGAAAAACACTCAGAAACGAGTACTCAAACACACTAAATGGATGTCGGGTGAAAAGTCATGTATCACCGTAAAAAGTGCGAACTAGACCATGTGGGGCCCGCACCATGCCTCCAACCCGAACGCTTTGGAAAGCATCTCAAAAATTCCGCACGAGGACTGGAGTCACGCTACCACTGACAGCGCGTCAATCGGACATATCAAGCAGGTGTTAGGTCCGAAGTAACAATTAATTAATTAATTTAATAATTAATAAATTATTCACATTGTGTTTCATGAGGCAGAGTAACAAAATCAACCCACAAAGGTTCTAAAACACATTGTAAGGACCGTCTCAGCACCAGGGCCACAACGCCTCCGACGGTGTGTCAAACAGATGTACGGCTCGCGAGCCACGTCCGTCGCAACTTTAATAATAATTAAATATTATCATGTTAACGCGTTTTGGGGAACCCATCATCGGGCGCAGAACTCAAAAACCCCGGAACAGACATCAAATAGTCCACCCCGCCGATACGAAATCATTGCCACAGACGGTGCATCAAACGGGCATGTCATTTGGAACTTACGACCCCCCGAATTCAAGGGGGCCCAAAGTGGGCCGGTCCGGACCTGCAGGCCCAGTCCGGACCGCCGGCCCGGTCCCGACCGCCGCGGCTCGCTCCGATCGCACAGGACCCCTTGGGTCCGGTTCTCCCCAGCAGACCGGCCAAAAGGCCGGTCTTCGTCACCTCCTGCAGGACCCATAAACAGCGGGTCCTTGTCCACTGGTTCCTCCCCCAAGGTCAGCACCTCTGGGGCCACCTCCTTCGACCACGAGAGCCCCGCGGTCGCCCCTCACCTGCACCGCCGCTCGAAGCCGCGAGCCTCGGCTGCCTCCGCCCTGCCAACGCTACTGCTCATTCCCCTACCGCCCAGACTCCCTCCGCGCTCCGCTGCGACGCCGCCGCACCCCAACGCACAGCGGCCGCGCCCTGTCCGCACGAAGCCCTCCGCACCGCCTGGCTCCGTTGTTCCGCACCTGCCATCCCTCCGTTCTCCAGAACCACCAAAACTCTTCCGACCCGCCTTGGCTCCTCCCGAAATTACCCCGGCCACACCGGGGACACCCAACGCCAGCGACTCATCTAAAACCACCTGTGGCCACACCACCCTGAGCTCCGGCCACCGCCCTTGCCAGAGCCCGGAATTCCGACGGTCGCCGCCACAGCTCCAGTGGCCTATTTCCAAAACCGAATGAGGGTTTTGGTTCCTTGGGATGAGGCCTTCGCAGCACCTACCGTTGATCGTTAATCAGACACGATTTGGCGCATCCGAAATGTTGGACGAAGAACACCCATGAACGAGAAATTAAACAGGGGTCAGACGATGGCCGTGTTCGTTCGGCCATCGTCCCAATTTCAAAATTTTAGAAATTAAATGACAATATTGACAAAGGTGAGGAAATTTAGCAGAAAACCTACCTCGGATTGCACGTTCGTTGTTGGCGACGCGTTCACGACGCTCCCTCTCCGATCCTCCAAGGCTCCGTTGGAGATCGCTCCTCGATCCGTCGAAGAACGGCGAAGAATGCTGAAGAACAGCAAAGAATGATAGAGAGAGAGAGGGGTTGGGAGAGAGAGAGTGAGTAAATAGGAGACAGAAGGGAGAACCCCCAAATCCTATTTTCCTATTTTTAGGAAACCCACTTGGTGAGGAATCCAAAATCACTTCGCCCTCTCATTTTATATTGCGCCTAGGAAAAACGCCATATATCGAACTCAACAGAAGTCTCTTATTTCCATTCAGAGAATTCAATTAAAAGTTATTTGAAAAACAATGCCAGTGATAACAATCACTAAGTTGTCATTTCAAAATGACAATTTTTCTCCCGGTTGACATCTCTCACAGTAGGCCCGTGCCTGCAACTTTTACACCCTACCGAGGGTAAACAGCATGCTCCGGACTCAACCGTGCCGTCAGTTTTCCCATCCGAGCAACCGTTTAGGAGTTAATAGGTTTTGAGCTATAAAAGTAATAATTTAATTCAATTTATCCATTTAATACTCTGCTAACAAGCAAGGGGTCTGAACATCACGCGCCGACTCATTTTATGTCGTGCCTAGGGTAATCACCGAGTTCCAGACCCAACCATGGTCTCGGATATTCAATCTGATCGACCGTCTAATAGATATCCCATTTTCTTTAATTATCCACTCATGCATAATATAAAAATACATAACATTTTTATATAATTACTTTCGGGCACACCGGGCCTCAGAATTGCACGCCGTCTGAACGCTCTTATCTGGAATGATATTAAGAAATTTTTCAAAGTCTCAGAGTCCCAAAACCTTGGTTTTTATAGGTATAAGACTATATATATGAAAATATCTAATAAGTTTTGGTAAACTATATATTATACTATTTTCCTAGAAAATACATTGCTATATTGATATTGTAAATTAGATGTGGATTTAGTACAAACTCACATAGTGTTAACAACTCAGAATGGGGAAGATTGGGTTTTAAATAAATCATTACTGGTTTATGATGTGTGGGGATAAGAATATAAACCATGATAGACACTCTTAAAGGATATTATTGGGTTAATTCAATTTTTATCAAACCATTATTAATTATTTGGATAAATAATGTACATAGATAGATGATGTTAAATCTAATATGTCACTGATTGAAATGAATTTGTTTTGATTTAGAAATCATGTGAATAATTTTTCTTGATTACAATATTTCTCTCCTGGGTCAATGATGCATAATTCCCACACTAACCATTTTAAAAATAAAGAGTCATTGAATATAGAATGTCATAGTTGAGGTAGTGAATATTATGTTCAAATATTGATGTGCGTTATTTGAGCTTAGATATATGTATCAGTTTATTTCATAGAAATTATATTGAAATTTATATTAATATCCTCAATGACTAAAAATTGAATTATTTGTTGAAACTCATAATGGTAAGATGAACACCTCAATGGTATATGATTCATTTCCAATGGAGATTTTAGGAAATTTTATTCTTGAAAATATTTATATTCTACATCTATTAGAATTTGATTTCATTTTGGGCACAAAATAGATATCGCTTTATAGATCCCATATCATTTTCCAAGGAATGAATGACACATTATGTATTTTGAATATACTTATGACCATAAATCGATGCGAGGATGAATTTGGGAATGTAATAGAGATTACATAAATTATATGGGTATTGATACCAATTAAGGAGGAATATGTTTCCCTTAAATCATTGGGAAAAACCCCAAAATTTAAAACATGAATATTTTTTACAAATTCAATGAAATATTTCATAAATATTTTCCTAGTGAATTATATAGGGAGAAGTGGATATTTTTCTTAAGAATAAATATGCATCAATTTTCCATTGAATAAATTATTGAGAACATAACAATACCACAATCAAGAATATGTATCATTGACCCGATGTTGATGTATTTTTTGATCATCTAAAAAGACCTCAACAATTTTGAAAGATTGACCTTCATTATGGATATCATCAATTAAGGGTCAAATGAAATATACAATAAGAGATGTGTGTGTAAATGGTTTTATAATTATTAACTTATAATAATCCAATTTATACATACAATCACCCCTTCAATCATTATGGATTTATTGGGTAAATATGTCGGTGATTAGATCGATCAGTTTTTGGTTGGCCTTCTTAATAGTACTCATTTATATTCTAAAGGAAAAATGAATCATGGAGATAATTTTTATGATTGAATTGAAGACCTTGAGTCATAGAAATCTATATTAAAAATTCCTAACATGTTAATTCTATCTTTATATTTTTTTATAATTGTTTTATATAATCACAGTTGACTCTATAGATCCTGGAATAATGGAAGTTATTGATTAATTTCCCATACCAAAACATGTGATATAGATATATAGTATTATTGGAATAAATAGACACTAACAATAAATTTTTTGAAATTTCTCATGAATATATATTACTATAATCATGTTTACATAGAAGGAATCTAGGTTCCTTTAGGTAGATCAATGTGAGGAAATTTTCAATTAGTACGGAGGAAAGTTGGTTAATTCCCATGCACTTATAGTACCGTATAGTAGAGAAGTTTTGGTATCTATATTGATGGATAAATTTTTTGGTAGGGATTTATCCTCATGTAGAATTATATTTTAATAACTTTATATCCATTCCAATTGAAAAATAATGTGAAAAATTATTTTACAATTGATTTACAGTTTGTAGTACTATACTTTTAATTAGAATTTAAGAGGCATTATATTTATGGTGAAATATGTGATATATATAATATCAATAAAATCTTGAAGTATATATTTAAAAAAGATATAGGTAAATATTTACCAAAGTAGATTATTGAATTTTATTAAATATTTTGACTGATCAATACATTTATAATCATGGAAGGTGAATAATGCTTCTGATTCATTGAGTTTGAAATGGAAAAAATGTTTTTCTATATAGAGGATTGAAATATATCCAATAATTATTGATTTATATAATATGGTTCATGAAATAATGTTTAATGGGGATAGATCATATCTTTCTTATGTGAATGTTCAACCAACTATTCATGTGAGTATTAAATATGTGGAAATGAATGATATTGAATTACAAAATAAGGTTAGGAATTTTACTACGTCCAACTATGATTTTGATGAAATGAAAAGGTTTAGTAATAACTTCTGTTTATTTTACATACCATAATTAATGAATAATATATTTGATAAAACCTTTTGTTCTTCATTATCGATGCATCCTAGATGTATGAATATGTATAGAAATATGAAAGAGTATTTCTTGTTGGAAAACATGAAATTGTATTTTTTTTGTATGTATCTCAATGATTGAAAATATGGTATGTTATGGTTGATAGAAAAAATTATAAGGGTATGTTACAAATATTTACCATACTAGAATTGGAATGGTAAATCTTTATCGATGATGCCTTCATCAAACTCCCCAAATCACCTAAATATCAATATATTTTTTGGGTAGTAGTTTATCGCCATAAAAATCTAACCCATTTTGTTTACATTTATGAATATTTCTCCCTTTATCTTATTTAAATGATATACATTAATGATGATTTAATATTTCATCGTCTATCATAATCATTTATATCTAATTAGAATCTGAGGATTACCTCAATGTTCTAATGTAATCTTCATCACGATTTGAAAACATGAATGATATTTAAATCGTTAAATTCTGAATAAAAATAATGTTAAACTGAGTGGACCATTTAATCCTGATACGATATACTAATATACTTTTCTATATATCTTGTAAGGTAATTGAGTTAAATAAAATCCTTTGGTGTATTATTATTAAAAAAATTTCCTTCACTCAATAATTTAGAAGGTTCATTATAATTATCCATATGGTAGGAATATAAAAAATACAACATACTACAATGAAGTCGGATAAATAAAACCATCAGGGACTAAGTAAGAAGATTAAGTGGAAAATATTTTTAGATTCATTCAGATTCACATTATGGCTACTCATATTCTAGAGGAAAGTTATTCCAAAGTCATTGGTAGAATTTATATATTAAAGGTGGTCGAAATGTATTCCATAGAATATGTCCATGTATTTTAACCCAATTTAGACCGGATATATGAATCCATTATATATAACGTAACAACCCATGTTTTTTTTCACTGTAAATTTGATCAGAATTTTGAATTTTTTCTCTCAGATGCAGGGATGGGGTAAAATAAAAATTTCACCTTGAATATGATCTCAAGTTATTTTTTGGTCAAATCTGATGGTCCTAAAATAGGGTTTCTACTCTATGATAGGAGTTTAGTAGATTTTCGAGTCATTCAAATTTTCATGGAGAATTAAATATTTAATAAAATTAATTTAATATGATTTTATGCAAATGAAACTATTTGTATACCTTTTTTGAATAGAGTGTTTAATCAATTTTAAATCATTGTTGTTTATTATAGAATGGTTTGTGTTTTCTAGGAGTGGTATAACCATGAGTTGGGAGATAGGACTAGGAACATTCCACTTTTCCTTTTTTTCATTTTCTTCATTTATTCATCATTTTTGTTATCTATTTTCTCTGATGTCTTGCGCAAACTCCCCTACACGGGGTTTCCTCTCTAAAACACAAAAACTAGATAGAGAGTGAGATTGAAACATAGGTATAAAAGAAGGGAGGTGTCCCTGTGGATCTTGGGAGGAGCCAGATTGTCATGTGGCAGTCGTGGAATGTGTATAAAAGCAAGAATTTGGTGGATTCCACCCGATGGTTGGGTATTTTTATGTTTATTTCATAGATCATAAATTATATAACACTTTCTAGTTTTTAGGCCCTATTATCACGGATTAATACCACTTTAGTTTTATCTATATATTGTTGTGAGAACATTGGCGTTCTGGGATGATTTGAAGTGTTTTTAACTATGAAATCATGTTCACTTGACGTGTATTTTTGGAACACATGTTTTTTATGCTACCCATTTTTAGAAGATAATATTTCCATAATTATATTTCGTTTATAGGTTACACACATTTTATACTAGTACTTTTCCAGGTAGTAGAATGCCTATCTAGACAGCCCATATAGTGGCCCTTTTCTATATAGAGTACACATCCTGAACTCAAGTGAGTTTTATGCCATGTTTAAAAAATAGGAGAGAAAAAACACATGGATAAGACATGTTAGGTACACAATTAGTTACCCCACATTGGGTAAATTCTGTGTAGATGTTGTTAATATACTGTATTTTGGTTATACACTACATGTCTAGATGGAGGGTATTCTTAGGTGGATCATTGAGGGGACACATTGTATACCTCGATTTATACACCATGTGCTTCTCTGTCGCAACCCTTTTGAGTGTTTTTTGTATCTTCATTCCCTTGATCTAGAATTGGACAATTTCACACTACATTTTTAGTTTCATTCCATGTCTATCATTATTTTACAACCCTAGGGATGATTTGATGACTCTTAAGATGTATTTTTGGGAAAATGAGATCTGATGGGGATTTTCTTCCTCCAGTAATCAAATAAATCTTTCACGAGAGAGTGCGACCATGATCTGAGATGGTCCATGATTTATCTACCATGAACAGTTCATTTTTCTCTTTTTCCGGGAAGTCACATCCCTTGTGAGGTTCTCCCATCGGGCTTATGGGTGTATGAGATTAGTTACTTCTGAGGATCTGATGTTGTATTCCTCTATTAACATATCAAAAAAGAGAATATCTTGTAGGATGCCTATGTATATGTCCCAACATATAGGATCTCACGTTGAATGACACATCTAGTTTAATTTTTTTTAAATGGTATATTATAGAATTTGTTTTCTTATATATTGATCCGGGTAATGCCTTATAGGATCCAGCTACATGTTTACTCTTTCTGAGGATCCCATGTACCATGCCTCTACCTACGTATACAATTATTGGGGGTCTCCTGTAGGATTAATCCTCATATATTATGACTAGTAGGACCCCATGATGAATACCATTAATTTGGTTTAGTCATAAGGGATTACATGTAGGATACCACTATTTAATTACATCATCCTAGGATCCCATGTAGGATTCCTCTAGTATCTTACATTTTCTAAGGTCCCTATAGGTATTCCTTTGCCTATAAATAGACCTAGAGTATACCATGTAGGATGCCTCTCTAGTGTTTTGACCTGAGAGACGTAGTGGGTTCCCCAGTAATTGACTGATCCAAAGTAAGTATATTGGGTTTTAGTGTATATGTTATCAGGTATCCTCTCAAAACCTATACGAAATGTGTGTGCCTGAGAGGATATGGATGTAATGGTGGATTTAGGTATTTTTCCACCCTCTATCTTTTATTTATGCATCCACTTGGTTTCAATTTATGAAGATATGTTTTCTATAGGTAGTTTATAATACTTTTCATATGACCTTCACATGATGTGTTGTATTATTGGACTACTAGAGGTAATTCATGGAATGTACATGAGGATCCCTAGATGATAAGATTCTATAGTGGGGACTACCCGACATAATTCCTAGGTCCACCTCATTAGATTGTTTTTTATTGATACCACAACATGAATTCCTATGCATCATTGGTATTTATGAATATGAAATAATTTTTGATTTGGACTCCATGTTAATTAGAGAACACATCTATCTTGTGTCTCTCTATAGATGCAATATCCACTATCATCTCAGGGATTGCGATGGTTTTCCGGGTGGGAGAACATCCCCCATATTGAGGATACACTTGAAATACATGTGGATTTATTTTTATCACTTCTTGTGATACATAGAATACTCCAAATAATTAGGTTAACATACCATTAATATGTTTCCCATATATATTGTAGGATGCATCTCGTGAACCATTTATGGAATAAATTTTGAGTGATATCTTTGATCTAGGAAATCTTCCAATAACCTAAGGTTCACCCCTTAAAGGATCTTCCAGGTTACAATGTTAGGATTTCCAACAGACTAAGACATAGGAATCTTAAATTATACAACATTATAAACTTCTTGAGTTATTTGGAATCCATATCAGTTAATTATTTACAAGATGTCCAGATATTACATAGAATCCATTATCACAATGTTTGGAGGAATGTACGGATGAGCCCAAGGTTGTGATATGTAACCCCTTACGGTGATATATCTTTCTTAAGTTCATTTTCATCCTTGGTCAAAGAATGTATGATTGACTAAGAAAACATTCCCAAATATTGATGATGGATTATTTATTTATGAACTTCCTTTATAAGTCATGTTATGTTTTCGATAGGATTAGAATATTCCATGAGTATGCAATTATCAAAATAGAAATATATGTTCATCATTGGGATGGTATATGGAGATTATTTCTCACTACATTATATGATCTAGGGGTGAATGAAAATCATATGTTATTTTTTTAGGTTCAGAACAGATTGTATGATGTATAGTCATAAGGCTCAGTGTTTCTTGATTGATTGGATCCTCTTGTGTGTATATGTTATGATTTGGTTTGATAAGGTTGATAGTGTATTAGAGATATGGTATGTGGTATGTCTTGAAGTTAGCAGGACAACCATGTTCCATTAATTAAATTACGTTTATGTACTTATCCGTGTATGGTTCTGATAGTGGATGAACAATATTGTACGTATCAATTAGCTATTTAGGATTTTACTACATTACACATTACTATTACATCTATGATAGTATTTATTTATTTTTGTACACTAATCATTTATGGATTTGGATATTCTTGATTATTTTCATTATTTTCTTATTTTTATATTTTTACTGAGTCTCTACAAAAACCCACATTATTCTATAACTATTGGTCGGTAGCCTCAGGCATATGGGGAGGCATGTTTGGGGCCTTGTGGATAATTTGATTGGAGCACCGGTTTAGTGGAATTAGGGCTAGGATGTTACAAATTGGTATCATACGTGTTATTTTCTTATTGTATTAATATATTCGTATGATTAATAAGGGAATTTTGAAAGTGTGTGAATCAATAATTGATATTGTAATAGTTTGTAATGAATATTTCATACGGTAAGAAGTCTTCGTTTCTAATGATATTGGATTATTATTCTTGATATGTGATTATTTAGTTTTATATGATTCTCTCTTTGAGTGATGAAAATTTTATTTCAATGATTATTTATTATGGATTCATGGCTCTTGCCATATTCATATTATGAATTTTCTTTATTTTGACCCTTTTCCAATGAAGGCGAGTGGAATCTCATGCATCATATTTGGAACATAGGGTCTATATGTTATAGGCATGATACTGTGTGTTTTTATTGATGATAGAGAATAGATGAATAATGTGTTCTCAACTACCAAAGTGGTAATTTACAATATAGGTTGTTAGAGACATTTTACTGTCTTCATTAGACTTATATATCTTTCCTTCTAATGAATGGATTTGTGGATCTATGGTGAGACCTTTGATAGTGAGTTTTATAACATGGTCATCATGTACAAGTGGTATAGTGAACGTGTAAGGTACATAGTTAATAAGGTTCACATGATATGAACCACATTTAATGATTTTTAACTTATGTTCTGTTATTTATAGAGTTAGGTACAACCTATAATGTGATTTCCTATATATATTTAAATGGAATTCATCATAACCAAAATCTATATATAAGATACGACATAGATAGTCTATATGATGTTTTGTTCATACTATTGACCTTCAAAGGTTAACCTTGGAAGATTATGACATAATTTAAATGGATCTACATGGGTCACTGTTTATAATGATAATAGATACCTAAATGTTTATAGTGAGCTTTACCTGGAGGGGGTATTTTCATTTATATATTCCCACTATGTGTCTGATCATCATTCATCCTATGTTCATATCATGATACATTAGAAAAAAATAAATTAAGAGGATTCTCATAGATGATTAGGGCCCAATAATTTCAATGCTTGATTGTTCTGAACCACGTATGTTAGTGTTTTCTTTAACACTTTTTGGGAGGTTTTGTAGGTTTTTTATATTCCTATAGATTATATGGTATTGAGAATAATTCTCTATGAGATGTGACTTTTATGAGAGGTTTGACCATTTGGATATGTTCTTTTGCCATGTGACCATCATTTGAGACATGATCATATGTTCTATGTGGAAGACTGGGATGCCCTTAGTTGTGACTCAAAACATTGTATGTTGACAATTATATTGATTAAGGGTTTCTAATTATTTGGGTTGAAATGAGTTTTTTTATAACTTTTTAGGAAGTTAGAATGGTTGTATGATCATTCAAGGACTAGTTCATGGAATGTTAGTGGGTTTTATGATATATGTATGTTGATTCCTTTGGTTTTGAATAAGGGACATAACATTATTCTGTATCAAGGATGGTTTTGATAGGATGTATGTTTTGGTTCCTATCCCAGTCAAATAGTAGTTAGGTATTTGATGCATTAATATCATAAACCAACGTTGTGTGACAGATGGCCAGGTTAATAATCATGTAACCAGATATGTGCATGGATTTGAAGAGGATTTACATGGGAGCTTCAAGATTAATGTGACATACATGCTGTGTTGCGTAGCTAGATTTCCTTATAATAGAAGAGTCATGAGAGTGTGAGTTGTGTTATGATCAGGTGTTATGGGATTGTACACCCTCTATTCGCGAATGTTTGGTATACACTGATTACAAATGTTACCATTTGAATAATACATCTGTTAGTAGTATCGTGCGAGGTGGGGACCAATGGATTTAAAAACTTCTATGGGCATTGATGCCCATGTAATGTTATAAATGGATGAATGTGCATCCACTATAGAGAATAAATGGATAATAAATTAGGATTTCCGAGGCGCATGACCTATTTATAGAAATAAACACTCATTATTTAGATATTTTGTGTTTAGAATTAGTTAAAGTAAATTACAACACGTTTGATGATGGTGTGTCTTTGGAGGGCCAAACAAGAATTTTTTTTGAAATCATAACATACTCTCTGTTTAATTTTTATCATTCCATAACATAACATCATCCTAAGTATGCTGAGAGAGATATATTCATACACCAATAATTTTTTTCAAATTCTTTTCTTGGATCAATGAAGGGACCTGATGAGGTTGTGCATGATGACTAGTATAAGGTAGCCCATATGGCTAAGAGTACATCATAGGCCATTTGAGGTTGGTGGTCCTCAATTTCAATTAAAATTAAATATTTTCATAGAAACTGTTATTAGTAAGTGGGGACATGAAATTTTATGAGGATATAATACGGGAAAAAACAATAGTGGGGAGTATCAGATCAATCGTAATCAAATGGATTACTTTTGGAAAGAGTTATTAATGATCTGAGAATATTCGTTTGATGATCAAGATATCATAGTTGAGCATGAGGTATTCTAGGATAACTATTTTTGACCACCAAATATTATAAGGGATGATAAGTATTATGGTGGGGAGATTGTGTTGACCCATGTTTTTATAGACAACAAAACTGGGAAGAAATTTGAGTTTTTTCTTTTAGATGGTTATAAGGTGTAAAATTGTAATTTTTCCCCAGAATATGATATTAGATAATATTTCTACCCAATACATTTTTTATGATATTGGTTGTTTACCATATTATTGTTTTTTTTTAATTTTGAGCCATTCAAATTTTGATGGAACATTTAATGTTTATTTTAATTAAATAAATTTTTATCTATTTGCATTTATTTTTTCAGCTATATATTTTTTCAAAGTATTGTATTTTGATTCTTTATCCATAGTTTATTAAAAAAATGGGATTTACCTAGGATATATATAACATAGAGTTGGGCATTGGGGTTGGGCCCAAGTTCCTTTTAATTTTTTATTTTTCGTTTTTTTTTCTTATATTCTTTTTTTATTTCTCTTTTCTCAACTAGCAACTCAAACATGCCCATTTGTGGTTATCTATTTCAATGAATGGGAGATGATAGAGAGAGGGGGAGATATTGAGAGAGATAAATAATTATAGGTTAAGATAGGTTCCACCATAGATATCGTGAAGAGCCAGATCACTGTGCGGAAGCTGTGGACCAAGAAAATGAGTAAGGCATCAAAAAATTCCACCAAGGGGTAGAATTGTTTTATGTTTCTGTCGAAGATTCATATATATATTTATATATATAACAGTTTCATGTTTCATTTCCACATTAGAACTTCTTAGGACACTTTTAGGGTCTTTCAATAGCTTTTGGGTTGAAAAAGGGGGTTTTAGGCCAATTTGAGGGATTTCCCACTCAGAAGTCCTGATCACATGGCTTGTAGTTCTAGAAAAAAGGCCATCGGTTCTTCTTATATAGAGAAGTTGAAATTTTTATAATTACATGATATGTATTTTGAGTACACTTAATGTATTGATACTTGAAAATGTATCCATGAAATTATCCAGATAGCTCACATAGGGGAACTAGGTTTTATAGATGACATTGCCAGAACCCATGTGGATTGCAAGACATGTAGAAGTACATGCACATGATAAAACATCTGTCTTGTCCATGTGAGGTACATGAGAAGGTACCCAGAGTAGGGAACAACCCATTTACTTGTTATACACATAGTTTTCATCGGTTCTTAATGCCATTTTTGTCTAGAGTACTTTCCACTGTGAATATTTGAGGGTACACACCATGAACATGGGTATACACGTCATTTACTCCTCCTTTGTAATAATTTTGATGGTTTTTTCATATATAAAAGCTCTATATCTGGAATTGGATGCATTATTAGTCCATTTTTATTGTTTTTTAATGTACATTGTGATGGAACAACCCTATGGTTGATTTAAGGAATATGAAGAGAGATTTTTGGTAAAATGAGATTTGATGGAGATGTTATTACTCTAGTAACCAAATATTATTGTCTACATAGTGAGAAACATTAATCTGAGGTGTTCTATGATCTATATCCTATGAAAATTATTGTATATATATTTCCTTAAGGTTATGTTCCTTGCAAGATTTCCCCTCCAATCCTAGGGGGTCATGACATTAGTTGTTTAAAAGGATCCCTCAATATACATATCAACTAAGAGGATACCGTATAAGATGCCATTATTATTTGAATTATTTTACCATGGTTCCTTAATTGGATTTCTTATATTATTTACTATTTTAGTTTAGACGTTGTAGAATCCATTTAAACATTACTCTTTCATAGGATCCCATGATGGATGCTTCTACATACATTGATTAATATTAAGGGTCTCCAATTGGACACCTCTTCATATGTGATGACAATAAGAATCCCAAGTGGGATATATTTTCTTATATTTTTACCTCGAGGATCACATGTATTATTCTTATGAGTACAAAATTCGTATGATGATACCATGTTGGATACCTCCTATAGTATACTATTTTCAGGGTCCCCATACAGAAATATTTTATTATATGTAAACCTCTAGGATCCTAAGTAGGATTCCTCTCTAGTGTCCAGACCTGAGGGACCCAGTGGGTTCCCTAGTGTTTGACTGACCTTGAGCTATTACATTGGTTTTTGGTATAGATATTAACATTTTTCACTTTAGAACCCATACCAAGCTTGTGATTCCAAAAGGCTATGATTGTAGTTTTGGGTTTATGCATCTGGTCACCCTCACACATTTTTTATGCATTCACATGGGTTCTATTGATGTAGATATGGTTTGTAGATGTACTTCATGTTAAATCTCTTATGATCCTTGTGTGATGTTATGTATTGTGGGACTACCATATGTACTTCTTGTTAATTGGTATGTTATCCATATGTGATATAATGATACAGTGGTGACAACAAGATACACTTCCTAGTCTCCCTATGTGAGTATTATTCTTTATTTATTCCATTGAAAGAATTCCCATTTCTAATTACAATAACTATATGTTTAGGGATTGGTTGATATTGAAATGAAATTTATCTGTGAACCCATCAATCTAGTGTTTCCTAGTGGATTCCTTTATTATAGAACCATGGTGATTACCGAATGTGGTTGGGAGGGTGCACTTCCCCCGAGATATATATGTTGCTGGAATCCTTTAGAATTATATTTTTTCTCCTATACTTATTCCAAGGTTACTCCCAAGGGACAAGTTATTGAACCATAATATAATTTCCCATAGCAATCTACGAATGTGATTTCTATGTAACAACCTCTTCCCCAATAGACCAAATTTGGTGGCTTACTTCATTACATTAGAATATATATATGTGTAAAATCCAAAACGACGGATTATTTTTGTAGCATTGTAAAATAGAATACATACATGATCCTTACATTACAATTCAAAACATAAACATAATCATAGAAAATCCATTGAGAACACCATTATTATGCCATATTAACCCCACATGTTAATCATGATACACATATTAGCACCATAGAAATATAAAATATATGAAATGGGTGAGATGAGATGCATTGTAAGGGTAAATAATATAGTACAGGATGTCATAAATAAGTGCAAACTTGTAATTCACGGTGTATAAATGAAAAAAATCCTTTTAAATTTAATATGTAATGATTAAATCAAATAATTACACATTAATATTATCGTGGATATTAATATATTCAAATAATAGCATGTAATATAAATAGCTAGTATCATAATGAGGGATATCATAATGTCGGACAACATAAACACACCATCAAGGTTTTGGCCAAGGCATTTTACTTAAACGGGTAAAACCCCATACTAGTTTGTCTCATGAGACCTACCAGTGCATCAAGGGGCCATAAAAATCCCCTATCATCATTCACAAAGTCCAAATCATTCATCTTATTAAAAGTGTAAAACATAACCAATATAATGATTCCTATTAAATACCAGCATATGATGTGTTAAAATAGTAACCGTAAAAAATTAATGGTATCAAAATTGCACATTAGTAGTCAAACATATCATTATCTTTTCAATATAATATTATATATTCTATCAACATAAATAAGCATAAATTAATCATAAAATATGAAAAAGGATGTTGACTTAGATGAAAAGAATATAATTAAATCATTAAAAACCCTCTTGAGATAAATACATCTTTTATATTGACATAATTTTAAAAGGGTTGTGAAATTTGAAATTAAATTTTTTTACTGAAAATAATCATAAAATGATGTAATGAAATCTTTCTTCAAGCTGTATAAGTTAAATAAACGAACATTCCTTCCATATTCTTAAAAAGGTCATAAAGTAGCACAATTGCAAAATGAAAAATATTCCTTTCAAAATAAAATTCAAAAAATTTGAAAATGTGTAACAATGAATTTTAAAAATTGTAACATAATATTAAGAATATTTTTTGATTTATTTTTTAGAAACATGGAAATTGATGAAAAATATTTCATATTAAATAATTAAATATAAACAATCGTGGGAAATAATGAGATTGTGAAATTATCTATTACATTGTACATTAATTTATTTAAGGGTTTGTTAAACTCTTATAAAATGGTTGAAATAATTTTATTAAATTCTTATATATTCATATAAAAGTTTATGATATCATATATGATCTTATTATATCATGTTTTTAATAATATTTAGCTATTTCCCTTGTTTCGTGTGTTAACTACATCATTTTCATATGCATGTTTTTTTCATGTCATTCATACGTCATATACATAGGATATATTTTATTTATATAAAAATAATATTAATTTTAAAAATATTATATTTATTAGTCATATAAATTTTTATAATCATTCTTAAATGGTTATTATAGAGGATAAATTTCATCGAGTCATGGTGATGATTGGCCGTATGTACCCACAAGTGAAAATATCACCTCGTAATGGTAAAGGGGGTAAGGAATTACATGGTTTGTTAATTGTGAAGAATCAATATATTTTCATATTTATAATTATATACATTATATTAATTATAATACCCATCCAAATTAATAATTTATGAAAAAGTTGCACCACAGCATGGAGAATTTTAGTAGGGCATACACATAGATGGAGATATTGTTTTTTTGGAAGGATAAAAGAAGGAATGTAGTTATACCATAATCATAATAAATTCCCCAAAATAAATAATAATAGATTTATTACTTTATTTTATAAACAACATATGAAGTGGAAGTCGAAGAAGAAGAGAACATAAATGAGGTGGTAAAACAATTACCTATTCTTTGATGGATATCCTTTGGATCCCATCTTAGGGACACTAGTGGTGGTATTTTTAGAAGGACATGACATACTGAACATATCTAAGAATGTAGGTAGGAGAAATAATACGGTTTATATCAAGATATATGGATCAAAGTTTTATGAGGAAGTGAGTGAGGAGGTTCCCTTTTATAAGAGTGTCATTGGTCACTTTACTAGACTCCCAAAATATAAATTTAATTAAAATCTATTTTCTATTTAAAATAGATCCAAAGTGAGTTATTTAAAATTTTATATGATTGTGTGTCAAAATAATCTCAACCAATGTGTTTTAGACATGTTTAGTTCACAATATTAATCATTTTTGTGGCATTAAATCTCAGTTAAACCCTTTAACTCTTACAGTGACATCTTGGATTTTTTACTCTTTAGGGATAATATAGTATCAATAAAATTCCAATAGAACACGAAATGGATAATTTAGAACATATTTTTCCTTATTATAGTTATTTTCTATAATCTTTTGTTTTTATGAATTTTATATAATTTTATAAAATATTATTTATTTTATAGTTTCATTCATGAAAATTTTGATATTATACATCATTTTTCTTCTTCAAAATATAATAAAAACATGTTATCTGAAAACAAAATAATTTAATATATCACTAAAATTTTTATGGTATCTATAAAAATCAGGTATTTTATTAATTATGTTAAATTATATTTATTTTCTTATTTTTAAAATCAATTATTTCATATTTCCATTAATTAAAAAATTATGGCATCTTTGTTATAGAAGCCATTAATTAAATAATTTATTATATAAAAAATAATGAAAAATTGTCAGGATGATGAAAAGTTTATTATATTCACATTACTATTTATACTCTAATTTTTCTTCTATATAAAATAATATTAAAAATGATTTCATTATTAAATGTATGTTTATGACATTAATAACGAATATTTAAATAAAATATAATAAATATTATATTCTTACCCAAGTGGCATTAAAAGGGTTATAATTTGCGAATAAGAATGATTTATGAAGAAACCCACTAATCCAATTAAATTAGGACAAGTGTTAGTGTGATTTTTTTATATTATAATGTTATTTTTACCTTTAATTACCTAATTTACACTTAACAGGGGTAAATGAAATATAACTATATTATAAAATTCATATTACAAAAATAAAAATAAAAATATTAAAATAATTTTATCTATTTATTTCAAATATAGAATAAACTTTTCAAAATAAATAAATAAATAATTCTCTGTAATTAATTTAAAATTAATTTATTTAATGGGGTGGGAAAATGGGTTATTAAAGTTTAAAAATGGAAAATATTGTAACATTTTTATATCTAAATTAAGGGTAAAATTGATTCCATTGACTTATTTTGGGATAAGTTATAAAATTAATCTATTGACACATCAACACTATTAAAATATATTATTTACCACTATAAATAATTTTGATGGAAAATGTTTTTTTAATTAAAATTTAGAAATTTTCATTATTCATAAAATTTTGAAACTTTTCTTAAAAATACCAAAAAATTAAAAAATGTAAATTTTTATATTATGATTATAAAATAATGAGTTTATTATTCAAATAGAATATATAATTGTGCCTAAAATAGGATTTATTATAGGTTCTCAATTAAAATGTGGTAAAACCATATTTATTAAAATATATGTTTTTTGAGTATTACTAGATTTGTTCTTATCTTATGCATATGAAATATAATTGATGAATGTTAAAATATTTTATTGAATATATAAAATATAAATTCACTATATAAATTATATATTTGTGATAGAATTTAATTGAATGTCAGAAATGTGACTAAATAGTATTTTTTTCAACCTAAGGCTGTGAACGTATTATGATATCACCAAAGTTATATTTTTTATAAATGTAAAATATTATAAGATCTTGTGGTGATAAGTTGTTCCCTACGACAAATAAATCATCCTAGAAATTTTATGGGGGTCACATTCTGAAAAATATTTTGATAGTTTTTCTTCATAGAATCCTTTGTTCACCTGTTGCTTCTTCCCTTTTGTGATTTTTCCAGAGTACCTTTACCAGAAGAGTCATCTGATTCCTCAAAACTTTCTCTTTAGTTTCAAGAATATAGGCATGTTCTTCATAGTATGAAATTAAAGGACCCAAATCTATTTCATCGTAGGTGGGAACATGCGATCAGCCAGGCATGTAATTCCTTAGCATGGATATATGAAACACATCATGTACTTTTGTGAAATTGGGTTGCATTACCAATTTATATGAAGAAACTGAAACCCTTTAAAGAATCTCAAAGGGGCTGATGTACCTGGGACTTATTTCCCATTCTTACCAAACATTATAACATGGTTCCTTGTAGACACATTCTAGAATTCATGATCTCCCACTTTGAACACTAAATCTTTCTTTCGATTATCAACACAACTCTTATACCTAATTTGAGCTGTTTAAATGTGAGAATAAAAAACCATTACATTTTTTTTATTTCTTTAACATGATTTACCACTATGAGTTTCCTTTCAATAATATCATCCCAACAATTTGGAGTATGAAAACTCATTCCCTATAATTCTTTATAGTGTGCCATTTTAATACATTAATGGTAACTGTTGTTGCGGGAAAACTATACCAAAGAAAGTACTAATCCCACATACCCTGAAAGTCGAGTGAGCATGACCTCAACATGTCATATATTTTATGAATTGTTTGTTCTTACATTCCATTAGTTTGATGGTGGTAGGTAGTTCTCAAATGGATATCACTGTCAAGATAATTCTGAATAATTATCCATTATTTTGAAGTTATTTAGGGATATCATCTAGAAACAATTGATTGAAGTTCCCCAAGAAGTATAACAGATTCTTTCATATTGAGTATAATGAGGATTTAAAGAGGTAGGCCTTCTCTTACAGTAATAACACGTGCTTCTTTGGTTTGGTGACCAATGAAAACCCATATTGCATCATTCTTCCTAGGATTTATATTTTATCATTCTTCCTAGAAATCCTTTAGGATTCTTCCTTATATTTCTCACTTATTGGAAACCCAAACATCTAGACACATTATCATGAATTTCCTACTCCATGTTATCCCCAAAAAATGTACTTCCATGTTCCTATAATTCATTCTGAAACTAGGGTGTACAACGATATTTTATCTATGAGAATCATCCTATAAATATCTTTTTATCTGAATTACTGACATAATCAAATTTTCCAAATTTTAGAATAACTTCTTCACAAATAAAGGTCTCGAATTTTCAATTGTCACAATTTTAATCTTCCTCTAAAAGTCCTCAAAATTAGTTTGAGAATTCTGTATCATCTCTAAAAAAATATATTTCAATCATTTAAAATATTAAGGATGTCTCACATTCTATTGAAATTATCATATCCATCATTATTAGGTCTATGAACGTTATATTTCCCTAAATCTCATTTTGGTCAAGAACTCTATGACCCTCCCTACTCAATAAATATTCTACCTTATTTTCCTTAACTGGATACTAGTGTATTAAGAAATAATGATTTTCAGTAGATCGAGCAATAACCTATGTCTCATGTTGTGCTCTTTCTATGATAATATGTATTTAATGATTTTATAATACATGTATATATCACATATTTCACCATAGGGATAATTTCTCTACATCTTCACTGAGACTACTACAACCACTAGCTCCAAATAATGTGTTGTAAATTTCCAGTAACGAGTCTTCAATTTCCTTGATTAATTTGTTATAACATTATCATTTTTCATTAGGATATAGCCATGTAACCAATTTTATGAATCACTATATATGAAAAATCTATAAAATCTAAATCATATATTTAAATTTGGAGCATTGACTATTATTATCTTTAGTTATTCAAAAAACTTCTTCATGTCCCCTTGTCCAAACAAACATAATCCCTTTATTTGTAAGTGTGGTTAATATGTTAGAAAATTGGGACAAATTATGAATGAAAAATATATAACATCCTTCCAAACCAATGAAACTATGTACCCCAGTTATGTCTATTGGTACATTCCATTCAATCAATTCATTTGTCATTACAGGATCAACTGATATTTCATCGTTGAATATAGAATGCCCAAGAAAAGGAACCTCATGAACTATGAGATCACCCTTACTAAATTTACGATATTGTGCTTACTTTTTAAGATAATTATGAATAATCAAAAAGTAATTCTCAAGATCTTAATATCATTTAGAATAAAGTATAATATCATTAATGAATACCACCAAAAAATCATCAATGCATTCCAAGAACACACTCTTCATTAAAACCATAAAAATAGAGGGTGCATTTGTCCTTCCAAATTGAATTACTGTAAACTAATAATTTTCAAACCTCATCCAAAAACATGTCTTCAGGATTTCCTCCTACTTTATATGAAATTCGTGATACCCAGAATGATGATCAATCTTTAAAAACTATTGTTCTATGTAATGTTGATCAAACAAGTCATCAATATGGGTTAGAGGATACTTATTATTTATTATAATAGCAATAAATTCCATATAATCAATTCAAAACCTCATGGATCAATATTTATTCTTAACATAGAGAACAAGGGCTCCCCATGGTGAAACACAGTGGTGAAAGAATCCCTTATTATACAAATATACTAATTCATTCTTCAAATCCTCCACTTCCACGTGGTCTATTTTGTAGGGATTTATTTATATTTTTCTTCCATAAAAGATTAAATCAATATAAAATTAAATATAAAACTATGTAGGATGTCCTCGAAATCTCTCATCAAATACATGAAAGTATTCTCGCATAATAGGTATATCCTCGATATAAAGATTCAATTATTTGTTACTAGACATTGTTTTCTCTACCTCCCAAAGAATCTCAACTTGTAGAGCTACTAGGGGTGGATCTAGATAATAATCAAATAAATATTTTTTTAATTTAAATACAATGGATTCTTCTTCTTCCTATAATAGTGTAATTTATTTCATCTCATAAAACATTTTTTCATCATATTTTCAAATCCATTCTATAGCAAGGATTCTATCAAATTCAACCATAAGTAAGATGATATGTTTAGATAGTAAATCACCTTTATGTGACCTAAGGTGAAATTTAGAAAAATATTTGTTGCAAAGAGACATCCCTTAAGAGATTTTACTAACAACTACTTAATTAAATAAAAATGTAAATGTCTAATTTTTTAGAAAACTATGAAAATATACATGTATGAAATGACCAAATATCAAAAAAAAAGTATTATATAAGATTGTGGATATGACTAAAGTAACTCTCACACATCATTAGGAAATTCAACCTCGTCATTTGAGATCATAGAAGCGTAGCATTGATCCCTTGTCCGTTTATGGTTCAAAATTCCATGACTCTTAGAAAAATCATTTTCCTCATGTCCTATCCCTTTATAGTTGAAACACTTTACATTACTATCTTCTTTCATAACATTTCAACAACAATCCTAGAATACTTTCCCTCCACAATTTTAAAAAACACTTTATCCCATTGGTAATGTATCATGGTGTTTCTTCCCATAGTTATCAGAAGATGTAAATTCTATTCATCCCTTATTCCCATTTTCATTATTTCATTTTTCATAGTGTTCAAAAAAAATATTTTCTTTATTTCCTTCAAATTTATAAGATATAGATAAATATTTTTGTCTTGATAACACATGAATATCTTCATATGGTGAGAAATATTCTTGGACTATTTCTATTTTAATGAAATGTATTATCCCATAAAATAACTGGTCAATCCTTATATTTAAATTATTTATGTAATATATAGTGTGCCTTGATAAACTTGTAAAGTAATATTTATATTCAGAAACATTTTTATCCTATTTTTTTTTAATTTTTAATAATTTCTTCTTTATATCAACTCACTATTTATGAGGGAAATATTTTTCAAAGAAAATTACCTTAAAATCCTTCCATTCCTAGCTTTCAATTTATTCTCCCACATTCATGTTTCGAATCTGTGCCCACAATTTATCCTCATATTTTGAGAGATGATAAACATATATAAAAAACTTCTCCCTTTCAGTACATCAAAAATAAATAAATATCTTCTATAAAGAACTTATCCCTTGTTCACCTAAAAATGAATTTATATTCCCATTCAAATTTGGAGGTTTATATATCATGATGTGGTCTATCAATGTTACTCAATTTTTTTATTAGGATGATCCAAATGGGTAAAGTTATTATTTATATCCTAGACCAAATGTACTAGGATACATATAATTTTCTCACAAATAGTGGAATATCCAGGTCCAACGTCCTTATCTTGCATAGGAAAGAAATCCCTAAATGGATTGTGTGCATTAATACAGATTCCTTTACTTCCACTAGGTGAAATTTAAAAATAATGGCATGAAATAGTGTATGTTATAAATATTATTTCATAATTTCTATCCAGTAATCCAATTAACATAAATTGAAAATTTCTAAATAAATAATCTCGAAATCATAAACATCGTTTCTTTCAAGATATATTTAGATTTAAATACTTCATAATGGGTTTTAAATAAAATATAAATTATCCAAATCATATATCATGAATGTGTAATACTAGGTTTACATTAAGACTCATAGTTGTGTACCGAGTTATGTCGAGTCTTTACTGATGTACCTTTTCAAATTTATTACCTCTACGAACAAATATTCTCTAACCACATCCACTAGTAGTATTTTGACATGGAGGTATTTCCAAGAAGACCCACATAACCTGTACCTTTCAAAAAAAATCTTGGATGTTGTTCTATACTTGTTTTCAAAGTATATGTTATGTCTATGACCCATAATACATGTTTTATAATTCAAGATTACATGTTCCCTGCTAAAACTTCTTTAATACAATCTATAACGACCTCATCCCAAGAAGCCTAGAGCTAGTGCCACACTTTATTACATTGGAATATATACATGTGTTGATCCCAAAACGACCAATCATTTTAGATTTAATTGAAAATATATTACTTAATTAACCTTACATTACAATTCAAAACATGAAAGATATTATAGACAATCCGTTGAGAACACTATTATTGTCCTAACTTAACCCTACAGGTCCATCATAAAAAATATATTGGCATACAGGGGAAATAAAATAAATACTGAGCTTAGATTCATTGTAATGGAAAAATAATATAGTAGAAGATATTGTAAATAAGCATAATGATTTAGGGAATGGGGTATAACTAAAACAAAATCCATTAAAACGTAATCTAGAACATAATATTGAAAGAATAAATCACACAATAACATATAATCATTATTATAGATATTATACTAGTCGAATAATAACATGAAATATCAATAACAAATCTCATAATGTAGGAATTTATAATATAAAATTTCATAAAAATACCATCATGGATTTGGCCATAACCCCATACATAAACGGGTAAATAACAAAACTTTTATGTTTCATGAGTATTATGGATGCGTCGAGTGGAAATAGTTGTCCCCTCTAATCACATACAGTGTTCAATGCTTGACTCATACGAACAAGTGAAATCATAATGAACACAAACATTCTTATTAAAAATAGTATCAGAAAAGTGAATTCATTAACCATAAACAAATAATGATATCAAAATTGCACATCCATTATCAAAAATTTCCTAAACCCCACAATATAATATGATATTTTTTTGCATATGAAATCAACATCAATTATGTATAAAATCCATAAATGGATATTAATACATATTAAAATAATCTAATAATGTCATTAAAAACCTATTGAGTTAAATATTCATTTTATATAGAAATTATATTAAAAATTGCCCGAACTTTTAAAAGAAAACACATTCAGTGAAATTAATTGTGTAATCTTGTATAAAAAACTTTTTTCATTCTGTATAAGTTAAATAAAAGACCATTCCTTATGTATTTATTCAAAAAGGTTCTAAAGAAGCTTGTTTAGAAAATGAAAAAAAGATTCCATTAATAAAATTTATAAAAGGTAAAACATGGGGAAAATGACTTTAAACACTTATATATTAATATTAAGATTTTTTGAAAAACTTTTTAATGAAATATGTACATGGATGTAAAATATTTCCCAGCAAATACTTATGTATGAATAATCCCAAATAATAAGGTTATTGTGAAATTAACACATATCATGTACTTCTCTTTAGTTGATGGTGTGTTAGCATCCTATATAATGGTTAAAATCATAGTATTAAATTATACTAGAATCAAAAAAATATTATATCATATATGAACATTTTATATCATATTTTATTAATATTTTATTAATCCCATTGTTTCATGTGTTAATTGCTTCATTTTCTAATGCATGTTTTTTCCCTGTAAGACCTGTTTCTTCTCCATAGGATATTGTTTCTTAACATATGTATTGATAAAAATTCCATCAATACTATATTTTATCATCATATAAATTTTTATAATCATTCATAAATTGTTATTGTTGGAGATTAATCTCATCTTGTCGTGGAGACGGTAAGCCATATGTATACAGAAACGATGATATCATGCCATAATGGTAAATGGGTAATGAATTTGATAGTATATTTATTATAAAAAATAAATATATTGACATATTTATTATTTATATTAATTATATTCATCATTATTCACATTTTAATACTATAGTTATAAAAAGAAATTACACCATAGCGTGGAGATGGTAAGTTATATGTACACAGGAATGGTGATATTTTTTAGAGGATGGATAAAAGGATGAATATGGTTTCCCCATAATCATAATAACATCACAAAATATTAGTAATAATTGATTTATTACTTTATTATAGAATGAAAATAGGATCGAGAAGTAGAAAAAAAGAACATAAATGAGTTCATAAAAAAAATATTTCTACTTCAATGGACTTCTGTTGGGAATACTCTTAGCGATACTTGCGGTAGACCTTTTAAAAAACCATGACCTCCAAAACATAGATAATATTTTTTTAGGATTAATGGTCAGGGTTTGGTTGATATAGAAGGATCCAAGTGGTGTAAGTAAGTGAGGGAGGATGTTCGCTTCTACAAGATATGGGAGTTTCACTTTAGGGAACTCTCAAAATATTAAATTAATATGAATATATTTTCCATTTAAAATGTATCAAAAGTGATTTATGTCGAACATAATATGCGTATTGATATAAATACACTCATAAAAAATTTACTACATGTTTAGGCCTCAATATTAAACTTATCATTAGGCTTTAACCCTTAGTTAAACCCTTTAACAGTGACTGTGACATCTTGTATATTTCAACTTTAGAGTTAATTTATTTAAAATAGAATTACAAAAGAACCCGAAATGTATCATTGATGAAATATTTAACATTATATTATTAATTTGGAGTAATTTAATATTTTAATAATATTTATATAATTTAATAAAAAATTATTTATTTAAAAAATTTATTTCTGAAAACAAAAAATTGGATACTATTCATTATTTTATTTTTAAAAATATCATAACAATAAGAAAAATTCTAACCAACACTACTAATATATCACTGAAATTTCTAAGTTATCTATAAAATCCTTTTAATTTACTAATTATGTCATATTTGATTAATTTTATCCCATTTAATATCATTTTTTGATATTTTTATTAACTAAACAATTAATAAATCAATATTATTCAAGAATTTAATCAAAATATTTCATCTATAAAAATTAGAAATTAATATTAATGATGAATATAATTTTTTTATTTTAAAAATTACTATTTAAAGTCGAATTTATCTTTTTTATATACTTATATTATAAATTATTTACTTATCAAAAATATGAGTATGGCA
The DNA here is from genome assembly GCA_963277665.1 of Viscum album. Lineage (NCBI taxonomy): Eukaryota > Viridiplantae > Streptophyta > Magnoliopsida > Santalales > Viscaceae > Viscum > Viscum album. The sequence continues at coordinate 1,400,671,503 of OY728145.1, read as the reverse complement.
TTTTTAATTTGTCTTTAAATAAAATATAATAAACATTATATTCTTACCGAGGTGGATTAAAAAGAATTTAATTTTGAATAAAGGTTTTCTGATCAAAACCCAATCATCCAATTAAAATAGGACAATTGTTAGGTCAATTTTATAATATTAAAATATTATTTTGACATTTAATTTTCCTATTTACCATTATTTAGGGTAGTTAAAATATTACTAAATATTATTATTCATATTCCAAAAACTAGAAGATAGAAAATTACATAATATTATCCAAATGATTCAAATGTGAAATCCATATTTCAAAATTAAAAATAGGGATGTTGTAGTAATTTATTTAAAATTAATCATGTTGATGGGGTGAGAAAACGAGTTGTTATAGTTTAATCATACAAAAGATTAAATCGTTTTTATATATAAAATCAATGTAAAATTGATTCCAATGACGAAACGTTGACTAAATGATAAAACAATTAGTATATTTTCAATTTAAATCAATTCAATAATATAATATAGCACGTCATTTTATTTTTATGGAGGACGTTTTTTCAATTAAAATTTATTATTTTTAAGAATTCATCAAAACATGAATCTTATAAGAAAAATACCAATAAATTTATCCAAAGTTAATTTTTATAATCCTTTTTAATGGTCTAATTTTTTTATATTGAATATATAAATATCTCTGAAATTCGATTTAAAATAGATTCTCCATTAAAAGTCATTAACAATTATTTTATAAGATTATATGTTTTTTAAGTATAATATTTGTTTTCTATTTATCTAATTCCTATAAAACATATAAGATGAAAATAAAAATATTTTATTTGGATATATGACATAGAAATTCTCTATATCTATTATAAATTAATTGACTGAGAAAATTTTGATTAAATAGAATTTTTTAAACATGGTGTAGCTTACATTGTATGCTATCATAAGAATTAAATTTATTACAAATGGAATATATGTTAACATAATGATGTGATACCGGATGACTATTTATATATGTATCATGAGTGTTATCTTGTATCTAGAGATTATTCCAATAATCTTATGGCATTAACGAATTTATTTATATTTATAGGTTCATCATTTGAGAGGAATACTATGATTATTTTTCACCCATACACATGAACCTTAGTGTGTGACCAAACTTTTTAAATTATTTTTAGTTTGAGAATAGATTTTAGGATGGATAGGTGTAAGGAATATGGCTTCAATATTGACGAGAAATTCTTATGTTCAAATATTATGATTGGGCTACATCATCTCAAAAGTTTCTTGGAGACAATTTATGTGGTCTGGGTGAGAGTCAGCATGGGGACCATGGCTATTTGTTTTATTAACTGTTATTTACTCATACATGTTTTTTAGACTAGTGGGTGAGTAGTGTTTTTTGTATTACATGGATATTCAATATTTTACTGCATTAAAATTTATTTTTACATCCTTTATTATATTTATTTCTTATGTATTTTTATTATGTATTAACTTGGATAATGTTGGGTAATGGAAAATATTTTCTTACTCTAATATAAGGTAATATTCTATCTGCAGACAAAATCTAGGACCTCACTACTAATTGTAATTATTAGTGTATTCTAAAGCATGCTTGAGGTCTTAGGGAGAACCAGTATAGAGGAACAATTAACTAGCATCTCGGTCGGGACATTATATACCAGTCTGTCCAAAATTATTGATCACATTGGGGTGGTTTCTTATTACATTGATTATCCACTCGCTCTATTTCATGTTAACAATGTGTTCCTTGTTTCACTCATGATTATGTACCTACATTATCATTTAAATATACTTATCTAAAATGTTATACCACTAAAGAATGGTATCTCTTTAAAGGAACAACTTGTACAAATTATCTATCAATCAATGAATGTTTTTTGGGTCATGACCACCCATCTGGTTAATTTTTTTAGTGAAACCATAAATTTGAGGAATCTATATGGTTTCTTAATGATGTGATGAGCTATAATTAACCTAATTTCATTATATTGTAGTGATATAAATTTTTGGGAGATATTATTATATAGTATATTTAATGTAGCACCTCAATGTTTTATGATATATTTTTAGTAGAAGATATATTCATTTATTGATTTCAGGACTTACAGGAAACACCGAGTTTAATGAAACCAATATATTCTATTGAGAAATTATTAATTAATTTAAAAGTTATTTTCTAGGAATAGGATTGATGTGTATAAATATTATTTATATAATTTTGAAATTTATAAAATATTTTCCTTAATTTAAATGTATTGATTATATGATTATAAAAAATCATTAAATAAAATCATTTCATGAGAGACACCATATTTTTTCACCACAAATAATTTTTTTCTGAAGTTTTTTTTTGAAAAGTCTGATCACTACAAAAAAAGTATTTTTAGTCAAATTTATTAATAATATATGAATACTCTATAATATATTGTTTATACAAGGATATGATATTTATACATATATATTGCATAATATTTTATAGATATTCATTACATTAAACAAACACATACATGAGAACCATAATTGTTTAGTTCTTTTGGAAACTTATAATCACAAACCCTGGTCCATAAGTGAGATACATCATCTCCAACTATGTTATTCATAAATAGAACACTTTTTAGACATAACATACATAATAGATAATTCATAAAATTGGTAAAGGAAACATATGATAGGTTGAGATCATATTCACCCTAAAAGAAAACAATGGACATATATAATAATAAAGTGAACATAAGGATATGAGAACATGCAAATCAGATTTGAAAACAATACCCTGCAAGTCAAAGATTATAATAATTAGTTAATGAATAATGATTGGAAGTTCATAAAAATTTTATAACAGAATTAAATAATATGTTTTATGAGAGAATAAGACAAGGAATTTTTGGCATATACATTATCATACAAAATAATTTTCATATTAGTCAAGGAACACTACAAAGACCGTCATAACTAAAAAGTACCTCTACTAAACTTGATTCACTCTCTATTTCTGCCCTATATTATAGAACAAGGATCACTTCTCCTTTTATCCCCATATTACTAAACTATGGTCAATTTATTTTCTATTAATTTCCATCTCATGATATATAAATCTTTACCCAATGCATTATAGGGATATATAGGTCCCTCTAATCAAATAATGAAATCATAAATATGTGTGCTATAATACCATAATAAGTAATCATATCATAATCCATGTAATGAATTATGTATCATATATGTTTCAACATATCGTATCCTATGTAAAAGATACTAGTTTCATAATCCTTAAATCATAGAATAACCTGTGAAAAGAAGCGTGTTTAATAAAAAAATGTCATTGTATAACCAATGGAATAGAAACAGGATTCATAAAAAAACATTTCATCATAAATTAAAACCATTAAGATAAGTAATAATAATTTTATCCATGCATCATATCCTTATTAAGGTATACATTACACCAACAGATAAAATTTTAGATGGAAAGTAATTTTGAAATATCAATTATAAAATTTCATATTGAAAATATCATTTCCAATTCAAAAAAATCTTTTTAATAATAGAATATTTTCCCAACCAATTTTTTAATAAACATTAATCCTTATAAAGTTTTTATTAAATGTAATTTAGAAAAAATTAAAATAAAAATTTTTGAAATATTTTTATTTAAAAATAACTTTTGAAAACATATAAAGAAATATTTTAAAATATTTTAAAACATTTTAAAACATAAATAAATTCAAAATCATTTTCTATGAAATTGAAGCTAAAAAATAATTTAATAAAAAAATTTAAATACATTTTTAGATAACATGGTTTTGGAATAAATAACTTTTATATCCAAATAGAGATATAAAGTCATATTTTTATAAAACAATTATTATTTAACATAGGTTTGAAAGAGGCGTACATGTCAACATTAATTGAGTATATACTAAATAAACATATAATAAAAAAAATCATTACAATTTTTGAGATGTAGGTCATGATATTTCAACATTGGAGACTTAATAAAAAATAATCTAAACAAATTATGATATAGTAACATAACATGTTTATCACGTTGGCACTATTGATTCATAAGATATATGAATGAATAACATAAAATAGAACTTATAACATCACAAGGATAAATAAGTTACTGATATTATATGCCAAATGGTATTTATTTAAACCACTTGACCAAATATTGGTGCATATCATAACTTATGTCACAAAAAAATAAAATTGAGCTAAAAATCCCTCACTTTTTAGTATCTTTTGAATAGTAATACCCCCGAAAGGAAAATATAAATAAAACATTTAATTATAATTAAATAAATTATATTCATGATTTAAATTTTTATTTGTTAGAATTTAAAAAAAATAAATAAATGTCTGTTGAATATGGAATTAGTCTCTCAAGAATAATAGTCAAACCTGAAATCCCCTTACCTTAAGTCTTGAATTTCATCACACACATTCAAAACTAGTAAATTATAATTATATGTTGGTTATAAAATTATTATAGAATAATATTCATATATATCATACCATATATGATCTCTTTATTAACATTTACTACCATTTATTAACGATTCCATGTTGAAGTTATGTTTTGAGTAATAATATATTCATTTTTCATAAGTGTTTTGATTTCTTAAATTTTGGGTAACCATAAAATATTAATTTATTAATAATATCCTGAATTATAATTATGATATAAATAAAATATGTATTCATTATAATGTTTTTAAAATAATATGAAAAAATATAAATAGAAAAAGAACTACACCATTCATGAAGACGTTAGGCTATACATACGTTGGAAAGTTGTTTTGATTTTCTTTTCAGACTGAATGAAATTTATTTATATGATATATTATCATTACATATTAATTTATTTGTCATTTATATAACATTGGTTTATTAAATACATCCATAATAAAATCATTGTAAATCTCTAAGGAATTACTTCGCTTCATGAGAGAGCACTCTACCGTACACCTGAATGATATTATTATATTCCCACAAAATGGACAGGATAAACGTATATGTGAAATGAAAATTAAAAAAAAAATAAAATCATAAAAATAATATATTATATTTATATATTTAATGTATCTATCATTATGAATCTATTTCATATTTTTTAATGGAAAAACAAACAAGATCATTTTGTGAGGTTATGGTTTGTCGTACACATGAACGTGGACATTATAATCCATTTCATAGAAATGGAAATGATATTAGATCATGAAACTAGCATAAAAAAATTTATGTATCTTGAATATAATGTGTTTGTTATAAAATAATGATATAAAAAATAAAGGGTTTGAAGGAGGAAATAATACAAAAATGTTCATTCAGCAACGTTAACTCTTTTTCATGTATCCTCTTTATGATTGAACTAAAATACATATAAAGATGTATTTATTCCCAAAAATAGGTGTATAATATGTGAGGGAATTTTGATTGTGTTTTTGGTAGGTCTTGGCTGAACCAAATTGGTGTCAAATTCCGAATAATGGAAAAGAGGGGTGGCCTTTTATAAGTTGAGGAGAGGACACACTTGGTATATATGAAAAGAAATAAGTTATCCCACATTTTTCATATACCAACATGATCTCAATTACACCATTTTTGAATATTATATGTGTAATGTTAATAATATTTCAATATAATAGTTTTCATAAAATTTTATATGTTATTTTTACCCATACTTCTTTAGTTTAACCCCTGGTAAAACAATTTTAAACTTAAACGTGATAATTAATTTTATCTACATTCACTATTCATTTTGGTCAATAATTATGTTGTACTTATTTGAAATAAAAAATTATGATGATGAGATATACTGAATACTATCTTCAAAATTCATTTAACATAATTACAGATTTATAATTAAAAATTATTACCATATGCGCGACGAGAATGTGGCTTTTAAAAAACAAATATTCAAAAGTCTGAAATTTATTTATATCTAAATTCAATTTGAAATTTATTAAAACGACAAAAATGGGAATTATTTATAAAATTTTGAAATAATTTTATGATAAAGGTATTTCAAATTTTACTTTAACACTATATATTAATGATGATAAAAGCAGTTTTCAATAAAATTATACATTATTTACTATTCATAAAAAAATGAAACATATCTAAAAAATACCTAAAAATAAAAATTAAATAATTTTGAAATTTTGATTAAAAATTTAAATCATATTTTATCAAATTCATTAAACAAAATTCATACCAATTATTTTTAAAAATTTTCACAAAAATATTTACAAAACATTATTTGTAAAATACGATTTTTGAAACATATAGTCTTTAATGAAAAATAAATATTTTATTTTTAATATTTTGTCAATACGTATTAAAATTATACATAGTATTTAAAATTTATTTATGAATATTCATATCAATAAGTTGAGCAACTAGGTTATAATGTTTTTTTATAAATAAAAAAAATAATGCATCAAGATATTTTTGAAACTCATTATTACATTTAACATAGGATAAGAGAGTGTATCATGTAGCGCAAGAATAACATGGCGTATTGTGTAACACAATCCCCCAGAAATTCATATTATTCAGAAAAAATTATAAATATTCAGGGTGTTCTATTCTGCCCAGATTGAAATGAGTTTCTCCCTAAAAATGTGTCATTCCAATTAATACATATGAGGATATTTCTACATCATCATACCCTTAGTTCCCATGTAACTTCCTAAAACTAGTCGTTTCTCCCCAATACTTTGACCAGGTTAGCGGTCCTTTTTATATAACATTCATTATTCAATATATAATCTCCACCAGTTTATCATTATAAGAATGATCATGATCCAACGGTATGACCAATGAGTTCAGTATATGTACAGGGTTAGGTATGTACTTACTCATGAGAGATACATGTAACATGCCGTGGAATTGAGAGAGGTTTGGTGGAATTTCCAAGGATCGAATACCATCATGATGCGATCCATAATTTCCAACCGACTGATAAAACTATGGCTTATTTTTCATTTCTTATAGAATCTCATAACCATATTCTAGGGTGAAATTCATAGAAACACATTGTCACAAATGTCTAATTCTTAATCATGCTGATAGTTTTCAGAATAACATCTCATTAGAATTTGAACATACATAATAAGTTTTTGAATTGCTCTAATATTATCTACCATTTATTTATTTATCTCTGGTCCCAATTTATTTCTTTCAATAACTTCATTCCAAAATGTTAGATCTACATAATGAATTCCATAGAGGGATTCATGATGATCCAGTGGGATTCCTGAGGGAGAGATATTATTGTATGAATACTTAGATAGAGGAATATGTTGATCCCAAAAACCGAATAAATCCAAACAACAATATCTCAACATATCTTCTAGGGTTTGAATTGTTCCATCATAATAAACTTATATTTGAGGATGATATGCAGTGCTATAAAAAAACTCTATATAAAGTGTTTTCTGAATATATCTTTAAACCATTATGGTAAGTATGGGATCCTAATTATATATGTTGGAATTTTTTCACCATGTTTCCTTACCACTTCCTTAATGTATATACTATGAATATGATCTGTAAAGATGTAATATCTAATAGTGATAATGTGTGTTGACTTAGTATGTTGATCTACTACAACCCATATATCACTATTCACTTTATGGATTTTTTGAATTGCAATGACATAATCCATGTTGATATTTTGCCTTTTCCATTCTGGTATGGGTAAGATATGAAACATCCCCTTAGAATTTTATCTTTCTTCTATAACTATTTTGAATACCAAGCACTGTGATACAAACTCTGTGATATCACTCCTCATTCCTCCACACCATATGTATCCTTTCAAAAATTTATACATCTTCCTGCATTCAGGATGAATAGAGATTGAGAAAATATGAGATTCCTCTAAAAAAATTTTCTTCATGACTGATGTGGGAGAAACACATACAATGTTTGTGAGAATTATCATTCCATCATGATCATGGGTAATCTTTGGAATATTTCAAACCTTACTTTAATGCACTACATATTTTTTCTTCACCTATATAATATTCACTTAGATAGATGGATGGACATTCAATTAAGTATGATGTTATGTTTCCTCTTTCTTTAGATTTTTTATATATGTCCCTTGAAAATCTAAAAATATTGGATCTTTTAATTCCTCACATGGATAAGATAGAATGACCCTTTTATCTCCAAGAATGAGTCACCTTATTTCCTTTCTATGGGTTGTAATGTATTGAGAATTCATAATCCACAATCACCACTATCTATCTTTTCTGGTTCATTTTCAACTCCTTCTATGTGAATATATAATACAAACATTTATTATCTGAATATATATAATAATTTTCTCTATAAATACAATTCCTTAATATCATTAATGATAATATTAACACAACAAAATCCATATCACAAGTTAGGTAATTTTTCACACAACATGTAAATTTTCAAGAAAAATAAGCTATAACTCTGTCATTATTCATAATAAAACATTCCAATCCTATCGTGGATGCATAATTATAGATTAAAACCCATTATACCTTATTGAATAATATAAGCACATGTGTGATAAATAACCTTATAATTACTTCCACAAAATTTTCCTCACATTCATTTGCCTGGAAGAACTGAGATATCTTTCAAATAAACTTGGTCTAAGGATTATATAGTTGTGATAAATTCTACAGAAACCATCGATAATGTGCACTTAATCAAAGATAACTATATAACTCTTCTATCATGGATTGTCTACATGAACATTAAATGTCTCCTGTCTTTGATGGATCTACTAATATATCATATCATAGTATTATATAACCAAAAAATGAAAACATTCTCATCCAAAATTCATACTATTCAAAAATTTCATATTTTTTATCCTTTTATAGTGTCTCATGTATAACTCTAAATTGATATTCAGGATCATCCTTGATCTTTTGATATATTCAAATATCATCTATAAAGACTACAACAGACTAATAATTATAATATCTAAAGACTAAATTTATTAAAAAATGAACAAAAATTAGAATTTGTTAGATTTAATGGAATTACTATTTATTATAGTGTCCATACCTTTAACATAATTTTTATTGGGTATATCCTCCTTCTATAACCACAATTGATGATGTCCATATTGACGGTTAATCATGGAAAACTATTTTTATATATATGAAATTAATGAAAAAATTCATTTTTATAGGGAATAAGATAATTGTTCTTAATTGTGATCTTTTTAATCTCGTGATAATCAATATAAAGACCCATAGATCCATATTACTTTTTAATAAAAAATGGTAGCACCCTAAGGAGACAAACATGGCCAAATGAATCCTTTTCATGGTTTTCTTGTTGTTTTTTATTCAATTACTAAAATGCAATTGACTCCATTATATAGGTAGTCATTAAAATTGGTGTGGCATGAGGATTGAGTTATATTGATAACTCAATGTCATGTTTTAGTTGATGGAAAAGAAAATCCTTTGGAAAGACATAAAAAAATTCATCAACAATAAGAATATCATTGATGTTGATTTTCTCCCAAATAATTTGGGGAAAAACATTTTAATGTGAACTAAGACCTGTACAAAGGATGTAATCTCTATCGGAAGTATATACTTATCAATGCATTGATATAAGATCATAGGTTGGTTTTTAAATATCTAGAATCATTTCACTTCCTCAAAAATTGATGTGGTATATTTATAAGGAAAAAAATATGTGTCAATGATGACATCAAATTCCACTATATAAATAATTGTAAGATTTACAGGAATCAAATTCCCACAAATTTTGACTAGATATTATTCAAACACTTAAGATGTGATAATCATACAATTATGATTATTCACTTCTAGTTCCTCATCAAATTGTTAAGGTGGAATCATGATATGCTTATAAAATTCATTAGATATGATATAATGGGATGATTAAATAGTCAAATAAGACATTAGTATATCTTGAGTGGATGGAAAGTGAACCTTTTACGATGTCTTTTTGAATACCCTAGTCATAAATCGGGATCACATGATATTTACACTTGTCCCTCGGTATAAGACATTTATGAAATTGATCAATATCATTAACACTCGATTTTGGGAACTATTTAGGATTATACCCATTATGATTACACTTGAAGAGTTGAAGTGTAGGAAAAGAATTTAGTGCATACTTATCCCTATTCACTTCATTGGTTATCATCTACCCATTATATTGTTAATCAATTGTCTCATGACTTTATCTTCCACATGTAATACATTTTCTAGTACCCCTATGTTAATTTCCTTAGTGATTATTCCTACAATGTGAGCACAAATGAAATATCATCATCTTCTCTCTAGGATTTTGATATTTTCGTTTGATCCCCATTTTCGTTCTTCCTTAAAAATAATTATATTGAGACATTTCTCTTGTTGAGAAATTATAGTTTTCAACAAAACTCTATTTAATTACTATTAAGGGGGATTGTTGAGAACAATACTTTATCTTTTTATGAGGATTTTGATGCTCACAAATACTATTGTTTGTTATTATAATGATTTCACCTTGAGTATATTTTAGCAAATTAATATTCTTTATTTCTCTGTTTTGGATTAATATTAAAGCATTCAATCCACATGGAATATTTTACAAAGCATTCAGAAATATTTTTAGCATATTCTAGAAACAATGTTCATGCTCTACATGTTCAGAAATCATTTTCGTGTATTAGATGTTTTGGAAACACTTTTCATACCCTATGTTGAGGAGCATTGCGTAAGGATGAAAATATATGTTTAGTTTATTTGAAAAGTATGTTTAAGAAACCATACATTATATAAAAAGTATGATAAATGTGCCCTACTTTTGGATGGAACCTTACATTTATGTTTTCAGAAAATTAAAGATGAAGAACCCTACGTAAGTATGATTCATTATGTTTATTTATCAAAAGTATGGTTCACCAACCTTAAATTTTTGAACAGCCTTACCTTTTCATCAATCCTAATTTTTTGAACAACATTACATTTTATCATAATGTATGGATCATGTGTCTTATGTTGTGAAGCTTAGAAATGAATGGATGATCAACATTATGTTTAATATTAACCATATGTTTGAAAAATTGATCATCTACCTCACATTTTAAACTTTATGTTTGGCATCAAAAATTTAAATTTTGACTTTATCAAGCCATGGTGTTTTTGTAGAATATCAGGCTGATTTCAAGCCATATTAAAAGACTAATTTTGAAGCACGTCATTGACTGATTCAATTCCATTTATTTATGATTCAATGGATCGATTTAAGAGGATCTTTTCATGCTGAATATTTAGAGGTGTTATGATTACTCTCTTATTAAAATGCATGAATATCACGATTTTAAAGGTGACATTAGACGATCTAAGTTTGAAAGGAAAACAATAATTTCTTTTGTATACATTTTTGATATTTTTTATTACACAGAAGAGACAAATCATCAAAAAATGGATCAAATGTATAATCTCTCGAATTTTTTATGACTAAAATTTTTATAGAGATATACAAGTAATACATATCTACTAATTACAGTAACTATCAAACTATTTTTTAAAATATGTGGAAAATTGTTAAAGATTATTATTCTATATCAAAAAATATCGTGAATCCATTATTTTCGGAGTTTCTAGATTTATTTACGTATCTTTTAAAACTTGATCGACTCAGAACTAGACATACCTGAAGAACATATTTATTGAGGACAATGATTCATCTACTGTCAACTGCGTGCTGCTGCAATAATGAAGAACAACTTGAAAGTATTTTCAGACAAATACAAATTTTTATTTTGTGTAACTGGCTTCTTGAACTAAGTTGTGTATTCAGTTCTATGTATAAACTAGAAGGCTCTGTTTTAGCCTTAACTTCTAAAGGTGTCAACTACCTCACTCAATTGTGGACGGTCATTTGATAAGAGGACCAGATAGTGAAAATCATCATGCTTGTGGAACAGAGAGTTGGTGGAGTGGACTAGGGGCCTCCTGTTCCCCAAACCACTATACAGACATGTTTCTTTCAATATATTTATTTTCCACTGCATAAACATTCTAATAAAGTTAAAGGGAAAATTTTTCAATCATCATGATTAAATAAGAATTTATAAGACACACAAATCACCCCTCTAGTGCATATTTGGTATAACCTGGTCCAACAGTTTGTATCAATGTATGGATCTTTTTTCAAAGCTATAAAAATAAAAGTTTCATTTAATTATAATACGAGCATAATGGCTGATAGATGAGTGGGTGTTTCAATGATTCGAGCTCTATACTTCAACAGTGGAAATCATGGTTGCTGCAAATCGAAGATGATCATCTATTTGAAAATTATTGGATACAGAGTCTACTAAAAAATTCTTACTCCTTATGAAATTCTGTAGAATCCTAAAACAAGGAACGCAACTACTGAAGTAGAGTATGACATAAATTCAAAAGTAATGAATGATATCATCTTTGTTATACGAGAAGATGAATCCAACAGAGTATCTAAGCACCAGACTGCTTATGAAATGTGGTAGACAATTGTAGTTGCTTATAAAAGAACTGACAATGTCAGAAAAATGTGTTATGCCTTACCATAATTGAAATTTGAGACATTCAGAATGTTTAATGGATAAAGCATCACCCAGATGAATGGAAGGCTTACGGATATTATTATCAATATCTCTGCCTTGGGATATCATATCAAACAAGATGATCAAGCCCTCAATGTACTGAGAGTACTACCACCTAGATGGAATGGAATTTTAGTAGCTATAAGGAAATCATCTGCATTCAAAGATATTACTATGAGAGAATTAATTGTAACCCTTATGATGTATGAAGCTGAGATGTAAGATGAAGAAAATGAGAATGATGTCTTGATCAAGATAGAAAATACTGCTTTGAATGTAACATCCTAAAAGAATAGCAGAAAGATTAAGAATGAAGTCAATTTGAAATTAAAGAGTTATGATTCATTTAATTCGAATGTTTAATTAGATCAGCTGGCCAGAATGATCAGTAAATTCTACAAAATGAAGACAAGATTCAAAATATCCTTCCAAAAGGATGAAATAGAACCTAAATAAGTCAGATTCTTTGAATGCAAAAACGATGGGTCACATAAAACCTGAATGTCCTCAATTAAACATAGAAACAAAAAAATATTTTTTTCAAAAACAATGATTATGAGCATAAAGTCCAAAAAGCAATGAAAGCTACATGAATTGTTTCTAAAGACTCCAGCAGCTCATCAATGTCTGACTTAGAAACGTAAGAATTGCGTCTAAAAGAAAACATGTGCTTTATGGAATCAGTTGACGAGGTAGAATCTTATTACTCATCTGATTCTGATTCTAGATTATGTTTCACAAATAATAAACTTGCAGCCTACTCCAATATGATGGAAGAGAAATATGATTCATTATTTATGAAACATAAATCACTGAAAAAGATTCACACTATTGTTTTAGGATAAAGAGACACTCTGCTAAAACAAAATCAAGAGTTAATTGAAAAATATAACTCATCAAACAAAAAATGTATAATTAATGAAAATAAAATAAAAACACTGCAAACAAAAGTAGAAACATACAAAAGTTCAGCATATATTTTTACAAAAGGAGAAAGTACACTATATGAAATTTTTAGAAAGAATGTGATTAAAAAGTAATGATACATAATAGGCAGTAAGGTGAGAAACCACAACTGTATAAAAACTATTTTGGTTCTAAGTACAAAAAAGTGTAATTTGAAACTATTATTGAACAAAAGGGCACATATATAAAAATTATTATTTAAGGAATCCTCAAATCAGTGTGATTAATAAATCCATTTTTTACAAGTAGTTTATATAATTTTATTGATTATAGAAAAAAATTCATATCAGGAATCAAAGGACATTTCTAGCTAATACTAATGGACCCAACAGAATATGGCTACCAAAAAAACTTTTGTTGGAAAAACTTTCCAGGAAGTAGGTCACAATAGCCAAACTGAAATATTGTATATGTACAATTTCTAATCCAGAAATATGAGTGGAAACATATGAATCTTTATAATACTGACTCAAAGGGATTATGGATTAGTCACATTTGGTGACAATTCCAAAACAAAAATTATTGGCATTTTTACTATTTGGGATCCATATGCTTTATCAATCAATATAGTACTCAATGTACAGGGATTGAAACAAAACCTGATAATTATCTCTCAAATTTGTGATGATTGTTATTATGTAGATTTTTCTAAAAATGGTTGTTCTGTTTTTAGTGATAAATTTCTTAAACTAACAGCATGCAGAACTGATAATGTTTATACCATTGACATAAATTCCTTATGTAAACAAAAAGTAAACTTCTTAACTGCTAAGATAAATTAATCATGTGTATGGAATATAATACTTGGACATTTCAGTATATGTTTTACATTTGTTATCTAAAAAATACCTAGTTTCTAATTTTCACAGTCTCAAATTTAATAGTGATAGATTCTGTGATGCATGTCAACTTGTAAAGCAACACAAAACATCCTTTAATTATGTTAACAAAATTACTACATCTAAATCTCTATAACTATAACATCCCATGTAAGTAATGAATAATAGATATTTTTATCTATGTCTACTAATGAATTAGATAGTGTTTTAGAGGCTTAAAATGAGAATTAATCCAATCTTAAGCATGGAATACACTAATATTTTTAAAAGATTGTTTTACTACTTTTTGATGGAAAACCATTTTTAAATCAAACTTTTGACAATTTTATAAGATCCATTTGTCAAAATAAAATTATTCTTTATGACTGGGACATTGAAATTTACTTTGGGTAAATTTTTGGTATTTTTCCGATAAAGTTCATTTTTTAATGAATAGTGAAAAATGTTGTATTTTAATTCAAAACCTATTTTTAATATAATCTATATATATGATTAGATTATATTTTGAATTGGTTTTAATGTGAAATAAGAATATATTTTTACCATTTAATCCAATAGTGGTCGTTGTAATTAATTTCACTTTGAAATTGGACTTAAACTAGTGTCAATCTTTTGATACTTATTGTTTCATAAAAACACGCTATTTGCTCTGACAGCGGGAATTAATTATTAAATTTATTAATGTAACTTATATATTTTTAATTTTTTAAAGTAAAAATCATTTTTGAATTTGGAATATCAACTATAGCTTAGGGTGAAGTTTGGGTATTTTTCTGAAAAACTTCAATTTTTGATGAATAGTGAAACCACTAAGTGGAACTTATAAAAAATAGATTTTCCGTTTAAATAAAATTTTACCACCTCTGTGTTTTGAATTTCAAAAATCCAACATACATGGTTGTCATTAAGAAGTAAAATGTGGTTCAATGGGATTAAAATAATTTTTTGGTGAATAGTACTTCTTAAGTTTTTAATCGCGATTAGAGGTAATTAGTGTAATTTAAGGTAAAAATAATGTTTTAATAATATGAAATGACCTAGAAATATGTCCTACCCATATTGGATGTGTCATGGACAAACACGCCAAACCATGGGTGGATTTTGGGGACCCCATGGAGCCACTTGTGTAAGATAAAGACATTAATGCTTTTTATTTAATGTAAAATAAAAATGTTACAAACATGAGTTGTTTTACTAAAACAATTTTTAAATGGGGTTATACAAGTCAGATTTTTGACTATAAATAGTCATTGGAAATATAAAAAGAATTAATACATCATAGTATTTTTTTCATAATTTTTAGACATTATATAAATTAAATTATTTATGACATCATAATGATGTTGCAATTACCTCATTAATAAAGGATTTAAATAAAATGAAAAGATAATGTTAAAACTACAACATACACTTGTCAAAAACCTATTGGATGGGTATATTTCGAACCCTTATCACCTTATCCTAGAATTATATCAATGTGGGACCTTTTAAATCCGAAACACATTTTAAAATAAAGTAACATTTCTTTACCTTCCAAGAGTACCCCTCCTCTCCTCTTATAAAAGGCCCCCACCTCTACCACCTTACCCACACTTCCAAAGCCTTTGGCTCGGCCAAACCCTTTCCATTTTGTCTCTACAAATACATCTATAACTTTTAGCTCCTCACTTTGGGAAGAAGACTTACCAAGGAATCCTTTGAGCTCAAATCAAAAAGAGTTACCCGATTTAATGGTAGCGTCTTCTATTGTGTTATTATGTTTTATTTTTCTTCTCCAACCCCCTAAACTCTTTTTATTCATTTATTTTATAACAAAACTAGAATCTTCCATATACTAGGATGTTTTTGTATGAATTATCCGAGCTACACTTAAACACACCTACATCTAATGGTTAAAGAACATATTGTTTCTGTGGATGGCGAATTTCTGCCTCACGAAACGATGATTGTTCAATATTCTACCAACACCTTCAAAGGTGGCTTCTAAGATGTCACTAAATTTATATATGATATATAATATTTTTATGTCTTCCTTAAGCTTCTATATTTTTCATTTATGGCACACCTTTATGGCTTCCATTATGGGTATACGGGATATCTTCATTTTAGGAAGTGCGGACTACCGCCCCCTCAAAGTGATTTGATTCGTTAATGCCATATGTGGGATGTATAAAGGATGGATTTAAAGTTATTTTATATGATGTATGTTACATCTAAATGATGAATATAATTCTGTAATTAAAATATACATACATCTCATTTAGTTTTAATTCCATTAATATGACATAGAAATGAAAGTAGTGTTCATGCGTACGTACGGGTTACCGTCTCCATGAACGGTGCATTTCATTTCTTACCTCTAAATGATTATGTAATATTATAAATACATGTATATTATGGATATATATGATATATATGAAATCCAAATCATGAATATCATTCTGGATATAATGAACCTTTGACCACACAAACATCATGTAATTGTAAGGAGTCCACTTTTGACTTAAGAACCAAATATCAACAAAACAAACATTATTAACTTAAATGATTACATAATGTTTATAACATGGTAATAAGTGATATAAAAGTAATAATTAACATGTATAAGGTTCTTAAGAAAGTATAAATTAACTCAAGTTTATATTCAGGACGTTAAAGAACGATCGAGTCAAGTCGGACCTGAGGTATGGGACTTCGTCTCAATCTCCATTCATTGAGGCATATTTTGTTTTATACACAACTTTCTTTTATACGGTGTATAAACCCCTTTGAAATTTATTCTTATTCAAAAGGAATATTTTTTATATGAAGCGTTTTAATAAACGAAAAAAGGGAATGTTTTTTTCGTACGTATGTGGCGACAATGACTTCTCCGTCGCCATGACCATTATTTGAGTTTCAGCTACCTCTACAAGCCATAACTTCTTTTTAAAAGAAAAATAAATACCATGTTTTACTTTTCTTTTATTTTGGTAT
The DNA here is from genome assembly GCA_963277665.1 of Viscum album. NCBI lineage: Eukaryota > Viridiplantae > Streptophyta > Magnoliopsida > Santalales > Viscaceae > Viscum > Viscum album. The sequence goes on along the minus strand of OY728145.1, from coordinate 1,400,654,082 downwards.
TGAAAATGGTGTTAATAATGGTTTTATATCAATGTTTTGTATTGATATCTTGTGATTAAAAGGTGGAAATGTTATGTTTCCTTTATGCATGTTTTATGTGATACAATTATGTTGTGATTCTTGGGCATTATTATGAAGATGGGTTGTTCCGTGATAAACTAATTGCAGGTGAGCCCGATATAGCTCTCCAATTCATTGGGTAACACTAAATAGTTAAACATTAAGGTTTCTCCGAAGAGATTTAGGGAATATACTGTGATGGGTATTCCAAACATAACCAAGAGGGTTACTCCCTACGTAAGAATGTTATAAATGCCTCAAGTTACCTTTATGTCTTACGATTTATATGTTTTATTCATGATTTGATGAGGTATTTTAAAGTGCTTATGTTTTATGAGTAGTGTATGATTTCATTTATTCTTATGTATACATGTAATCATGTTTTCTTTCCATATTTGTATATCCCTTACTGAGATTTTAATGCTCATCCCAAGTTTTTGAAATGTTTTTCACAGGTCAAGGGGAAGGAAATGATATAATGATAGTGTAAAGGAAGTGTCAAGAAAGAATCCATATTTTATTTTAAATATGTTTCCATTGATGGGAAAAAATGAATACTATCTTTTATTGTAACCACTTTGTTTAAATGTGGGATGTAATGCAAGTTTTATGATCTAATTCTATAAGACTCTAAACCTGAAATGATCCTCAATATGAATTATTCATTTAATTCAATATTAAGTAAGGTTTAAGGCCGGGGCCTTATAATAACTTATCCATATGGATTTGTCTGGACTGTCAAGAATAATATTTTTGGCTGGTAAATTATATGTATATATATTAGTTGATGATTATTCTAGATTTACTTGGATTTTATTTCTAAAACATAAAAATGAAGATTTTATGACATTTGAATGTTTTTGCAATGTTGTTAAAAAAATAGGTTTTAAAATAATTTCATTAAGAAGTGATCATTGTGGAGAATTTGAGAATCTGGAATTTAATTCATTTTTCTCGAATATGGGTATTAAACACACCTTGTCTGCAACAAGAGCACCTCAACAAAATGAAATTTTTTAAAAGAGAAATTGAAATATTCATGAAATGGCTAGGATTGTGCTAAATGAATACAGTATTCCAGCCTATTTCTTCGGAGAAGCTGTATGAACAACCTGTTATATAATTAATCGAGTTTTAATCAAAACAATTATCAAAAAGACACCATATAATCTCTGGAATAAAATAAGACCTAAAGTCAATTACATTAATTTTTTTGATGTAAGGTTTACACATTAAACCCCATAGACAATATTGGTATGTTTGATCCAAAATATGATGTAGGAATTTTTTTAGGATGCACTACTACTTCCAAATATTATAAAGTTTTTAATAAAATGTGAAGGATTTTTGAAGAGTCAGTTAATGTGAAATTTAATGAATCTGTTCCCTTTGAGAAAAGGAATGACCAAATTGATCAATCTGACTCTAATGATAACATGAGACTTAAGAGATTGAAAGTTTATTTTAAAAAATATGTAAATAAAATTATTTACAGTTCAAGAAGAACATGACATTGATGAACCTAATAGTGTTTTACATAGACAGTCGAGAACCCAAAAGAATCATCCTTTAAAAACTGTAATATGAGACCTACACACATAAATAATAACTAGAAAGAACATAAGAAATCTTATTATGTTTTTTTCTTTTCTATCACAAATATAACCTAAGACATTAGAAGACACCTTAGTTAATGAATTTTTTATGATAGTAATGAAAGAAAGACTAAACCAGATCAAGAGATATGATGTTTGGAAATTAGTTGAAAGTCCACAGATCTATCCAGTAATAGGAACTAAATTGGTCTTTAGAAATAAACAATATGATCATGGAATAATAACTTAAAATAAAACAAGACTAGTAGCTAAATGTTATAATTAGAAATAATGTATATATTATGATGTGACCTTTTCCCATTTAACAATATTAGAATACATTAGAATTCTATAGGTCTATACATCTCAAATGAACATTAAATTGTTTTTGATGGATGTTAAGTCTACATTTTCATATGGTTATTTATTGTTTTATTTTTATGTTGAGAAACCTCCTAGTTTTGAAAATGTAAAAAACAGATTCTATTTTTAAATATACATAATCTTTTTATGTCCTTAAATAAGAACATAGAGCATGGTATGAATGATTAAGTTCTTTTCTTTGGAAAAATGTTTTTACTCTCATAATGGATGATCAAAAATTATTTAAGAAACTGTAAACTCTGATATTTTATTTGTTCAAATTTATGTTGATGATGTAAATTTTGGTTCAATAAAGAATGAAATTTGTTAGGAGTTTTCAAATTTAATGCAAAAATAATTTGAAAATATTATTTAGGGAGAATTAAATTTCTTTCTATGAATTCAAATATATCAAAAAGGTTTTGGAAATGTATTGATTAATGAAAAATACACTAAAAATTTACTAAAGATGTTAGGACTTGAAAACAAAAAGACATGTAAAACTCTTATGTGTACTAATATAAAACAAGATTTGTATGAAACTGGAAAATCATTTGACAACAATTTATATAGAGGTATGGTTGGATTTTTATTATATCCTACTTCTAGTAGAAAAGATATAATTTACTCAGTATGTATTTGTGTAATATTTCAATATAATCATAAATAATCTCATTTAAGAGTTGTCTAAATAATTTTTAGATATTTAAAAGGAACAGTCTTTCAATCTATTCTCTATCCAAAAAACATCTGAATTTAATTTAATTTCATAGTCATATACTGTCATTGGAAGCTATAGAGTAGATAGAAAAAACACCTTAGGGACTTTTCACTTTTAGGAAAATCATTAGTGTCTTGGTCTAGTAAGAAATAACACTCAGTTACCTTGTTTACAGGCAAGGCAGAATATGTGTCTGCAGGCAGTTTCTGTGCACACGTTTTGTAGATGAAAAACACTCTTATAGACTTTGGACTATGTTTTAATCATACACATATTTTATGTGATAATAAAAGTGCAATAAATATTTCAAAAAACCCTATTAATCATTCTAGGAATAATAATATTGATATAAAACATCATTTTATAAGAGATCATGTTTTTAAAAAGGATATATTTTTAGAATTTGTAAGTACTAAAATTAAATTAACTAATATTTTTACTAAAACAGTTCTCATTACATGGTTTGATTTCATTAATGAGGAGATATGTTTATTTAATTTTAAATGAAATATTAATTTTAATTTCTATGTCATTTTATTAATTCTTATTTTATTTTAATCTTCACCATTTGAAATAATTTCATTACTTGTACTATTTTTTTTTCATATTCTGTATTTTATATTAAATAATGTAATGATTATTATCTGTGTACATGGAAAGAGAATCAAGGTAGTCAGAGCCGTTTCAAATTCTAAAACCGTAAATTTATCTCAAAACATTTCAAAACGGAAAACTAGTTATCTATCTTTTTTATACCAACCGGAACCTTCAAAAGCCTAGCTCTTAGAACCTTTAGAAACCGGCAACAGAAATGGTGAATACAAAGAGAGCCAAGGAAGGAGAAACCAGTAACACCGAACCTCAACGCTCGGCAGGGAGGAAAATACTACAATGTAAATTGATTGACTAGGAATGGATGTACTAAAGAGATATGTTGTTGAGGCAAGACCTCAACTTTCAAAATCGAGAACAGCAGTTCAATGATGAAAACAAAGATGTTTTATATTAGGTATAACTACGTCATTTAATCAAATATATTCAAATTAGTCTGGGAAAATAAGAAGATATAGTAATTTCACAAATCTATGATCTAGATTTTTCTATCTCTACTATGAAAATCGCTAAGATATTAAACTTCCCTCAGGAGGGAGTTTATCATTTTGAAATAAATTATGTTGGTGACAATGTACATAAGTCATAGGACATTATTTCATTTCTTTTTTTTCTCTATGAATGTAAGAAATTTTTTTTTTCAAGGATATAGAACCTGATAAAAAAATTCTTGTAATAATTGTGCTTGACAGGATTAGACCGAGAATGTCAGATATAGAAATGACATTATATCCAGATAGTTATTTGATGTTTTACCTTCTGAGTGACATAAATATGAATTTCCCAAGATATAGGGTGAGATATATGAATTATTGTTTCCAACCAGAAGAAAGAATAATCTTATACCGATTTAAAATATTTATTTCTAAATTTTTATATAAGAAGGATATGATCAGATTAGTGGATTCCAGAGTATTATTCCACCATAGAAATGTTTTATATGTTATAACTCTTAGAAAGATTAGATTATTCTGTATTATTGTAAAAGGAAAGATTATGCCTGTTGGTGCTGATGAAGACTTTGAATCGGCTCAGTGGGATCAACCTGGAATGTATGAAGAATACATGGCTGAATCAATAACAAGTGATGTTTCAAAAACATCTAGAGGAATTTGATTTGAGGTAGTTTATCCACCTACTGATGAGGGAAGTCAAGAGGGACTTCAGAGGTAAAGACATTGAGGATCTCTAGCAGGCGAGGAGTCTGTTTAAGAAAATGTTGATGTGATTAGACCTTTTCTGAGATGTAGATTTTATAGAGACTCTATTGTCCAATAAGTTAAAAAAAATAGTTTCTTATATTATAGTGACTCCTCAAGAAAAAATATATTGTGCCTCACGTAGAGGTAGATCCTCAAGAGACTGAAGTGGATCAAATTGATTTTTTTCAAAAATAGTATACCCAACAAACTAAATTTGTTCAAGAGAATACTATTTTAGAAGAAATTAATGAAGAATATGATCCTGTGGATCAGCATCATACTGATGCAAATCTAGAAGATATTTCATCTAATGTTTATACAGATGTTTTAAATGAAAATGTTTCTGTTTATAGTCAGTTCATGACTCTGAGGAAAAATCTATTGAGAAACTAGCGGGGAAGGCTATATATCAGAGATATGATTCTCAATAATTTCCTTTAACATTAATAAATTAGGTTGAGAATAAAACATAGGGTTCCTATGATTTTGAGAATTATCATGTGGAAGAGTTAATATGGAAATTTTATAAATTTCCGGCAGAGAATTATTCTTTGAGAAAAGCATTAGAGAATGATAGATAGAAGTTTTAGATCATGAAAGATAGTTTAGGTTAAAAATTGGAATTTTATTTTTTCATGAAGGAGATGTTATCTGACATTGCAATACTAAAATATGAAGTTGTACTAAAATAATATTTGGAAAAATTCAACATTTTCGTAGAGTAATAGTATGCCACTTTCATGAGAAATCAAGAAAGCACATCAGGTACTTCACCTGATCTAATTAAAATATTCAAGGCCATTTCAACTTTACTGAGAAAGATGAATGACATATTGCAGGACATTCAGTGTCATAATTCTCCACTGTCTGTTCTTTTGGATAATAAAACACATCTTGTCGACTAGCATACATCGGATGAACTAGGGGTTAGAATTTTGCTGTAAATATTAACAGATAAGATTAATTAGTTTATAGAGAAGGAATAGAGGTTACAAGAGTTTTTCCGAGTCATTTTGATTGTGAATATTCATCCAACTCAGAAAGTAATAGATCTTATAGTCTAGTTAGGAGTTGGACTGATGAAAATATTGAGAATGCAGATGAAGGAGCTCAAGGAAGTCATTCAGAGGCGCTAAAACCTTTTTCACAAACCTTTTAGACCAACCTTAATTTCTGTTTACATTTATGAACTTATATATATATTTTCAATCATATATATTTGCATCTCATTTTCATATATTTTGATTTATTTTAACTGATCTTTCTGTTTTAAAATTTCCGTAATCGAGATTCAAATATCTATGAACAGTTTATCATAACATTTAGTTAATTTCAATGCTACATTAAAATGTCATATATTCCTTATTCGATTATTATTTTTGATGTCACAAAAAGGGGGAGAAATATGGATAAACGTGAAATTTTATTTTTTATTTATTTTATAAAAAATATTTACTCAAAATTTAATTTCTTTTTAAGTGGATAAATTTCAAAAAGTTTTTTTATTTTGTTAAATGGATGAAATATAGGTAAATGCCATGGGGGTGAAATTAGGATAAATATAAAATATTCTTATATTTTACTTCAAAAAGAAGGGAAAAATTTAAAAATTGAATGTTTATTTTTATATATAAAAATTTGGATAACACAACATATATTTATTATTTAGTAATTTTGTTAAAATTAAATATTATTTTTACCCTTGTTAAGTTATATATTATATGAAATTATTTTTATAGGTTAATTTTATGGGTTTTGTGATCATCAAAGTGTGTGAGATTAAATAACATGAATTTTTTTCGACAATAATCTATTTTATTATTATTAGGGGGAGAGTGTTGAGAACAATTCATTTTCTTTCCGTGATGATTTTGATACTCACAAATACTCTTATTTGTTATTATAATGATTTTACCTTTAATATATTTTATGAAATTAATATTCATTATTTCTTGATTTTGGAATAATATTAAAGCGTTTAATCTATGTTTAATATTTGAAAAAGTTTTCTGAAATTTTTTTACAGTGATCTTGAAAAACATTTCATGTGATACGTGTTTGTAAATCGTTTTATCATATTACCGTGTTCTAGAAACACTTTTCATACCCTACGTTGAAGATCATATCATTAGTATAAAAATATATGTTTACATTATTGGAAATCTATGGTAAAGAAACCATATGTTATATAGAAATTTTGATAAAGGAACCTAGGTTTTAAAGGAACCTTATTTTTATGTTATCAGAAAAGTATTGAAGAAATACGCTATATAAGTATGAAACATTACATTTATTTCTCAATAATATTGTTCATCAACCTTTGATTTTGTGAACAGCCTTATGTTTTCATCAATTTTACTTTTTTGAACAACCAAACATTTTTATCAAAAAGAATGGATCATGTAACTTACGTTCTGAAACTAAGAAAATTTTGTATGACCAACCTTACATTTATGATCAACCTTAAGTTGGAAGAATGGATCTTCTACCTTACATTTTCAACCTTGCCTTTGGTGTCAAAATTTTAAATTTCTACTTTATCGAGAAACTAAATTTATATGGATTATCAGGCTGATTTCAATCAAGATTGAAATCCCAATTTTAAATCACATCTTTGACTGATTCAAATCTATTTATTTATGAATCAAAGGATCGATTTAAGATGATATTTTCATGCCAAATATTCAGAGGAGTTACGACTGCTCTGTTATTTAGATATGTGAATATCATGATTATAAAGGTGATATTTGTGGATCTATGTTTGAAAGAAAAACATTCATTTTTATTATATAGATATGTGATATTTTGTATTACATAGAAGAGACGAATCTCCACCAAAATGATCAGAAGTATACTCCCACGAATGTATCAAGACTATAATTTTTACATATATATACGAGTCAAACTGATCCACTACTACCAATATCTATCAGATTGGGTTTTTTTGAATAAGAGGAAAAACATTAATGATTCTTATTCAACATCGAAGATCTATCGTGACTTCATTGTTGTTGGAGTTGTAGGATTCATTTATATATCTATTGCAACTGGATTGACTCAGAACTTCACTTACCTAAAGAACATCTTTTCTAAAGACATCAATTCATCTAAAGTCAGTTCTGTGCTGCTTTAACTATGAAGAACAACTAGAAAGTGTTTTCAGGAAAATACTCTTTTTATACTGAGTGAATGACTTCTCATACTAAGATGCATATTTAGTTCTGTGTATGAATATGAATGCTCTATTTTTTCCATAACATGTAATGGTGTCAATTTTCTGTACTTAGTTGTGGATGGGATGTCGATAAGATGACATGAGAGTGAAAATCGCTAAGTTCATCGAGTAGAGCATTGGTGGAGTGGAATATGGGCCTTATGTTCCCTGAACCACTATAACACTATGCATCCATCAAAATTTTTATTTTCCATCGAATAAACCTTCTCATAAAGTTAAAAGGCATATTATTCAATCGTCATGATTCTATAAGAATTTAGAAATGACACAATTCACCCCCATGTTCATATTTTGTATAACCCCATCCAACAACTCCAACCTCCCTTTCCACCTTGATATCACATCAAAAAATCAATTCATAGATTACAAATTATATTATGGATAACTCCTTTATAGACATGGATTTATGTGACTAAAGAACCATATGACCTTATTTTTAGGTTGGATAATAATAATAGAAGCATGCCTAGAAATCCCTGTAATATTTTCCTTGTAATTAACAACAAATTAATCATTCTTTTGATTTTTCTCAAGAAAATCGTTATTTATATTCATACGAAGAATACAAGGGATATACTTATTGATAAATATTTTCTCAAACTTATCCCATTCCCTTGATTCAATTTTATCATGTTTCCTCTCATTCTTGGTACTATTCCTCCACTGATCTACTTCACCTTCCATACAGTAGATAGAAAAAATGAGTTTTTCATCTTCCAAACAGTGGAGAATGTAAATTATCAATTTTTTGGTATTTATTCATTTTTTTAACAACTAGTGGATCAAATTACTCTTGGAAGGAAGGTTGGTGTTTCCTCATTAAGGGCTCAATAGAATATGTTTTCCTCATTTAATCATTTTTAAGTCCAACATGACTCATTACTTGATGAAGTTATGTGATCCTAGAATCACTACTTTACATTATATTACCCATAAACATTTTTATTCTATGTATGACAACCATTTCATTGTCCATCAGACTTACCATAAACAATTTTTATTCAAGATATAGTGATTTATGAAAATAAAAAAGTGTACTATAATAAAAAGATATCTTATCGGGGAACTACATTTTAATTAAAAATCTCATATAAAATTTAAAAATAATCACATATTATTCTTTCTCTACTAAAAAATATGATTATTAATGGTTATTCATGTTAATATTTTGTTAAATCCTCAATAATGGTTCAAAAATTAATTGTGAATTCCCAAAGAATATTCCCTGAGAGTGTCAAACTAGGTGTGCAGCAAGAACAATTATTGGAAACTAGTTCATGATCGAGTCTATATCAATATAGTGTTTTCATTCTTTCAAACCTAAGGTACAAATGTAACAAATCCACATCCACTTTTAGTATACATGCATGTATTCAATTTTAGGGAAACCACACAGTCTATCCCTTACAAAAATTGAAGGACATCATCCTTTACATTGACTCATCCTTAAACTTATCCTTATAAAAGTGATTAGTAATATCACCATGGTTTTCTCATCGTAGTTTTCAAATGATAACAAAACCTATCCTTTGATACCAAATATAGAGACCTGGTATTTTTAGACATAGATATTAAATCATTTTTTATAGTTATTTATTAAATTAAACAAACACACGCATGGAGAATTTAATTGTTTAATGCATTTGGAAACATGGAAACATATAAATTGTCCCATAAGTGAGCTACATAATATTTTAATGCATTATTTATTACTAGAATACTTCTTAAAAATATAATAATTAATACATATAATCCTAACCCAAGGAAAAGAAACATAATAAATGGAGATATTAGATGTTCAATAATGGTAATTAATGGATATTCCTAAGTATAACATGAACAAAAGGTTATGATAACATATGTATAACATGTTAAAACCGAATCATTCATGTAAATAATAATAATAATGAGTAATGAGATAAATATTTTTATTTAATAAGACATGATTCATAAAGAAATCAATGGACATGATCCCTGAGAGAATAAGACATAGAATTTATGGAATACACATAGTATAAAATCCCATTTTTATATTAGTCACAGATCACTTATAAGACCATCAAAGAAGATAATGTCAATTAATAATTCAGGACAACCCCCGTTCTAGCACTATATTGTTGAACTGGTTTCAAAACCCATTTCAGCTCGGTTTTACTGAACTATGATCACACCGTATTCTATTCTTCTCCAAGTCCTGAGATTGAAATCATTACCCAAATAAATAAATGGAGATAGAGTTCCCACATATCACATAATAAAATCATACATAAATGTGAAATAAGATCATAACCATTCATAGAATCATTATCCAAGAATTGAAATGGTTATCATAAAAAATTATCACATCGTAAGACGTGTTAGAGTGACAGGTTTCTTAATCATCTCATTATATAATGACTAGTGAAAGGAAGATAGTTTCGTAATAAATTTATCATTATATAACATGTTGAAGAGGAAGGGTTTTGAAAAACTATTCACCCTAAACATAGACCATTTATTCAAATAATACTAATAATATCGTTGCATCATATCCCTAGTAAGGAAAAACTAACATTGACGGAAAAGATATTATACAAAAATGTTTAATAAAGAACATTTAAAACATTTCTAAAGGAAACTATCTCCTCCACTATAAAAAATTAAAACATGGACCATTATAAAAACTTATTTCAATAAATATAACATTGAAACATGTAAAAAAATATTGGATAATAATTTAAAAAAAATTAATGATGAAACATCTTTGACATTCTTTTTCTTGAAAATAACATTTGAAAACATATAATGAAATATTTGAAAATTGTTTTAATTTTTTAGAAAAAATAAAATAATTAAAATAATTTTCTTTCAAAATGAGAATTAAATATAATTTCGAATACATTTTTGAAAACATTTTAGAAAAAAGTTTTAGAAAACATTATTTCAGAATAAAATAGATTTCTGGCCTAAAAGTTAACTATGTTTGAATTTTATTAAGAGTACATTCTTAATTAATATAAGAACCAATGTGCCAAAAAATGTTACAATTTCTTGAATATATCATGAATAATCATATGATAATAAAATTCAGTATAATTTTTTAGAGTTAGATCATGATATTTCAACATTGAAGACTTAAGAATAAACAATCTTGATAAATGATGAGATCATAACATAACATCTTTACCACTTTGGTAAAAATGATTCATAATCTCCTTTAAAAAGTAACAAAAAATTGAACATTAATACAATGAAAATAAATTATTAAATGATAATACATATCAATGTACTTTATATAATCCTATATAATGAATATATGTGCATAACATAACATAGATATCAAAGAATGAAAATTGAGACAAAAATCACATACTATATGAGTGAATTTTAATTTATAATACTAATAAAATAATAACATCAATAAAAAAATTTATTATCATAACATGAGGTATATTCGTTATATATTACTCCATAGGGAATTATATACACCACATAAAATAAATGGGTGTTGAATATGGTATAATTCGGTCCGAAATAAAATTTAGACTAGAAATCCCCTTACCTCAACACTTGAATTTCATCAGACTCATTAAAAAATTGTATAATAAATATAATATTATAATATATATATTTTAAAATCATATTCATATATATAATACCATATATTATATTCTTATGACATTTTATTACCGGTTTATTATCAATCCCTTGTTAATATTACATTCCGGGTAATAACCGCTTTGTTTTTTGTAATGGTTTAATATTTTATATTAATTATCTTTATTTTATCATGTTTAATCATATACAGAATGATATAAATGATTAAAATATCATGTATATTCTATATAATTGTATTTATATTAATATAAAAAATATATAAATATAAAACAAAATACATCATTCATAGAGATGATAGACTGTACGTACCCTTGAACGTTGTGTCCATTTTATTAACAGATTAAATGAAATAAAATTATATGATATATTATCCTTAAATAATTAATTTTTTTTCATATATGCCACATATTTTTATTGAACCCATACTTAATACATTCCTTTTAATGTGTGAATACATCACATTTATTTGGGAGGTGGTGGACCACTGTACAAAAGAAAAACATTATCATATTCTCATAAAATGGAATGAATGATTGTATGTGTTATAAAAAATATAATTAATAACAATAACATCATATATATCATATATAACCAATAAAACCATCATTATAACCTTCCTTGATAGTTGTTAATTGAAACAAGAATGACATCGGTTCACAAGGCAGTAGTCTTCCGTACCCTCAGATGAAAATTTCATCACCCATTTGATGAAAGTGTATATTATTTTAGATAATCACCATATGATTAAAACATATATATATATATATTTAATACACCTTATTTATTATATAATAATTATTTAAAATAAATGAAATTGTTTTTAGTAAGATTTAAAATAAAAAAATCTGTTTATGAACGTTAAACCTTATTCGTAAATCCTCATTATGTTTTCACTAATATCCTTTTTTTGATGGATTAATGCCCAAACTATGGATTCATTAATGATGTAAGGGATGTTGGAAAGTGATTTTGGTATTTTGTGTCTAATCTATAGAGGTGTGAACGTGTGAATAATGGAGGAGAGAGGGTGGCCTATAATAAGTGGGGGAGAGGACGCACTTAGTATTTTGGAAAATAAATATGTTCCCCCATGTATTTCATTTTCCACCCGAATAAAAATTATTACATTATTTATCATTGGAGGTTTTATGGTAAAAAATATCATATAGAATAGTTTTTAGAAATGTTTATTTTTTAGGTTAACTATTTGTTTTTATTTTAACCCCCAATAAATCCATTTTTACCTTATCTACATTTATTTATTTTTACTGCACTAACATTTATTTTTCATTCATAATTAATTAAAAAATATTATAAATTATAATGTTTGGTTATTAAAAATGTGGAATAAATTTTTAAAAATAAATTCACATAAGAAGAAAAATTAATTTAAAATTAATCTTTTATACGTGGCGAGAATACAGGTTTTTAAAGAAAAAATGTTCCAAGATTAGAAATATTTTTATATATAAATCCACCATGAAATTTATTCCAAAAGACTAAATGGGATTAATTTATTTAAAATTTAACTAATTTAACTATAAACCCATCTGAAAATATAAATTGTCATTATAAATTTATTACTCGAAATTGAAGATATCAATTAAAATTCCACATTTTTAACTTTTCAGTAAAAAATTTATCTTATCGTAAAAATAAAACAAATTCTACCTAATATAATTTTAACATTATGAATTCAGAAATAATTTTTATTTTATAAATTTTAATTTCTATAGGTGTCAAAATTTTATTTATCATTTTCACAAAGATATTATAGGTTTTTCTGAGAAAATATTAGTTTTCAAACATATAGAGACTTTATATGAATTAAATATTTTATTATCAATATGATTTAATAATATAAAAAAATTATACATAATATTTAAAAATAAGATATTACGATTCATAATATTAATTCTAATTTCTAGATTATAATGGCCATTTATAAATTAATAAATTAATAATATATCTTGTATTTTTAAAACTCGGTGTTTCATGTAATGCATGTTATGCCAGTGTTGCATGTAGCGCAAGAATAACTTAGCGTAGCATGGAAAAAATTACATTAATGAAATTTAATTAATTTTGAATAAAATTTTCATAATAATCTAGGTGTTACATTTTATAGGAATGAAAATTATATTAATTTAAAGTAAAAAAAGGTATTTTCCGAAAATAATTTTTTTATTGGACAACTATTGTCATCATAATAAATTAAATTTATCCCTATTTATGAATAATTTTAATAAAATGTTTATAATAAATATTTAATAAAATATTTTAAAATTCATCTAATAGTTTTAATAAGTAATGAAAAGGTTGTAAATTTAGTTTTAGGCTTAAATATTTGTTTTTCAAAAAAAATGCATTTAATTGTGCTTTAAATGTATAATTTAATATAAATTTCTAGCAATCATAAATATAGAATATTATAAAATATATTATTTATCTTTAATAATAATTTCCAAAGGATTTTATTATTATACATTCTATTTTATTAAATAATGAGTAAAAATTGTAAATAAAATATTACCACTATTAATGCCAGTAAGGATTATCCACGGTTAAACTTAGAGACAAGGGTAAAAATTCCATATATATTTCATGAAATTTTATCAATTAATTATATTTTTAAATAAAAATATAAAAAATATTGTGTCTTGGATATTTGGAGCCACTTTCCCAAAAATGTGACTTCATATTATTTTAATACCTTTAAGTAATTTGATCTTTATCCCACCCCTCACATTTAACGGGGATCTTTTTCTCCACTATTAATCAAAAACAATAAGTCATATAGCTCAAAACTTCCATATTAATTCCCTTAATAGATTACTTAAATTTATTAATTTGATTATTTTTTATCTTAATAACTTCCAATTACTGCTCAAGGTGTAAGAAAAAGGTTGTCTCTCAAAGAAGTGGTAGTCAAATAACCTGGCTTGTTAAAAGATTATTTCATCTCATACCTTATATAAATATATTTTACGAATTATAATATAATTTCCCATTTATCATAAATATTCTTAAATAATGTTTTGATTTTTCTAAGACCATTTCATCCTCGTTTATATGAAATAAGAAATGAAAGTATCGCTCACACACATTTGTGGAATACTACATCTACATAATGATATGATTCATTTTCCATCATTGTCTCTATTTTAAGGATATAATTATGGAATAAACATTAAAATATAATATCTAGTTTATAAATATAACAATGTAATAATAATATTATTATTTTATATTTACCTTCCCGTATTTTGGAATACAAAAACATTTCTAGCATATAAATGTGGACAACCATGCCCCCGAAGCGAGATGATTCATTTTTCCTTTCTATTTTACATGGACATTAATAAGGATAAATTTAATGAATATTTATGATATTGATTATATAAAAAGGATTATTTAATTTTTAATTATTAAAAACCATTATTTCCTTTAATACATTTAATGTTCAAAACATCACCCATGTATACATATAGACTATAATCTCCACAAAGTGATGTATTTCATTTTTATCAATTTTTTTTATGAATGGTTATAAAAGTTTATAATTATTATATATGATGATTATTCCTATAATATGATTCTATATATGATGAAACCATGACCATGATGTTGGTATTAAAACTATAGAATCGAAAAACGCATTGAAACTAACAAGTCATCACCCCAATGTTAATTATAATGAATAACTCCTTAATAAAAGGATTAAAATGAAATATAATGGAATTTTATATAACAATTTATGTATAAAAATTGTATTACCATATATTTATATTAAATATATATTTAATATAAATTTATCATGAACATCTATGATGAAATAAGGGACATTAGGTAAGGGTTTATGTTATAATCTATTTTATTTTTGGGATTTTATATGTTAAATTTATATTAAGGTAAATTATATGTATTTTATCCTATATACACCATATATTTTATTAAACTCTAGTAATTAATATAATTTTATTGTAATTATTCTAATTTTATTTATTTTTACATAAAATTATGTTTAAAATGTTTTAATGATAAACTTTCTTTATTTCCACTTTGATCGACTAACCTTTTCATCCATGTACATGTTATTTAAAATATTTTGAAGAATATTATTTTATAAAATAAAATATTAAATTAAATTTATTTTAACCAATATTCTTATTCGTATTTCATGGAATAAATTGGAATTTTTAAAATGTTTTTGGAAGTTGTTATTTATGATTTTTTTAAAATTGTTTTAAAGGATTCATTGTTTTAGAATCTACAACCCTAAAGTATTCCTATACCATCATGAATAATACTTTTTTGAAGATTAAATTACATGTTTCCTTGGTTAGTTTTAGTGGAAATATATTTCTCAATATTATAGAATTTTAATTTTTTAATGATACCATTAGAAAATGGTATTTTACATATTTTTAAAGAAATGTTCTAATGGTCATTTAAAGGTGTTTCCATAAACATACATATCCTATATGGATTTTTATTCTTATATAGTGAAATTATAATAAGATACCATAAAAATTAATTTTCTGGATGGATTATTATTATTTTAGGATGATTCTATGAATCTAGTTTCTTTCCTATATGTTTATTGAGTTCTAATGAGATAATTTTGAAACACTATTCATTTACATGGATTATATTATGGTGAAATGATGGAATTTTATTGAAAATTGGTTCTTCTAGGGTATGTACTATAATAAAATGGTGTAATGTTTATGAATGTATTTTTAAATTCTATGGTTTTTTATAATATGAATTGATGGAAATTCTATATTATAGTGGAACCCTTATGTTTGTTTTTTATTATATTGTGATTGGGCCAGAAATTATAATGTTATCTAAGGAATTTGGTGAATAATGATATAAAAGGAGAAACTATATACATGAATAGGGTGAGGGCATATATCAATAAGTGTATCTATCAAATACGATTGTGCTAGGAGTTAGCCTTGATAATTGAAATGAAGGAAAGAGAAGTGAACCTAATAGACTATGATAATCTTGGTAGTGATCCCCGAAAATGGTATTTATTTTACATGCATATGTTTATAAGATAGAATTATGTCTTATTATTATGATATGACCTCATTGATCTTGATATATTATTTTTTTATTCCACACTGATACGACAGATGTATTTTGTTATGAGAAAAACATATTCAATGATTCATGATTAATTTATTGGGTAATAAATTATTAATCTATGATCAGGTTTTAATACCCATATGATCATGATCACCCCTGATTTTTTATTGATTACTCTTATAATCACCCATATTATGCATCAAAGATAATCCTTTATTATGTTTCCTTTACCCATGTTATGTATATAATTTTTGACTATGGTTTATATAAGACATGTTCTATGTGAGAAAATATGTATGGGAGATATTGAATATATTTCATGAAATAAGATAATATTGTATCAAGACTCAAAACACAGATATCCATTATGGTTTTCAGTCATGTTTTTTATGAGATGTATTGAATAATTTCCTAAAATGATATAACATTTTATATATAATTACTAGGATTACTCATATTATATAATTATCATTTATTACAAAATTAATCGTGAATATATTCTTATAAATTTTCCTTATCACTAATCCACCATTAAGGTGGAATGAAAACCTTGATAGAAATATCAAACCATACTTTTAAATTTTATAGTATGAAATAATATAAACATATATAATAATACTTTCTCTATCCTAAGAGATAAATAATATATAATAAACGTTTCATAAGAACACACACACATATATATATATATTATTGAAAATATACCAATATATTTCACCAAGTCTGATTGATATTTTTTTAATTATAATCACAAAATACAAGATATCAGAATGATAAGATTATGTAGAATGTGTGATAACATATATTACTAAATCATAGGTAATAATATTCTAGCACTAACATTCAATATCCAAAAATGGTTATTGAATCATTAAGTGAATATTTGTTTAAAGTACCAGTAATTATATCTTAGAGAAATTATTTATTCTAAACAATATAATGTCTATTATATATATATATATATATATATATATTCAAATTTAGGTATATTATACACTTCTATATAAATATTAAGAACATTACACCATGTATTTTAACCCCTTTATCCAATTTATTTAATTCAGAATGAGTTTCCCAATATAAATCTACTGAATTAAAGGATATAATTTTATTTCCAACAAAAATTATACAATGAGTATATAATTGAAATATTATATATTATCCTACACTATCATATTTTTGTAGAAAAGGGACATATATTTTTAAATTTAAATATCTAATTTAATAATAAAAATGAATATTCTATGTATTTATTAAATCTAAAATTGGATCAATGTAATTTAAAAAAAATATAAGTACTATTTTGATATAGAAAAACATTAATTAGTAAAATTTTTCCACTTATATACGTTCTTATATTAGAACAAGTTTTTGATATCCAATATTTATATATCTTTGGCATGGTGTCTGTAAGTCGTAAACAATGGGTGATGTGGTCCTTGAGGTAGTATAAAATAGAAACATCAATTTTATGATCAATTTTATATTTATCTAATATTTGAACTTAATTATTTTAGGTGTAATATTAGATACTATAGAGGAAACTTTATTTCCATAAAACTAGATCTATTAAAACATTAATAGTATAGGAAAGAGAAGACATTGTTTTAATGTAGGTTGTGATTAATTAAAATCTTTTCTAGGGATATAAGAATTGAAATTAAATGGGGTTGGTATATTTATTTTATAGGACTTTTATGGTTGATTAGATAATATCTCAAGTAAAAATAATGAATGATTCCTTTAAACATTACTCAAACATTTGGTCTCTAATATTTTTATTATCCAATGAGATTACATTAATGAAATATATGAATATGTATGATAGGTTTATTGTTCTTTCGATGGTAGGGGTTATCTTATCTAATGATTGATGTATTTTCTATTAATATTGAAACATTATTGGGGGATAGTAAATCTATAGATAAACAAAAAAATCATTCTATTAGAATTTAGGACTAGGGAATGATGTTGAATAATAAAAATATAATGAAAATAATGGCATCTTAGGTAAATAATTATATGATTTTCCACTATGGAATATTTTAGTCTAGATTATTATGGTACCCACGGTAATATGAAAAAAATAACATCATGGTTTTATTATACCATATCTAGGTTTGATTCAAAATACATCAATAAGATTGTTCACCCCCATCCAAGTTATATAGAAATTAAATCTATAGTGGGTATCATTTTTAAAAAAAAATATAATTGTACAAACTAAAGGAATGAAGATCAGAGTGTCAAATAAATGTGTAATTCCATAATCTTATTGCATAATGAATCATGATTTATTTTTCCTCTTAATACAGATGATGTCATGTGTGTGTTTTTAAATCTATCCCCCATTGAATTGAGAAATTTATATCATTGGAATTAATTTATTTCACAAGTTAAAGAAGTGGATTTATGATAGTTTTATGGAGTATTCTTGAATTATAAGTCCAAGAAGAGAAATAATCAATTGAATTATGTAAATATTTTACATGATCGTGTTACATCATTGTTATAGTTCACCCAAACATTAACAAAGACTCATTATCCTGAGTATGGATTGGTATTATATTTTTATTATAATGATTTTATATAAAGATTTATCTATTATACATTCTCTAAGATATTGTTTTTTTTGTTTTTTGATTTTTTATAGAAAAAACCAGATAATTTTATATGAGATTTAATAAAAATAATAGTTACATAAAAAATTATCAATGGAATGCATAATCTAGATATAAAATACCATATATATAATAAAAAATGTAACATTTTATTCTATAAAATGAACATATTACAATCCCTTTGAAATTATCCATGATTTGTAGACATATAATCTATCATCCATGTCGGTTTTCTTCTTGAAAACGCATTTTTTATTTTTTTTATTTTCACATACTAAGACAACTACATACTTTTTTCTATTTTTTAATAAAAAGAACATCAATATAATAAATTTAACTACGAAAGGTGTAATCTAGATATAAAATACAATAAATATAGTTAAAAATGAATCATCGTATGTAATATTATGAAAATATTTGTAACCCGTTGAATGGATCCATGATTTATAAACATATAAATTACAATCCATGTTGGTTTTCTTTATGAAAAATAATTTACACCCAATGAGTTAGACCCTATTAGGTAAACCAATGATATTAAAATTTTGGACATTATACATATAACAAATTTTAATTTTTCTAGCCTTTATCCATTTAATTTATTTATTTCACATGATGACCAATTGTTAAGATATCATTTTAACTTATATAAATATAAATCCATCATTAAAATTAATGAAATAAAAATATATATTTTCGATCAGGATTAATAATATTTGTCCTTTGGGGTTAAATTATACCATTAGCTAGTTTAAATTTCATAATTAATTATATAATAATATCACCTTTGATTCTAGAAACATTTCTCACATTCAATCTATTACTTTAAAATTTTCAGGTTAACTACAAAATTATCTTCTAGAAAAAAAATATTTTCTAAAATATAATGTATAATTATATAACACTTTACCAACTAATAGAATATAAAATAAATGTATTATAATATATTTTACATATCTCGTAAAAAACTTATCATATTTCTAGAATATTATATTAGAATTTTGAAAAAATATATATATTAATTAACAATTTGAGTCCCCTTAATTTATAAATTAACATTAATCGTAATACATATAACATAAGATATCTGATGAGTTTTCATTTTTAGAATGAAATTTAATATAAACAACATTATTTGATGGGAATAATTCATAAATGAAGTAAGGAATATCTAATTCATCACAAAATCTAATAAATTTTGATTCCCTATTTTATACTTTTCATTTTTATTATAATTGTATACGAAGTGCTAGTGAATATATTGTACAATAATCCCTTATATAGTTAGTAATATTTTTTTAGGTATTCTCTCCCTTAATTTAGTTATATTTTCTTAATATCATTATAGTTTTTATTTTCAACATAATTTTTAAACATATGGAATATAAATATAAAATACAAAAATAACCATATCCACCATTATGACCACTTAATGTTTTGAAATAATAGTAATTATAAATGGATCATGTCATTATTGAAAAAAATATGTCAATATATACTAAGGTAAATAAAATAAAATTTCACTTTTTACTCTAATATATATATATATATTATATTATATTAATTAGAACCATGTGTAATTAAATAATGATAATCTTTCGTGTTAAATCATTAGGACCAATGTTTTTATATTACTTTCATAAATCACCCTATTTAGATCATCAATACTAGTTATATGGAAGAAATATAATATTTCATCCACAAAAATTAAATTTTAGCGAAACAAAATAATCATGTATGAATAATATTTAATGGAATTTACATATATATTTTATAATATGGAGTCTAATCTATGGTTAATGAGTACATTTTTTAGTGACATATGAATTACTAACACATTGTCAAATACAATAATATTTTATATTTTTACAAAATTGATTCAAAGGGACACTCCCTCTATTTAGTATCCCCTATTCTAGTCACATTTAGATACAAAAAAATATACTAAGAAGAATTCAGATTAAATGTCATCAAATTGATAACATATAATACATAATTTTATTAATATTTTAGTACTATATGTCATATATTATTTCTCAATGTGATATTTTTTCATATTTTTCCATATAGATGAATATTTAATGTATGTCTAGAATAATCACATCATCTCCATATACTTGTTTTATTTTCTTAGAGTTCATCACTATATGTTCTATAAAAATATCATTTTATATGATCCTTCAAATCCCATGGCCTAGAATAATTATATCAGATTTATCCTATTCATCATTATATTCATTGATTAAACTACACAATATTCAATTAATGTTGGTAACCATTTAGGTATCATAAGATCCAATATATCATTAATTAATAATTTATAAAAATAAGGAAATATAAATCAATATTTCAAAGAATCATTAACGATAACATGAAATCAAGATCATTTGTAATATGGTTTATTTCACTAAACTAATATCTCTAAAAACAACAACTAAAATATATAATTTTCTAAGGATAAAAATATATTTCAATATATAAATAAAAAATTAATTATTTCTCCATAAAATGATATTGTTTTCCTTGTCTATAGATATAGTATATTCAAAGTTATTTCTAATAAAATGAATTTAATAAAATTTCATGGTTATTGAAAAAAAGGTTCATAAATATAAGGTTTTTACCAATATAATGATTAATTATATTTAAGAAAATACATCAATATATGTTTAATGAAATATCCATTTATAATTTCATTATTGAATTCTCCATGTAATTTAATTTTATATACTCATTCACTTCTGTAAAAAATGGTTTTATTAAAGTTGAATGTTCTAAAAAAGTCCTTTTAATCACTAGTAGCTTTACTGACAACATTAATAAAATGACTACTAAAAAATTCATATCTTTGAAATAACATAACCACTATGGACTTTAATTTTAAACCATGAGAAAAATTTTCTCTTTGTTATACTCATATGTCAATATAGATATATAAAATGTTCAAAAAGGCCTTTTCATGATAATATACAAATAAAAATATGATTACACTATATTAATAAGTTAAATGAAAATATGAAAATTCATTTAGTAGTATTTAAATCCAAATTAAACCATAATTTCCATTATTCCATTATTTGTTGAATACCAAAATGTAATTTATGAAAAGGATTTTTCACAATCGTTTTTTATAATTCAAAATCACTCTTACAAAATATTCTACATAATTATATAACTGTGCATCCTTATTTTAACCTATATTATAAAAAATAAAAACCAAAATAAATTTTTAATAAGTGTTTCATGATATGACCATTTATTTTTATAAACAATTCCATATGGTAATAAACATTCCAAATCTAGAAAGATTATAGAAACAAAAAAATCGTCTCTAAGACTACCCAAGTCAAGAATAATATATGAAATGGCACTAATAAAAAATATTCATAATAAGAAATATCTATAATACCAATCACCAAAGAGTTCAATACCTATTAAATAATGTATAATCCTTTCCTTAATATTATATTCATGTTTCTCATAGCTCCACTTCCATTTCATATAAATATTACTCACTTTAGTAAAAAACCCCATGGTATAATTTTCCTTAAACATTAAAAATATGTTAATGAATTGTGAAAAAATACAGACTGGGGATGAAAATTACACTTAATGTTTATGGATAGGTATGAACATTGAATGTTTCATGAAATATGAAATTTATATTGTCAAAGAGAATATATCAATAACATAAATATTTGTACATCAGAATGATTTTAATAGAGATAAAAATTACATAGTGGATTAATTTTAAATTTTAGAATTATAGTAATTTAAATAATAAGTAAAATAAATTAAAAATATAATAATCAAAAAAATATATTTTTATAGTATTTTTGGACATAGAGATGATTTATGTACTATATTTACTCATATAATTAAAAATGGAATTAGTTTTAGTTTTGGAATAAATTTTTTTTACAATTGAGTCATGATGATTACCAAGAGGCACACCACAAGAAAAATACTCATCCTTTTTTTGAGAAATAATTTCCTAGATATATTCAGATTTAAAGGAACATAAAATAAATATGTTTATAATTTTAAAATAAAAACTATTTAATAGAACATTTATAAAATAAAAACAATAAATTGATAACTTAATTCATAAAAAAGTTTAAATAAAATAAAAAAACATGTTAATAGTAAAAAAAAAATAAGTTTCCTGGTTGTTAAGATATTTTTATTATTTCATTATAATTTCATTTAAATTATTATTCTCTATTAATTTACATTATTTCTATAATTATTATATAATTTATATATATATATTGTTTCTATAACTTACTGTATATTTATAGTTATGTTTGAATTAATTAATTTTCAATTAGATTAAATTATTATAATTTTGGCCTTGAATTATTAAATTATTATATTTTTTTTATTTCAATTAATGGTGACCACATTTTCACTATATAATTTATAAACTTTGTAGATAATCCTTACATGGGGAAACATTCTATGAACTATATGCAAACAAAGTTTATAGGAAACCATTTGATGACACTTAAGTGATGCTTACATGAACCATATATAGGGAACCTTTTCAGTTTATTTTAAATGTGTGGGGATATTCATACATAGGTAGAACATTGTATTTGTACGTTTTAGGAGAGATAATGTTGTAAATGATTCCACAAATGTTTCATAGTGCACATATTTTTCACAGTTTGAAATAACATTTTATAAGTGTGAAGTGGGGATTTTTTATATTAATATAACTATTCTTATTGTTTCTTGTATATTTTTTAAAACATTAAACTAAACCATGAAAGGGTTTTTTTGTCTATCTATGGTATTCGACATCATCATTATATGGTTTATGAAACCATGTATCTAAAAAATGGAATACAATTAGTTTACTAAAATTATGTATTTTCTAATTTGTTCTATTTAGTTTTATGATTTCTTTCCCACTATTTTTTTCCTCTATAATTCAATAAGCCTATGGAATGTAGTGAGGGATATAAACCTCCTTCTAATTCGATTTCCAATAATAATCTTTTATCATATACTATATTTCTAATGGTGATCCTAGCATACCTCTTAGTTCTCTCTTCTCTTTCTTAGTCTCCATTTGTTTTTTTCTCTCTCTGTCTCCTTCGAGTCATAGGTTATGTTAGGGAAATATTTTAGGTTTATGATTGTTTAATATTGTTTTTTTATATTTATTTTAATTCTTTATGGTCCCTTGATAATTTTTTAGGAATTTTAATATATTTAAATGACTTTTAACATTAACTTTATTGGACCAAGGTTGGTTTTTTTGTGCATCAAATTTTTTTGATGCCCTTAGATTCATATTCATTATAAATTTTTCTCATACTATGTTCTACTTATATGTAATGTTATGGTGTATTTTTTAAATTATTTCTAATTTAATCTAAATTGTTTAAAATTTGTGTTATATGTTTGTATGATTTTGAAAAAATAATCTGGGATACAATTACTTGGGAAAATGGGTAAATTATTTTTTTTCGAATGTTAATGATTTTTTGGAAATGTCTTTGACCATGTTTGGGATGCACCATTGGTTAAAGATTACTTTAATATAATTTTATTAACAATAATAAAATTTATTTCACTAATTGTATTATGTGAATAGTTTAATTTAAATAAATTAACTGAAATGAATTTCAATGGGTTGATTTTAATGAGTAATTTGAAATGATATTAAAAAAGGCTATAAATGACTTAGTATTCCTTATCCATTTTAGTGGAGGTCTATTTTGATATTTTAATTATTTTTAAACTTATTTCAGTTTGTGAAAACATATTTAGACCTATTTGATTGTGATTGACAACGATTGTGGCCCTGCGGGGATTAATTTATATTTTAAAATATATATAATTTTATTATTATTCTTTCCCTCCAGGGAGTGGGATTCAAGGTGTGATTTAACTTTTTTATGATTTTGATGCATTGTATGACTCAATTGATTACTCGCATATTATTTTCTACTTTCATGCGTTCAGTCGGAATAGATTGAGAGGTCTATATTTATTACTACACTGGATAGTCACACTTTATTTGTTTCTCCCTACAAATGTTTAAGGCCCAATGGGGAGAACCCCCATTTATATGATTTTTATTGGATATTTAGGTGGAATGTGTTATGGACACAACATAAGAAAGTAGTGATTCCCTTTTTTAATGGATAAAACTATCTTTCCATAATTTCTAGTTTGATTCCCCTTATACCAGAAAACCCCATATGGGGTATTTTTTTCTGTTCTATATATCTGTTGACCTATGTAACATCGTGTCTTCTATTATTGTTTATGTTATAGATTATATTAGAATTAACAATTTTTTAATTGATTCATAAATTTTTAATATGTTTTTATGGGTTTTTATAATATTTAATTTTTAATGTACATCTTGGTAATATAGTATTAAGGTGAAGAAATTTTTTAGGATTGAAAATCATCATTATAGATAATAAAATGGAATATTTGTAAAATCATTATTTGGTCATATTTTGATTTCGTGAAAATACCAATGAAAAAACTATATTTTAAATGTATTTTAGACTATCATGAATGAAATTTTATTTGTAATTAATTGCACAAAATCATTCCTAAAATAATGTTGTGATATTTTTTAATCACACATTTCATACATCGTTCAGTGTATAAAACTCATGTGGTTTCTTTTTATGTACCCCGATATGGTATTTCACATGTTTAGTGGTTTGGATTTTAATTTTCTTTATCCAAATTTTTATCAATGAAAACAAATCAATTATATATATTTTATTATTTTTATGTAATATATATTATTTATTTTATTTTTAGATATATTGATGACCTTATTAATTTATACTACGTACTTTGTTTCCTGTTTATCTTTGTTTGGGAGAAATATTTTTCAAGGCATGAAATCATTCCCAACTGTTCGGCTTCTAGACCCAGGAAATAGTTTCCTACCTTGGGAAATCATGAACACGCAATAGCTATGTTATATAACTACTCTAATAAACAGTTTAGGAGGTGAACCATGTTGTTTCTTGATATGTAATTTTTTTCAATGCCCCTTTCATGCAGATTCCTTATGGATTATATTAATTATTGGAGTTTCTAAATCCAATTTTTTAGTTATTATTTTTTAGTATATATAATTAAATCTTCATTCTTCTATTTGTACATTATCATCATCCTATATTTCACAAGGATATCAATGTTTTTGAATTCATATATTCGTTGATTAATACTAAACTACAAAGTTAATAAACAATGGTTAGTTTCCGGTTGATCCTATAGGGAACAAAGTTGAAGGTTGAATACCATTAATTCACTACAAAAAAATTGATCAAAACAATGAATCTATATAAATATAAATTCTAGTTAGTTTTATTATAAACTTTTCTAAAATAATGAGAGTATATTTCCTTTATGGATAGTTGTTTCTAAAATAAATAAATCTCATTCTATTATTAATTAGCTAGGTTCAATTATTTTCATTATTATAAATCTACTCAAATTTTTTATAGTAAATATTGAATAATACTAAAACATACTAATAAATACTAGAAATAAATGAATATTATGATATCTATGTATTTAATTTACGGTTTTTTATTCATCATAGTGTTATATAAAATTTAATATAATTTTCCAATTGAATAGGTAATAGTTATATTTAACCTAGAAAAATCCATGTATTACATGGTTTTATTGAACAGTTAGATTCGATTAATATTGAAATTTAATTTTATAAAATGAAATTCATTTTTTGAAATAATATAAATAATTTATATTATAGTTAATTTTTTAAATTATTACATAATGGTTTTTTTGGCTTAATATTAAAATTCATTATTATTAATATATTCATATGGATTCAAGTATTCATGTTGTTAAATTTTACTATTGATTTATTATAAATTTATATTTATCCTAATTTAAAAAAAATAATCCATTTATTTCAATAGTAATCCACATTATACTTGATTTTTGTATGATATCATTTTTATTTATAAATAATACATTTTAAAAAAGTCAGTGTTGTTTATGAATTTATTTTAAAATTTAATTTAACTATTTTTTGGAAATTTAATAGAGGTAAATATATTTCATTTTTGGAATAAAGAAGTCACCATTTTATAATAAGTTAAATTTCATTTTTGGGCATCAGGAAAACAAAACATGGAAATACATTATCACATGGGTAAAGGAAAAAAATGGTTAATGAAGGGGGTGGTTTATATTTTGATATAAGTTAACAATATATAAAAAACATGGAAAAATATTATTCTTTGCGTGTATTTTTACCTTACCATATATTTTATTCCAAATATTTCCATTTTTTTTCTACTTTCCTTTGGGAAATATATATAATATATTTATTCATTTTTATACTTTAAAAGTGTACCACTCCCTTCCCATATAAAAGGAATATGTGTCTCCTCAATTACACAAATTCAATGAGACCTTTTTTACAACAATTCCATACCTAAATACCTTCATAAAATCTCTACCCATTTTCACGATATTTGTGTCTTAAAAACATTCCAACAAAAAAAAATTAACAGGTAATCTAAGTGACATTTTATAAAGAATTTTTACAATTCATAAAAGGATATTTCATGTTTACATAAAATTATGTTTCCATAAAAACATATTTAACAATTAATAAATAATTAAACTAGTATATTTCATATATTAAATTTTATTATGATTATTATAGAACATGTTTTCATATCCTTCTCCATCCAAAGGAAAATGAAAACGTCACTTTTCAAAGCATTTTGACTAC
The DNA here is from genome assembly GCA_963277665.1 of Viscum album. Taxonomy (NCBI): domain Eukaryota; kingdom Viridiplantae; phylum Streptophyta; class Magnoliopsida; order Santalales; family Viscaceae; genus Viscum; species Viscum album. Next base: position 1,400,626,218 of record OY728145.1, on the reverse strand, counting down.
AATATCCATAAAGAAATGTGTTTCAATATTTCATATTGGATCCAATAGTGATGTGAAATTTATGATAAATCTAAAATATAATATATTTATAATATAATAATAATTTTTTTAAAATAATATATTTATTAATTTCTTCAGATGCCATTCTTTGGGAAATGATGACATTGATCATGAATATATGTGGACTACCCCATATGTGAATCGATGGGACTCGTTTATCATTTCCACAATAAAATGATATTTTTATGAATGTAAATACTTATAATGTATCATATTTTTTAAATATTTATGATTCAATAAATTTAATATACTATCTACTTTATTTTTTTTCCACCAACTTGAAAAATGAAAAAATTGATCACGTGTACAAACAGACTACCATCTCCATGAACCGATGTGGCCCATTCTTCTGAAACTCTCTACATGGGTTGTTTTTAAAATTTATATAATATATAAATATTATAATTATAACACGTTTAATATTTTTTAGTCAATGAAACCATAACCCATTTGACCACATTCAACTCATCGATGTCATTCTGAGGCTAAAAACTAAACAACCTTCAAATATCAAATGTGAACATAACCATTTTAATAACTAAATATAACATGGTTAAAATTTTAATAAAACATATATTTTATATGGAATTAACATGAAAAATAATCATAGTCTTGTAGAAAATGATTAAAATATTATTTCCTATGAGGTTGGACATAAAAATAAAATGAGTTGAAACTCATGGGAAGGGATTTCCATTCAAACCATTATATTATAGGTATTAACAAAATTAGTTTGATTGTACATTTATATTTTTATATTCATTATTCATTATCATTATTACATTACAAGTTTCCATTTGTTTTAAAAAAATTATATTCATTTTATTCTACGAATTTTTTATTTTTATCTTTTTTCATGGAGAATGGATATTTCTCTATATGATTATATGAAAATAGAAACTGTTTTTTATGGGGAATAATGAGGATATCATGGGTTTTATTATTAAATTTTGAAATTTAGAAAATCATTTTTTCATAATTTGGTACTTAATCATTATATATGATAATGTATGATTATGATATATATCGTGATGATTGGTGATCATTATATACCTCAATAATGCATTGTGTAATGATATAGCCTTCAAAAAAGAAATGTGGGACATATGAGGGTTAATTAATCCTATGGAATTAACTGGGATTATGTAACAATGACATGAGATTGACATTGGTGGAAAATATTTATGAATTAGTTGATCTAATATACATATATTATTCAGGAAAAATAGTTTTATGTATTTATTTTATTTCTTTATGTAAGGAATGATTATGAACATTATAAGGTGAAATTTTTAGTAAAGTGTTAACATTAGATCTTAGGTGAATCAATATTGTTTCCTAGAACAATTATGAATTTTATTGGGTTCCCAAAATATTTATTTGCTAATATATTCGTCTGAATCATTTGGAAATTTTTTATTTATGTTCTCATATATGTATTGAGAAATAGAAAAATGCCTTCATGGGTATTAATTTTTTTTCATTAGAAAAATGGAATTCTGTTATTTTCATATACATTATTAACCATTTTTTTCATTAAAAATTTACAAATGTTTTTCACAGGATCTATGGATGAGAATAACTTTAACAAATTCAAAATTAATTCTATTGTGACTCATGTCAAACCAAGAAAAAATTATCTTTAATGAAACATGGGTGTAATCTCAATTATTTATTTTTTGGAATAACATATATATAATATTAATGTTTCAACATTGTTTTGTTATTTTTTACCAAATCCTAAAACACTCAAAACTAATGTGATAATAAAAATAGAATTATTTGAAACCCATATTTTAAATCATGTAATTTTTGAGTTATTATGTCACAAGTCATTATATTTGGTAACTGAGGAATGGAACTGATACCATTATAAGTAAAAATAAAGCTAAAATAAATTCTTAATATATTAATATTTATGTTTACATTTTCATGAGAAATATTTTGAATATTTTTATGTTGTTTCATCTAATCCAAGTTTTTTATGATTAGTTTTACATATAATAAATAATAATTAGATGCCTATAATTTCAGGAATATAGTAATTTATGGCTAGGTTAACTTTATTGAAGAAGGTTAATAATAGTGGAACCCCTGAAAGATATTTACATGAACCACCATACAGAAACAGCTCTATAGTAGGTAATATCATGAAATAAATCCCCACACATTTGTGTTTTTTATCTCTTATAATAAATGATGACAGATGTATAAAATCATTATATAACATATTTGAAGTCATAAAATATATGGAATATAAAAATTTAAGGCTTCATACTTATTTCATTGGTGGTGAAGTTGATTGAAAATGGGCTCAGATTAAAAATACTATGGAATAGGAAGTGAATGATTCCACAGAGTCTATTTTCAATAAATATTATTTTTTAAGAATAATTTTTTAAAATTTATTTTTATTATAATGAAAATGTCATTTTTATAGTTTATTTAAATGAATGAAGTTTCTATAGAAACATAAAAAGAACATTTTACAACAGATTCTATGTAATATCCTAATTTGTTTCTAGAACATACGAGTAAAAATTATAGATTTTACATGGTTATAGAACTGTGTTTATGAGGAGTTTTATCCTCTCACTAATTTAAATTTCTTTAAGTTTTTTTATTGTGTTTAGGAAGTTGAGATTGTGTTTTTTAACACTTATGTAATTCATGAAAATAATAGATATAAATTATCTTGGAGTAAATAAATTGAGATAAATTTAACAAAAAAAATGTTGGCAGCCACTAAAATAATCAAAAATATGGTAAAAGACACTTTAAATAATTTTACATTATATTAAGATAGTGTTATCATTATTGTATCTTCACCACATGGTTTGGGATTGCATGAAAAACGTTTTATATCAAAAAACATTATCAGAAAATAGATAGTCTACTATTAGTAAAATGATTCAATTATATTGAGTGGGGAGATTATAATTATTCATATATGAAGTTTTTTACTCATGGTGGCAATCATAATTTTAAAAAAAGGGTGATTAAAAATATTTTGTTACTCTAATGGAAGATACAGGACCCTAAAATGAGGTGGTGATAGGTATATTATATTTTTTTGACTATTCCAATATATAAAATAATTAATATATATACATTCTTTTATATCTCTGAGATTTAACACAAACATGAACATACTATCTCAATAAATGAATTCATAATTTTTTGTAAAATATAATTGGTATCGTATATATTCAATAATTTTTTAGAAATATTAATAATACCATCAATGGAATTTTTTCCCCTGTAAACCATGTTGTCTTGTTTATTATAGAATTTGATATTATTAATGGTGTGGATTAGAATTTTGTTAATCTTAACTGAATACATTATAGATAGAAATGAAATATTTTTTATAATGAGGTACAATTTCTATATAATAATGTACTAAAATCTTTTATAACATATCTAGAAGCTATGAAATTAAGAAAATAATTAAGGGAATGTTATCTTTCACAAATTGTTGAAATGATAATAATTTTTAAAAATTGTTATTTGTAAATAGTAAATTAAAATATTGATTTATTTTAAAATTATATTTATGGTTTTATTCCTAATCAAAAAGATGAATTTCATATTTCATTAGTAATTAATATTAATCTTGTTTTCAAAACCCTTATCTAATGGCCATAGTTGATTATTTATAGTTGTTCAGATTCGGGGTGCTCACTATTTTTCAAATATTGATATCTAGTTTAGGTATCACTAGCTGAATGTAATGGTGGGTGACATTCCTGGGATGATATTTAATATTATTTAGGAAAATAATGTTTTTATAGATATTCCTTTCAGGTTCATAAATGAACCTATTGTTCTTATGAATTTTATAAACAGTTTTTCTCTACAAGTACATGTTTATAGTTATAGTTATTTTCATTAATGAAATTAAGGATTATTATATAATTTACTTCAAAAATGATAAATACATATCGATTCTTTTTATACATTAACGGAAAACAATATGTTTATATAATTTAATAATTATCAATTTATATTACAACATATTTCAATATTTGAAAATATGGTTTCTAAATATAGAATCAGTATTCATCATTCTATACACAAATTGTTGGAAGGGTGGAAAATACCTATAAATGTCAATGATATTTGAAAATTTCATGGATTGAGGGGTTAATACTGATTGTTTATTGAAATATTTTCTCAATTATCTGACCCATTAACTATGTTTACCTGTAATAGAGTACATTTGATTTGGAGAATGGAATGTGGTTAATGTTTTTTGAAATTGAAAATATGATTGAATAAAACTCTATTGTTATCCATGCTAATAATAAATGTTGAATATTTTTATTTATATTTAGTATTCATTAAGTGTACATGATTGTTTCTTGATAAAATATGACCAGGTTAATTAATGTGCATCAAGTCAATCAAATTCCCTTGTGATGAAGTATTCAACATGTGATCTTGAGCTTGGAACAATTGTTTTTTCATTAAATATATGTAGTAATCTTTTTATGGGGTAAAATGTAAAATATATACTAATTATAAAATTATAAAATTTATATTCTCTAAAAAATAGACAATCACGATTCAGATAATATGGTTATAACTAATGAAAGATACTGATTGCGCAATTAAATATCATCTAGGTGAAGAAAGCAAGGTTGTTGACTCAAGGAGCCAATAAGAAAATGTATTATTTACCATGTTATGTTTTGGACATGTACCATTGGGTGATGGTTTAATGAATGTTTCTCAATAAATTTTTCATGTAGGAACTCTCAATTTTTGGGTTTTTTATTTAGTGTAATCATAATTATCAAATAAAAATAACCATGCTCTTATAGAAGATCATCATTTGTATGAAATGGAATAATTATTCCCAGAGAGAATGTTTCCTAAATTTAACATTTAGATATAATTTTTTTTTGAGATTTGGAAAGATGTTCTGTGTACCTAGTGATCCTGAGTTTAAGTTGGAAATATTAATTTAAACTAAAAGATCATTATATTTTATCCATCTTGGGAATAATAAAAATTGTAGGGACCTTAATGAGTATTTTCTATTTCTTGAAATCTATAACAATCTTTCGGATTTTACCATGAAATGTTTTACTTAATACAAGTTACAAGTAAGTGAAACCTTCTCGAATGGTATGATTTATCCTTTCCAAACCCTAAATATAAATTAGAAAATATATCCATGAATTTCAAGGAGGGATTTTAGAAAACAATTAGGAGTAAAAATGATATTAGGGTTATTATTGATCGACTGGATATATCTATGAATCATATCCTATATGATATATTGAGTATTAAGATCAAAATGTCTAGATTTATCATAAATTTATAGTTAGGATACATGGAATATCTCTCTCAATTAAATTTAATCATGATCTTAGATTTACATGAAATTTATAAAAACTACATCATAGGTCATTGGTAATGGAATTATATTTAGTATAACTGTTATTCTTCAAACGGATGGAAATTTGGGTTGAAAAATTGGAATATATACTATGGGATATCTCATTAGATTATCAAGGAGGTTCGGATTAGTAAATTTCCCTTGTATAATTTCCCTAAAATATCAGTTTTCATTACATTATATTGATGACACCTTCCATGGAATTATATAGAAAGTTGTGTCGAAATCCATTATGTTAATAGAAAATTAGTAAAACAAAGATGTTTTGACTCTAAATGGTAGATGAAATGGGTGCCTGCCTGAAAAACCTTTTTTTTATTTTCATAAATCTGGTTTAGGATAACCGGTAACCTCACAACCAAAAATCAGATCATCCAAAAGGAAACATCTTCAGAAATTCAAAATTCAAAACAACACGAACCACGTGCCCACCTCAAGCCTCACAACCACCTCGGGGAGAGAATCCACGCGAAATCCATCATTCACCTAGCGAGACCATCCGGAACACCACGCGCCACCATTCAAAGCAGGACAACGGTGGAGCCATCGTCAGAGCATCGAGACAATTTGGTCCGACCACCGTCTTTACGAACCTTCACGGATCACCGGAAATGGGTTATACATGGTTGGCACAAAATTTTTTAAACAAATGTGTGGAAATCATGTGACTGATCCACGTGTTTAAATGTTAAGTAATTTCTCAAATGTACCAATAGTATTAAGAGGGTTTTGAAACCAATTATCCCATATTTACATCTATGAAACTTTGGGACCCTATGTAGGGGTTCCATATTCCTCCTCCTCATAATTTTTGAAATAATATGGTGGTTTCTTGTAGGGTTTGAGGTGTTTAGTCCTCTCTTTCCATCTCATTTCCTTCCACCACATACTCTCCCTTTTTGATTTGGTTTGCCCAATTTACCCTCTATCCATTGTGACTTATTTTAGGATTCCAAGTGGATCTACTATTGTATTATTAGTTTATAGGGTTTGTAGCTATTGTTTTCCCACTGGTTGTGGTCTCCATTTAAGATGACATGTTTTGTATTGGGTTTTTCTTCTTCTAAGTAATAATTTTTTTGAAACTTTTTCAATTTGTAATTCAATGTGTAATTGTGATTTTTTTAAAATAATTTTCATTCAAATTATGAATAAATTTGACATTTTTTTATTTTAGAAGCCTAATACATTCTATTTTTACCACTATATAAACAATTCATCCTTTATATTCCATATTTTCATGTTTGGAATGGAATGTTTTAATATGAAATGATTTATTGAATAATCCTTTGAAATTTAAGATTTGTTTAAATTTAATTTTTTATTGTAAATCTAGTTTAGTTTTCAATTCTTGTATACTTTGATTTAAATAAAGTATTTATTGAAAGATATTTTTTGACATAAAATTATTTATAAAGATGTTTTTTATTATATTAAAAAGGGTTATTTAAAATGGATATGTGATTTATTTGTTTTGAAAATTCCTTAATTTTAACCATAAATTGGTTTGATGGAAATCATAGGCCCTAGCCATCTATTGGATTTCAAAAAAGTATTCATATATTAACGGGAATCATTAAAGTTTTGGAAATGGGCTGTGATATTTATATCACATTCTAGGAAGTAGCTAAAGTTTGGTTTGATGAAATGTTAAATGTATTGGAATCTCATGTAGTGTTCTACGAAAATGAAATGATTTAAACATTGTTTTTAAAATGATTAATGTGAAAGAATCTATTTGATTTCTACCCTTGTACTTTTTTACCACTTTCTGTAGGTTATTTGGTTATATTCTCCCTCATGTTCATTTTTTATCTCCATGGGATTGTTATTTCTACCTTTTGTGGGGATGTGATTATTTATTATATGGTCACCTGTGATATATTCCAAAATTAATTTTTTTCAATGTTAGGGATGAGGGTAAGCCTTTTCTTGTGTCTTGTGTGATAGTATTGGAATGTTTATTCTTTTACCTCATATCCCCTTTTGGTCATGGGTATCTGAATATAATATGAGAGATCACTATCAAATTTATTAGTTGGTTCACAATCCAACAGTGAGACTCTTGACATTCTTAGAAAATTTATAATATTGGGTTGTAAAAGTAATCAGGATTGTGTGGGATAGTTAGATGGTGTGTTTTTTGGAATTTAGTGCATGATTTTAACTATTTCGTGGGGTTTTATACACTTATATGGTTAGATTCATTACATGTTAAGGATCTAGAGTAAATCCCATGGCACATTTAATTTCTAAATCAATTATATATGTTGGTTATTTTGATCTTGTTCTAGTGTTATCATTTCAACTATTTCATTAATATGGAATCTTTTATTGGTCATATTTATATATTATTTGTGATTGATGATTCATTCTAATTTTAATTACCCATATATGTGTTGGGTTATTTTTTTGGAAAATGGTTTTTGAAAAACATATTTTAAATTTAAATATTATTGTCTTGGTTATAATGTATATTTGTAATAGATTTTTTGGTGTAATGATATCTTATAGATGAGATATTTTCATAAAATGGCCACTTTTTATAAACCTAATTAAATACTTAATGAGATTAAAATGATTGTGTTTTTTTTGAATTTCTTAGTCTGTTATAAATTATTTCCAGGCATTTTTTATATTAGGAATAATGTAAATTATTCAATGAGTTGATTGTGGATTTGTTTTCATTTTAAATAAGTTATAATTTAATATTTTATTTTATAGAATTATTTTCAAACTAGAATTTATGAACATCTTCGGTAAACAAATTGTATTGTTTTGTTAGGTTTTGATGATAGACTAATATTCTTACATCACACCAATGTGTTTCTTATTCCAGGGTTTATGTTGGATCCATCCTTCACTCCCTAAGGCCGATGTGGGATGATTTTAGTGGTGGTGATCTACTAGAGGTTAAAATGAGTGGGTTTAGTCTTGGATCATGTTTTTTATATAGTTTAATATTATCATGCATAGTTTATAATTTTGTTTAATGATGGTGCTTAGGTTTATGAAAATGTGTTGTAACATTCTTGTAGGTTATGACATTCATGAAATGTATAAAAATTTTGTCTCTTATATTTCTTCATTATAATTTATTTTTATCTCTGATTTGATATAAATTGTTCTTAAATGGATTGTTATGATTCCTATAAACTTTTCTATAACCCATGAAGATGATGATTGCCCTTTTAGCCTTTTAGGGGACTAGGTTGTGTGTCAGGTTTGTTGGAATCTCAGGATAGGTCCTAATATCAATATTCCCCAAAATAATTCATTGGATTAAATTGACAATAATATTTACACTGTTTTTGTAATTTTTAATATTTAGGTGTATTCAAGTAAAAATTATATTTCTCTTTATGATTATTCATAAAATGAAAGAATTTTTCTTATGGGATGAAATGTTTTAAAGGGGTTTTATAGAGAAAATTAAATATTAAAAATAAATTATATATGATATGGTACCATAAAATTATAATTGACGGTATGTGAAAACTATATATCTCATGATGATGGGTGATATGAATATAACTTTCTATTGTATTGGGTAACGATATAGTCATAAACTGTGGAAATGTGGGAGATAACCAAATTGGTTACTTGAATAGAATCAACTAGGATTTAGTTTCTCTATCATGGGTTAAACAATAGTGAACAATGGTTATGAATATGATTCCCCAAGACACCAATATTGTTCTCTCATGAAGTGTTTTTATTTAAATAAACCTATTTCAACTGATGAGGAAATTTTATAATCATATTAGGGTGAATGGTTTTTTATGTAATGTTTTTCAATAGTTCTAATGTTACTCATGATGAATACATGGTTCTCTTAATATTAATAATGGGTTATAAAACATTTTTTTATAAAATTATTATTTCCACTTGTGAAAATGTTTTATTTATATTCTTAATGAGTTACAGAAAAATGGTTAATTTCATTATTGGCTATCAAATTTTTCACTTGACTAACATGAATTCATTATTTTTAGATACGTTAATAATATTTTTTTCATTCCACATTTCCTTATTTCTTTCACAGGATCTATGAAATAGATAAAATATTAGAATGACCCATATCTCCACTATGAAGATGTACTTTAGATGGAGAAAAAGTTTCTTGAATAAAATATAGTCTTAAAATTAAATATATTATTTATTTAAAACATGTGCAATGAATTAATGTTCCCACATTATTTTGAAATACTTTACATAATCCTCAATAACTCTAAAATGAAATGATCCAGAAAATGTTTGAATGTGAATCCAGTTTTATAAATCATTTTATATTTATGTGATTATGGAATGAGAGTTATAAATAATACTTAAATCAATCAAATTATATTTATCAATGAGTGAAATTAAATCCATGTTTATTATGCAGTAATTTCTTTAGAAAAAGGTAAATATAAAATGATTCAAAACAATTACCACAACATACCATATTGTATTACCTTCCTGACTAGTGAAATTAGTTAATGAAAAAATAAATAATAAAATAACACATTAGAGCTCAAAATCATGGTTATTTAAAATAATATTTTATTATAAAATTTTGATAAGGATGTTTTGTGGTCATCTATATAATCTTAATCATCTAACAACAAAATTAATTTCCGAAAATCAATAATTAAACATCAATTATAATGTATTAAAACATTCCAATAGATTAGTGAATATAAAATTAAGACTTTATTAGAAAATAAGTAATAAAAATAATTAAACATCATTCTACAAAAATATTTTTCTAAAATTTCAAAAAAATGGATCCATTACATTAAAAACAAAATTCTACGCATTCCTTGTACAATTTTTTTAAAAAATTTTGAGAATATAAAAGTATGTCTTATTAGGAATAACACAATAAGGTTTTAGTCACATCAATATGTTTATTTTGTCTCATATATAAAGATAACAAACTCCTCATCCATTTCAAACCAAAGGACTTCAATCAGTGATTTAAAATGAAAAATCCAAAATACAAGGCACACCACAAAATGGTTACTATCGTCTATTCGTTGTTCATTCAGTTTTATAATGTGATTTTTATGCCATTTTAATCATTTAAATTTTCATTTTAAAAAATAATTAATCATATAATTATAATTTAGAATTAAAATTAAAATCATTATTTATGTATATAATATTGGCATCAACTTCCCCAAAACTTAAAATTTTTCATTTCCTTGAGAAATATATCAACGAGATCACAAAAAAATATCATAAATTCCAAAGATAATAAATAACTAAAAATTCAAATATTTATAATTGAAAAAATATAAAGATCGCATTAATGATAATTTCAAATTTCCAACTCTTAATAAAATATATGTTATACTATATTATGTCAATTTGAAAATTAATTAATAAATTTCATCACTGATTAAAGAACATGATTTTTTTTCTTGAATGATGATTATTTAATGATTTTGATTTTACTTCATAATTAATCACAAAATAAAAACTCTTCATTAATTTTTATTTCAATTTTATTCATTTATATATATGATGAATCGTTTAATAGTTAATTAGAAATATTGAGTCCCAAACACCTGGATTTTTGTGAGAAGACATATTCTTGACATACATGATTTGATATTAAATTAAGAGACCAAAATTTAAACTTCCACAATGATGATTTTAAAAAAACATAATGAGTAATTGTACATCTATATGACAATATTGGTATATTGATTTTGAGAGTTTAAAATACATTCAATGAAAACCCATATCTTTCTCATAAAAGTTCTTTCTTTTTCATTATAGAAATATTTTATTACCCCTTAAAAATTATTCAGTTTGTGACACAAAAATTCCCATGCATGATACCTTTATAGATACATCTTACTTATAATCATTTTTCTTAACCTAAGTCAATGAATTCATAAGAAGGGTCTTCTAAGATCATCAAAAAGTTTAATTTTAAATCAAAATATATTATAAAATAAAAAAGGGATTAATAATAAGTAAATAATAAAGATTAATAAAATAATTTCATATAAATAATCACCTAAGCATGAAATATATCAAGTAATAATAAAATAAACAATCACTTTGATAATAATAAATTATTTCATAGTGATTGAATATATATTTTCAAACAACATAAATAATAAAATAAATACCCTATTCCAAGACATCAAAAATCATGGAACATACATACACTAAATATAAAAGATATTTTGTGTCAGGAGGCCTACTAATGTATAAAGGGGATATCTAATGTCAGTCCCAACACATAACATTCTAAGTCAAATGTATTCATCATATTAATGAAACGAATAAAAATTAAATAAATATTAAACTTAACGTAGTAGTGAACAATAACATTGAAAAAATAATGGGAATGGGATAATTTAAATTTATGTATTAACCGATCAACATAAGTAAATAATTATCCTTATATAACTAACAACTATATAGATTTTCAATGTTTCTATAGTAAATAAACAGAACACAATTCTTTGAACTCACCACCAATATAATTTATATAAACTGAGGTTTTACAGATTAAAGAGTGATGAAAATATAATAAAGTAAACACTAGAAATTATTTAGAACATAATAAATGATAATAAAGAATATATTAATGAATGAGAAAATCAATTCAGAAAAATGATTGTTTTAATAAAAAGCATGTCCGTGGGAAAATAGATAAGATAATTGAATTGAATCAATTGTAAATATTTTTACTTTAATGATTTTATAACTTTTCTAAAAAAATTAAGTTAAAAATCAAATTCAAAAATAATTTTAATAGATTACATGAATCCAATTAAAAATAATTAATTTTCAAAAAATATAAAAAAAATTCAATCATGAATATAAATTATACCTAAACAAACTAATTTAGAGTATAAGATAAAAATATAGATAAGGGGAGTGGAATGCCTTATAAAAACATTTAAGAAAATAATAACTACTTAAATTTTTTATTAAAAAATGGTGGGAATATATATTTCATTATAAAACCATAAAAATATATAATAGAATAAAAATTATAAATTAATTTCATGATTGTGGGGAATTTATTTCATGTTCCAAATGTTTAAAATCATATTTTTTTGTAATTTCGTAATGAAATTCCAAAATTATTTTTATTTAATACAATAAAAAGAATATTTTAAATTATAATAAATATAAATAAAATTTAACTAGGCTTGAATTTTATAAATAACTTATGGTCAAATAAAAACATTTTTTAGGAAAAATAAAAAATATAGTCATGGAGGACATGGATTTTTGAACCCAAAAAATATGGCCAACTTTTCATGTATACAATATTTTTGTTAATTTGAGTACTAAAGAGAGTAAAATAAAAATAATTCACTAAAAGAATTTAAATAAAAATATTATAATAAAATATTCTGGGATTAGGGTATAAATAACATTTAATTTTCCCAAATACGAATTAAAATATAAATAACCCTGGAAAATAACATTGTAGAATACACCTTTACAGCTTTGGTATGCTTCATATCAAAATCAATTAAAATTAATAACATGATATGGTAATGTAAATAACATGAATTATGTAAAATATCTTGTGAAATTATATTCATGGGGAAATAAGAAAACAATATAAAGGAAATAGGAGTCAAATTTATGAAATGCCTCAAAATATGGATTTTTGATGTGAGAAACCATTACAATGATCGTCACATTTGATGTAAGGATAAATCAATGTGGTGATTATGTGAAAATAAATTAATACATATAATATAATTGAATATAAAACATAAGACAATAAATTTTCATAATACACATAATCATGGAATAACATAGATAATTAATATGTGACATAACAAAATTAAAAAATGAGTTATGAATCCCCACACGTGAAGTATTATTTTTATTAGTGCATTCAATAACATCATAAATAATATGATTATATTTATTATTTAAATTATCTCAAACCATAACATATAAATATCCTTATTTTCATCCCACTTAATTCACTTATAATCATATTTCATTAAATTACTAAAACGGTATTGTTCACACCGACCATTCTATGTTCCTTCGGTATATAATCTGAGAAAATAATGTAGTATAGTTTTAATGATTATATGATATATTTTGGTATTTTCATGACCTCTAAATGTTTCAAGGTATACTATTAAAATTATTAGAGAGGTAAATAAGTATAATAGTTTATTAAATAATTACAATTTGGGGAATTAACCTTAATAAGAACGTTTTTACCGATAAAGATGAATATTAATGAATTACTCTTATAATTTAAATAAATGTTTTTTTATAATTTATAATTTACCAGTAATGAATTATAATAATAATATTACATTTATATTAATTTCATAATCAATATGAAAAGTCAAATAACAAAGAACACATTAAATATAATCCGTAATTGAGCACAAGGTATAATATCATAAGAATAAATAAAGGTTAAATAATACCATGTAAATAATAACATGAGTTGGAGAATTATCTATTGATATAATAAATATTAATATAATATTAGGGACATCAATATAACAATTCAAAGTGATGGATATCATAATTTTTTACTTTAAAAATTTAACGTTCTGGCCTCATGCCTTGAATTATTACATAATTGGGTAATACCTAGGCCAAATACCAAAACTAGTTTATCTTGTTAGACCTACTGGTATATAGGGGTGTTATTAAATGCCCCACCCATCACATACTAAATAAATTTCACTCATCATATGAGTAAACAATACAACATAATGAATGATTATTAATAATTAAGAACTACATATAAAGTAAGAACAAGCATAGAAAATACGAATAGTTTCCCCAGAAAAACTGATCATAGACCATCGAAAAAAAAGAAAAGGTATGGTATAATTTCAACATACCCATAGTGTAGTGTAATTAAAATTAACATATGTTGTTAGAGGTAAAAGAAAATACAATAAATAGTCATTTAAAACATTCTTGTGGAAATTACCCATTTCACCATAAAATAAATTTAAAAAAAAAGAATTTATGAAAAATTAGGAAAAATATATTATTTAAAATGAAAAAAATAAACATTTAAAGGAAGATTAAAATAATTTATTCTTCAAAATATTAGGATTTTATATTCATACTTGGTATTATAAAACAATTATTTTATTTAGTTTTTTGCTAAAAATAAAAAAATTACATCATTTGGAAAATGCTAATAAGATTCCATAAAAATAATTTATGAAAACTGAGAAATGGGTAAATTTTCATTTAAATATTCATATAATAATATTAAAATCATTCTTGAAAACATTTGAATGATAATATTAAAATTTAAGAAAAACAATTTTCGACTCAATAAAAACAAAGTTGGTTTTCCTTTAAAACATTCTTTTAGCCTCTTGAGTTCCCAAAACAATGGAAATAATTGGAACACAGTAATATATAGAAATAACCATAATAGAATAAAATATATTAGGTTTAATATAGAAAGATAAATTAATTCCCACAATAGATACCTAAACATTAACAATCATGAATACTGATGATATTGTGAAATAAACCCTTACTACGTTGGTAACTTTGGAATCATAACCTCCATGAAAGATATATATTAAAATTATACATTAAATACCATGAATATAAATATATTCCTGGAATGAAAACATAATGGGTTAGTCTATACATAATATAAAATAAACTAGTGGTGAATATGCTATATATCTCGTATAAGTAAAAGTGATACAAGAAATATTTATAAATATAATATAATTGAATTGAGAATTAATAAATGGATATAAAATTTTAAAAAATATATAATTCCTAAAAAAGTGGAAATAGTATATAAAATAATTTATTTCTCAATTCACATATAATCATGTAATAACAATGTCGATGAATTAGATGCATATCCCAATGAATGGAAATTTAGTTAAGAAACCCTTACTATAAGGTAAACATCAGGTAAAATCATCTTGTATGAAATATTTATAATTGAAACAATACATACCATAATGTATTAATGATTGATAATATAAGATTAAATAGTTTTGACATACACATTATAAAATAAATTAGGTTCATAACATTATAATACATCTCAACGAAGTGAAATTGAGATAAAACCCCCTATCTCAGGTCTGACATCTCATATACATATTTTATCATCCAAAAAACCAACTTTTTTAATGTATTCATTTTATTAGTATTTTTTTCAATATTTATTATTATTATTATTTTATTTACTACCATGTTATATTTATTTTCTTAATCAATTTATTTCTTGTCAGATGTTTTGATGATATTCAGTTCATATGTCCAAAATTTATTCTGTATTTTGACTATGTTCAAATAATCCATTATTTTGTCATATATTGAATAATAAATAATGAAATAATTACCATTTTTAAACATCAATTATTCTTTTAAAAACCAAGCATGGAATAAAATTATGAAAAATGTGATCGATAAAAATATTGGATATGGTAAATTTTACGTATGTGTGGGAAAAGTTCAATTTTTAAATGATATGAATGAAAAGACGTTACATATTATTTTACATTAAAAAAATTATAAATATTTCATAAAAATTATAATTTCATTAAATAAATATATAAATTTCATCAATCTGATGTAGTGATGTAAAATGATTTGTATAATTTTATTGAGTCAGCAGTTTGTACGTATGCTTAAATGACATTATATGTTTTCAATGGATGGAAATTTAAGAATATAAATGATAATACATATATTTTAAGAATGAAAAATATGAAAATTTATATCATATATAATCATTAAATATTTTATTATAGCCACATACGAGAGTAATATATTGAAAACTAACTACATTAGTTCGATAGGCGGTATCCTACCGTACACACGAACGATAGTTTTGTTTCAGATTAGATACAAGATGATATTGGTATAGGGAGATATTCTAAAATAAAAATATATCAGTATATTAATGTTTTATTTTTTATTAATGAATTTTTTTAATATTATTTGAAGGATGTAGAAGATGTAATAATACTAAAACATTCTATGAAATGCTATACGACTTTTTCAGAAAACATCCTCTTTTTTACACCTCAATCCCTCTAAGAATTATATTAAACAAATAATAAAACCTCTAGAATGTGGTAAGATATGTTTTTACTACATTTGGATAACAATTTTCATATCCAAATTGCTCCGAATATGTGGATAAAATAAGAGAATGTATGCCCTTTTATAAGTGGGGGGAAGGGAATTATTTTAATTTCTTAATGTATTAGAATAATATAGATTTATTTTGACATTAAAGTGGATCCATTATGATAAAATTATTATATAATATAATTTTTAATTTGAATCATATTATACAGTATAATTATGAAATGTTTATAAGACATTTTAACCCGTATATTTTTTTTCTAACACCCACTATCCATTTTGACGATGACCATGATATCAATATTTCTTACAACAATGGGGTTACGAATGATACCATAAAAGGTAAAGTGGGTCATGAATATAACATGGTTTATATTTTAAACCACATATAATTCCTTCAGAATATGATATAATTTTTTTTATTTATAAATAAATTAGTAAAATATTTTTTATTTTAAAAAATAATTATATATATTTTTAGAAATATATGAGCATTTTAACATAATGTGTGTCTATCTAATTTAAAATGATTCTAAAATTGAATTCATTAAATATATGGATTAATAAGTCATAATATAATCACATAATTAAATTTATATCGGTTAATATATCATTTCATATCTTTTTTTTACCCTTGGTCAAATTTGATTGTCTTTAATAGTGGTAATACCTATTTAAATAGGAAATTGCTGTAATTTCAATTAATATGTGACAATTGGATTTTAAATTAGAACTATATGAAATTTTAGACCATTTATCATCTTAATTTCTCTCATTTAAATTTTTATATAATTTTTAAATAATTATGTAAAACTTATTTAATGGAAGATATCATTTATTTCTTTTTTGATAGTATTTATAGAATTTGAGATTGAAAACATAAGTACGAAAAATTAATTAATATATAAACCATTAAAAATATAAAATATATTTTTAAATATTAAAAATTCAATTGAATAATTAAATCACTAAAATAATATTACTGTTATAATTTTTAAAAACATTGACTATCTTTTTCAACTTCTTGTACAAGTAGTGTGTCAGCATTGATTTTGAATTTAAGGAATGTATGTCAATACAAAAAATTAAAAAACAAATCATGATAAAAAATAATTTATATTTATAATACAAATGTATATAAAAAAATATGTATTTTAATCCCTATCAGAAAATAGTAATGATATTACATGAAATGAAGTGTCATTTTGGAATTTATCTTTTTTTTTAAATATTATTAATGACGAAATGAATATTAAATTGAAAAAATGTCATATTTTATATTTTTCAATTATTATGTATGTAGTGTATTCATTGAATGACATAATTGAATGTTTTACAAAAATTTGAAGCCATAATACATTAGTTGTAACCCTACTGAAACCATTTTACATTTTTATGGGGAGAAAATTATTATGATTAATAATCATAAAACAAAATATTAAAGGAAATGATTTTAAAATTTTATACCTCTATAAATAATTTATTGAATCCATTTTAAGATTTAATTAATATATGTTTCATAAATTAATCTTAATTAAAATGAAACACCCATCTAGATATTGTTTTTTAGAGAACAATAAGCATTTTATGTTATGAAATGTTTATATAGAAAATTTAGAAATAAAATTGATTCCAATAAAATAAATTAGATTGATAATAATATATTAGAACAAATACTAATTCGAAGAAAATTAGAAATAAATTTTATCTTTTTAAATTCATGGACCAAAAATAATGTTTTCAATGAAAATTAGTATTTTCACTATTCATTAGAAGGTCAATATTTTCAATATTATGATAAAAATTCACTCAAATATAATTTTTAAATAATTATTTCAAAAATGATATACTTTTTATTAATTTTTTTTATAAAATTTCATGAATGTAATTAAAATATACTATCAGAAAAAAACAGAATCATTTTTGAGGAAAACTTTTTCTTGAATAATAATATTACTTTTTTAAAATTAAAATATCATAAAAAATATTCAATTAAAAAATATTAATTATAACTTTTATATATTTTCATAATATATTTAATAGTACTCATACCTTCTAATTCAATATCTATATCATAAGTGTGACATTTAAATAATCTAACTTTCTAGTTTTGTTAGGCATGATGTTGTGTTTAATATATGATACTAAATATAGTGTTCATTTAAATATTGTGTTGATACATTACCCCATCCCTTTTAATAAATTTCATTCCAAAAAGTTGAACATGATCTTGGAAATCAATGTTTGAAATTTGAAAATACTTTTATTAGCTCACATAAATAAAATTTTAAAAAATATTTATCGCTAAATTGGGAATGGGAATTATGAATGTCATCTTGAATAACATGTAACTAGGTTTCCATATAGGATAAAATTTTTAGATAGTGTATATATATACATGGAGAAAAATAAATATCCTAATAATTATTGAGATTCAAATATAACATCGATCACATGAATTTGAATGATCTTGAGAATGATAAAGAACATAAAAAAGTAAATCTATAAGGATTTATAAAGACCATAAATTCATTAGGAATGAATATAATATGACAGAATTTTTACAAGATCCTTTTTTTAATGAACTGAACTAAAATAAAACATTACCTCAATTTTTAGTTAAGACTTAACATTCCTTTATTTTTGTGCTCCTATAAGGTTTAGGGTTTTTTAGAACATGGTAATAACACATACATAACAAAAAAATATTTTTACAATTTGGAAACATATAATAAGAATACTATAAGGCCACAGCCTTAAACCTTACTTAATCTTGAGTTATTACAAGATTACACATTGATGATCTTTTCGGGTTTAGAGTTTTAGAGAATTAGATCATAAAACTTGCATTACATTCCACATATAAACAAAGTGGTTACATAAATATATTATTCTTATTTCCCATCAATGGAAACATATTTAAAATAAAACATGGGTTCTTTCTTGACACTTCCTTGACACTATCATCATATCATGTACCTTTCCCTTGACCTGTGAAAAACATTTCAAAAAAACTTGGGATGAGCATAAAAATCTCAGTAAGGGATATAAAAATATGGAAAGGAAATATGGGTACATATATACATAATAATGAAATCATACTTTACCCATAAAACATAAGCACTTTAACATACCTCATCAAATCATGAATAAATAATAGAAATCATAAGACATAAAGGCAACTTGAGGCATTTATAACATTCTTACGTAGGGAGTAACCATCTTGGTTATGTTTGGAATACCCATCACAGTATATTCCCTAAATCTCTTTAGAGAAACCTTAACGGTTCACTCCTTCGTGTTACCCAATGCATTGGAGAGCTATAACGGGATCACCCACCCTTAGTCTATCACGGAACCACCTGTCTTCATAATAATGCCCAAGAACCTCAACATAATCGTATCACATAAAACATGCAAAAAGGAAACATAACATTTCCAACATTCAATCACAAGATATCAATACTACACATTGATATAAGAACATTATGAAAACAATTTTCAATACCAAAATAAAAGATAAGTAAAACATGGTATTTATTTTTCTTTAAAAAAAAGGTATGGCTTATAGAGGAAGCCGAAACTCAAATAATGGTCACGGCAGCGGAGAAGTCGTTGTCGCCGCATACATACGACAAAAAAATTCCCTTTTGTCATTTAGTAAACGCTTCGTATAAAAAATATTCCTTTTGGATAATTGTAAAAGTCAAAGGGGTTTATACACCGTATAAAAGAAGGTTTTGTATAAAACAAAATACGCCTCAATGAAAGGAGACTGAGACGAAGTCCCATACCTCGGGTCCGACTTGACTCGGTCGTTCTTTAATCTATTGAATAATAAACTTTAGTTAATTTCTACTTGTTTAAGATCCTTTTTCATGTTCATTATTCCTTTTATATCACTTATTTCCATGTCATGAACACTATGTAATTATTTTAGTTAACAACGGTCGTTTTAACGATCATTGGTACTTGAGTCAAAAATAAGACCTTTATAATTACAATTTGTTCATGTATACATTATATCAAGAATTTTATTCATGATGTAGATATCATATATGTCATATATATCCAGGAAATGCATGAATTTATAATATTACATAATCATTTAGAGGTAAGAAATGAAATGCACCGTTCGTGGAGACGGTGAGCCGTACGTACGCATGAACACTAATTTCATTTCTATTTTGTATTTTATAGAATGGAATCATAATGATATAAAGGTATATTATAATTACAGTATAATATCATATATAATATCATAGTTCCATCCTTTATACATCCCACATATGGTATTTAACGAATCAAATCACTTTGAGGGGCGATAGTCTGCACTTTCTTAAATGAAGATATCGCGTTTACCCATAATGGAAACCATAAAGGTATGCCCAAAATGAAAAATACATAAGCCTAAGGAAAACATAAACATATTATATATCATATATAAATATAGTGTCATCTTAATGGCCACCATTTAAGGTGTTAAAAGAATGTTGAACAATCATCGTTTCGGGAGGCAAAAATTCACCATCCACGGAAACAGTGTATTCTTTAACCGTTATATGTAGGTGTGTGTAAGTGTAGCTCGAATACTTCTTATAAAAACTTCCTAGTATATTGAAGATACTGTATTTGTTACAAAAGAAATGAATAAAAAGAGTTTAGGGGTTTGGAGAAGTAAAATAAAACAAAAGGACTCAAGTGAAGACATTACCTTAAAATCGGGTAACTCCCTTTGGTTTGAGATAAAAGGCTTCCTTGTGAAGACTTCTGCCCAATGTGAGGCTTCAAGGAGTAATATAGGGAAGTGTAGAGACAAAATGGGCAGGGGTTGGCTGAGCCAAAGGCTTTGGGAGTGTGGGAAATGAGGTATAGGTGGGGGCCTTTTATAAGAGGAGAGTAGGGGCACTCTTGTAAAGTTACAAAATGTTACATTATTTTCAAACGAGTTTCGGATTTTAGAGGTCCCACATTAATGTATTTCGAGGATAAGGTGGTGAGGGTTCTAAAGACACTAATCCAATTTGTTTTTGGACATGTTTATGTCTTAGAGTTTACATTATCTTTCCATTTTATTTAAATCGTTAAATAATGAGGTCATCGTTGCATCATCATGATGTCATTAATAATTTAATTTATTTAATGTCTAAAAATTATAAAAAATACTATTATGTAGTAAATATTTTTATATTTCCAATGACTATTTATAGTCAAAAATATGACTTGAATAACACCATATAAAAATTGTTTTAGTAAAACACCTCATGTGTGTGTCATTTTTACTTTAACATTAAATAAAAAGTTATTTATGTCATTTCCGAACCAAAGTGGCTCCATGGGGTCCCCAAGTTGACCCATGGCTTTTATGGGTCGGCCATGACACATCCAATGAGGGTAGGACATGTTTCATGCTCATCTCATTTTATTAAAATATTATTTTTACCTTAAACTACACTAATTACCACTAATCGCGATTAAGAACTTAAAAGTTACTTTTCAACAAAAAATTATTTTAATCTTATTAAACCAAATTTTACTTCTTAATGACAACCATGTATGTCGGATTTTTGAAAATCAAATCACAGAAGTGGAAAAGTTTCATTTAAACGAAAAATCAGTTTCTTTAACTACCACTTAGTGGTTTCACTATTGATCAAAAAATGAAGTTTTTCAGAAAGATACCAAAACTTCACCCTAAGCTATGTTTGATATTCCGAATTCAAAAATGATGTCTATTTTAAAAAATTCAAAACATATAAGTCACATTAATTAATTTAATAATTAATTCCCGATGTCATGACAAATAGCATGTTTTTATGAAACAATAAGTATCAAAAGATTGACACTAGTTTAAGTCCGATTTCAAAGTAAAATTAATTCCAACGACCACTATTGGATTTAATGGTAAAAATATATTCTAATGCCACTTCAAAACCAATTCAAAAGATAATCTAATAATATAAATAAATTATATTAAAATAGAGGTTCTGAATTAAAATACAACATTTTCACTATTCATTAAAAATGAACCTTATCCGAAAAATACCAAAAATTCACACAAAGTAAATTTTGATGTCCCAATCATAAAGAATAAGTTTATTTTGACAAAAATAGCTCATAAAATTGTCAAAATATAGATTTAAAAATGGTTTTCCAATAAAAGGCAGTAAAACAATCTTATAAAAATATTAGTGTATTCCATGCTTAAGATTGGATTTATTTTCATTTTAAGCCTCTAAAACACTATATAATTCATTAATAGGCATAGATAAAAATATCTATTATTCATTACTTACTTGGGATGTTACATCCTTCCCCTCTCTAGAAAAATGCATCCCCGCAATTTATTTACTTACCGAATAAATGGGGGTACTTATCCCTCATTGCATTTTCAGATTTCCATGTTCCCTGTTCCATCATGTGGTTTTTTCACAAAACATTTACCTGATTAATCACCTTATTCCGTAACACTGGCTCCCTGTAGTCAAGAATCTGGACCGGTTTTTCCTCATAAGATAGGTTCTCTTCCAGCTGAACTACCTCTAGACTCAAAACATGAGATGGATCTGGCATATACTTTCTCAATATCGAAAAATGAAAAACATTGTTTACCTGAGATAAAATCGGAGGTAAAGACAGTCAGTATGCAATTGATCTAACTCTCTCTAGAATTTCATATGTTCTAATGAACCTTGGACTCAGCTTTCCTTTCTTACCAAATCGCATCACACTTTTCCATGGGGAAACCTTGAGAAAAACATGATCACCAACCTCAAAAGATAGATCATTCCTCCTGTTGTCCGCATAACTCTTCTGCCTGATCTGAGCTGTTCTCGTGTGTTTCTGAATCAGCTGAACTATTTTTTCCATCTCTTCTACCAATTATGGTCCCATCAGCTTTCTTTCACCCACTTTATCCCAAAAAGCTAGAGTTCGACACCGCTTCCCATATAATGCCTGAAATGGTGCCATCTATATACTAGAATGAAAACTGTTATTATATGAAAATTCAACCAATGAAAGATGTTGGTCCCAAATTCCCTGATAATCCATCGAACAAGCTCATAGCATATCCTCCAAGGTCTGAATTGTTTATTCTAAGTTCCCATCTGATTGAGGATGAAATGCTGTACTAAAATTTAATTCAGTACCCAATGACTTCTGAAGGCCTTTCCAAAAGTTAGAAGTGAACCTGAGATCACGATCAGATACAATAGAGAGAGGAACTCCATGTAACCTGACTATCTATTTAAGATACAAATGGAGAAGTTTATCTAGGGGAAAAGTATCTCGTATAGCAAGGAAATGAGAAGATTTAGTCAAGCGATCAACAATAACCCAGATTTCATTATTACCTCGAGATGTCTTCGGTAATCCCACCAAAAAGTCCATGGATATATTCTCCTATTTCCACTCTGGAACTGGTAAAGGCTAAAGCATCCCTTTCAGTAACTGTTTCTCTGCTTTAACCTGTTGACATTTCAAACACTTCACAGTAAAATCAGCAATATCTCTTTTCATTCCATCCCACCAGTAATACTCACGCAGATCTCTGTACATCTTAGTACTTCCAGGATGAACAGAAAACGGAGAACTATGAGCTTCACATAACAAATCTCTCTTAAACTGTGAATCACAAGGCACACACAATCTCTTCCCAAATCTCAAAACACAATAATTATCAATGTTGAATTCAGGCAACTTACCTTTTTGAACCAGCTCTACCTTTTTCTGCAACTCAATGTCTTGCTTCTGTGCTTGCTTGATTCTATCTGATAAAGATGATTTCAGTGATACCTGAAACAAAACAGAATAAATTCATGCACCAACAACTTCTATGCCAAATATCATCAAATCCTTAACCAACAGATCACGTTCCAAATGCAACATTGTTAATGAAGCATTAATTTTTCGACTCAAAGCATTAGCCACTTTATTTGCATTTCTCGGATGGTAATGAATTGTACAATAATAATCCTTGATTAATTCCAGCCATCTCCTCTATCTCATGTTTAAATCTTTCTGAGTGAATATATACTTTAAACTTTTGTGATCAGTATATATTTCACACATTACTCCATACAAATGATGTCTCAAAATTTTTAAAGCGAAAAAACAGCAGCTAATTCCAAATCATGTGTAGGGTAATTTACCTCATGAGTTTTCAACTATCGTGAAGCATAAGAAATTAACTGATCATTCTGCATTAAGACACAACCAAGTCCTTTAAATGAAGCATCACTGTATATTACAAACTCACCATTCCTGGAAGGTAGTGCCAAAACTAGAGCATTCACCAATCTTCTTTTCAATTCCTGAAAACAATCATCACATTCTTTTGTCCAGATAAACTTAACACCATTCTGAGTTAGCTTAGTCATTGGACTAGATAACCATGAAAAATTTTCAACAAACCTTCAGTAGTAACCTTCCAAACCAAGAAAACTACAGATCTCAGTTACATTTGTGGGTCTTGGCCATTCTTCAACAACTTTTATTTTAGCAGGATCAACAGTTATGCCATCTTTCGAAGAAATGTGACCCAGGAAAGAAATTTGTTGCAACCAAAACTCACACTTGCTGAATTTCCCATACAATTTCATTTCTTTTAAGGTTTTCAAGATAACCCTTAAATGACTTTAATGATCCTCTTTACTTTTAGACAACACCAAAATATCATCAATAAAAACAACCAACAATTTTTCACTAGAGTCAACTGAGCCATCACTGCAACAAACTGTTTAGTTCTGATTCTGACCATCTCAGGATACTGATTTGAAAGGTCATTTCCCTCTATATGCCTTCCTAGAAAAGTTGTTATGTTTCCTCTATGAAAAACCATTCTTAGCACAGAAATATCTTAGGTGAAGCAACATAGTAATCTTTAAATGCTATATCATTTCAATCGTACCATATATTAACTTATAATTTTACACTTTCTAACTCCTAAAGTTGTCTAAACCGACCTCTGATACCAACTATAAGGCCCCAGCCTTAAACCTTACTTAATCTTGAGTTATTACAAGATTACACATTAAGGATCTTTTCGGGATTAGAGTTTTAGAGAATTAGATCATAAAACATGCATTACTTTCCACATATAAACAAAGTGGTTACAAAAAGATAGTATTCTTATTTCCCATCAATGGAAACATATTTAAAATAAAACATGGATTCGTTCTTGACACTTCCATGACACTATCATCATATCATGTACCTTTCCCTTGACCTGTGGAAAACATTTCAAAAAAAAACTAGGGATGAGCATAAAAAGCCCAGTAAGGGATATAAAAATAAGGAAAGGAAACATGGGTACATATATACATAAGAATGAAATCATACTTTACCTATAAAACATAATCACTTTAACATACCTCATCAAATCATGAATAAATCATAGAAATCATAAAACATAAATGCAACTTGAGGCATTCATAACATTCTTACGTAGGGAGTATCCCTCTTGGTTACGTTTGGAATACCCATCACAATATATTCCCTAAATATCTTCGGAGAAACCTTAACGTTTCACTCCTTCGCATTACCCAATTCATTGGAGAGCTATAACGGGCTCACCCTCCCATAGTCTATCATAGAACCACCCGTCTTCATAATAATGCCCAAGAACCTCAACATAATCGTATCACATAAAACATGAAAAAAGGAAACATAACATTTCCACCTTTCAATCACAAGATATAAATACTACACATTGATAAAAAAACATTATGAAAACAATTTTCAATACTAAAATAAACGAAAAGTCAAACATGGTATTTATTTTTCTTTTTTAAAAATGGTATGGCATGTAGAGGAAGCCGAAACTCAAATAATGGTCACAGAGGCGGAGAAGTCGTTGTCGCCGCATACGTACGACAAAAACATTCCCTTTTGTCATTTGTTAAATGCTTCGTATAAAAAGATTCCTTTTGGATAAACGTAAAAGTCAAAGGGGTTTATACACCGTATAAAAGAAGGTTTTGTATAAAACAAAATATGCCTCAATGAAAAGAGATTGAGACGAAGTCCCATACCTTGGGTCCGACTTGACTTGGTCATTCTTTAATCTCCTGAATAATAAACTTGAGTTAATTTCTACTTGTTTAAGAACCATTTTCAAGTTCATTATTACTTTTATATCACTTATTACCATGTCATGAACACTATGTAATTATTTATGTTAATAACGGTCATTTTAATGATCATTGGTACTTGAGTAAAAAATAATCCCTTTATAATTACAAGTTGTTCATGTATCCATTATATCCAGAATGGTATTCATGATGTATATATCATATATGTCATATATATCCAGTACATTCATTCATTTATAATATTACATAATCATTTAGAGGTAAGAAATGAAATGCACCGTTCATGGAGACGGTAAGCCGTACGTACGCATGAACGATACTTCCATTTCTATTTCGTATTTATAGAATGGAATCATAATTATATAAAGGTATATTATAATTCCAGTATAATATCATATATAATATCATAGTTCCATCCTTTATACGTCCCACATATGGTGTTTAACAAATCAAATCACTTTGAGGGGGCGGTAGTCCGCACTTCCTTTAATGAAGATATCGCGTTTACCCATAATGGAAACCATAAAGGTATGACAAAAATGAAAAATTCAGAAGATTAAGGAAAACATAAACATATTATATATCATATATAAATATAGTGTCCTCTTAATGGCCACCTTTTAAGGTGTTAAAATAATGTTGAACAATCATCGTTTCGGGAGGCATAAATTCACCATCCACGGAAACAGTATGTTCTTTAACCATTAGCTATAGGTGTGTGTAAGTGTAGCTAGAATACTTATTATAACATCATCATAGTATATTAAAGATATTGGAGTTGTTACAAAAGAAATTAATAAAAATAGTTTAGGGGGTTGGAGAAGCAAAATAAAACAAAAGGACTCAAGTGAAGACATTACCTTAAAATCGGGTTACTCCCATTGGTTTGAGCTCAAAGGCTTCCTTGGGAAGATTTCTGCCCAATGTGAGGCTTCAAGGAGCAATATAGGGAAGTGGAGAGACAAAATGTTCTAGGGTTGGCCGATCCAAAGGCTTTGGGAGTGTGGGAAAGGAGGTAGAGGTGGGGGCCTTTTATAAGAGGAGAGGAGGGGCACTCTTGTAAAGTTACAAAATGTTACTTTATTTTCAAAAGCGTTTCGGATTTTAAAGGTCCCAAATTGATGTATTTAGAGGATAAGGTGATTAGGGTTCAAAATCCACTCATCCAATAGGTTTTGGACATGTGTAGGCCTTAGAGTTTACATTATGTTTCCATTTAATTTAAATCGTTAAATAATGAGGTCATCGCTGCATGATCATGATGTCAGTATTAATTTAATTTATTTAATGTCTAAAAATTATAATAATAATACTATGATGTGGGAAATCTTTTTATCTTTTCAATTAATATTTATATTAAAAAATATTACTTGTATAATTCCATGTAAATATTGTTTTAGTAAGACACCTCATGTGTGTGTCATTTTTACTTTAACATTAAATAAAACGTTATTTATGTCATTTCCAAACCAAAGTGGCTCCATGGGGTCCCCAAGTTGTCCCATGGATTTTCTTGGTCGTCCATGACACATCCAATGAGGGTAGGACATGTGTCAAGCTCATCTCATATTTTTAAAACATTATTTTTACCTTAAACTACACTAATTACCACTAATCGCGATTAAGAACTTAAAAGTTACTATTCACGAAAACATTATTTTAATCTCATTGAACCACATTTTACTTCATAATGACAACCATGTATGTCGGAATTTTTAAAATCAAATCCCAGAAGTGGAAATGTTTTATTTAAACGAAAAATCAGTTTCTTTAACTACCACTTAGTGGTTTCACTATTCATCAAAAATTGAAGTTTTTCAGAAAGATACCAAAACTTCACCCTAAGCTATATTTGATATTCCAAATTCAAAAATGATGTATATTTTACAAAATTCAAAACATATAAGTCACATTAATTAATTTAATAATTAATTCCCACTGTCATGACAAATAGCGTGTTTTTATGAAACAATAAGTATCAAAAGATTGACACTAGTTTAAGTCCGATTTCAAAGTGAAATTAATTCCAACGACCACTATTGGATTTAATGGTAAAAATATCTTCTAATTTCACTTTTAATCCAATTCAAATGATAATCTAATCATATAAATAAATTAGATTAAAAAAGAAGTTTTGAATTAAAATACAACATTTTTCACTATTCATTAAAAAATGAACTTTATCGGAAAAATACTGAAAATTCACACAAAGTAAATTTTGATGTCCCAATCATAAAAAATAAGTTCATTTTGAAAAACATAGCTTATAAAATTGTCAAAAGATAGATTTAAAAATAGTTTTCCATTAAAAGGCAGTAAAACAATCTTTTAAAAATATTAGTGTATTCCATGCTTAAGATTGGATTTATTTTCATTTTAAGCCTCTAAAACACTATATAATTAATTAATAGGCATAAAAAAAATATCTATTATTCATTACTTACTTGGGATGTTACAAATACAGCTTTTCCATAATATAAAATATTTAGAAAATAACTTGTTATATTATAATGAAAAATTAACATAACATTAAACATAAATTTTTCTTTCTTATTACACATCCTTAAACAATGTTAAAAAATTTAAAACATGGGATAAACAAAAAAATGAAGTATGGGACATAAAATAATGATAAAAAACTCAAAAGTATGTGAAAAAGAATCTAAATTTCTTTTCATAGTAATATTTAGTCTCAAAATAAATATTATTTTACTCAAGAAATTTTCTTCTATTCCCAATTATTTTCATAAAAATTTTCATAATAAAACATAATATAAATATAAAACAAATCAAGTGTTGTTTTTGAAATAATGATAAAATAATGAAAATTATTTCACGATGTTATACATTTGACCTATAAGATTTATTAAATTTTTTAAAAAAATTAACCACATTACATAGCTTTTACAAAATATAGGATTACCATAAAACCTCAAAGAAAGAATATATATAAAACATATAGGTATCTTGGGATATCTTTTTCTATATTGTTCTTCAAAATTGAATTAAAATATCATCAAAATATATAGTCAATGCATTGGAGGGATATCACAGACCCACAAATCTGTGTTTTATAACATGATCAATCATCCTGGGTAAATAATGTAACCATCAATCCATGGTTAATAACATAACCACCCATCATAGGTTATTAATGTAACTATCCATCATTAGTTAATAACATAACTAACCATCATCGGTTTATAACGAAATCATCCTACATGATTAATAATTTACATGACACATAAAATAATCATTATATACAAAATATTTCAATTTTTAATATTACACTTATAAAATATTCATTTCACCTATAAGATAAAATTTCTGGATTTTAAAATATATTACACAATGTAACCCCCTTTTTTAATAACAAAAATAAGGAAAGGGTTTTTTTAAATAATAAATATTTTAAACGAATCAAAACGTTAAATAATTTTTAGGTCGGAATGAAATGTATCATTCAACGAATTTGTTAAAATAGATCATTCATTTTTTTCTTTTTTAAAGCATACAAAACATTCCTCCAAAATATTTATTTTTGAAAGCCTCTCAAAGAAATTAAAAAAGGTATTAAAATGTTATATAAATACATTTATTTCTAAATAAAATAATAAATAAATCAATTTTAAGTATTTTTAAATTTAATATAATGATTTAGAAAAAAACCATTAATACATTTAGAACAATTTTTTTCATCAAATATTTCCTTACGTTGGTCTAATTCTTCACAAACATTATTTATTATCTAGAATAATATATGTATGTTAATTATATAATTTATTAAGAAACTTTTCAGGTTTATTATTAATATTTTAACTTATTACCATTTCATATTCAACTAACTTATCAATTAATCTTACATTGGTTGTTTTGATGATATTTGGATTATTTTCCAAAACTGAGATCAGTTTATAGACTATGGTAAAAGATTACGTTATTTCAATATATACATTACAATAATAAATAAATATTTATCATTTTAAAAGTTTATTTATACTTTCAAAACGTATCATTAATTTTGGTTATAAAAAATGAACTATGTTACAATTGTAGAGATAGTAGGTCATACAGTTGTGTGACTAACGTTCCCATTATTAAACGATCATTATTGAAAGAATATAAGAAATATTTTATTTCTAAAAATAATAACCATGAAATAAATAAAATATTATTTATTTAAATATACTAATATATATCATCCATGTTATTTGGTTATTAGAATGATCCACAACACTTCGTGGAGGTGATATTTCACTTGTATGCATGAATGTCGTTGTCATTTTTTAGTGTTTGGAAAGGTGAGGAATAAAATGATATATTATCTTTTATTAATGAAAAAATTGTATTTAATTTCATAATTGTTATATATATATATATATCACATATATTAATTAAATTTATTCTTATTACCTTTCATTTATGCTTTAGAGAAAAACAAATCACATCACTTTGTCTGGCGGTATTTCGTCGTATACACGTGCGATGTAATCATAACCCCCACAAAATGGAATGTATGAAGTTATATGTGGTATAATAATTCAGGGATTATAATTATGTTTCAAATATAATATATATTCTTTAAATTCATAATTATAACAATCCATGATAGAATATGGTGAAAGATGAAATACATCCATTTGTGAGTTTATAGTCTTCCACAGACACAAATGATGACTTCTTTTCCCATTATGCTGATGTGGAGTTAGATTTAGGTTTTTAAATAAACATAGTAACATATCATTATATTTTATATACTGGTGTTATTATATTATAATAATTAAAAAATATTTTATGGACGTTGAAGAAGAAATAAACTAAAAAAGCTTCATTAATCGTAATACCTCTTCTTCAGAAAACCTCCTTAGGTTAACAGAAAAAGACTTCTTGGGAAAAAAATTAAATCAGAAAGGGGTCCCTAGACCTTGTATAGAGAATTATTAAAGGTATTTTGGAATGTATAAATGGTTCCAAATTCTTTTATATTGTGAATAAGATATGATTGGAGAGGCGGTGGCATTTTATAAGAGGGGTATAGGACATACATGGAATATTTGATTAGAAAATGGTGTACCATAATTTTTCACATTTCATAATGCTCTAAAATGTATTATTATTTAGTAATATCAATTACAAGAAAAAAACTTGGAGATTAAATATAATTTTGAAATCCTTCTTTGTCATATTAACTCTTATATTTTTTATACTCCCGGTAAACACATTTTCACTTTAACTGTGGTAATAGATTTCTTACTATTTTCAATATTAATAATGATAAAAAAATTACATTTATCTATTTATATAATATAAATTATGATGATTTCATATATTGAATAATTTTTACCTAATACAATTCGAAGAATTTGAATAATTTAATTTTAAAAAAATCATAGATATCATGAAAAATCTGGTTTTCAAGATATGTATTTTTCAATCATAATATGTATTTTATTTACATTATAATTATAATATTACTGGTAGAAATTTTAATTTTTATATAAAAATATGTTATATATATTTAATTTAAATAAATTTTAATTATTTTTTTCTAGTTAATAAAAAATGAGAATCAGTATTCATGTAAAAATAGTTCTTAGAAAAAACTGTTTTAAATACGAAAAATAAATATATAAATAAAATAATATAAAGATGTTTCAAAATTAATTAAGTGGATTAAATATAAATAATTCATATTTATGTTAAATTAATGAATATTCAAAAAAATATTAAAATTTTTAATTAATTAATTTATTATAATGAAATGATAATTTAAAAAATTTGGAATTTTTTACTATTCATTGAAAAATCCATTTTTCAAGAAAAACCCAAAAACTTTTACCCAATGTTAATTATGATATGAAAATTTACAAAAATAAATCTTTTTTTAAAATAAAAATTATAAAAATTATATGTTAATATTTTAAAAACCCCTTCTAATAAAATAGTTTAATTAAACTAATTCCATTTTTAAATAAAAAATTACATAGTATTTTAATAATGAATATGAAAATTAAGTTTTCTAAAAATTATTAAATATGAAAATAATTTATTCTATAATTAAATAGATTTTTATATTCTTACTCCCCTTGATATATTTCTTTATTTCAATCATATTCGCTTATTAATTTAGTGGGGATATTTTTCTATCATAACATTTTTAGATTCTAATGTTTTTTCTTAAACCATTTTGGTTTTTCATAAATCCATAACTTAGTGAATCATATTATTCCATAAACGATGCTCTATATGTTTAATAATATAAAATATTTATTCCTCATAAGAATTATGATCTTCAAATTGAATGACATCAGGGATCAAAACATTATATGATTATATCACATATTTTTTGAATATTCAATCTTAAAATACATTGTGTACGATAGATAAAATCAAGGGAATAACCACACGATAGGAAAATAATCAAAATTTCCTTAGGATTTTATATGTTTAAATGAACCACATACATGAAATTTCCTTTTTCCAAAAACTCTTATCACTTTTTTATGGAGATAATTTCTTAAAAACGTGATCATCTACCTCAAAAGAATGTTCTTTCCCCCAAATATCCACATAAATTCTCTACCCAATATTAGTAGGTCATGCATTTTTTTGAATCATTTTATCCTTCAAAACCATTTTCTCTACCATATATGGTCCCTTAGACATCTATTATCCCACATCGTCCCAAAAAATTGGCATCTGATTTGTCATTTTATATAATGCCTCAATATGTTTCAACTTTTTAATTTAATAAAGATGATATTATTAAAAAATAATAAAAAGATATTTGATGATCCCTACTACCATGGAAATCCATTAAACAAGATTTAAAAATATATTCTAGGCTCTGAATCACTCACTCATACAATCTATAAGATTGAGGATGAATAGTTGTTCTGAAATTTAATTAATTACCCAACATGTTCAGATTACCTTTCAAAAAAATTATATTTGAACATGGGGTTATAGTCTTAAACAATAGAGATAAGAACTCCATATAACTGGACTATCTACATTAGATTAATATCAGAAATATGATCTAAGTTGATAATGTTTCAAATGGTAATAATATTTTTTCGATAAACAATAAACCAAATTGCATAATTAACTGGTAATGTCATTGGAAATCTCACATCAGAATCCAGGTATATATTTTCCTGTTTTATCTCTAGCACTATAAAAGGATGATCCATTCCCTGCAAAAAAATATTTTCTAACTTAACTTCTATTTATGATCAAAATTTCATCATAAATTCATAAATATCTATTTTTATTTCATAACAAAAATAAAAAACCTGATAGTTTATGTACATATTAGTGATTCAATGATAAACTAAAACTGGGTAACTATGATATTTACTCATCAATCCTCTCTTCTAGTGGGAATTACATAACACAGATAATATTTTTCAAAATCATAAAACACATTCTTTGTAAAAACTATATTTTGGAAACATTACCTTTTAACAAATTATTCATATTCTAATTGAAACTGATTCTCCTTATATGAATTTCTAATTTTTTTATGACACAGAATATTATACAAAAACCTGTAACAAAATATAATAGGTTCATGTATCGCCATCTTCTAGGCCAAAATTCATTAGATCATTAACCAAAGGGTCAGATTCCAAACATAAAATCGCAAATATAAAATTATTTTTCCATCTCAAAGTATTGGATAAACTGATTTATTTTCAACGATTATGAATAATAATCCAATCCTAAACCTCTATTAGTTAAAGAAATATTATCTACCAAATTTTTAACACATTCTGTGTAAACATATACATCAAACATTTGTAAGCAGTATATATCACAAATTTAATAAAATATAAATGATGCCTGAAAATTATTAAATAAATAACCATAGTAGTTAAATCTAGATCACATGCAGGATAATTTAACTCATGAGGTTTTAGTCTCCATGATGAATAAGAAACTAACTAATCATTGTGTATCTGTATACAATTGTATCCCTTCAATGAAGCATCACTGTAGATGTCCGATTAAAAATTTCAAGTAGGAAGGTCCAATATGTTAGCATTCTCTAAAAATCATTTTAGTTCATGGAAAAAATTACTAAATTATTTTAGTCATATGATTTTAACTCCTTATAATGATAACTTAGTCAACGGTCTAGAAAACCATGAAAAAAACCTCACAAATCATCAATAGTGACCATCTAATCGAATGAAACAATAATTAACTATGATATTTTTTGTCTTCTATATTATTAAAAAACAACTATTTTAGGAGAGTAATCCATTATTCCATATTCAAAAATAATATTCCCAAGGAACGAAATTTATTTCTACAAAAACACATACTTAATAAATTTTTTATATTTTTCTTTTCATTTATAATTTTTAAAAAATTACATAGGTCAATTTTATGTACTTAATAGATTTTAGAATATTAAATAATATCATAAATAAATATAACTATAAATATATCGTAGAACTCATCATGAATTATATTCATAAGGTTTTTAAATACATCAGGAGAATAATAACCAAAAGGGTATAAATAAAAACTATTAATGACCATATCAAGCCAGAAATGTAGTCTTTGTAATGTTTTCTTCCCTCGTATCAAATTTATAGTACCCTGAACTGATCTAAATATTTGAAAAATGTTGTTCTCTATAGATATAATCAAATAATTCATTGGTATAAGGAAAAGGATACTTATTCTTATTAGTGATGTTAATAATGGATCTAGATCCAATGAAATGTCTCATTGAACCATCTTTATGTTTCACAAAAAAATGATATCCTAGTTGTGAAATTCTATGTCGAATGAAACCATTATCTAAAAACTCATAAAATTTATTTTTTAATTCTAAAATATAAAATTTAGATATTCTATAATGGTGTTTTGAAATAGGTATCATATTAGAAACTATGTCAATAAAAATTCATCATAATGATCATGAATAATAACAGTAAAATTATAAGTAAATAAATATATGTATTTTTTCATGACTAACACATCACTAATTTTAGTATGTTATTTTTTTATCAATATGAGATATATAACTTTCCTTTACATGTCAAATCAATTTCATAACATATTAGTATGTTATCAATGGTATAAAATCATTGAATAAAACTATAATATCTCTAAAATTTTCCTTACTATGATAAAATTAATTATAATAAATACTTAAAACGATATGAAACTCTAATATAATAAGTTCAACATGATTTTAAAGAAATGACATTATAATATTAATACTTGGAATATTCATAAATTTTTGGTTTCATGAATATTTATACCTTTATTTCTCACCAAATGTTTTCTCATAATTTCATGTGGTGAACTTCCAAATTTACATGAAATTTCCTCATAAATAAACGAATACAAAGACCCAGACTCAAACAAGGCTTTTGGTATAATTTTAAAAAATAAGTAACATACTAGCAGCAACTTCATTTGATGGCCCAAAATTACATTTTACAGTTGAAACTGATTTTTCCATATATTATTTCATTTGGTGTTGCTAATTTCCCACATGAGTGGCTAAATTTGGACACATGTTAGCATTATGACCCAACTTATTTGAATTAATGCATCTCACATTTGGTATTATATCTATTTCCCTTATATTTATTTTTTAGTATTTGATTCCATAAAATCATGGTAAAAGTGGAAAATTTTCCCAAATTGAATGCAAATGCATGATTTTGTAAGATATTATCTAGGTTTATTTTTACCATACTTATCACAAGAGGGGGAAATGATTTTATTACCACCATATTTCATTAATAAAAGGTTCCACATTATCTCTCATCATGATCTATTTATACTTTCATCTTCATAAGCCACATGTGTTTCAGAGAACTCAATCTCAACATTTTCATGACAACAAACATCTTTTGTATAGCTATAAAATTCTCATGAATCCAATGATTTTTTAACATTTTTTTTTCTAATGTGAAATATATTAATTTTACTATAAATTTACCAAAAAAAATAGATACATACCAAAAAATCATTTGAAATTTGTTTAAAATGTGGCTTTAAAATAATGATCATTATAACTCAATTCCATGATTTTTCCCCAACCGAAGTCACAAAATATTTAATAAATATTTATCTTTAAAACTATTCTTTAATGTTTTTCAATCCATGGAATCAATATTATATTTCCCTTTTGTATTTTGAACTAGATACAACCATTAACTAGTTTCACATTTAAAATTATACATGAACATAGTTAACTTCTTTACATTCTGACCATCCAATGATAACTAATAGAATTCCTAGTACAATGAACCATCTTTCATCTACCACTAGATTTGAGGTTCCATCAAAATCTAGAGTGTTATGTTTCAAGAAATTCCCAATGATCTATATGATACTCTATAGTAGATCTAGCTTTTATATAGCATTGAAGCCACATCCATTTATGGCCTTCATCAACTAATTCACAACTACAAAAAAATGATTAATTCCAATTAAAACTATCTTGAAAAATTTAATTGTAAGGATGTACATGTAGAGGGTACTTCCTACTAAATCTTTCATTTTTCAAGGTAGAAAATCATTCTAAAGAAATATAGTATAGACCAAAAAATAGGTTAATATTCAAATTCTATATCATTTGAACATAATGATTTGTTAAATTATTAAAGTTTATTCTATTATCATCATCCCAAACTCTAAAGATATATCAAATGACCTCTTATATAATGTTTAAGGACCCAACCTTAATCATATGGTAGTCAATATTTTTTATAGTGACTCTAGATTTTCATACATAGATATTCCATCATTTTTATGAGTATTCATCATATTAAACAGACACACACATGATGAATACAATAATTTAAGTCTATTGGAAGCATGAGAACATAACCAATTTTCTATAAGTGAGATACATCATCTCCCACAAGTTAATAATAACTATAAACATTATTATACATATCATACATAATAAATATATTCAAAACCTAGGGAAATGTAAACATATGAAAATGTGAGCTCAAATTCTAAGTAAAGGCAAATAGGGGATATATGAAATCATAAAAAGAGGATAAGGATGTGAGAACGTTAGAATAATAAATGATTAACATATTCTATATTTCAATTATATTAATCCCCAGTCATGGAATAAATATTTGATGTTTGTAAGACATGAGTCATAAGGGAGTCAATGCACATGATCCATGAGAGAGTAAGAAATAATTTTTTTTCATACACATAAGAATAGAAAATAATTTCCATATTAGTGAAATTCCACTTCCAATACCATAATATAAGAAATAATGATTTACAAAATTGGATTCACTAAACATTCCAGCCTTGTAATACGAAATAGGGTTCACTTTCTATTATAACCCTCTATTACTAAATTGGGATTACTTCTTGTTCTAGTCATGTCCATCTCAGAAGATATAAATATTTACCCAATTAATTATATATAAATATAAGTTCCACCAATAACATAATGAAACCATACATATGTGTTCCACAAGATCATATAAATTCATCATATTATAACCCATGAAAATAAATGGTATCATAAACATTTCATCATATCATAACCTTTGGAAAAGAGATTTGTTTCATAATTATTTAATCACATAGTGGCATGTAAAAAGGAGTGGGATTCGTAAGCATAATTCCATAAAAACATAACCCAATTATGGGAAGAATATTAGTGGTATCTAATGATAATATCTCATGTATAACATTGGTAAAACAAATCCATTTCATCTTTTATGGAAAATAATTTTGAAAGATTTTTTAAAAAGATTCTTGAGAAAATCATCATTTCAACATTGAAAAATGGTATATAAAAATTAAAAAAATTTGGAATTCTTTTTCTATGAAAATAAAAAATAGGAATTATAACGTGTTCTTTCCAGAAATTATTTTTCAATACACCATAATATTTTGTTCATGCAATACACGTTAAAACGAATTTTCATTTCATATTTTCTGTAAAATATAAATGAGAATTGATTGGAAATTGAAATGCACATTCGCTGAATTTTTTTATAGGAAATAATAAAAACATAGGTAATATTTTTTAAAAACCAAAATATAATAATAATTAAATTTGAATTCATTTTAAAAAATCATGGTTTTGGAAGAAAACATATTTCTGAACATAGAGATAAATATAGTCGTATTTTCATAAAACTATTTATATATATATTTATGTATAAAAGAGAGAATAATGGTAACTATGCATGAATATATGATGAATAACCAGTGTAAAAGAAAATTCTTGAGAAATATTTGGAGTTAGATCGTGTTTTTTCAACATCAAAGGCATTATCATAAAAAACTCTGTTGAATGATGAGATTGTAACATAAAATCATTACAAAATTGGAAACATTTATTCATAATTCCAATGATATAGAAAAATAAAATAGAAATAAATATACCATGAGGATAAATAATTTCATGATAATACTTTTTAAAGGGTATGTACATATACAAAAATAAATAATATAGGTCCGTAATATAAAATATGTCTCAAATTAAGAAAAAATGAGACAAAATTCCCTTACCACTAGAGTATTTTTTTATTGTAAAAAACATGATATAGTAACATTTATATAATAATTTAGTTCTATTAAATTAGTTATATTCATGATATATCATTTCATAAGGCAATATATACACCACACAAATGGAACTATTAGGGAATATTGAATAAGTCACTTATAAGTAAAAGTGAGGCTACCAATCTACGTACCTTACGTCATGAATTCATTCATACTAGCTTGAAATCTTGTATAATAAATATATTTTTATTATACATATATTAAATAATCATATTCCTATATATTTTGCCATATATTACCTATTTGTGACCCATTATTACACTTTTATTAATGATTTCTTGTTAATGTTATATTTAGGGTAATAAACACTTGGTTTTTTATAAAAGATTCCATTCGTTATATTTTTTTTCATACTACATTAATCATTATATAATAATCTTCAGAAGTATAACCATGATACAAATATCATATATATTCAGTAGATATGTATTTATAAAAACATATAAATGAAACAAATAATAAATGATTTAATCTTTTATTGGAGACGGTAGTTTGTACGTATGCAAGAACATTATTTCCATTTTCTTATCGGATGGAAAGAAGGAAAAGTATATGATATATTATCATTTAAGATTAATTTTTATTTCATATATAACATATATTTAATAAACCCATACTTAATATATTACATGTAAATTGAGAACAAATTACATCACTTTGTGAGGCGGTAGTCCTTCGTACACATGAACAAACTTATCTTGTTCCCAGTAAATTGAAAGCATGAATGTATATGTGATATGGAAATTAAATAATCCTTATAACATCATACAAATCATATATTTCATATATGAAAAATATATTCATTATTAGGTCCATCAATGATATGTGGTAATTGAAAAATGAACGACATCTGTTCATGAGCTGGTAGTCCATCATAAAATTGTACAATGATTTAATAACCCATTTTATGGATGTTAAAAGGATCCTAAGATATTAAATTTTCATAAAAATATATTAGTTTATATAACATACTTATATTATTATATAATCATGATATAAAACTAATTAAAAGTGGTTTAGTAAAAAATAAAATAAAAACATTTGTTGATGAATATTACCTCTTCTTCGAGAATCCTCTTTAAGTTTTCACTAAACTACTTCTTACGATAGGATTCAACCAAAAATATTGCTTATAAGATGACGAGGGAGTTTAGATTTGATATTGGGTAGGGAGTGGAAAAACCAATTATTTTTTTAGGTATGATGAAGGGGGGAGAGTGTGTGGCCTTTAATAATTAGGGGATTGAAAATAATTGATATTTTTTAAAATAAATAAGTGATCCCATATTTTTCATATGCCAAAATGGTCCATATTATAACATTATAAAACTTTAGAGATGGATGGGTATAATTACGGCCACAAAATATTTTTTTGAAATGTGTATAGTTTATATTTAACTTTATATTATTAGTTTAACTCTTAGTAAAGATATTTTTACCATAACAACTGTAATTAATTTTTAGTGCATTAACTATTAATTTATGGTAAAATATCATGTTGGACTTATTAGAAAGTGTAATTATAATAACTCATAATATTTAATACATTTTATCAAATTCAACTATAATAGGAGGAAAAAATTAATTAATATTAAATCTATATAGGGGAAGAGAAAGAATGATTTTAAAGAAAAAATATTGAAATGTTAAAAATGTTTTTTTATCTGAATTTAAAGATAAATATATATGATAAATGTAAATATAGTTGAACTAATTTAACTTTAAAAACATTTAAAATTGTAATTCATAATTATAATTATTTAAATTAAATGGTATTTTTAATTAAAATATACTATTTTTCATTATTCTTTAATAAGAAAATCTTCTATAAAAAACAAAAAAAAATCACCCTAAGATAATTCGGAAATTCTAAATTAAAAAATTATTTTTATTTTATCAATTTAGTTTTCTAAAATTTTTATAAAATAATTTCATTATTATTTACAAAATAGATATTTTTTTGAAAATAGTAGTTTTGAATTATACAAATTCATTATCAAAAACTATATATTGTATTATAAAAAAATTAAATATTTAAAAAATATATAAATTATACTTAAATAGTATGTGAGATTATTCATATCAATATTTCTAATGACTAGGTTATAACAGTCACATATTAATATCTAAATTTAAAATATATTAAGGTTTTATTTAAGCTCAGTGTGGAATATACCAAAAGATAATATTTTTTTGTAGGAAGTGTAAGATTAAATTGGTGAATCATGTAACACAATCTATCAATGAATTTCTATTTAGTAGAAAAATTCATAAAAACATAGGGTGTTATATTCTACTCCCTTAAAATAAATTTCTTCCTCGAAATTTATCATTTTGATACAAAAAAATGAGAATAATTTTTGTTCACCATATCCTCAAGTCCCCACATTCCTCCTTGAAATCGGTGGTTTTTTCAAAAAACAATGACCAATTGAGTTATCTTATTTGATATATTATTCTTAGTGTGATCCATAATTTCCATCAGTTGTTCCTTATAAGAAATTTCTTTCTCCACTGGTATGGCCTCTATGTTCAGTACATGTGAAGGGTAAATTATATACTTCCTTTGGATAGATGCATGGAACACATAGTGTAATTGAAGGAGATTTAGTGGAAGAATCATGCAATAGGATACCATCCTGATATGATAAATAATTTCAAATGGAATTATATACCTAGTTCTTAGTTTCTCTATCTTCCCAAATTTCATAACCTTATTCCATTGAGAAATTATTCGAAATTTGTTTTTTTCATCATCAAATTCTTGATCATGCTAGGTATTATCAGCATAACATTTTTTATGACTCTGAGCTTCCTTGATATATTTCTGAATAGATCTTACCTGAAATACCATTTCACTAGCTATCCTTAATCCCAATATCTCTCCTTCCCCAACAACATTCTAGCACATTATATTTTAATATTTTTTCCCATAGAGGGATTCATAATGATCCATCCAAACCAATGAGTGAATGTTTTTTTAATAAAACTCTACTAGAGAAAGGTTTTGATCAGAACAAACTTTAAAATCCCAAGAATAAAATATCAAAATATCTTCTAGGGTTTGAATTGTTATTTTTGGTTGATCATTTGTTTTCGGAAGATACATAGTGTAGAAACTCAACTTCATATCAAGAAATTGCTGAATAATTCACCAGAACATTATAATAAACCTCATATCATAATTAGATACAATGGAATGTGGTAATACTTTCAACCTTATTGCTTCCTTAATGTATATCATGGAAATCTGATCTAGTATTAATTAGTCTCTATAATCAATTATGTGTGCTAACATTTTTAGGGTATCAACTATGATCTATAAAACATTATTCTGTTAAATTTTTTAGGAGTCCAATTATAAAATCCAGGGTGATGTTTTTGGATTTTCATTCTAGCATTCTTAATGGATAAAAAATCACCTTATAATTTTTTCCTTTACCATTAACCTGTTGGAATACCAAGAACTCACATACATACTCTGGGATATCTATATTCATTTATATTTGAATAGGTATTAATCTAATCTATAAAGGATACCACCAACTAATCAAGGTAATATATAAAGACTATATTCATTAAATCCTTGAAGATAGAAAGGGAATTAGTGATACTAAATGGAATCGCAAAATGTTAATAATGTCCATATTGTGTACAAAATTTTATATTTGTTATATAATCCTCCATAACCATCAATCGATGATATAAAAAATGATGGCTAGTCACAAAAATTTCTTTGAGCTCCACAAATTTGATCAAACATAGCATCAATATAGGGATGATGATATTTGTTCATAGTTTTGTTCTAGTTTAGATATTGATAATAAATTCATAGTCAAATAGATCAAGATTTATTTTTATCAAAAAGATCAGTTTCACCAAATGGTCGCACACTAGGTTGAATGAATCAATTATTGTGACATTCATATTGATTCTTCTTCGATTCCTAGAAGACAATTGGGCCTTTCAATATGGGGTCTCTCAAATTGGTGTTTCACCAGGTATTAGTTCTATTGTTAAATAAATGTCATCTTTTGTGTATGTCTAGCCAACTCCTCTAGAAATATGTCGATGAATTATTGAAAAATAACAAAATCATCAATGTTGTGTTTATCCTGAACCATTTGAGTTAAACAGAACTTGTTAATTGTAATTAATACACATATAATGGATGTAATATCCATTGGAAGTTAATAAATATAATCACATTGATTTATGTTCATAGTTATTTTTGAAATATAAAATGTTACTTCCATTTCTCAAAATTTGAGGTGGTATTTTTGTAGATAAATCATATACATGCCTAATATGAAATCAAATTTCACTGGAGGAAGAATGAAAATATTTTCAAGAATAAAATTCTCATAATTTTCAAACAAAGAGGAATTAGAAACATGAGATATAATCAGTATACCATTAGGTATTTTCACAAGTAATTCCAAATGTAATCATTTGGGTGGAATCTTCATACCCTAATAAAATTAGTTATATATGACTTAGGGGGTAGATCCTGAATCAAATAAATCACTAGTCTTTCTAGATTTTTTGTTAAGTAAATATTTTACAACATCATTATCACACCCCTGATCAGATACTATAATAATATGATATTTTCTATTATCCCGTGGCTAATTAGGGTTCAAACATCGATAATCATTATGAAAATTTGGGTTTTGGCACGAGTTATAGTAATTCTGATTCCCCTTAAACATAATTTAATGAAGTGTGTGTGGTGTATTTTTTGAATAATTCTCTCAATTCGCATCATTATCTATATTTCTACAATCACGTTGGAGTCAATTTCTCGAATACCATCTCTTCCGCACAGAAAACAATTACCAATCCCTTAAGGGAATTTTCTCCATGAATCTTCCCACATATTTAGTATAATGGAAATCTTATCTTCTTCTCTCTATCATATTTATATTTTCCATAAAACATTGTCTTCTTTTTCTTATCAAAGCTTTGAGATTTATACATAACTCCAACATCCATTTCCACCTTGATAGCACATCAATCTATCTATTCATATCATTGACTTATATTATGGATGACACCCTTAATAGACTTGTCATTAAGACATAGAATAATTGAACACCCTTACTTATAGTTTGGATGATAGTCCCCTAATCATAGCTTGCATGTCTTGTAAAATTTTCCTCATACATATCAATTGATTCATCATCTGTATTGAATAGTGGAAGGATATCCTTCTCCATATTTGTACAATGAATTTGTGGAATATACTTATTGAAAATGTTATTCTTCAACTATTCTCAATACATAGAGTCCATTTCATCAAATTTCCTCAAATTCTTAATAATATTCCCGTAGGGATCTACTTCACATTCCCAATGGTTGAATTAAAAAAATCATATTTTCAAATTCTGAACACTAGATAATGAAAAATAAATTTTCAGTGGTATTGATCCCTTGTTAAATTCAAGTTGATCAGAAAACTAACTGAAGGAAGGTATAAGATTTCTCATGAGGGATGCAAAATAATTTTGTCACCTCCATTTTTTTTCGATGTCTAACATGATTAATATCTTGATAATGATGTGTGATAATGGTATTGAAATTTTTCATTCCAGTTCCTATCAAGATTGGATTCTCGAGAGGATAGTCATTTCAATTCACATACAACTCATCTTTCACGTTATTCTTTTGGGTTCTATACATTCACTAAACCAAAAATCATAGTATAAAAAAATAATAGTGGTGAACCACATAATCCTGAAAAATAA
Source organism: Viscum album (assembly GCA_963277665.1). Classification (NCBI taxonomy): domain Eukaryota; kingdom Viridiplantae; phylum Streptophyta; class Magnoliopsida; order Santalales; family Viscaceae; genus Viscum; species Viscum album. The sequence continues at coordinate 1,400,581,234 of OY728145.1, read as the reverse complement.
CATATATTATATTTAAATCATAAAAACATTTTTTTCTTGTATCTATGAAAACATATTGTTATCATAAATAATTCATACTCATCCTATATTTAAATCCTCCATAGTGGTTTATAAGGATTTGGTTAATTTCCCAATCATATCCCCAAGAGTTTCAAACTCAATGTGTAGTAAGACCCATTGTTGTGCACCATTTCTTAATAAAGCGTAGCTCAATATGTGTTTTTTAAGGTTATTACACTACGGTAAATATTTTATAGTGCCACATAAATTTTTATTTTCCTAAATATGATATAATTTCTGTGATTCCACTCACTCTATCCTTTATAAAAATTATAGGAAACTATAATATACATTGAATCATCCACAGAATTATCCCCAGACATGTCCGGAGGTATCTCACTAAAGATATCTCATCCTAGTTCCCATAGATAAATAAAACTTTTATATGATACTAACAATAGAGAAACAATATTTTCATACATAGAAATTACATTATTTAATAATAACTTTCATTGTATTATACAAACACATGGATGAGGAATGCAATTGTATAGTACATTTAGAAATATAGAAACATATTCAATAGTCCGTATGTTATATAAAAAATCTCTCAATATTTTTTCATAACTATAATCATTGTTAGACATTTCATATATAATATGTGACTTAAAAAGTAGTGGGAATGGAAATATTAGAAAGGGTGAGATCATATTATTAGTAAATGTAATCAAGGACATATGTAAGAATAACATGAACATAAGTGTATAAGAAAATTACAATAAATTTTGAAAACCATACACTAAATGTAATATATCATAATAATGGGTAATGTAATAATTATTTTTTGTCTATAAGACATGATTCATATGGGAATAATAGAACATGATCAATTAGAGAACAATATATGGTATTTTTGGCATACTTATAAGCATAGATAATAATTTCCATATTATACAAGGCTCAATTATTAGACCATATTAGAGGATAATTTCAATTACTAAAGTAGGTTTACACCTCATTTCATGCATGTAATATTGAAGTAGGTTCACATCATATTGGAGCCTTGTATTGTTGAACCGATATCACTTCATGTTCTAATCATATACATCTCATGAATTTTAAATCATTACACAATGAAATGGAGGTTGATATAGGTACCACCCACATCATAATTAAATCAACCCTATGTGTTTAAAATTTTTATAAAAAACATCATAATATAACCCATTAAATTAAATTGGTATCATAAACATTTCATCGTATCATAAACTAGTGAAAACGAATAGGCTATGTATCATTTCATCACAGAATAACCAGTGAAATTGAGCAGGTTTCATAAATATCATGCCATAAAAACATAAAAAAATTATCAGGAAGAATACAAGTTGTATATTTGGATCTCATAATAGCATGGAAAAAGGTAACACCAACAGATTTCATCATACATGGTCATTTAAAACATTTCTTGAGGAACATGTCCTTTTATATTTGATATTTTATTTAAAAACAATTATAAAAAATATTATTTGAAAACATCCTTGAAAATTTTTAAAGTAATCTTCTACGTAAAAAATTTTCATGGTGTTGAAAAATGTTTCATGTCATTCAAGTTAAAATAAAGGTTCCTTTTTCAATTTTAGTAAAATAAATATAGGAATTATTTTAAAAATGACCTGAATATTCTTTTCAAGTAATATAATTTAAAAATTATGAAATGTATAAAAATTTATTTTAAGATTCATAATAAAGTAATAAAATATTTTATAGAACAATTTTATTAAACATGGTTTTGGAATAAAACAGATTTTTGATCGAAGAGAGGCATACTGTATAATTTTCTTAAAAAAACAGTTTTTAAACATTATAAGTACCAATGTGTGGAAATATTTTACCAATATATGAATATATAGTTAATAATAAAATTAGATGAAATTTCTTTATAACTCATTATATTTCAATATTAAGGGTTTATTGAAAAATAATATTGTTAAATGATGTGATTGCAATAAAACATTTTTACATCTTTGGTGACAATTATTCATAAACCCTAGAAAGGGGTAACACAAAACAGAACATAATATATCATGAAGATAAATTTTCTCATTATTATAAATTCAAAAGGGACTTTATATATATCTCTTGAATTAATATTGGTGCAAAACATAACATATGTTTCAAAGAAGGAAAATTTACCCACAAGATCACTTACTGCTTGTGTAACTTCTGAATCATAATACCCATGAAATATTATCATAAATTAACACATTAATTACCATTAAATGATTTAGATTAAATATATATCATTTAATAGGGGATTATATAAACCACACCAAATAAACAAGTGGTGAATATGCCTTATGTATCTCATAAATAGAAGTGAGACTATAATTCTACATACCTTAACTCTGGAATTTAATCATACATGTCAAAGTCTCCTTTATAATAAATATATTATTATGATAAATATATTACAGAATACTATTAAAATATATCATACCATATGCGATCTTTTTATCACCTTTTATAACCCTTTTATTAATGAATTAATCTGAATGTTATGTTTTTTTTAATGTGCAGAGACCTCTTTATTGAAAAAAAAGTCATCAAGGGGAGATTACAGAGCAGGACCATTAGGTACCTCAGAAACATATAAGAATAAATGTTACCATGTTCTAGAGTTGGTTCTCATGCAGTGGTAAGGAAGAAATCCACCTTTTCCATGGGGGTGTCGACCCCTTCTTCCAGTCCTTACATGTATCCATGCATCACCTTCATCATCCGAAGGCTCATATGAAGCAAGAGGAGACATCATAGATGCACTGGGATCATCATTCTTTGATCCAACTTCATTAAAATTGGCAGACAACATATCAAATGTGTTAGAAATACTAACATTACAAATAACCTTCTCATGAGGAGATATCAAGTTCTACAGAATCAGTCATTCCATTGGCACGGTAGCTTCATGATTGTATATCTTCTTCTATGCCACCTATTCTATGTTGATGTTACTCGAGGACGTCATGGTGTCGTGGGATATATTGAACTATAGAGTTGTACTGCATTTTTCTAGTATTCCTGTATTCTGTCTGGATAGCAAAGGCATAATCTTCAATGGAGAAGAGTCTTGCTCTAACTTGCCATTTCAGCATGTGTCCTTAGCAGCCTTGATGGGGACTCTAGAAGTATCTGCTTCTTGAGAATTGGAACAATAGTGATATTTAAACATAACTTTCTCCGAGGTCGCATCATCTAGCACTATCTTACCCATTCTCTATTTTAGAGCATTCATATCTTGCCTAACACTGTCATCGGCCATTTCTTGGGCAGAAATCTCTCTTTCCATTTGACTATCCTCAGAGTCATATTATTTCCCTTCACCTTCCATGCACATAACCAAAGAGTCCCTAAAACAAAGGCCTCTTTCATATTGGTTATTACATTCCCCAATATCAGCCCAACTGACTTTTTTTGGTCCATCTAATTGAGTAGTGGAAGGAAAACCTTCATCATGTAGCAAAGTCTGAGCTGCAGTAGGTCCATGGGTTTGCAACTCAGACTAAGCCATCCCTGCTTGGACATTTCTAGAGGGATCAATTTGGAAAGTAAGAGCCTGAGGTTCACCTGGGTACTATTCCAAATTTACAGCATTCCCTTTGGAGGGTTTGGGTCTCGCTTTTATCCTACATTGAGAGTCATCATGCCCTTTCATCATACATTTTTCACGCTTCATGCTTGATCGACATATGGACCTGGAGTGTCCTATCATGCAGCACACTTCACAAAATAGAGGCAGTTATTCATAAACAATTCTCAAGCTTATTTCATATTGAGAAGTGGAATGAATCACTTTGTCAATTAATGTAGATCTTAAATCAATTTCAACTAAAATTATGGAAAAATGGCTAAAAATATCATTCTTAGTGGCTAAGTCCATTCAGATTGGAATGCCTATTGCGGATGCAATGTCAAATAGAATCTCAGAGTGCCATAAAACCCAATTTAGCCATAAATATTTATCCAGACATGAGAAAAAGTGTCCATAAAATAATAAGGTCTAAAATTTGGGCTCCATTAATAAATCCTAAGAGTTCTTGGTTTGAGGTTAACCGATCCAAACCCCAATGCTCGACCTTTCAGTTTAGCCAAAGGGAATAGAAAATGGAAAAATACCCTCCCTAACTAGATACATTTAAAATCACTAAAACCCCATATCTCAGATAGACGAAAAATAAGTTCTGAAATTTTCCAGGGTTTCATACCCTTGGATAAGGAGATTTGAGTGATGAAAGAGTTATTGCAGAGTTCTAACCTTTGCGAGATCACCCCATCCGAAGTAGAGACATGTGCCGTTGAACCCTTTCAAAAAATTCAATGTGCAATGTGATTTTCCATGATAACGAAAGAGCCAGCAGGAAATCCCGAGGGAGAGATAATGTGTAGCTATTCTTCAAGAGTCTGAGATTTTTTCGTTCCCTTCGAGATTCGTTGAGAATAGAGATGTTGAGAATCATAAGAGAAGAGGTCTAAACCTCTCAGGTGGGATAGCTCTACCCAGTCTCTGGGCGGTGAGGGTTTCATCTCGCCTTTCGTCTCTCTTTCATCCATCATGTGAATGTTAGGTTTCAGGTAATAATTGCTTTAGTTTTCGTAAATGTTTTAATTTCTTATATTTTTTGGTTTTCATAATTTAATCCTGAATTCATAACATATATAATGATAAAAATGATTAAAGTAGAATATATATGTTTATATATATTATTATAATAATCTTTTAAATATGGAAATATGAAATGAAATACATTGTCGATGGAGACAGTATGTTGTACCTATGCATGAACGCTGTATCTGTTTTCTTATTATATTTGAGAAAAATAAATTATTTGAAATATTTTCATTCTATAATAATTTTTATTTCATATATATTACTTATTCTTATTAAAACTGTCTTTAATACATTCCATTTAAAGTGTAAATGAATCACATCACTTTGTCAGGTAGTAGTCAGTCGTACACATGAATGACATTATCATATTCTAACAAAATGGAATGAATTAAATTTTCCTGATATAACAATTAAAAATCATAATAAAATAATAAAAATAATATTAATCATATATAAATAATATATTTATCATTATGACCATCCTTTATAGGTTGTAATGAAAAATGCATGACATCAGTTCATGTGGCGATAGTTTGTCGTACACATTTTTGATGAATTCTTAAATCATTTGATGGAAGATGAGACGATTGTAAGTAATAAAATTATAATAAATACATATGAGTTTACATATTGTCATTTTAATATTATATAATCATGATATAAAAATAATTAAACGGTTTTAGTGAGTAATAATAAAAATATGTTCATTGATGAACATTATCTCTTATTTGGGTATCCTCTTTAGGTTGGAATTAAATACTACCCAAGGATGTAAGTAATTCCTACAAAAGTATCATTGGATTTTGATGTGGATGTTTGGAAGTTTTTTTTTCAGTTCTTGGAAAATCCAAGCAGTTGTGAAGGTGTGTATAACGGAGGGGAGGGTGGCCTTTTATAAGTTGTGGAAAGGACACACATGGAATTTTTGAAAACGAATGAGTGCTCTCAAATTTTTATTATGAAATTAAGGTATAAATTATGTAATTATATAACCTTATTAGTTTAAAGGTATAAATATGTCTGTAATATGTTTTTATTTTAGTTTTTAGGTTATGTTTACCCTTATCATTTTAGTTTAACCCCCTTGTAAACATGTTTTTACCTTAAGAGTGATAGTTAATTTTTACTTCATTCACAAATGATTTTGGTAAAAATTTATGTTTATATTATTCTAAATAATAAATTATTTCTGTTATAAATATATATTCATGTTTTCAATATTAAATTCACATAAGTGGAAAAAGTAATTTAAAATTAATCCCGTAGAAATTTTGAGAAAATGGGTTTTTAATGAAAAATGGTCAATGTTTGAAATGTTTTTATATTTAAATTGAATATGAAATTGAATGAAAAGACAAAAATTTTATTAATTGATTCATTATTGAGAAAAATTAACATCATAATATTTTCCATATATAATTCAATATTATATATTTTTTAATCATTATGATTCTTTCATATAAAATTCAGTATTTTTCACTATTCATTAAAATATGAAATTTTTCTGAAAAAAACCACCTATATTACGATAAGATAATTTTTACTTAGTAAATTCAAAAGTTAATTTTATTTTATAAAATTAATTTTTTGATTGTATCAAAATTTAATTTTACGAGTGTTCAAAAAAATTAATAAATAACGGTTTTTTAGATATTATTTCGGAAACATATGAAGAGGTTGCCAAAAAATATATATTTTATTATGAATAGGCTTACATTATATTAGAAAAAAATTCATAATATTTTAAATATATTTATAAATATTAAAATCACTATTTTTAATGGCATGATTTTAACTTTCGCATATAAATAACCTAATTAAAAATAGATCTTGGTTTTGTTATAACATAGTTGTGCATGTAGAACAAACTGAGCCAATGTTGTGTGATGTGAAAGCCTAAAATTGTGTATCATGCAATGAAATATATAAAATGAATTTTATTTATTATGAGTCAAATGTTCAAAAAACATGTATTGTTTGATTTTTAGTGATGAATTCACTTTCATACATTTTTAGACATTTTCTATTATAGAGTTTTGGAAAATTATGTCATAACACATATAAAAAACTGTAATTTTACAAATGTTACACTTCTAATGAGGGTACATTTTTTCTAAAATATATTAATTTTAGAATGAAACATGTTTTATTTTCATGAATGTATTCATTACATTCAACATGACATATTATATTTTGTTAACCATCTTTAATCCCTCTAGAAAACATTTTAAAACATGGGATGAGAACAAAAATCTCAGTAAGGGATATTAAAATAATAGTGGAATAAACTCATTACTCTATGGAAGCTTATAAAAAACTTCAATTTCAATCTATTCATTAGGATCAATATAAACATTTTCTTACCTAGGAAATCTCCTTCTCAACCCAAATATTTTCATAAAAAATTAAATAATAGAACGTAAAGATAAAATAAAAAACATATAGGTTCATTTAAAAAGTGATAAAATCATGAAAAATCTGTCAAAAAAGTAATAATTTTCACCCCTAAGAATTAGAAAAGTATTTTTTTAAAAATAATATCATTTATTACCATTTTATAAGTCACATAATTACTATAAATATATATCACGTATATAGAAAACATATAGGTTTCATGGGACATCATTTCCCATATCAATCATACAAATGGAACAACCATATAATTGACTTGTATACACAATGAATTAGGAGGCTATCATAGAAACAACCATCATTGGTTTGTAACATAACCACCAATTCTTGGTTTTTAATTTGACAACCCATACATGGTTAATAATGTAACCACCAATCCATGTCTCAAATCATAACCATACATAATTGGTTAATAAGGTTAACACCCATCATTGTTTAATAATGTAACCACCCATCATTGGTTTATAATTAGACCCCCTGTCATCATATATAATTTTCATGAACACTCACATAAAAATAATACATAATAGATTTAAATTTCTAAAATCACAATCATAAAACATTATTTCCACACAAAGGAAAACATTTCAAGATATTAAAATATCCTACACATTTAGAAATCAATTTTCAATAAAAAAAATTGGGGAGAGTTATTTTAATTGAAGAAATAGTGAAATATTGTAAAGTAATAAAAAAATTCTAATAAAGGTTATGGCTGAATAATTTTTTTTGGTTTCTATATACGTTAAAATATAAGATTACTTTCATCTTTTGTATATAAATTCAAACCTTTCATTTAAAGATAATTTTTTTAAAACATTCGTAATAAATGAAATAGTTTCATAAAATTATATTTAAAATCTGTTCATACATATTTAAAATCATTAATGGAATAGTTTTAAAAATTTGGAGATTAAATATAGTTATATAGAAAATTAATAATTAAACATTTATAATGATTTTTTAGTCTTATAGTCTCTTACCTTGAGTATGGATCATCATGTACATTCTTTATCTTCTTGAATAATAAACATATGTTCATTTTTTAATTTATTAAGAAAAAATATTATTTATTATATAATTAATATCACTCATGTCCATGAAATATTAAATTACATAATCATTTACATTTATGTCAGATGATTTGTTGAAATTTAACATATATATTGAAAATGACTTATGTATGTTGACGATTGTAAAATAGACATTATTTCAACATATAAAGAATAATAATAATGAAAATAATATCATATTTACACATACATTAAAATTTTAAAACAAATCATAGTTATTGATGATTTTTCGGGAAAAGAGGGTTGATATTGAATGGGGTTCACTCATTGGTTTGACTGGAGGGTGGTTTAACAATTGTCAAAACTTCCTTAGAATCATTAAGAATTTACCTAATCCATAACTAAGTATAGACCAACATTCCAATGCTAGGTGGTCATATAAATTTTCAGGCCAAATGAATATTGGGTACTTCTATTGGTCGAAAGGATGGAAGGTCAGGCTCATCACACCCATAATAGGGTAATTATTTCCTACTCAGGGACTCTCTTTTAAATTAATTACGTGATCATTAATCTCTTCCTAATCCTGATATGGGATCGGTTACCATAACAATACTATTATGGGTTAATTCACTCATATCGAAAAAATATCAGGGCCTATCTAATGAATCCATCTTAATGTATCCTAGTTTATTCATCATTTCATAGTAACTGGTGGTTTCTTATGTGATGAAGTTTTAGAACCTATAACATTGGAATATATGTCCTTGTGAGAAGGTGATTAATATTTTGACGAGTCGATTGAGCCATTATGAGGACTCTTATATGTGTTTGTTATGGTAGGAATCAAAACCCATGTAGTTCATTTAACCCATGCATTTTAATGTCATGTAAAAAGGACCTATAAGGGTGCTTTGGGACACAATGTATTAAATACCGATTCCTAGAAGAATATCCTATGTATCCTGATTATGGATTGAATTTGAGTTTTCATTTCAATTTTTTTTCTCAATCTAATAAAGTATGAGGTAGAGTGATTATCCCATGTGAAATATTGGATCCTGATGTTTGAAATGTCATTGACATGTGACTTACATCAAAGGGGATGTTTATTTGATCCCAGTCCATATGAAGGAATCTTATATATCCTAGTTATTATAGGAATCATAGTTTTCATAGTTTAATCTCACCCTAGGGACTGGCCCTAAAGGGGATTCCTTTGTGTGGAGAAAAATATATCATGCCACTCATAGGAGCTTACATATTATCATTTACTTATTAGGTAGATATATGTAATGTGAATGATATGATAACTGCAACTCCCTAAGCCCATGTGATCTATGCAAGATGTGAGAAAAAAGGGATAAAAAGTAATCAGCCTCATTTCATATGAATATGGGGATATCTCTATGGGGTACCCCTTTTGATATTTTATATGGAGTTTGGGCCCTAGAGGGGCATCCTGTGTATCCTGATTATAGAATTATCAGATTTCTTGTAGTTCTATTTATCAGGGCCTTCACACTGAGGTATCAATATTTATTTGTGATTAAAAAAATACATCAATGTTATATTTTTTTGTGATGCCCTAATAACGTATACTTCTTGTCTAGATGATATAACATGACATTGTTGACATCCTCTAAGGAAATTAGGAGACCTAAATGTCTTATCAAGAGGGTTTTTCATGATCCAACGAAATTACCCTAGTTTCATAATGGGAGATGGCTGACACAAATGGAGGGTGTCATAAGAGTCAGTAATACATGTCTAATATGGTGTATTATGTATTTTATGAAATCCCAGGAGGGTATCACAAGTCGTGGATAACATACTTGGAGGGAATTTTGAGTCTTGACACACATGCTCATAGAACGTTGTAGGATATAATCAGTCATGTACTAAGGTGGACACAAGACCTAGCCGACATGATAATGTGTTCATATTTAATTTAGGTGATGTATCTGAAGGATGTTACAGTGATTGGGTGATGATGCCATAAGTCTTCACAAGACTAAATTTTCACACACTATAAAGATCATGTAGCATGCCATGAAATATCCATATGACATATCATCAATCAAATAGAAAGATATGTGTTAAATTTCCTAGTTATTTTATGTTTCATGTATTGTTCACATGAACCATATGTGGGGCAGCGATCATTTTTATGTTTTAATACTTCCACATTTACACTTTTTCTTCTGATCATGTATTGTGAATGCCTTAAATTTATTTAGTGCTAGTTTATTTTGATTCTTTTGTGATCTATTAGACTTGCAAGACATTCTCTATGTGTAATTATAGAGGTTCTTCACATGATCTATGAATTATCATGCATGCATCCTTATGCATGGTGCATGATTACTCCAAATATTAAATAGTGCATTACGTACTAGAAGACATAAGGATCTTTAGATTAGACACTATAAGTAATACTCTCTATCATTAGTGGACATCTCATATGTCTATAGTCATTGCACCAAGGTGAGAAATGACTAGCATCTTTTCAAAGGATGGGATGTGAATTTATAGGCATCACCACCCTGATTTATCTCCAGTTTTCATGTCATATCTGATGCAAATCCAAGCTGCAGTTAGCAAAGGGATTCGATGCCACACATATTTGCGAGTCCTAGTCAGGGACTACTGCGAGGGAAACACCTGATATTCATCTATCGCATGAACCTCCCGTCAACACATTCTTTATTGGATTATTTCCAAATAAGGGGAACATTTTTTATCCTACTAGAATGTCCAAGGACAACAATATTGTCATATTAAAATGTACAATGGACTTCAAAAGATCGTAGTTCCCGTTAAAAGGAATCTGCTATATTCTCAATGACTTTCCTAGGATAATTTTTATTGCATGAGTGCCTTATTTAGGGTTATATGTGAGATTATGGTGTCGTGTACATCATTCTGAATGTACCGCTACGTGGACATCCCCAACGCATTGTATGAACTTTCCAACCATGAGAGGATTTTTTATTCTCCGTGTTTTATTCCCTTTTCATTAATTTACAAATGTTAGGGAGTCATATGAGATTGCATGAGTAATTTCAAAGGCAATTATTCTATTTTTTATGATGTTCCACACAACCAATATAGATCATATGGGGGTGTATGATCACTTCATGTAATAATTCACTTGTATTTTAATTAGGGATCCAGAGGGGGAAAACACGGTTGACTAGAGATGTTCAAGGAATTCCATGAGATGTGACTAACATGATAAAGGTCTTTTTCATGATGAGGTGGGAATTTATCTAGGGTCTCAAAGCGTCTTACAGACTTCCAGGGGAACATCACATGTCTTTTACAACCACATGTATCTTTCGTATCCTCCCATTATATATTGTTTTATTTGTTTACAATGGTTCAGGGATCATAGAAATTATATTAGATGCTATCAAGGATAATTATCCATCACATCAGTGACATATCAGATGGTATTTAAGACTTGTAGGGGCCTCTATCCTTGGACATAATTCTTTCCTTTTTCAAAGTATTTCTTGTTGGTTTATTAGGTGCATGATGTTGAAAAACCGCACAGCCTAAGGGGGCATAACTTGATACCAATACATGCTTGATCGTTGTCCAGATAGTATTTTGAAGAGCATGAAGACTTATTTAGAGGGTCTTTATGAGATCCTCATCATGTTATATGCTATGTGTGGAGTCATTGGATGACCATATGATGGTCATATGAGTTTGAGTCCCATAGAGGCTCACAAGATCCACATGTCTTGGACATATTCACCTTCTATTTATTTTAAGGGGAAAATAATATCCATATTCAAATATTCCTTCTATTTTGGGTTTTCCAATGCATATCTGATGGGTAGAAACAAATTACACCCTCATGGGTGACATCTACAGGGAAATTGGATCGGTTCTGAGGAAATTAAATTCCTGGCTGATTCTTTAGTAGTGTTATGAGTTAGGGTCTTAGGTGATATTTTGTCTTCTTTGATATGTTTTATATTCTATGAAATTTTCTATATGTATGGGTTGGAGACAAATTCATTCCACCCATAACAACCTCTCTAGATAAATCTCTCTTTTAGTATCATCTACATACCTTCATATCAAGACCACTCCGCGAACCAAGATTTTTCACCCTATTAATAAACCTTCATCACGATTATATTTCAAAAGTTCTCTTCCACAAGACTTTTTGTTTGTTCAACCACCTGTTCTATCCTACCATTGATCATACTTTGGTAATCGCTGGAAAATTGGATATGAGGACTGTGATTATATTTGAGGGTTTCATGGTATTTACAATTTTATTATATGACTGATGTTATTTATGTAGCCCTATTCGGGAAATATAAATTCATGTATCCAAGGTTTTCATGTGATTGCACTATTCCCTACTAGTGTTATGTGACTTGTGAGTCCTCTGGGGTTAGGAAAATCATGAAAATCTTATCTGATTTGTGAATCCATTATTGATTCATGTGATACACATGATACATCAAAACATTATTGTATTTATTTTTGAAAATATTGTATTCTATCTATCTGACATACATCACATAGTTATTTTTAGATGGCTACCATTTCTCATCATAATTCTCGCAATTCTTTAATGAAGGAAGAAATAGAAGCAATTTCCCATTGTTAAGCTGTAATAGTGGCATGGATCATACCTACCACTTTTATGTTGGTTCATTCCAAAAAAGTATAATATTGTTAAAGGGATTAAAATCTCAAAATACCCCTTTTTAAAATTCATACCCTTTTACAGGTTTGGTCTTATTAATTTTTCTTCTATTTCTCTAATGAAATCATCATTCATAATCTCTTTATGGATCTGGAAACCCATAACACCTTTTGAGTAAACATTTATCTAGTGGGGGATACATTATCTCCCTAATGCACCATAAGGATGGTCACATACTGACATTCATGACCACAGATAACACTAAGGATGATTTTTCACCTGATGAGGACATCCATATGTATTTATCAATAATAAGATAGTATTTTTTCAATCAGAAGATTGGTTGGATCTCCAAATGGGACATCATATCAGGAGGTATCTACATATAGGATTGGGGAGGTCCTTTCTATGTTCAATATATTTTTTTTGAATTTTCATGGGAAAATGTATTAAGTATTCTGGATATCTCATTCATCATCATAATGAAAAAAAAAATCATCTGTTGACAGAGAATTTGTATCATTGGAGCCCAAATACATACACATTTCATCTTACACAAGGTGGGGTGGGAATAAGTCTTTGAGATTTGGAATAGATCTATGGTGCACCAATACTTGGGGGTATGTATGATGAGTTTTTTCCACCAAATTCCACTTAAGATGATGTGACGAGGACTACTCATTTAACCTGGGAGTAGATTAATATTGTTGAGAAGGCCCTTCCCAATGGAGTTCTACTGTGAGAGAATATCCCTTTCAATACATGAGTAGAGTACAATATACAGAATAAACAATATAATCCATAGGTCATGAATAAAAATTCCTAGCACACGAATGATACCCATAGTGCACCTGGTACATATTCCACCCAGATTGAAGAAGATAAATTACGAGACTGAGGATGGGAAGTCATCCATGGAATTGATTAGTTGGTCTGACTAACTAGCTTCCTCATAATGTAGTTCAGTGGGTACCTACTTCATATGATGGAGAAGGGGGAGTCCAGGTCTACACATATGTGATGGCGGCTGCTGTGGCTGGGGAGTAGCACATTGGGCTGCCCATCCATGGGCTAGAAAACACTATCACCTCATGCACCATGTTTATAAGTTCAATTCACTTACAGGATCATGGGACCCTTTCATGTATTGTTGATTTGGATAGGATATCACATGGTAGGTTAGGAATATATTCATATTAGAGGTATCCTTAATACTAATATAATGATGTTCATGCAATGAATGAATGGGGTAAGACCCCTTGTATTGAAAGATCTATACATTAAATATTGTATGAAATGTGATGACCTTTTCACTTTTCGAACATATGGACCAATTTCAAAAGAGGATTTTGTTGAAAACGGTGTTTCTAGTATTGATTTATTGGCCTAAATAATGTCCCTCCATAAGGGAGTTCATTATACCAATATTGATTGGGACCACATTTGTGTATCGTACACAACGTGCCAGTTTATTCACCACATCTTATGTGTCTAATCAATGTGTTATGGATCTATTTATGTTAGATCATAAGATAAATTCATGGTAGGTCACCAATTATGGATAATGTTTACTAGGGAAGAGACTGGTGTGAAGATACTCCTTCCACCTCATGATGTGGTAATCAGATTATCTTGTGTTTATGCGGCTATTTGGATACTCATATATGAGTGAAAAATTATCCAATTTGGTATGAGAGGTTTTCCAAACACCTGTGTGTGAGTACAATCACAAAACATGAAAACGGATGGTCTTAAAAGAACCAAAGGCCAAAAAATCACCTCATAAGGAAGTCATATTCTTAATATTTCAAGGAAAAGAACCTACTAACATTACTATGACAAATGTAGTAACATGGTGTAGTATTTATCCTGAGTAATTATTTCGCATCGCATTTAAACACTGGGAAGATTTCAAGGTGATAAGTTTAATGGATGAGATTTGGGGTTAATAAGAGTTCTCAAAGGTGATTTTGGACAGGTTCTATTATATCACATCCACTAATTATATCAAATTTAAAGACAAATATATGGATATTAATTCCATTCACCAAGATCTTGATGATACTTTAAATATTTTCAAGGGTCCATTATTTTCCTCCCCACTTTTCCACAAATTAATTATCCTAGGAACACTTCAAATTGTTACAGATGAACCAGGTTACACATTCACTGAGGAAGAGAGAAGTCCAAGCATACAATGGTTCTTAAGCTGTCATGGTGTCTTTGTAACTATATTGAAATCTTTCTAGTATACAAATATAGGGGGAGTCTATTGAAGTCCCTACATGCCTTTCATCTCATGAATATACTCCCCATGGTAAGTCCATGACAGAGGAATTTGGTGGTGACCAAGTAACTAATGTTGAAGGGTCCCGAGGTCGACAAGCTCAGATGAGGGAAACAATTGATACTTCTAATGTGACAGTTTCAGCTATGAAATATTTTAGAGGGCCTTCTTTATAAGGGAAGAATAATAATAAAATAAAGAAAATTTCACTGTCAGATCCTTATCCTCTAGAATTTTTGAGTGAGTATGGTATTTAACTCTATTTTTATTTTGGGATATTCTAAGTGAACATTTTGATTTTTATAAAATATACAGATCCTTATGAATTTATCTTATAAAAACATGTGTTCTCTTTTGAGGAAACGATTAAGAATTTGGTAAGTCTAGAAGACCATTCACTATGGGACTCTATCCATCAAGAAGTTGATATGTACAAGGGGCCTATTCAATCACGTATGTTTCTTTCCACATACATTTAGGAAATTGTACCTTTCGATCTGCTATATTTGAATTGATTTGTGGTTTTTTATGACACGTGTAGCTATTATACGACCACATTATCCTCAAAGGAAGTGTGATTTGAAGGCAGTGAATACTTCTTTAAGATTGTAATCATTGTTTACTTGTGTCATATCACCTGATATCATCTTTTGTTCTTGTAGAACTCAATTGTGGTGAATGAATCATGTCTTATGAAAAATAACTATAGGTTCCACAAAGTTATTTTTTGCAAGAATGAGTTTCATCCTCTCCTACTAATTGGCTTGGGGTAGTGGATGTCTACAATGATTCGACCAAGAAAATAATGTTTCTAAACTCAGTCACAACTAATGATTACTTGGTTATACTACATTATTCATCCTGTAACATATATACCCATGTATCCCTTTCTTTAGATTCATCACCCCAATGTTTAAGTGATTTGTTATCTGTTACACTGGGGTTCCTCTGACTGGTTCAACCAATGTGCTGGATGATTCTCATTCCTCATCATCTATGACTATGAGTACACCCATGTCTCTGAGTGACTTGGTTCCCAAATATGGTCTCATTTCCAAGGTAAATCTAGACCAATGATCTGGGTCTATATTACATTATTAGTAAATTCTATAAAAGATTTTGATGGAGAACTATATTTTGGTTTCATAAATCTCATTAGACGAGTTTATGGATATTTTGGATCATATTTGATTTATGTTCTATTCCATTGGTTATGATGGTTTTTAATATTCCTCCATTCCTTATTAAGTAGAGGTGATAACTGGAAGAGAATAGTAGTGGGCCCACAAATTGATGTCGGAATCTTTTGAGGATTACTCTTTAGTGAAGAAGAATTTTGAAAAAGATGTAGATGAAGCTTCTCGGCATGTGGTGGTGGCAGCTGGTCATCAGAATGTAGTAAATTCTAGATGGATTGAAATATACCATCTCTAGTCTGATATCAGTATTCTCCAAGTAGAACTATCTCAGTTCTAATATGCAATTTAGATATTTGGAAATACCATTTCGAATAATAAGGATCTCTATGATGGTGTAAATAAAGTTACACTTGATTCCATCACTAGGGTATAAGTGTATCATCATGCTATGGAAGTTGAGACTAAATCTGCAGATCAATTATGGAAATCTGTAGTTTCCTTGGAGAAGATTATTTTTAATCATAATGTCATATATGATATTTTTCTTATGATGGAATCATAATCATTCATTCTTTCTATGACTCATATATTTTAAGGTGAGACCCCAGTGTGATGAGAGTCTTCCTTTTTCAAGGAGTTGATGAATTGGTTTTCTGAACATTACATGAGTTTTCTAGTTTATTTCATTCATGAAGTGAATGAAATTGTTTTTCCTTGATATTTTTAAAATCACAAATGATATCCATCATTTATTACTTTATAAGTAAAACATGAATTCCCGAATCAAATATTGACATTCTGACAGATCCTCCTTAATAGACACAAATGAATGATTTCTAAAATGAGATACAATATTGATAATATGTAACGACTAACATGATATTACATTACAGTTTTAGGAGTAGTTGGGTAGAAAACATTTTCTAGAGCGGGATTTATTTTTCTTTTTTAAAGTGGAAATTCTAAGCTAGAGTGACTTGATCATACATAGGCCATGAAATGGTCTTTACATGAGTTTTATACTAAATTGATTTTGTACTATGGTTTAGGTTATTTTAGCTTGGGCCTTATATAGAATTAGTTTAGGGTCTTTTAGCTTGACCTAATATGGATTTAGTTTAGGTTCTCTTATCATGGAAGATATATAGATTTATTTTATGGTCTGTTAACTCTGGACATATATGGATTTAGTATAGGATCTTTTAACTAAATCCTTATATGGTTTTTGCTTAGTTTGATTTATCTCAAACATTAAAAAAATATTTTTTAGGGTCTTATATCTCATACATTATATGAATTTAGTTTAGGTTCATTTTTTCTTGGACCTTATATGGAATTAGTTTAGGGTATTTTAGTTTGGAACATATATGGATTTAATTTAGGGTCTTTTATCTTAGACCATATACGACATTAGTTTAGTGTCTTTTATCATGGACCACATTTGGATTTATTTTATTGCCTTTAGCACAGACCTTATATGGATTTATTTTATGGACTTTTAGATTTGAATAGATATATGATCATGGGATCTGATGCATACATGCTAGGATTGACCTAAAACATGCAATAATATTGGTATCAATTATGGTGTGTAAAGGGATCAAAAAGATTAGAATTCTTTTTTTAGAGGGAATCATTTGGTTGACTGCCATAGGTACATATGTATGATTGATAGGCAGGAGTGCATATTCAATTGGAGGGATATTTAATCCGACTACCGTTTCTAAGGGATAAGCGATATTTACGGAGAAAATATAGTTCATGGTAAAATATTTGTGATTCTTGGTCCATCTAGAGTGTTGGGGTAATGGATATATAAGACATAGTCCAAAAGATTAAGTCATAAATATCATATGGTGTAGACATTCTAGGTACGTTTCATGACATTCTAAGATTCCCAGATCCATCGATGTGTTACTAGGGCTCACAAGGATTGAATCTCATTTCTTCAATGGAGGAGATTCTTTTAGATGTTGGGTCTCGGTCATTATACGTTGGTAGTATGGCCAGGATAAATGTGATCTCCAATTTATTTATAGGGCCATGAAATATTTACAAGGAACCAAATATCCAGATTATGAGGTTGAGTATAGAAAGAAAGATGCGTCAGAAGGGTTCTAGTACACTAGGGTAATTCGGATATTTATTTTGAAGCTCTATCCCTACTCCTTGTGTTTTTGAATCATGAGGTGTGGGACATCAACAGTTTGGGAATGAATTATTGTATTCATATATTTAAAAAGAGTATATAAATCTATTACATAACATTTGGGATGTTGTATCCACTCGAATTGTCTGGTTATGAAAATAGTCAATTGAGTTCCAATGTACTTAGACAAGGAGGAAGATATGTGACAAACATACCAGGAGTTGTTCCGAAACACTGAGGTTTTGACTGTGGTTGCGATGATGTTATGGGTCATAAGGATTTGAATGACCTTTTTTGACAGTGACATATTTCTCTAATGAACATTGGTGCATTTTCATGATCCACAGGCATTCGTGCATTGTCCAGTTTTTGGGAAAAATCCCTCAAAGAACATTTTAACATTTTTGGTGTTTATTTGTTTTATTGGAAAGTTGTATTAAAAGGAATTTTGTGGAGTACATATATATTTTTGACATGGTATGTTGAAAACAATACAATATGAAGGAATGGAAACCCTAGAAGTGGTACAGAAAATTATATACCCAAGGTGACGACATTTCCTATTTTTGTCAAATTTTGGGTGTCCAAAATTTTGATTTTGGAAAATCATCGCGAAAACTATGATTTATTTTAGATCTCATCAAAATATGGTAATGGATTAAATTTTGTGAATATGGGATTCACGATTTGTGTTTCACAAAGGATCAAAAAAATTTAAAATTTATCATTTTGATTATGGTAATCATCATGGAAAGTGGATTTCCATGACGGCCTAGAAATAATATATTGATGGTATGAATTTAACGAAGATTAGATTTTCTCAAAGGTTGGTTTTAGAATGTGTGAATTTTTTTACTATATTATCTATTATTATGACTATCATCACGAAATGTGGATTTCCATGATGGTCTAGTCAAAATATGGAAATGGTATGAATTTCAAAAACACGGGGTTTTCATGAAGGCTGGTTTGCGAAGGCATGATGGATCCTGACAGAAATCTCATTGATTACAAATTGAATCATGAATAATAGATTTCCTTAATGGACTATGAAAATTATGGAGAAGGAATATGTTTCATGAAGAATGGGTGTTCAATAAGGGTGGTTCATGAAGAAATGAAGGTTTTTGATGGTGGTCTCCTTGATTAGGAACATGATTCACGAACAACACAATGGTGTTTAGTAGAACTCTATGCAGTTATGAAGAGCATCACGAATGGGGAATTTTCATGGAGGATCATGAATTACTGAGCTCAGCAAAGGAAATTAGGGAGCTTCATGAAATGGTAATGATGTTGCCGGAATGTTATAAAATTGGTGTAAATCCCTATAAATAGGACTCTTCCCCCTTCAGATGAGTAGTGAGACTTAATGAAAATATTAAGGCTCAAGATTTTTGAAGGTTTTCAAGAAGGTGGTATTCGAATACATTTAAGAATTCTTTAAAAGAAAACCGAATGTTCCAAGCTTCATGAAATAGGATTTCTTTTCGAAGGGTAAGCGGGGTTTTGGGAAAAGTATGATATTGATGAATGCTATAAAATCCCACCTAATTTTTAGAGTTTCATGAATGTAAATGAGTTTTTTGAAGACAATATTATCTTTATGAAGGGGGTTCAGGTAGAGATCCACAATGGAGATTTGTTAAAGAGGGCTTTTCATGAAGGTAGTGTGCATCGTGAATAGCTTTTGAGAGGGGTTACCTAGTCAATCTATGGTAAAGTTGAATTAATAAATTGGAAGAAAGTGTAACTTCAAAACAGTGTCTATCTACAGTGATGATATGGAATTTCATATAAATGAAGGGACCTACAAGTCCATAAACTCTTATGGGATCCCTTACAATAGTAATGAGTGAAGGAAAGGTAAGATGATGATATTTCCCAATGGGAGTGTGACAAAAGAAGGGACATATGGAATGAACCTTGTGAAGGCAGTGAACAATCCCTAAACATTTTAATGGTCGTTTTCTTGGTCATAGATGATCTTGAACAAACCTTTTAAACAACAGTGCGCTTTTAGTGGATTTGGTACACCAGTACATCACCAGTGTATGATCCTTGATGTAGCCCAGTTAGGGTGAACCATGTAATATCATTGTGTCTCATTCATGATTTTATTTCTATTCATATATTTGTACTAGATAAAATGAGAAGTATGTTTTTGTTAATGACAAAACACGAGAAAGAGGGTAGTTTTTTTAATCTATCATACCCTGATTCTTCTCCCCCCTAGGGTATTCAACCAAGTGGACCTACCAATTTGTATCATAGGGAAAGGATAGTTCCATGTTATTGTCCCTCAAGGATTTAAATGGAGGCTGTCAACAACCAAGGTATTTTGATATTTTATGGGAAGAGATTTCAGTTATAAGAGAATCAGATGCAGCAGTACATTTAATTTTTGGGAATGGATGTCTTTATAGCAGTGATTCATGGTATTTTAGTTAATATCGATAGTGGTTCTTTATCAGAAGCTAAGGGAAGTGAATTTGATGATGACACCAAATGAATCTATTATTTAAAGGGTTCCCTATCAAATTAAATTTATATGAAGTTGATTTCATGTAAGTAATAACATGCTATGTGGAATAAATTTCTCAATATTTATGAGGGAAATAAAAAATTTAGAGTAGAAAATATGTAGGTTCTATGTAACAAATAAGAGGACCTCATAATGCACCCGAATGAGCCTTTGGATACATTCTATGACTGGTTAAATGTAATAATGGAACCCATGTGCAATGTTGGAGAATTCATTGAAGATATAAAGATTGTAAAATGTGTCCCGAGGAATCTTCCACCTTGGTTAAATACAAATGTACCAATTTTGGAAGATAAAGATTTCAGATAACAAAAATTGGAAAACACGCATTGTTACCTTATACCATAAGAAATGAGAAATGATGTTAACAATGATTTATAAAAGGGAAAATCCAATGATGTGTCATTCATTTCCATGGTGAATCTCAGCATTGAATATAGATAGGATGATAAAGAGAATGATCGGTGGATTCCATTCTTTTATTCAATTTATCAATGAGGAAAATGAATGTTCAAATGGAAACTTCAACTTCCATTATTTCAATGTGGAGTGGTTGGAGAAGGTCCCCAGATATTCTTTAAGAGAATGATGAGGACGATGTTGATATTCCCACAAAGATGAAATAAACCTACGTGAAAGGGATGATGTAACGCCCCGACCCCAGTTACCCAGAGTCGGTGCATTATTACATAACATTGGCATGATCACAAGAAAGATCAAATCTTGAAAGACCGATTGGTTTAGTAGCCTTGGAAACACTAGATATATTCATAAGTTTTACATTACATCATAAAATGAAAAACTACTACAACAACATAATGTTTCCATAGTCCACACTATAATCCCCTCATAATATCCCTGAAGGTCATTCATAACTTACATCTTCACATCCTGGGAAAAATAAAACATAGAAAAGGGGTGAGCTCAAATGCCCAGTAAGGATAACAATATAGCGGAAACTTTCATAAAAAAGAATAAACATTTAAGGCAATGCATTACTAAAACAAAAGCCTTTTAAACTTGAACTTCAACATAGTATGGCAAAAGTAAAAATGAAATAATGCCATTTACTTATTCACATGGATATTCTACTAATTGAATAATCACATGCAAAAATCAATAACCACTTTCATAATGTTGGAATGCATAATGCCAGAATATCATAACCACATAGTCAAGGCCTCGTGCCAAGAATACAAATAAGATTTTGTCAAGGCCTTGTGCCAAGACACTAGTTTGTCTCATGAGACCTACCGATGCATCGAGGAGCTATAGCGGGCCCCACCCGTCACATATTAAGTCCAATGCATTCCCATATGAAAAGGTTTAAACATAACATAAACATTTCGTATTAAAACTAGCATACGAAATGTCAATAATTTCACCATAAACTATGAATGGTATAAAAATAGCACATCCACAGTCAAACATATCACAAAACATTCAATACAATATAGAAGCTTTGTATTACAATAAATCAACTTCAAATAAACGTAAAATCCATCAAAGGATGTTGACATAGATGAAATCAAAATTCTTTTTAAAGAAATATCTCTTTTTATTTTGAAATCATTTAAGATCCATATAAAATAAAACATTTTCTTTGAAAATATTCTTATATGCTTTTAAGGGAAGTTTTGAAGATTTTATAACGGCGGAAATTATCCGCACCCGCAGTATAAGTTAAAAAAACATTCTTACCTTAATTCTGTCGAAAAGGTTAAAAAGGGACCTTGTTTTGAAAACGATGGAAAGATTCCTTTATAAACCACTTATAAAAGTCAAAAAGGGTATAAATGACTTTAACTCATATTCTAGTAAATAGTAAAAATGTTTTGAAATACATTTTTAAGAAACATGGATGTGGATGATAAAGAGATCCCAGTAGATTATAACATATAAACAACCTCGGATAATGAAGAGATTGTGAAATAACCCTTACCTTGTACTTTTCCTTGGTTTGGGTAGGTTAACCTCCTGTATAATGGTGAAATAATTGTTATTAAATTATACAAGAATCATATACATTAATATGATATCATATATGATCTTTTAATATTGATTTGATAATAATATCTTAGTATTATCATTATATCGGGTGTTAACTTACTTGTTTTCTTTTATATGTTTTGTTACGTAAGACATGTTTGTAAAGGATAGGTTGTATATTATTCATATCCAGAACGATATCAAGTCCTTAAACATCATTTTTAAATCATCAAATGATAATTATACTTGAATGGATACGATGGAGAATGAATCGCATCGCGTTCGTGGAGACGGTAGTCCGTACGTACGCACGAGCGACAATATCATTCTTTTGATATTAAAATAATATATAAATGGATGGTATATCATATATACAGAATCATTAACATGTTATTTTTATTATTTACATGAGTTACACATTATTATTATACCCATCCAAATAATATTATATTGAATAACAATTACACCACGACGTGGAGACGGTAAGCCGTACGTACGCACGTATGGTGACATGTTATTCAAAGGGTGGATAGAATACTGAATATGGTTGTACCATATTTATAATAACATCACAGTATATGTAAGATACTGGAGTTATTATTTTATAATGGTAAGAACAAATAAAGAGGAAGTGGAAGAAGAAAGGAACTTGGAAAAGTGTGGTGAAATCATTACCTCTTCTTCGGGTTCTTCCTTTTGATTTGATCAAAAGGGATCCTTAGGTTGGCTTTCTGATCAAACTAAGGCCTCTAGGTTGTAGTGAGGGATGTTGGGAGAGTATTTGGGCAGAGTTTGGCCGATCCAAAATGCTTTAGAGGTGTGAAGAAATGAGAAGGAGGAGTGCCCTTTTATAAGAGGGGTGAGGGGCACCTTTGGAAAAGCTAGAAATATTAATTTATAATAAATTCATATTCGGTTTCTAATGGCTCCAAAGTTGATTATTTAAAGGTTAAGGTTGGGATATGTCGAAAACCACTCAACCAATAGAATTTAGACTGGTTTGGGTACTTATATTAACCTTATCTTTAAGTATTAACTCTAAGTTAATTAGTTTCACTTTTACAATGTCTCTTTGTATTTTTATATAATATGGTTAATAAACTTACTATATACATCCAAGAGACCCCCCAAGTGGTCCATTAATGATTAAACTATCATGATATAAGTCTCTTGGCCGAACCTTAGATTTTTAGGAATTTAATATCAATTAATAATATAATATTTGTTTTAAAAACTCTTTTATGTCAATTTTGACACTATTCAATAGTTGATTTTTGTGAAACTCATAACAGGTTGATTACTTCGAACAAAGTAAATTAAATCAATCCTAATATATCATATTATCCTAGAAAATTTGTTTAATGCATTAAAAGTTTCATATTACATTTTTTTGGGTATTTATAATATCAATTATTTTAATTTTTCACTATTATAGTAATTACTACATCATCATTGTGTCATAAATAAAATAAATTATTTTATGTCTAAAAATTATAAATAAAATATCATTATGTAGGAAATCTTTTTATCTTTCTAATTAATATTTATAATCTAAAATCCAACTTATATAACCCTATGTAACAATTGTTTTTCTAAAAGATATATGCTTGTGTCATTTTTGTATTCATTTTGACTTAATTAAAATAAAGTGTCATTATCACTTACAAGTGGATCCATGGGGTCCCAAAATCGACCCAAAGATGCCCATGGTCGACCATGTATCAACCAATATGGTTAAGACACGTTTTAGGGTAATTTAGTATTATTATAATATTATTTTTAACCATTATTTACCGGATTTACCCTTAACCATGGTAAATAAAATATTTACCGCAGTAATTATTCAAAATGTCTAAAAATAATAGTTACCTATTTACACAATTTGAACATCCTGATTCCAAATATGGAATCCATTTTTCTAAATTCAAAACACAGAAGTGGCAGAAATTAATTTAAAATTAATTCCCACTGTCAAAACAAAAAGCGTGTTTTTAAGAGATAATAACTATCAAAAGATTGACACTTGTTTATATTCGGTTTAATTGTAAAATTATGTCTAATGACCAACATTATATTAAATTGTAAAAATATATTCTAAATATACTTGAAAACCACTCAAATTCATAATTTATCACTATTAATTATTTTGATTAAAAAAGTTGTTTTTAATTAAAATTTAGTAATTTTCACTATTCATCAAAATATGAAAGTTATCCGAAAAGTACCAAAATTTCACCATAGGCTAAATTCGATATTCCGAATCCAAAAATGAAGTCCATTTTGAAATATAAAATATATATATTTTCAAAAAGTAGGTATTACTATTTATAACGGCTAGTTTGATTGGTTATGGTGTGTTAGAACTCGGTGTTGCGTACAACACACGCTATCACATTATTCAAAGGGAAACGTACCGTGGAAGCTTGGGGTGTTTCATTTTAAATTTTTGATGTCCCCATTTAGTCAACAAGTTTAAAATATTGTATTTAAAAGGTTTCACTATTAGAAGTTGATAAAAGTGAAATACTGAAAATGAATCTGTTCTTGCATTATGACTAAGAAACTCATAATAGGGATTCTAAAATTATAAGGATTATATAAAGTTCAAAATGTAGTTAATACTATTCATGACCTCTTTTAATGGTGTGATTGAACTCGGTGTTGTGTGTAGTGCAAGTTATTGAATTTTTAAGAAATAACACACTATGAAATCTTGGGGTGTTACATTCTCCCCTCCTTCAATAAATTGCGTCCTCGCAATTTGAAATTGTTCTTCAAAAATAAAAGGTTGAAAGTAGAAAATATATTTGTGGGAAAACCCACATCGGAAATTGGGTTACTAAAATTTAGTCTTAATATGAGGAAAAGAGAAATTAAAGGGTCACCACCAAATTATGATCTCGATTAGGAGAACATTGGTGGCAATTAGAGACATATAATTGGAGGAAAAACGTAAATATTTATAGGTAGTGATTGAGGTCATAAATCACAAACAAGTATAAAATTGAGGTCCTTAAACTCATCAATCCATGATGATTTGAAGTACCATCGGTTCAACAAAATATATGGTATTGCGACCACACATTTTTGACATTTCAAAATATCTTAGTTGAAATCCCACATCGAAAAATGAATTAATGAGGCCTCTATATAAAGAGTGGAAAGTATGAAGATTACCGAAAATAACACATACTAGGGTTCCATGTAGGAAAATATGGATATAGAAGATAAATCTAACCATCAATTATCTGATGGAGAGTGGTAGAGAACATTGCTATGAAAATGCCAAAAATCCCAAAGCCATAAATTTGTGATGATTTAAGGTACCATCTAGGACAACATTTTTGTTCTAAGTTTCTATTATTAATGTTGAGGAATTTATTTATGAGATTGGATAAGATAATAAGGAGATATACTTACTTTATAATTAGAATTTTACCCATTAATAAATTTCTACCACAAACTCATCTTTCATTCTAAAAGATAATAGAACGTAAATTTTTTTTTCTATTTATACTATTCGTACAGGGTTCCAAAATAAATGAATTATAATTCATCTACCAGATCTTTTAAAAAAACTACATTATTTAATTCAGGACATCTCATGGGACAGTGGTAGGTGATACACCCTTGTCGCCCTTCGGTTGCAGGTTCAAGTCTCGCAGCCTTGCCGGACGCGACGGGTTGCCGCCCGACCTCCGGGTTGTCCTTTTATGGAAATCCAAAATAATCCAAACTAGAACTATCCAAAATAATTCTGTCTAAACTCACAGTCCAACATTTATAAGGAAGGTAAACATAATATAGATCCTTTTTACCCCGTAATAGAATATGAATACCTTCATCATGTATTACCATATTCCTTATTGATTACATTCATGCTCCTTTATTCCATATAGAATGCTAGATATACTTCATTAATCCAAAAATGTTTTAAACCCAAACAATGATGGAATATACAAATCATTAATCAGCTTCAAGGTAGTCAATAATATCCAATATAATTTATCCAAAATAATCACATATTATTCCAAAATCACTACCTCAGTATCAGAACTATATTATGATTTATCATTCTCTCAACCATATATTTTCCAAAAATTTAACCTTCTATTGAGTCACTTTTCTTTGTTCCACACAATCTCAAGTCCTTAATGAAATAGTACTGCAGTACAATCCTTATATACTCCATGATTATTGTAACAAGTACATTGTTGATACAACACTCAATTGACATAATCAACATAAGAACTCTAATCATCCCTCTTCATCTGTGGTAGTATCATAACATGATTATTATCCAATAACATCATTTGCGGCATAGTCTGATGACTGGGACATAGGTTCGCGTAGTGTCCAAACTCCTTGCAAATGAAGCATTGTACATTTGAAACCATTTTCTTACCCTTGCAGGCACGTACTTTGTGCCCTTTTCCTCCACACTTATAACAAACTCCCATTCCTTTCAGGCAAGTTCCAGGGTGTTTCTTTCCACAGTTATGGGAAAATTCTTCTTTTCCCTCTTACTTTTATCCATCTTTCTCTCTTCCATCCTTTTCTTCTCTTGCTTCCCTTCAAAGCCATAGGACTCAGTAAACTCTTTACTTATCTTATCAACACATGATATTATTTCTTCATATGATGATAATACATGGGAGACTATTTCTCTTATAAATTCTAGCTTAAGACCATGAAAGATATGATCCTTCCTTCTCTTTGGATCATGTGCATTTCTGGAGTTCTCATTCCTTCTACTGGGCGCCATTTCTAAACAATGGAATACACTAGATCAGTTTATGAATCAAAATACATAATCCCATACTTATAAAACACTTAACATAAATTGAACTATTGATGGATATAATCCTTAATCATAAGAATGTTTTCTTTGAGGAAGTATATACTCATAATCCCTTCAAAATGATTTGTAAAGAAAATGAGAGTTATCCTAAGCATATCCCCCAGGAGTGTCGTAACCAAGAGTGCAGCAAGGCCCGTTGTCGTGCACCAGTTCCCGTTCGAGTCTAGCTCACAGCGGTGTTTTCGGGTTTTACCCCTAGTTACATCTGTGCCAGAGCCGCCTCTACCTGCTCGTATCCAGACAGAGATGTATTGCTCGGAAAACTCACAAAATCTCTACAATACCAAAATTCTAGGAAGTTCTTCTATACTAATCCTCAAAGTTCATCTTAGGTCTACGTGCTCTAATCAGAGTTTATCTAAATCTAGATTCCAAGGTTTGTACTAAACTTCCTCTGATACCAACTGTAACACCCCGACCCCAGTTACCCAGAGTCGGTGCATTATTATATAACATTGTCATGATCACAATAAAGATCAAATCTCGAAAGACCGATTGGTTTAGTAGCCTTGGAAACACTAGATATATTCATAAGTTTTACATTACATCATAAAATGAAAAACTACTACAACAACATAATGTTTCCATAGTCCACACTATAATCCCCTCATAATATCCCTGAAGGTCATTCATAACTTACATCTTCACATCCTGGGAAAAGTAAAACATAGAAAAGGGGTGAGCTCAAATTCCCAGTAAGGATAACAATATAGCGGAAACTTTCATAAAAAAGAATAAACATTTAAGGCAATTCATTACTAAAACAAAAGCCTTTTAAACATGAACTTCAACATAGTATGGCAAAAGTAAAAATTAAATAATGCCATTTACTTATTCACATGGATATTCTACTAATTGAATAATCACATGAAAAAATCAATAACCACTTTCATAATGTTGGAATGCATAATGCCAGACTATCATAACCACATAGTCAAGGCCTCGTGCCAAGACTACAAATAAGATTTTGTCAAGGCCTTGTGCCAAGACACTAGTTTGTCTCATGAGACCTACCGATGCATCGAGGAGCTATAGCGGGCTCCACCCGTCACATATTAAGTCCAATGCATTCCCATATGAAAAGGTTTAAACATAACATAAACATTCGTATTAAAACTAGCATACAAAATGTCAATAATTTCACCATAAACTATGAATGGTATAAAAATAGCACATCCACAGTCAAACATATCACAAAACATTCAATACAATATAGAAGCTTTGTATTACAATAAATCAACTTCAAATAAACGTAAAATCCATCAAAGGATGTTGACATAGATGAAATCAAAATTCTTTTTAAAGAAATATCTCTTTTTATTTTGAAATCTTTTAAGATCCATATAAAATAAAAAAATTTCTTTGAAAATATTCTTATATGCTTGTAAGGGAAGTTTTGAAGATTTTATAACAGCAGAAATTAGCCGCACCCGCCGTATAAGTTAAAAAAAACATTCTTACCTTAATTCTGTCGAAAAGGTTAAAAAGGGACCTTGTTTTGAAAACGACGGAAAGATTCCTTTATAAACCACTTATAAAAGTCAAAAAGGGTATAAATGACTTTAACTCATATTCTAGTAAATAGTAAAAATGTTTTGAAATACATTTTTAAGAAACATGGATGTGGATGATAAAGAGATCCCAGTAGATTATTACATATAAACAACCTCGGATAATGAAGAGATTGTGAAATAACCCTTACCTTGTACTTTTCCTTGGTTGGGGTAGGTTAACCTCCTGTATAATGGTGAAATAATTGTTATTAAATTATACAAGAATCATATACATTAATATGATATCATATATGATCTTTTAATATTGATTTGATAATAATATCTTAGT
This sequence comes from Viscum album, assembly GCA_963277665.1. Taxonomy (NCBI): domain Eukaryota; kingdom Viridiplantae; phylum Streptophyta; class Magnoliopsida; order Santalales; family Viscaceae; genus Viscum; species Viscum album. Next base: position 1,400,551,656 of record OY728145.1, on the reverse strand, counting down.
ATTATCATTATATCGGGTGTTAACTTACTTGTTTTCTTTTATATGTTTTGTTACGTAAGACATGTTTGTAAAGGATAGGTTGTATATTATTCATATCCAGAATGATATCAAGTCCTTAAACATCATTTTTAAATCATCAAATGATAATTATAATTGAATGGATACGATGGAGAATGAATCTCATCGCGTTCGTGGAGACGGTAGTCCGTACGTACGCACGAGCGACAATATCATTCTTTTGATATTAAAATAATATATAAATGGATGGTATATCATATATAAAGAATCATTAACATGTTAGTTTTATTATTTACATGAGTTACACATCATTATTATACCCATCCAAATAATATTATATTGAATAACAATTACACCACGACGTGGAGACGGTAAGTCGTACGTACGCACGTATGGTGACATGTTATTCAAAGGGTGGATAGAATACTGAATATGGTTGTACCATATTTATAATAACATCACAATATATTTAAGATACTGGAGTTATTATTTTAGAATGGTAAGAACAAAGAAATAGGAAGTGGAAGAAGAATGGAACTTGGAAAAGGGTGGTGAAATCATTACCTCTACTTCGGGTTCTTCCTTTTGATTTGATCAAAAGGGCTCCTTAGGTTGGCTTTCTGATCAAACTAAGGCCTCTAGGTTGTAGTGAGGGATGTTGGGAGAGTATTTGGGCAGAGTTTGGCCGAGCCAAAAGGCTTTAGAGGTGTGAAGAAATGAGAAGGAGGAGTGCCCTTTTATAAGAGGGGTGAGGGGCACCTTTGGAAAAGCTAGAAATATTAATTTATAATAAATTTATATTCGGTTTCTAATGGCTCCAAAGTTGATTATTTAAAGGTTAAGGTGGGGATAGGTCGAAAACAACTCAACCAATAGAATTTAGACAGGTTTGGGTACTTATATTAACCTTATCTTTAAGTATTAACTCTAAGTTAATTAGTTTCACTTTTACAATGTCTCTTTGTATTTTTATATAATATGGTTAATAAACTTACTATATACATCCAAGAGACCCCCATGTGGTCCATTAATGATTAACCTATCATGATATAATTCTCTTGGCCGAACCGTAGATTTTTAGGAATTTAATATCAATTAATAATATAATATTTGTTTTAAAAACTCTTTTATGTCAATTTTGACACTATTCAATAGTTGATTTTTGTGAAACTCATAACAGGTTGATTACTTCGAACAAAGTCAATTAAATCAATCCTAATATATCATATTATCCTAGAAAATTAGTTTAATGCATTAAAAGATTCATATTATATTTTTTTGGGTATTTATAATATCAATTATTTTCATTTTTCACTATTATAGTAATTACTGCATCATCATTGTGTCATAAATAAAATAAATTATTTTATGTCTAAAAATTATAAATAAAATATCATTATGTAGGAAATCGTTTTATCTTTCTAATGAATATTTATAATCTAAAATCCAACTTATATAACCCTATGTAACAATTGTTTTGCTAAAAGATATATGCTTGTGTCATTTTTTTATTCATTTTGACTTAATTAAAATAAAGTGTCATTATCACTTACAAGTGGATCCATGGGGTCCCAAAATCGACCCAAAGATGCCCATGGTCGACCATGTATCAACCAATAGGGTTAAGACACGTTTTTGGGTAATTTAGCATTATTATAATATTATTTTTTAACCCTTATTTACCGGATTTACCCTTAACCATGGTAAATAAAATATTTACCGCAGTAATTATTCAAAATGTCTAAAAATAAAAGTTACCTATTTACACAATTTGAACATCCTGATTCCAAATATGGAATCCATTTTTCTAAATTCAAAACACAGAAGTGGCATAAATTAATTTAAAATTAATTCCCGCTGTCAAAATAAAAAGCGTGTTTTTAAGAGATAATAACTATCAAAAGATTGACACTTGTTTATGTTCGGTTTAATTGTAAAATTATGTCTAATGACCAAAATTATATTAAATTGTAAAAATATATTCTAAATATACTTTAAAACCACTCAAATTCATAATTTATCACTATTAATTATTTTGATTAAAAAAGTTGTTTTTAATTAAAATTTAGTAATTTTCACTATTCATCAAAATATGAAAGTTATCCGAAAAGTACCAAAATTTCACCTTAGGCTAAATATGATATTCCGAATCCAAAAATGAAGTCCATTTTGAAATATAAAATATATATATTTTCAAAAAGTAGGTATTACTATTTATAACGTCTAGTTTGATTGGTTATGGTGTGTTAGAACTCGATGTTGCGTACAACACACGCTATCACATTATTCAAAGGGAAACGTACCGTGGAAGCTTGGGGTGTTTCATTTTAAATTTTTGATGTCCCCATTTAGTCAAAAAGTTTAAAATATTGTATTTAAAAAGGTTTCACTACTAGAAGTTGATAAAAGTGAAATACTGAAAATGAATCTGTTCTTGCATTATGACTAAGAAACTCATAATAGGGATTCTAAAATTATAAGGATTATATAAAGTTCAAAATGTAGTTAATACTATTCACGACCTCTTTTAATGGTGTGATTGAACTCGGTGTTGCGTGTAGTGCAAGTTATTGAATTTTTAAGAAATAACACACTATGAAATCTTGGGGTGTTACAGATGAAATGGTTTAATAGGTATTTCTTTAAAAATCAGAATCTACTTTCAAAAGATGATGATATCCCAAAATATCATGGGGTTGAATAATTAAAGGAATTTAAGGATCATGTTGTTGATGCAATGGTGTATTTTATTGGGAATTATTTAGTAAAAGAAGAGAGATATAGTGAAGTGGGTGATGTTGAAGGAAGAGGTGACCTTTAGGTCATGCTAGAAGCTTATCTTGAGGAAAAAGATATTTGGAGAGAAAAAAAAGGAAAGGAAACAAAGTGGTTCATGATGAAAAAATATATATGATGTAGAAAGAGGAAGAGAAATATTAACTGAATATAGAAATTGAATAATTTAATCCTTCAATGCCAAAGTTTTCGGATATGTTTGTCGAGTACAAGATCGAAATAGGTGTTCAATCTACTAGAACTGTTCATGATTTTCAAATAAGGAAGGAGTTCATCATCATAATTAAATTAGATTTATAAATTATTTTATTCTTAAGATAACTTCACCCTAATATTATATTATTTTGTAGAATATATTTTATCTCTCAAGGATATTGTTTCTTTATTCGATATACACATTTTCATATCTATTTATTGTAGAATATAACCGAATATGTATGCATAATTTGAGTATAATGTATCGGTAAGAACGTCAGACCATAAAAAATCTATCTTAACCCATTTATGATAGAAACTAAAAAACATAAAATCAAACATATTGAAGAACATGAAGAGGAATTCATCAATCTACGATGAAGTGTCAAGGATCAAGAAAAACTATTGACTCTTAATACGACATTAGGAAAGAAGATAATATAGGAAACATATAAGATATATTTTCTAAATAAATGTCCAACATTACATAATAAATATCCAAATCTGAATGATAAGGATAAAATAGGGCTTGATAAAAAAAGAAGTAATGGTTGAAGTCAGACCACAAGCACCCAGTCTGATATTGAAGATTGATTTCAGTATAAATCATACATAGAAGAAATATAGAACCTAATAAATAACTAGTGGTGTATTATTTCCAAGCAAGAATGTGCCTCATATAAGATGTTATTACTATGGAAAGATGTAAAGCTCACAAAATGGGTGATATATAGCCATGAAATACTAAAGGAAACTAGAGAAAAAATGGCATCCAAAAATAGTGCAATACTATATAATATATTTCAAGGGTCATTTTTTAGTGAGGAGGATTGGGGCACATGGCTAGATATTGTACAATAGCCACATAAAGGGATGTACCAAAGAAGAATAGAATTGCTCACATGAAGCAATTCAATGAACCATCAAGTGGGATGAAAGTGAAAAATCATTTTTTAGTGTGTTACAATGATGTTGGTTCATCATACACCATGGGTGATAAAGATTATCAATCAATGTCATGTAGGAGTTCAAGAATATGGATCATGAAGAAAAGATCTAACCATTCACTTATTATAGAGATTACATTTAATGCATCAGATCAATCTAGAATATGGATCATGGACAGTGGATGCACCTCAAATATGACTGGAAATAAGGATATGGTGACTGGGATTAGTTATGAAAAAAAAGGTATCATATGATTTGTTAATGAGGAGGTGTTGAAAATTATTGTTGTTGGAAAAAAATGTTTGGGGGAAAATAAATGAGATGCGTAGATATCCTTATAATTGAAGGACTCGGTCACAACTTACTGAGTGTTGGTAAATTATGTGACTCAATACAAGTCATAAGATTTACCATGCAATTTTTTGTCATTAAGGGAAAATATGGTTGTATTTTTTTGTAGGGAAATCATACAAATGGTAATCTCTATCTTGTATGTGGGTAAGAAGATATGTGTTGTTTTTATAAGGAAGAAGAAAAAAAATTGTGGTGTAAACGCCTTGGCCAGTATATCCAAGATTCCTTGTAGGGTTTGCTGAAATACGATACTACCTGAGATCTCTCTATATTATCACGTTATCATACACATACATGTGATTACTGTCAATAAGTTAAGATTAGCTGAAATACATATAAGACAAATGTTAATAAGTCTAAAAATTTTCTTGAGTTAGTGAATATTGATTGGTGAGAATCAATTTCATCAAGGGATATTGATGGGAGGAGATATTACATTATCTCCATTGATTATTATAAAAGAATTTCATGTTTTTCAATCACCACCCAAAAATTTGAGGTATTCAGTTTCATAAAAACATATCGAAGGGAAGTTGAGATGATTATGGGTGGAACAATATGAACGAACAGAACAGGAAATGGAAGAGAGTTCAGAAATAGCCAAGTAAAAATTATCTTGAGAAACATGGGATAAGGCATCTAGTGTCAATGGTAAGAACTCTATAGTATAATGGTGTAGTTGAGAGAATAAATAAAATTATAAAAAACACGGCCAGAACAATGCTTGTTGAGATAGATATTCTAGAGAAATTTTGGAAAAAATTGGTGATGACGATAGTCCAAATATCAAATTGAGAATTAGTTTGTCTGAAAGAATAAAATACACTATATGAGATATGGTATAGAATGAGTATATCTTTAAAGTACTTTCAAATCATTGTAAGTATGTTTTTCATCATTAACAATGAGAAACATAAGAAATTTGAATCCCTTGTAGATGAAGGGATGTTTCTTGGCCACTCAAAAAAAAGAAAAGTATATAGATTCTCAAATAATAGCCTTGAAAATTTTGTTCCAATCCATAATAGAACCATAGTGGATAATGAGTTGAATATTTAGAAAATACATGATCATTCTTAAGAGAATTGGGATGAATAGACAAGAACATCAAGGGATGTTTTAGTTCTAGATGTTGATTCTGAATAATACTTAAATTATGATAAAAAATAGGATAGTCTAGTGTTTGTATAGAGAATAATGAGAAGAGATGAAATTGATAGAAAAAACATAATTATTGATCAGACAGTGCCTGTGATGATAAGGTAGAATAATACTCTACAGAAATAATTATAGATCCTAAATGTTTTAGTGAAGCAACTGAAGATGAAAATTCAGTTCAGTCTATGAATGAAGTGCTTGACCAAATTGCTAAGAATCGCACATGGGATATTGTTTTGAGGAGAAAATATAATAATTTCTTCAGGAATAAATGGGTCTATTACAATAATATGAATGAATAAGGTATAATGATTTGAAACAAAGCACGACTTCTGTGCAAAGGTTACTCCTAGATAGAGGGTATGGATGTTGATGAGAAAGTTTCACCTATTATAAGGCTGTAGACAATTAGATTATTATTTCCCATTATAGTGCAATAGAATTTCAATGTTTTCTAGATGCATTAAAAGTCCCCATTTTTTTATTGTGTTCTGGAATAATAAATTTATATTGACCATCCCTATGGTTTTTTCATCCTTGAATATGAAAACAATGTTTTTCAGCTGAAGAAATCGCTTTATGGGTTAAAACAAGGAACAACAGCATGGTATTCATGACTTGATCAATATTTGAAGAAAATTGGATTTTTGTGTGGTGGAGGTGATTCCAATATATTTGTCAACAGTGACAGTAATCTAAGAATGTTGGTGTTTATTTATGTTGATGACATAATATTTTTGTATTAGATGAATCACAATGAATGCCGTTTTATGAATTCTGGAAAAGTGAGTTCAAAATGTCAATAATTGGTGAGCTATAATTTTCCCATGGTCTATAAGTAACACTATGAAGCAATGAAGCATTCATTTACCAATCGAAATATACTTAGGTTTTTAGAATTTTTGGAATGGATAATTACAAGGAGATGAAGACGTTGGTTGCTACCCGGATGAAACTATCAAAAGATAATGATGTCAATTTAGTTAATATCACAGAATACAAGAAAATTACTCTATGTTTACTTTAATTGAAAAAATAAGACATGATGTTGTTTTTCCCACATACCAAGCAGTGAGATACCAATGAAATATCAAATAAAGCCACATGATTGGAGTGAAAAAATACATTGGCATATGAAGGGTGTTATAGAGTTCAGTTTGATTTATAATTAAAAATATTTGCTTTAGCTATTGGGAAATACAAATTCATATTGGTCTAGTTCAGAAGATGATGGGAAATCCATGTCTCGTGGTCCTTTATATCTCTTGGGATTTTTTATTTCTTGGATAAGAAAGAAATAATATTGCACATAATTTTATACCAGAGAAGTTGAACATATTCCAGCCACCCAATAATTAATTCATTTATTGTAGATTTAGAAACAACCTGAGAATATGGAAGTTGATGTGACATCTCTAATTAGAATCAATTGTGATAGTGAAAGTGATATCAATCTTATAAAAAATCCAGTCATCACTCAATGAAAATGTTCATTGAAATAAAAAATAATTTTATCAAGTTGAAGGAAGGAAAAGGGATTGTGAAATTGGAGTATGTTCATAAATAACTATAGGTTGTAGACATTATGAAAAAGGCCTTATCCAAAGAGGTGTTTGAAAAGCATCATCTTTCTTGGGTAGTATAGTTGACTCCTCGTACATGAAAAATTGTGTATGTGGACCCCCCTCAAGGTATGGTGTGTTTTTCCCTAATGTGATGATCTCTATTCATTACCTTATTACATAATTCAATGGATTTCCATTAGGATTCATTAAAAAAGGGAAAGAAAGTGTGACAATTCATGGGGGTAAAATTTTGGACGGTTAAGGGAAAAAATGTCTTAGTAGAGACATGTGGATATGTTGATAGGTGGATCATTGAGATTGGGGGAGCAATAATATAGGGGAGTAGGTTTTTTAAATCTGACGATTCTATAACTGATTGATCAAATCCTATATATCATGACAACTAAGGATTCATATCTATTCTATTGTTTGATTTCAATAATTGGTATCGTGATTGAAATGTTTTTATTCACGGATTTAATTTTCATTATACTAATGTTTGTCACATTTATCATTGCTCGTATTGGATTTGATTATTTTTTGAGTAAATCATTGATCACTATCTGAATCACAACAATCTAATTTTATAAAGGGATGAAAGAAGTTTTATTGTGGTATCAAATTATGAAAGAGTTTTCAAAAAACCCAAAGGGTGAGATTATTGGCCATAAATCTCTTAAGGTAACATTGCATCATTTTTGGGTTGATTGTGTTTGTTGAAAAGTAGGTTTGAAAGGTGTGTTGTGGAGTCTATATATATATTTGAAACAATATGTTGACAAAGATCCATGATTAAGGCACGGATTCCCTAGAAGTTTTATAGAAAATTGTATACCCATTGTGGCATCATTTCCCAGTGTTTTCCAAAATTTAGTGTTTGTCCAAGCATCATTAAATTTGGATTTTATTGAAGATCTCATCAAAATATGATAACGTCTTTAATTTCTATAATATTTATTTCACGAGTTAAATATCATGATGGATCAAATATTTAGGACAGTGATCTTCACAATTACAACTGTCATCGCAAAAAGTTGATTTCCATGAAGGCTAAACAGGAAAATTGAAAATGAATGAATTTATCAATTACTAGATTTTTGCTGAGGGTGGTTAATTATGGTATGTATTTTTTTAGAGTGATCTCTGAGAATATGAAAATCCTTGAAAATTTGGATTTCTAGAAGGTGAACTCAAAATATTGCAATGGCATGAATTTTACGAATATTTGGTTTTTTTAATGGGTGATTCATAAAGGCCCGAATGTTCATGACATAAATCTATGTGATTATTACATGCATCAGAAAAGTGTATTTCCTTGAAGGACTTATGAACACATGGAAAGGCATGAGGTTCTCGAATAATTTGTGTTCACAATGTTTGGTTCACGTAGACGTGAAGGATTCTAATGGTGGTCTCTGCAGTTATGAACAGGCTTCAAAACACCACAATGATTTATTATGGAACTCCTCAAGGTTATGATGAGCATTGTGAATGTTAAATTTTCATGTAGCTTTGCAAAATAAGAAAGATCCATGAAGGAAATTAGGGATCGTTGCAAAATGGATATGATGTGGTCAGAATGTTCTGTAATTGGTGGGAATACCTATAAAAAGTATTCTACCCCCTTTATAAGAGTAGTGATACATAAAAAATTTAAGGATCTGAATATATGACGGTTTTCCTGAAGGTGTTATGTGAAGACATTAATGAAGGCTTCAAAATCTGATCGAATGTTCTAAGATTCACGAAAGTAGATTGCTTCATAAAGGCTAAGGGAGCTTTGGGGAAACGTAAGAGCTTCATGAAGGATCGAAAAGCCAACAGAATTTTAAATGTTTCTTGAAGGAAAATGAGTTTCATGAAGACTATTTGGTCTATGCGAAGGGGTTTCGTGAAGTTCTCTCTGAAAGGTATTTGAAAAATAAGGACTTTCACAAATGCAGTGTGCATTTATAATAGTATTTAAAAGGGGTTTCCAAGTGAATCTTTGGTAAAGTGGTATTCATCATTTCGATGAAAGTGTAACTTGAATATCTGATCAATATAATGTTGAAGATGTAGGTTTTCATTAAAATTATTGGACCTACAAGACCATAAACTATGACTGGATCCCTTCCAAGAGTAGGGAGAGAAGGAAGAGGTAGACGATTATTTTCCCACCTATAGTGATCCATAGGAAGAGACATAGGGAGTGACCCTTTGGAATTCAATGAGCAAACCATAAACATTTTAAAGGTAGTGAGCTTGGAAATATTAGATCTATCCTAAAACTTGTAAACAGCAGTGCACTTTTAGTTGATTTGGTACATCGGCACATCAACGGTGTACACTCCTTGGTTGTAGCCCAGGGTGGGTGAACCAAGTAAAATTGTTGTTCCCCATGCATGATTTATTTTATATTCATATATTGATATGGTTTAAAGAGATAATTGTGTTTTGTTTAATGACAAAAAATGACCAAATGTGGCATTAGTTTTATTTTAACAAACCCGAATTCACCCCCCCCCCTCTCAATGTACTCAACATAGTGAACCTAACACTAATAATGGATCCTTTGATATCTAATATCTTATCCAAGGGCTATGAATGGTTTATGGTTATACAAGATACCCAAATCATGAAGTGTTATTAATGGATTATTTAATATCCATGTAGGGTTTGAGAACTCTAAAACCTGCCTCATTGCCTATTGAATATATTCTTATTGTGGTATTATGTGAAAAATCATTGCTCTAACTTTTTCAAGAACCGGAGGGCCTAGCGGGCATATCATTTATTTTACTTCTGAAACAGAGTAGCCCCTATGAGCTTTATGGATTATTATTTTGCAGCTTAAATTATTTTCTTAACAATAGAGATGATAGTTTTAGAGACTATAGACTAGAATTTGGCTCATGTTTCCATTTTTTGGTTTTCAACCTAAATATATTTGTGTATATTTCTTTAGAATATTAAGGTATTGTGATTGAGAACATCATAGAATAGTGTTTAAGGTCATATAGATATGACCAATGTGTGGGATGATTAAATTCCTGATGCACATGGACTTAATATAAGCGATGATACACAATAGCCCAATTAGGATACCTAGGGTCAAGGGTACATCATCATCCTTCTAAGAGGGATGTGGAAATGTATTAAATCATTTTTTGAGTTTGTTGGGTCATGATTATTGATATAGGACATTCATATTAGGTGTAGTTCAGACACAATAAGGAGTTGAGAGCGTACGCAATGATTTTAGGGCTCACAAGAATTAGAATGTCATTTTTTCACAGTGACACATTTGGTAAGGGACTATAATTGTATATTCATGATCCATATGCATGCGTGAATAGTCAAGGAAAGGGTCCCTTGAATCTGGATATTTTATACAAGGGGAATAGAATGTTTACAGTGATTTGAGGCACTCTAGGCATGAATTTTGGATTATGGATTGAGGTTCCATGAAAAGATGGTAAAAACATCCCCATACACTTGTTGACCAATGTAATTATCTAATGGTCCTACGATAAAGAGTGAGAAGTTGGTGATGTCATGAACAGTTTATAATCATGTATTAGTGATGTTTTTTATACATCTTAACATCTTGTGATAAATATATTTACCTTTTAGTTTAAATTAACATGGTAAGGATGTTTTCTTATAGTTTAACATCACATGGTAAGAAAATATGAACTGACGTGAAGGAATGGAAATATTGTGGTTAGGCCTAGAAGTTAGGGTGTCTCTATGTATCTCAAGAGATTGATAATCAAACCACATGTAGTTCTATGAGGCTATCAATTTTAACATCATTTGGTGAGGATGTGGTTCCCCATACCTAAAATGATGATATTGATTCTAGGCCCATGAATGGAATTACGAGTTCCACTTTGTATCCTATAGTAATGAAAGTCATACTATATATATTTCATGAAAAATATGATTTTTTAGATATGAAACATACACAAATAAGGGTAATACTTATATTTATTTCTTATGAATGGGCTCGATGATGGAAATCTTTTCATCACTATATATCCTATGAAGATGGAATAAAGTTACACATATTTAATGAATGAGAAAATCTATCTTCACAAGACTATCCCATATAGAACAGTTGGCATTTCATTCATTTACTTTTGAATTTGGTCCCATGATTGATGTCCCAAGTTTCACTATGATTGTCATGGTAATGGGAATTAAGAAACACATTGTTCATAAGGAACCATGCAGTTAAATTCCTTGCGAAAAGACATAGATTGACTGAAATGGAAAATATGTGATATTAATGTTGATCCCAAGGAATAAAGTAGGGGTTTTATCTATGTATCTCATGAAAATGAAAATCATGACACTTAAAGTTCTTAAAGTACTGTTTAGTTTAAAATCATGTGGAAAGGACTCATGGTATATCATTATGGTCTTGGATTCAAGACTAAAATGTGCCTGATGAAAGCATTTATTCTTTGTTTATGTGGACAATCCCTTATTGAAATTCCTAAGCTCACATGATCTATACTCGGTGTGAGAAATAAGAAACAACATGTTTAACTCTCATCATGAAGATGAATTGAAGAGGCATATCAGTTAATATTGTATCATTTTGTGGCTAGACCATGATGTAATATCGACGTGTCTCTATGTATCTCAGAAGAAATGATAAGCAATCCTAATGTAGTTCTTGAAGAACTATGTAGTTTATTGTAATGTGTATTGGATTTAGATTACTATATGTGAATGAAGATGGATTTTATGGATCCATGTTGTTTTATTTCATGTGGTAAGGATATGGGTTTCTTGATGTGAAGGATAATGGAATTAATGGGTCCGTAATATTTTAGGTCATGGAGTAAGGACATTTTCCATGATGTTTATTATCTTGTGGTGAGGACATTGGATAAATCTATATGAAAGTGAAGTAATACTATTTATATTCCCAATTAAAGAGGATCATGCATCACAACATATCCTATGATAGTCTAAATCAATACATAAATACATCTCAAGGGACAATGTAGTTTAAAGTCATGCGGCTAGAAAAAACTCCATATAGTTATTGTCACGTGGTCAGGATGAATGATGGGTCTTAATCTAATGTGGATTCTCATCTGATGACAGCTATGCAAATTATTTCCTAAAAAATTTTCATTGGTGGTTTGTTTGACATGGTCCCCACTCGTGGTGTTTAATGAGTGGGATCCATTATGATAAACCTCATGTATTTTATAAGGCCCTTCCCACTTGGGTTATAGATTTTGCATCTTCTTTTTTAGTATCATCAGGGTTATAAGATCTAGTACCAATTCTCCTTATATTACTTAATTAGAGATATCCTTTTATTAAAGGCTCAATCAATCTGAATCTGATGGTCCTCTAGGTAGTGTAGTGTTCACAACCTGTTGACATCTAGTCATTCCAATTCTCATTTCCACTTTTTCTATTTTTCATCATATGATAGTTTTATAAAAATTTCTATATGGAGAATAGGAATTTGTACCTCTATGGTTAACACTTAATTTGTCTAGTACACCAATTTGTAAGGCATTTCTTATGTGGAAGTACATGTGGTAGTTCAACATTCCCATAAATCATGGTGGAGTTTTTCTGTCCAATATTTTTTATCCTTGTTCACCATCTTCAATAGTATATTCGACACATTCCAATGAAAGGCCTATATCTATCTATTTATCATTTCATTACAGTGATATGAATGATTGTACTAGATATTGTACTCATTTAATAGATTCTGCATCTTTTTGGAATAGAATATGCTGCTATTTTTTGTCAATATTGTGTTAGAGACCCCAAACCTAGTGATGGAATGGGACTTTATGAAGTTGATGATATTATTTATCCTGAATTCCATGAGAGATATCACCTAAACGCATTTTTAAAATATGTCACTAGCAGTATTGATTTACGTGAACTACTTAGTTGTGGCAGGGGGACAGATCCTCACAAAAACAATTCCCCCAATGAAAAATATTCAAGAATATTTTGTTTTATGTATCATTTATGGGGGATGATGGATGAATTTTGCATGGATTTAGTACACAAGAAATTTATTTGTGAATTATATGAAATATTGAATCACTATTTCCCAGTAATATCAAAACCTCAGGATTTAGTGGTAGAGCATGGTCCTAGAGTTTTGGGTGCCGCAATAGCATGTGTGGACCTCCGGTATGATGGAGGGAGTCTCTCCTTCTACTATGAACAAGAGGTTGATCGTGTTATGACCTCATTTTTAGTGGGAATTTTGATATTTTGAACTATCCAACAGATGTAATTTTGATGCTTGGTGCCGAATATACTCCCTTATAGCTCGATCAGTCGAGAGAGTCCCATTTTAGAGATAACTTATTATGGGCTCCATCAATCCAGGGGTGGTCATTGGATTATCATGATCTATAGCGGTGTTGGACAAATTAATATCATACATATCACATAAGATGATTGATGATACGATTATTCAATGTGTGGTATGGAAGGTTTCTTACTCCTAATCAGCTTTGGTGAGGACGGCGGTTGTGTTAGCCAGTTCGTTGGCACACACATTCTGTGATTGGGGAACATAATTCAATGTTGGCTCAAAAGGAAATTCTGACATTTTTCCCCTGAAGTAACCACCAAAAGGATCTATTTACTTATTTTTTGAGGAATATTTTATATTTATATGGTTTCCAACTATATTTGAGTCCCTATTGATACTAAGTTAGGCTATGTACAGCTTTAAGGTTATATCCAATCTAGTGGTGAGGCCTTGGTACTCAACCTCATTATTTGTGCCTCCTTCAGATAGTGAGAAATAGTATGGAAATCATTTGTGTCTAGAGAGACAAATAAAATCCACAAAACAACCGAAATTATCATTGGGTTTTCCATAATTTTATTGTTATTACATCAGGAGGATCCATAACAATACATCTCCCATGTACGGGGAGTGTCATGGGAATAAAAGACCTCCTCATCTGGAAGCTTGGTGTAAACCAGTGTATATTCCAGGGCAGGATGTGATGTAATGAAATTAGATAGGTATTTTCCGGTTATTATATTATGTGATATGAACCAAATGTCATATTATTATATAATGACTCCTATCATACAAAGCACCTAGCCACCTAGGGAGGGAAATGATGTACGTGATTGGATCGATATGAGAGACCATATGAAATTTTTGGTGCAACAAGTAATGGCTTATATTTTTCATTGTGGATATGAGTGCAAGGAAGCGCTTCTAGACATAAAAATTTCGTTTCTCAGTACCTAGAATTGTTTTACTAGGGTAGTAGATAATTTACTCTCTTATCACATCATTTTTTGGTGCCAAAAATCTATCCAGTGAGTATTCCATGGTGGCCACATATAGGATGAGTTCTCTCCCTTCCACTAGTGGCCTAAAGACTGGTGGGTTCATCATGTACTACTTGAAACATTCGATGTACTTTTGAAAGTCATCATCCCATTTATTGGTGATTCACATCTTCATTATCGTAGTGATTGAGAGAACATTTACATAATGGATGGCTATAAATCATCAAATGTTGGAATGGTTCCCTTGGATTCCCCTAAGTTCATTGTGATTTCTAGTGGTGACATTGCTATGATAATAATAGTCATTTAAAGGTCAACCTTATGTCAGTGATGGAATAACAAAAACCAAAGAAACATCCCTGATGTCACCTAAATAGATCATTTTAGTGGATTCTCCTTCCTAATTTTATGTCATATCTCATTGAAGATTGTATGCATATTCGGGAAGAGATCACATCATTGTTGGGATTTAACAACCATGTCATCAAAATAACATAATGTTATATTTCCCGACAATTTATTTAAGATATGATGCATAGTGCATTGATATGTGGCTCTATAATTATTTATCCTAATGTGCATGATCTAACGGCAGAAGATCCCCTGAGACGCTCTGAAGGTGGTGGATTCTTCATCTTCAGGGGCCATATTTATTTAATTATATCCTCAATACCCATTAAATAAGGAAATGGATTGGAATAATTCAGTTTCTTTGATAAATTTTTATGTGGTTGGTAATGGGAAGTCATCCATTCTATTTGAGGTCTCTAAAATTGATGCAGACCCTAATCTACCAATTCTTTTTCATGACAGGTATGATTTTGGAAATCCATATTTTGTAGTTCATTTCACAGAATAAGTTATATTTGAATAACATGTTAAATTCTACCTACAAATTAGTTTCATGTGAGGTGTACATCCTATTTCATGTCCTTTTAAATCTATGATACTCTTTAGGTTGTCCAAGATGGTGTGTAGATATGTCTGGATGAATTCCAGGCAGTTTTGTGTCCTAAGGAACCATATATCGATGATATATTAGAAATGTGATATAAATATCTTTATAATTGAGTGGTATGGAAGTATTTATCATAGTAGTTCCTGGTTCTTCTTCTATTCCCAGGTTGAAATATATAAGATCATCTATTGTTGGTGAGAAACCTTCATCGAATTCAGGAGGAATTTTCTTGGAACACCCAAAGATTTTGAGAATTATGTTATTCAATTTAATTTATCTTTTCAAAATTTTCTATTTCACATGAGTCTGTAAATAGTTCGTTATAAATAAAAGTTTGTATATATATATATATTAAACCACTAAGTCAAACTTTCCTTTCAAATTAAATACCAACCTGTCTTGCGATACACACAATACCAACATGGCTTGCACTACAAGAAGCACTGACTTGATGTACAATGCACACAACACTATGTTTCTATGAAACATATATTTTTATTTATAGAAATAAGATAATTATTACCTATCCATTAAAAATAGTAATATTAATGTTAATAATTACATTCCAATTATTTTTTTATAATTTTATATAAAAAAATATTGATAATGAAAGATAATATTTTTCATAAAGTCTTTTTATGTTAAAAATATTATTTCGTTGAATGAATCAATTTCAATAATAAAATTAATTTTAGACACATTTTTAAATTTAATTTGATAAAATAAAATTATTTTTTGAATTCAGAAAGTCAAACTTATCATATTTTTAATTTTTTGGTTTTTCTTTGAAAAACATCACTTTTTGATGAATAGTGAAAAATACTAATTTCTAATTAAGAAATTCCTTTTTTCTAATTAATTATTAACACTAAAATATATTATAAATATTTATTAAGGTAACATTATATAAATATTACATATATTAATAAAATTTATTTCATAGAATAAATTTCACTTTGAAACTGAATATAAAATCTTAAAAAGTTTGGAACTATTTCCTACATTAAAACCATGTTATTTCATCCCATCTGCGGGAATAGATCTAATTTTAATTTTTCCTCTTCATTGGTTGGATTTAAAAAAAATGGAATAACCCATTTTATTAAGTCAAATTTTTAATGTCTACTTATACCATGTTAATTTTAGACAAAAATGATTAGTAAAAGTGATAAAAATTAATTACAACTGTTAAGGCCAAATTTAACTTAATTAGGGATAAAACCTAGAAATTAAAGGCCCAAATGACCTATAAAATGTCCAAAACCCATTTTATATCTATATTTTGGCCATAAACCATCCATTATTGAGTGTCTTTGTGTTTTTAGTACTTTTTATAGGTAAGAAAATGTGCACACCAAATTTGTTTCTAAAAATTCAATTTGAGTCTTTTTTCCTTCCCTATAAATGGCCACCACATCTACCCATTCCTCACACATCTCAAACTAAAAATGTTCATACATGCTTTACCCAAGTAGCCTCCCCAAAATCCTACCTTTTACCTTGAATTACCTCATTTGGAAAAAAACCCTCTCAAGGAATCCTTTTAGCTTAAACCAAATAGTGTTACCCCATTTAGAGGTAACATCTTCTCTCAAGATCCTTTCCCTTATTTTAATTATACACCCCACCACTCTCTTTATTCCAATCCTCTGTGAAAATACTAGTATCCTTCTTATACTAGGATTTTTTTATTAAAATTTTCTAACATACACTTACATTCACCTTCATCTAATGGATAAGGAATATATTGTTTCTAAGTATGCTGAACTAATGCCTCACGAAATTATGATTGTTCATTTCTCCTTTACCACCCATCATGGTTAACATTATGTTATAAAATATAAGTTTATATGAAAAGTATTATATTTATTAATTCATTAAGATTCACTATTATTTTGACAACACATGTTTTTTACCTTCCATTTGGTGTTAATACAATAATCTAATTTGAGGAAGTGTGGACTACCACACCCTCAAAGCGATTTGGTTAGTTCACACACCACATTGAATGTATTAAGGATGGGTTTAATGAAATTATATGATATATATTATATATTTAAGTTATTTAATAATTATATAAATAATTACACATATATATATATATATATACATATTGAATTTACAAAAAAAATTCAATACGACAATAAAAAGATAAACAGTGTTCATGTGTACATACGACTTACCGTCTCCATGAATGGTGTATTCCATTTTGAACATATATATTTTATGAATTATAATATTGTAATTATATAGGATATACCATATATTTATATCAATTTTTTAAATAATAGAATCATGATATAATTATAATAATCAACGGTATAAAAAATTAAGACACATGTGAAGAACAACCCGAATATTACCTGAAGTGAAACATTATAATAAGTTCATTAACAAGTGGGAAGTATAAGGTCATAATAAAAGAATATGTTGTAATATATATATAATTATATTATTCTATAAAATATATCTAATAAACATGATCTTATATTTATTAAACAAAAATCTTCTATGAGTACAGAGAGAGTCTAGACACAATGTAAGGTGATTTCATCTCACTTTTAATTTCAGTAAGATAAATGTTATGTTCTTCACTATTTAATTTTGTATGGTTTATGCAATTCATGTGATTTTATTCTCTGTATCTTGTACATAAATTTATGGGTGTTCAATTTCCAATTTGATTATCCTTCTTTCATGGGGTATACATTTCAAAAGGTAAAAAATGGTAAAAATGTTTTTGTCTCAATTTTCTTTCATTGACACTCACGTTTTGTTATAAACCTAAAATATTTTTGGGGTTCATATAATTACATTAGAAATGACATAAGATTAATCTAAATCTTTTAATTATATTATATACTTCATGTAGTTTTATTTCCTTACATGGAGAGAATGATCCTAAGATACAAAGTTATAAGAGTTTATTTAGACAATCTCATTGCTTTTCAGGATTTTTTAGGTTTATGCTTATTTTGATGATATCTTATGATAAATATCTCAAGAATATTAATTATTTTACTTATCATTATATACTCATATATTCGTACCATTTTATACTCTTTGGTACATAATATAGTCAAGAATTTGTTTTTTGGAAATCCCAAATTTACCCTCTCTTTAGTGGGAAATCTATGTTTTCTAAATTGAGTTTCCAAGAATATTATGACATTATAGAATAATGTATAAAATAAAATTCTACCATTGTTTTCTTTTACAAGTATATTCAAAGGAATCTTCTTCTCACTTTTCAATCAAGGAACTTTTCTATTATTTTTTCCGTGAAAATTTAATGATCTTTTTACTTCGGACGACATGTATGGTTTTACCCACAGTTATTTCTTCAAAGCTCCCTTCACATTGTCAAAATGGTTATTCTTTAAGAAAATATTTTTATGAGGATTTTTTAAGGAAGTTTTTTTTCAAAATGGTTTTAGTTTTTTAATATGTTTTCATGGAAAACTATTTTCCTAATGTTCTCAAATCTTGTTTACGTGTTTTAAATGTGCTTTCGAAAAAATGATTTTCAAAATGATTTTCAATTTTAATTTTTAATTTTTCAAGAAAAATGTTTTTCAAAACATTTTCAATATTTATTTATAATTATTCATTGTATTTTCAAAGAAAACGTTTTCAAAATAATTTCATGATTTTTTTAAAAAAATTCAATTGTTTTCAATTAAAATGTATTCTAAAATTTTTTTATGCTCATTTTAATTTTTTTCAAGGGAAAGGGGTTTCAAAATGATTTCATGTCTTATTAATATGTTTTCAAGTCATTTTCGATGGAAATGGTGTTTATGGGGTTTTATGTATTAAAAATCCTTTTTCAATCAAGAAATGGTTTTCCTCCATTAATGTTTTTATAGTGTATTTCAAAATTATTTTCCTTCTAAGATGACAACTATTAATGTTACTCAGGAATTTATAGAAAATGATCTAAAGGATCAATTTATATCATTTCTTTCAAAGAGTTATTATTAATTCCATGGTCGTTATGAATCATATTTCTTCTTCATGGGTAATAGGTTTAAGAAGCCCATTTCTCTTTCATGGGTTATATTCTATTGAAAACATATTTCATAATGGTTATATTTACAAGAAAATGATTCTGAATCCTTTCTCTTTATATTGGTTATGATTTGTTTATATGTTTATTATACCATTTCATTTCATGGGTTATGATATGTTTATTTATGATCTCATGGAACATGTATGTATTATTCCATTATGTGATGGGTGGGACCTATATATCCCTCTAATGTATTAGGTAATGATTTATATCTCATGAGAAAGATAGGGATGAAATGATGTTTTACATGGTTAAGTAATACATGGTTTGAATGAGGTTTTACCTAGTTTAGTAATACATATCTAGAATAAGGGTTTCCTCAGTTCTGTAATAATGGGATGGAATGGGGGTATACTCAATTCAGCAATAAAAGGCTAGAATGAGGTTTTACTCGATTCAGTAATATAGGAATAGAACGAGGGTTTACATAGTTCAGTAATACAGGGATGGAATGGAGGATCACATGGTTCAGTAAAGTACTTCTTCCACTAAGATGGTATTGGAAGTGATTCAATGACTATTATGAAAATTAGTATATTCTAACTTGTTTCCACAATTCCATTTCTTACTCCTATTCTATGCTTTCCTTGCTTATTCACTTTACATCCTTTTGATTCATGTCATATGAACTTCCATTCTTTATGACTTGATTTATGTATATGATATTTGGTGTTTAGGGTATGACCTTTTATTTTCATGATCATGTTAACATGCACTTATTCTTATGTTTATGCTTACATTTCTCCCTTTTTTACCCTTACATAGAATTTGATCTCACCACATTTTATTTTTCTTTCCATCTGTTGTGATGATATGTATTATGTTTGATGTGTCTATGAAGTGTTCTAGTTGAGAAGAACCTAGTGGGATATAATATATCTCACTTATGTACTAGTGTTTCTGATTCCATGTTTCTAAAGGCATTATACCAACTACAGTCATTGGACACCTTTTTGTATAATGTTTAATTATTCCACAATATTTATGTATTGTATATGTTTTTAATGTGTGGCTCATTGTAGTTGGTATTGGAGAAATGTAATAGTTATCCTTTGATAACTAGGATGAAAAATCCATAGTGAATACTCTATGGACTATGTTTAGGGATAATTATGTGGATAATGAAAAGTAAAAGAAAATGTCTTGGAATTTTTTTGAAGGATAGAGTGAGTGGTTTCCTAGAAATACATCCATGTATGGATACTAAAAGTGGATATTACTCTTGCCAAGATGCAATTATGTGTAACAACTCTAACAAGATGTTCTGGTCTTGACTCATGTAATTGGGTACACAACAAAAGACCTTTTTTCACACCTGGTTTGACACTCCCAGGGGATATACCATGGGAATTCACAATCACTTCCCAAATAATCACAAAGGATTTAGATAAAAGTTTGCTAAAAATAACCAAGGATAAACCCAGGGATTAATAGATTATATAATGTGTCTTGATTTAGACATCATATAGGAAATTTTTTTCCTTACTATGTGGTTTTCTACAATGATAAGTAATGCTCACACTAGGCTTCTAGTTTTAGTCAGTGGAGAGAACTAGAAGGAACTAGATTATTGTTGAATGTGATGGAAGATTTTGTGATGATAATTAACATGGGATGATCACTAGAGTGAAATATTTCATGATCATGCCTAATATGTTTTCATAGAACATGATAAACAATATTTACCTTAACCGACTCTTGGACTCACCATGGAAGAGAATGAAGGAGTTCACTGAGAGTTCGGGTAAGGAAAACCGTGAAGGAAAGATGATTCAGTTTTTTTTCTGTTGGGAATGTGGAAAGAATCACCATAGTGAAAGTCTTAGAGGAAGAATAAGTTGTTTTTACTTGGTAAAAGAAGGACACATGTCAAGTGACTATAAAGGAAAAATGAAGAGTTCAGTTAATTAAATGGATGGTTATTTTGGCCTCCCAAAGTTTTCATCGAAGGTATAAGTGTTTTATGTGTAGAAAAATAGAAATTATTCAACTCAATGTCCCAAGAGGAAATTTCCTGAAGAGATTCAACAATGTGGTGCGAGTAATAGTTACATTGCTGATGATGATGAGACTACTGATGAAATGTGGGGGAAAAAAGTATTGTGTAATAGGATGACGTCGCATTGTTAATGGATTAAGGATGAAGTAATCAAAGTATTTGTTAATTTGGTTTCTAGAATTAGGAATGGTGAATTATGTATGGATTGGTCAGTTAAGGTTTTTGATAAGGATCTACAATAATATGTTGAATGGTCATGATGGACTAGAAATGTTATGTAATGAAAGTTAATATTTTTACTAAGGTATGGTAACCCTTAACATGTTCTTATGTTAATGTAATGTTGTATGGATAAAGATACATAGGATATGAATACATAAATTGGATAGCATTGATTACCTTGGTACTATGTAAAAACTTGTTTATAGGAGTTTTATTCTACCACTAATGAAGTTTACAACATTTTTGGGTCTAAGGAGTAAATATAATATTGTTTAGAATGAGGAATCATGCATGTTTTCCAAAAAGATTTATGGAAATTTAATTTACCGTGTTTCAAGGGAACACATGATGAGCTTATTCACCTATTTGGAATTTTACAACCAATAAATACTTTGAGATATACAAGGGAATTAATGTTATGATGGTTTCATGACTCTCAATCTAAGGTTTTGTATTTTTAACTTTCTGGAGAGTAATAAGGTTAATCATTCATTGAAAGTTGATGTTAAAATTCATATGAAATATTTGATAAATGTGTTTGTGTTGAGAAACATAGTTAAATGGATAGTTATGGATTAACCGTGTATTAAGTATTTTCATCTTACATATTATATAATTGCAGTTTTAAAAAAGGACATTATATTTGTTTGGTGATGACCAATCAATTCTGGTAAGGTTGTGGGTCTTCAACCCATGAATGAAGGATGATAAGTGTCTCATGCCTACTGTTGGCATACACAATGTCCTGGTTAATGTATATTTATTTTTGATGAATAAATGTTTATGATGAACCGGTAGGTTTTCTTTTTATTTTTTGTTCATGAAGATTTTTTTTAAGAGAGAAATAGTTACACTTTTTTATTCTTCATGTTCATTAAGATCCATTAAAAGTGTATTTTAGGGATTTATTCATAAAATTTAATTTATAGACATTCATTCCATGAGGTAATGAATATATTAGAAATACTTTCAAGTACATAAAAAGATTGAAATTTTTTTTGAATACATTTATCAAGAATTACTCAATGTTATGGAAGTGATTGAAAAAAAATGTTGTCCAAATACCTTAATTTTCATTGAGCTTATTCCATTTTAATTCATCATTGATGTATGAATATGAGGCCCTAAAATTTCCTTTGTTCATTCACTTTTTTGGGATTTAGGACCTCAATCAGTCCCTATAAATCTTTACGTTTTTCTTCCATGACCAATCTTCACTCCCAACCTATGTTCTCCTATGTGGGAACCCAATTATATGTTACATAGGGTAACCATTATGGTTCCAATTTTTTCTTTTTAAGGGAAAATATAGAATAAATTTTAAAAATTGGGTATCTATGAATGAAAATATCATTTATTAATCTTATGTTATCCCTGAAAAAATTTGAGGGTGAAATAAATTTTAAGAAGTGTAGAATGAAACACCCTTAGATTTTGAGAATTATAATTACTGGAATTTTTTTAACTCTTCAATATTTTTAATTTTACATGACACTAAAAATTATTATATATATATATATATATATATATATATATTAAAACACTAAAACAATAATTCATTTCACATTAAATACTAATATTGCTTCTGCTACACGCAATACCAATAAAGCTTGCACTACAAGCAACACCGACTTGGTGTACGATGCACATCACAACGAGTTTCTAAGAAACAAATATTTTTTTTATATAAATATAATAATTATAAAGTATCTATTAAACCTATTAAAATGAATATTAATAACTACTTTCATAATATTTTTTTAAAATTGTTTTATATAAGAAAACATATTGATAAAAAAATATAATATTTTTGGTAAAGTCATTTTCTATTAAAAATATTTTATTCTTGAACAGATCTCTTTTAATAATAAAAGTAATATTAGGACCATTTAGAAATTTAATTTGATAAAGTAAACTTTTTTTTAATTTTGAATGTCCAAATTAGAATTGGGTTATTTTTCTGAGAAACGTCAATTTTTGATAAATAGTGAAAAATACTATTTTTTATTTAAAAATGTCTTTCTATAATTAATTATTAATGAAAAATTATATTATAAATATGTTTTAAGGTAAAATAATATTAATATGAAAAATATTAATACAATTTAATTAATTAGAATAAATTTAACTTCAAAACTGTATATAAAATGTTAATAAACTTTTTAACTTTTTCTTTCCTTAAAATCATGTTTTTTCGTCCTTGCTGTAGGATTATCACTAGTCTGAATTTTCATGATTCTATGATTTGAATTTCAAAAATCAAACATAAATAATTATATTGATTTTTGATTTTAGATTCTGGTAAGACCACGTTAAATTTTTACAATAATGATTAGTTAATGTGATTAAACATAATCACAGCAATTAAGGCCAAAATAAGCTTAAATAGGGACTAAACCTTAATATTAAGTGAACAAATGATATATAAAATTTCCAAAACCCCATTTTTTATCCATATTAACTGTAGAAATATTCCATTATTTATTGTTTTGGTTTTTTAATTCTTTTATTAGGTACGAACATGTGCACACCTAATCTGTTTCTGAAAATTCCATGTGGGTCCTTTTAATTTCCTATAAAAGGCGAACACCTCTACCCATTATCACACCTCTAAAAACTATTATTTTTTACCACGATCCACCCATGTGGCCTCCCAATAATCCTATCTTATACATTAAATAATTCCATTGGAAATAACCCCTATCAAGGAAGCCTTTTGGCACAAACCAAAATGAGTTACCCAATTAAGTGGTAACGTCTTCTCTCAAGATCATTTCCATATTTTCCTTATCCAAATCCTCAACACTCTTCATTTCGTTATTTTGTGGGAAAAAAATATCATTAATATAATTGTATGTTTTTAGGAAATTTTTTTACCTAAAATTCACAAAACTCTCTATAATATATGTAGAACATATTGTTTCTGTGTACGGAAAATAGCTGCCTCACGAAACTATGATTGTTTATTTCTAATATACCCCCAATAATGTTTTCCCTTATTATGGACACTATATTTATATATTTAATATATTATATTTATTATGTATTGATTATTTTATATTCCTTTTACAACCCACATCTTTTTAACTTCCATTTGATGTTAATACAATAATCTCGTTTGAGGATGTGTGGACTACCACCCCTCAAAGTGTTGTGATTTTTTCACACACCACATGCAATGTATTATGGATGTTTTTAATGAAATTATATAATATATATAATATTTTAAGGATAATATAATAATTATATATATATAAATTCATATATATATATATATTTCATTTACATACTTTTTTTCAATATGATAATAAAAATGGAAACAGTTCTCATGCGTACGTATAGCTTACGGTCTCTGTGAACGATGTATTTCATTTCATACATTAATATGATACAAAATTTTGTAATTTAATTATAACGGTTATACCTTATATTTATATCATATTATACATTTTTCAATCATTATATCAGTATGAGGATCAATGATATAATAAATTAAGACACTTGAAGAAAAATGTTAATATTACCCAAAGTTAAACCTTAATATAGGATTGTTAATAAGAGTGTAATATAAGGTCATAAAAAAGAATATATTATATTAGATATAATAATATTTTTACTTAATATATTTTTGATAAACTTATATTTATTATACACGAATCTTGTACAACTACAGAGAGAGTGAAGACACAAGGTATGGTGATTTCATCTCACTTTTAATTTTTATGAGATACAAGCTATGTTCACCACTATTTCCTTTTTTGTTGTGTATTTACTACACGTAAATATTTTATTTAATGTTAATTTAATCTCTGGGTATTCACAATCCAATTTTATTATACTTCTTTCCTGGGGTTTTAGTTTCATATGTTACTAAGTTAGTAAAAATACTTTTTTCACAAATTGCCTTCTTTGAGGAACATGTCTTGATACAAAACTAAAATAAATTTTAGGGTTCATATAATTCCATTTATATTACATATCATTAATATAACTATTTTCATTATATTATATTATTCATGTAAATTCCTTTCCTCACTTGGAGAGAATTATCCAAAGATACAATGTTATAAGTGTTTTTTGAGAAAATCTCATTGCTCTTTGAGATTGTTTATGATTATGATTCTTATAATGAAATATTATGATCCATATCTCAATAATTTTCATGAGTATAATTATCATGATTTAGTCATTTATTTCAATCATTTGATACTATTTTTTACATATGATGGTTAATAATGTTTTTTTATCAAATCTCTACCTTACCCTCTCTTTGGTCAGAAATATAGGTTTATTAAAAAGAGTTTCTAGGTAATATATACCATTACACAATAATATATAAAATTAATTTCTAATATTTTTATCTTTTAACAATATCTTGATGGGAATTTTCTTTTATCTTTACAAACATGTTCCATTTATATCTTTTTTATTGTGCAAAAGGAATGTTCTTTTGAACTAATATGACATATATGGATTTACCTGCCATCATTTATTCAAAGCTCCCTTCAAATTGTTAAAAAGGTTAATCATTAATAAAATTTATTTAGAATAATTTTTCAAGTAAAATTCTTTCCAAAATGGTTTTAAACATCTTTTATAGGTTCTCATGAAAAAATGTATTAAAAATGTTCTCAAGACTTATATACAAGTTTTCACAATGCTTTATAAAAAATGACATTCAAAATGTTTTTAAGCTTCATTTATATGTTTTGAATAAAAATATTTTTCAATATATTTTCAATATTTCTATATATGTTTTCAATGTTTTTCAAATAAATTTTTTTCAAAAAAAAAATCCAATCTTTCTTTAAAGTTATTCTAGTTTTTTCAAAGAAAAGGGTTTTTAATTTTTTGAAACTTATTTTAAATTTTTTCTAGGAGGAGGGTTTTCAAAATAATTTCATGTGTTTTTTATAATTTTTCAAGTTATTTTATAAGAAAATTATTTTATAATGGTTTTATCTATTAAAAATACTTTTTCAAATAAGGATATTTTCCTTAAGAATTTTTTTGATTATATTTTAAAATTATTTTCCATCTAAGATGACATCTATTGATGTTACACATGCCTTTATAGGAACTGGTATAAAGGATCCATTAAAATCCATTCTATTAATGAGTTATTCTTAATTACATGGTATTTATGAAACCCATTTTTTATGGGTAATATATTTATGAAACCATTTCCTCATTCATAGGTTATATTCTTTTGAAACCCGCTTCATTTCATGAGTTATGTTTGTGATGAAATGGTTATGAAACCTATCTCTTTAAATAGGATATGATATGTTTACATATTTATGATATCCAGTTTATTTCATGGGTTATGATATGTTTATATATGATCTTGTGGAACATGTATGTATTATTTCATTAGGTGATGGGTGGGGAATATATCTCCCTTCAATGCATTGGGTAATGATTTATATCTCCTGAGAAAGACAGGGCTGGAATGAGGGTTTACATGATTCATAAATACAAGGATGGAATGGGGGTTTACTCATTTTAGTAATATAGGTCTGGAATGAGAGTTTACTCGGTTCAATAATACAATGATGGAAGGATGGATTACTTGATTTATTATTATAGAGTTGGAACGATGGTTTACTCGGTTCAGTTATTCATGGATGGAATGCAGGTTTACTCAATTATGTAATACATGTATAGAACTAGGGTTTTCATGGTTTAATAATACAGGGATATAATGGGGGTTCACTTTATTCAATAAAGGACTTTGTCAATTAATATGGTATTGGGAGTGATTCCCTGACTACTATGGAAATAGTTATATGCTTATGTTTTTCCACAATAACATATCTTACACTTTTGTAATACTTTCATGGATTATGTAATTTACTTTTTATTCATGTCTTATGAACTACCAGGATTTATTCCTTAATTCATGTATATGATTTTATTTATGTAGGTTATGATCTTTTATTTTCATTACCATGTTCTCATACCCTTACACACATGTTTATGCTTATATGTCTCCCTTGTTTACCCATACTGATCATTTGATCTCACCCATTTTAACATTTCCCTCCCTAGGTTATAAAGATACGTATTATGTTTGATGAGTATAATAAGGGTTCAAGTCACAAAGATCCTAGTGGGAGATAATGTTACTCAGTTATGTAATAGTGTTAATGATTCTATGATTCTAAAGGAACTATACCAACAAAATTATTTTGGAATATTTTTTTTATAATGTTTATGTATTTTTATTCTATGTTTGTAAAGTGAGGGTCATTTTGTTCCTAATATAACACTTATATTCCTCCATTTTTTAGCCTTGAAAATCATTTTTAGAGGAATATGGAAATTTGGGGTCCTCTCCGTAAATTTTAGGTTCTGAGAAGCCATGATGAGAGACATTATCATCCACTGATATATGGGCCGCTATAGAGAGTTTCCAAAGATAATTGACTTTTATACATTCATTGAGGACATAAAGGGGAATGGACCTCTTATACTAGATTTTTGACCTCGCCCAAATTTATAGGGAGTACATAATCAATATATAACATAATAAAAGGATTCATAGGGGTTGAACCCAAGCCACTTGGTGTTGTAACATTTATATCTTCATCCTCCGTCAGTTTCTTTCCACACTTATTGTAAAACTCTTCTCCACCATATATGGATCCCCAAGACATGAAGGGTTATTTTTCACCATGTCATATTCCAAAAATTTAATTCATGGGGTACTTCAAACATTGATGGAATTTTTGTGGTACCTCCAAATGACTGTGGAACTAAGGCTATCCAAACAGACATTATATGTGGTATCTTGTTAGATAACCACAAATTCCGTGTTTGATATAAGATTCCAAAACTGTGCTTTGAACCGAATCATCTCAGGAGTTATTTTCTCACACTTTTCATTTCATTTAGTGACCATAATTGTGGGAGAAAGGACCCCTCCCTATATACCAATCATTGGAGAGTAAAATTTGGGATGATATCGATCTCAAAAGAATTATTAATAAGAGCCCTATGTACATTGACATTAATGTGTGTTCTAGAGACATATAGATGTATGATGTTCCCTTGGATGGCCTCATCCAGATCATGATTAGTGAATGAGATGGTGAAATGAAATTATGTGGACATAGTATCTACTTGATAGAACTCGACCGTAATGAATTCTGTATCAAACTATTTTTGGGTCTCGAGGGCTTTGACAAATGCCTCCAGAATTTCTTTTGAATGACATATTGAATCAAGCATTGAGAGAATGGCTTGGTCAATGAGAAATCACATCAAAACATTGTGCTTTTTCTCTAAAGGTCAGCACTTCTTAATGTGGGGGTTACTCATGGATATTTTGATTAGGAGATGAGGCATAGGGGGTAGATGGGCATGGATATTATTTAGAATTAGTGGGAATATAATCCTTTAGAGGTACATGTCGCACTAGCCATTACCTTTTCTTGGGTTGATCAGATTGAACCCCCTCTAGAAAGACATGCAAAAAAATTGTATGTGGGATATTTTTTGTGGGTTTTGAGAAACCACCATGACTTTTTGTTCTTACTGAAGCACTTTACCACATGTCTGATCTACATATATGTTCTCCATGGTTGTATGGTCAGAATATTTTTTTGACCATATTTGTGTTGTCACCAATATCCTCGACATCGATGCATGTGGCCACCAACTCTCCAATTATATGTAGGGAACATGAATTCGTAAACATGATCATCATCATAGAAGGGTTATTCCATGTGTATCACATTGACAGAACCAAATATGAGCTCTTCATCTGATGAGGATTCCATTTGGTGGGGTGGTTCACGTGTTGTGGATGTTGTAGGGAAGAAGTATTCAAGAGTTTAGGCATACATTTGAGTAGAATATGATTCCTCCTCTTTTATTTTATCCTTATTTTTGTGGTCACTACCTCTTTTAATAGGCATATTTTATTTTTCTCTCTTGGGTGGTGGAGCTATTGTGGGTGAGCGCAACTATTCTCTCATGGTGGTATGAACTGAATCAATGGTTTTCTAAGTCAGCTGATTGTTGATTATTTTCACAAACCTGGTTGGGAATTTTTACAAACCATCATCTTGTTCTTACTAGACTAAATTTTTGTAGGCCACCACTTTTGGGGAGTTATATTATTTCACTATCCAAGAATCCAACATTAATTGATGGTCTTTTTTAAAGAAGATGCAATTTTGGACATTTTAAAAAAAGTCTTATATGGTAAAGGAGATAGTCAAGAAGGTTGGTGAGGTTGAAATGATTGGTCATCCTAAGATATAGAATATTGAGAAGGTTATTAACCATCGATAACATTAAATAACTGGGGATTTTTACATTTCAGAATGAGTATACTTTGATAATTTGATCATGAAATTCCAAAAGACCATGATTACATTGTGCATCTAAATAGCAGAGATTTTGTAGTGATCGACCCTCAAAAAGAGGTGTTGAGAAGTTGAAAGCCTACCAAGGTGCCCTGATGGTGACTACAGCTAGATCGAGAGTGACTACTATATCTTCTACTATGCATATCCTTTTCCCTTGTGATAAGGGAATGATTCGAGACTTGGATCATATTCATTTGTTGGATTTTTTCATTACATTAGCTATTTTTTATCTCATGAGGTCCACATGGATAATTCATGGTCATTAGAGATGTCTACCACTCATCCCTGTGATTTTCATCAGAGAGTTCTAGTAGGTTCTCCCATGATAGATAGATGTTGAGAAAATAGGTTACACCTTTCTATATCTCCGAAAAAATCATATACAATCTACTTATCTTGTTGCTTGCAGTTCTTTAGGATTACAATCACAATTTTATTTCGTGTTAAACTAAAGTTATACAGGAATTTAGGGAATATGTATTCTCAATCTACAATAGATCCTACTGGAAGACTATTGTACCAAACTAAGGTTGTCCCTATCAGAGTATATTTGAAACAACTCAACTTTTTCGACTATTGTTGATCTCGAGGTCCCACCATCGACCCACATCGGGATAAAACGTGTGTGAGATGTCATTTAGGGTCACACTCACCATCAAGGGTAGAGAAGGTAGTATTGAATAAGCTGGGTGGAGGTGTATTATCATCAACCCTTTTTTGATACGGATTCTTCTTAAGCTCGCAGGTGCACATCACCCTTACATGGATTCTGTTAGAGTAGCCAGGGACTCGATGATGATATGTAAGTCTAGGGGAAATATTGTCAAGGTAATCTCCCATCAACAAGGAGTATTTTTGGGTCATTTAGGTATACCCTCTGCCATCTTTTACTGATTCTTAGTTCTTCCTATTATTGGATGGATACCATAGAGAGGTAGGTGCTATCATCGCAATAGAGGGATGTCATGATCAATTTAAAATTACTTATTTATGAAGACTGGTTGTCTATATCTTGAGCCATACTAAGACTCATATTTCGGTTTTACTAACATATATTCTATGGGCGGGATAACATCCTCTTCTGTGAAAATGATACACCTAAAGAGAATATTTCCTCTATGTAGCTCCTTATTGAGCTATCTGGGAGCTTGTATCCCACACTCATATTGTGATTATTGTTCCTCTATTGATGGAAACAGATATGTATTAATATATTTCCTCTTTTCATTGGAAGTGTTCACCCTTGGGGTGGAAACTATGTATTCATAGGTTCCATATTTTGGATCCATCTTAGGTTCTACGAGCATGCAACCTCGGTTGGTGCATCCAAATCACTCTCTAATGAGGACATATTTTCTATATTACGACCATCTTACTTTTTTTTCTGGATCCAAAAACGTTTCATGTAGATAGTGATGATGTTCAAAAAGTCATATCAGGAAATGGTGGTCCAAACACTATTTTCAATGCAACATGCTGATTCTACAATGCCATCACCAGGGTCATTATTCGATCCCTTGGCCATATTGGTCCTTTTTGGCTTCTGTCCATAGGGGGGTCTAATTTCCTGTATTGTATAAACCCCTCATCTCATCTTATGAATAGTGACATTGAGGGAGTCTCTAATTGTTATTGCTGAATGGGCCCTGATCAACAGAGGTTTGTCTTGATGTGGGAGGAGCTGGTGGAATGTTGATGGTAGATTGATTCCCTCAAACTAGAGAAGAATGATCCCATATGAGGTAATGATGATAATGAATATTCCCCCATATTCATTGGTTGGGTTTCATCTAATGTTTTCATTATCACTAATAGGTCATGTATTTGAAAATCCAATAGCTCAATATCCTGATTTAATGATTCCCAAGATAGAAATTATGATATAAATTCCCCCGATCTAGTGGGGTTTGGGTGTTTTGCAACAACTATTTATGTCTCTAGGGTAATATTATGGGATGGTAAACCATGAGAAAATGATTAATATATATATATTTCTATCCCAATGGGTTTTGGTTCACTCAAAACTACTGAGGAAATGTCTTGGATCCTTTCATGAATTTAATTTCCAAGAGTTGGTGGTGGGGGTGGTAGATATTCCCCTATCAAGAAGGCCATGTCTACTCCCGAATTACTAATATGGTAGCTACTATTGTGGCTCATTTGATGTGGTATGGTAGTTCACATGTGGGACATCAGTGTGAAGTCATCCCATGATGATAATCATTATTTATGGAAGTTTTCTTAGTGATCTCAACATTGGTATACTTTTTTGAAATGTGTTCTTATTACTTAAGGGGGGCCAATTTGACGTCATTTAGGTTATCCCCACCTTGGTTCATGATGTATGGGCATCTTTAAAGTAGGGAAATTCCATTGTAGTTACAAAATGGCATTAGAATTACCTTGTTCACTGATTTCTCCAGAGGCTATAATAGTACATGATGTTGTATCAATGGCGGCGAGGGGGGGGGGTATCCTGGGGAGCTGAAAATTTTAATGCTCTATACTATCCCCATCCTTGAATACAGATGCATGATGTAGCTATAGAGATCAGCTACTAAACTATCATGATGAAATTGAAGAAATCATGTTCTAGATTTGCGACGTTCTTTTCTATTTTTGGATCCGACACCATGGATATAACAGCTAGATCTAGCTGAAAACAAATTATCCTGATTGCATTACAACAAAAACAGTTTTTCCCAGCACCACACTTTTATCAGCCCTAGTGAAAAAGCGCTGATAAAGGGGGTTACCTTTATCAGTGCAAAAAAAATCACAGATAAAGGTACCCACTTTAACAGTGCTTTTTTTAGCGCTGTTAAAGGTACCCCCTTTATCAGTGCTTTTTCGGTAGCGCTGATAAAGGGGGGTCTTTATGAGTGATTTTTTTAAAAGAACTGATAAAGGGTCTACTTCCAAAAAAAATTATTAAAAAAATATTAATATTAATATTTATATATATAGTTATATTGATATAAATATAATAGATATTTTTTAAATATAATTTTAAATATATTTTAGATTAGTATAAATATACAGTTACACTTAATATGTAATATATTTAGTGAAAATGGATTATAAAAATATTAATAAAATATTATTAATTACTAATTTTATAATTAATATGGAGTAATAGTCATTTAATAACAATTTGTAGAGTAAAAAAATTTAAAAAAAGATCCAAAATATGTTGAAAACGCAACTTGAACATCAATCAACCATAACTTTTGATCCGGGTGTCTGTTTGAGCTCTATCACATATCAAATCGAATCCTACGATGAGCTCTATGTCACTGTGATCGGGGAGACCTTATTCAAGTTTTCTCTGAGGTGAAAAAAGGCCTATAAGGCCTCGAAAACTGAGTTTTTAGTCGGGGTACCCAGATTTTTTAAAATTTTGTGGATTTTCAGCCTCATTTAAATGGGTATTCTTGGCTTTTTTTGGTGTGTACTGAATTTATTCCAAGGTATTACATTCATATTGATATTATGTATCTAAAATTTTATCATTCTCCATAACGCAATGCTATTTATAATCAAATATATAACAATATATACATATTTTTTATATATTCCCACATTAAAATATAATTATAAAAATAAATAATTAAATATATTTACATATAAAAAATATTAGCTTTATCTAAATAATCAATAATATCCATTTTATTTAAAATACAAATATTTGAATATTTATTTGCCTATATATTAATCTAACTATATATATATATATATTTATCTAACAATATATATATTAATCTAACTATATATATATATATATTAATATAATTGTATATATATTAATATAACTACATATATATTAATATTACTAAAAATATATATATTGATATCACTATAAATATATATATATTAATATAACTATATATATATTAATATAAATATATATTACTAAATGAATAAATATAACTAAATATATATATATATATAAATAGACATATATATTAATATAACTATATATATATATATTAATATAACTATATATACTAATATAAATATAAATTACTATACAAATAAATATAACTAAATAAATATATTTATATATAGAGATATCCTGAAATGCAAAAAAAATCAAAATAGAGGAGTGGTATGGGCATAGGCGCGCACGGGGTAGGTCTTGAGTTCAAAACCAGGTGGAGGCAGGTGCATGCACGAATGAGGGAATTTGGGAGCCAACACTGATAAAGGGTGGAGGGGGTGCGTGGGGGCGCTACAGGGGGTTGAAAAGCACTGTAAAGGGGGTGGGGGCTCAAGAAATATAAAAAACACCGGATTTGCAGGATTTTTATAAATCATTATATATATTTTTTAATTTTTTTTAATTTTTTTAACTTTTATCAGTGCTTTTAAAAAAGCGTTGATAAAAGTTTACCTTTAACAGCGCTAAAAAGAAAGCGCTGATAAAGGAAGCGCTGATAAAGGACACTTATATCAATACTAAAACAAAGCGCTGATAAAGGGACCTTTTATCAGCACTTTGTTTTAGCGTTGATAAAAGTCCCCTTTTATCAGCCCTTTTTTTAGCGCTCATAAAAGGTGTCTTTATCAGCGCTTTTTGTAGCAATGATAAAGGGGACCCCCTATCTTCCCCGGATTTAACTACGCTTTTCTAGCTCTGATAAAAGGGGGTTTCTAGAGCTGATAAAAGGGGTATTTGAAGTAGTGTTGTCTCAAGGTTACACTCATATCCAGGATAAGGGATATGTTAAGCCTTTAATTATTGATGAGTATCCAACATACTTTGGCACATATAAGGCATGCTCAAAGTTCATATATCTTCTACGATATAATTGTTAGAAGTATCAAGTCACTTGAATATGATAGGAGGTTAATTCTGGAAATCTCTATCCATATGTCAATGTCGTCCTTGCAGTTGGGTTGGTAACTGAGTGCTTAACACACCCCATAATACTATATAAAACTGAAGATCAATTCCTGGTGGAGGAATATTTCCATGTTACTGTAGTAGAACTATATAAGCACAAGGATAGGTATAATTAAGTATAGTTGAATATATAACTATTCATCTATTTGGGCTTTTGGGCCACTGGTTTGGGCGTATAGGCCCCAGGTCCTTCTGGCCACCTAAGGCCTTCAGGTCCTAGGGACATTAGGACACAAAGACCATGGAGTATAACATGAAGGCCACATATATTTCTTCCTAGAATTGGATTCAGTTAAAGTAGCATCCACCAATGTAGATCTAACTAAATTGGAAGAATGAGAGTGTTTGAAAATCGTCATCAGTACTTCACACTATATGTCTTTTCCTGGGGAAATTCTAACTGATCACAAATGTGAGATGGGTAGCTAGTCACCTTTAATGAAGTAGATGATAGGGAGTGGATTTTTAATTGTATTTTGGTTAGTCATTTGGGTCATGTATTGGGTATTATGACTATGGTCCTTCGATTCTTGTACTTGACCTTGCACCATAGGGCATATGGGTCATGTAAGGGTTCCCTCTAAACCCAGTTAAAAATGGTATTATCCATAATAAATAAATAAAGGCCTTCAGTCCATTCAGGAAATGTTATCCTTATCTTTATCAAACATACATGCCTCCATCTAGTTAGACCATTGAAGATGGATCTGATGGTTGCCTGCTAATGATAGTGGAGTGACTCTAGATGTTGGTTGGAGAATTGAATACCTTTTATCATAGTGTTTGGAGAACCTCCCTCTATGAAGGTGGTGGAGTTTTGACTCCCCTATATATGGAGGTTCCTGTGAAAGGGGATGACTTCCTTGTCCATGTGAGATATCACTATAGTGAGGTTGACAATGGTTTATTTCAGGAGTATAGTCCTTGTGATACATCTACACACTAACATGAAACGGAATATTGTGGTAATGAATGTCTTCTTCATTCAACTCGATAGAATAGTCAACATACCCTTTTTTTGTTTAGGAAGTTTCTTGAACAACCACATGAACCTTGGTATTGAAAAGATTAGGATTTTAGGCCATGTTTTGCATCGTGGTCAGAATCATTCAGATTACCTTTCCGATTTGTGAAGGGATATGATCCATTTGTCTGATGGTTGCCAAAACATTTTTATAACCATCTGATTTTGTGAGAGTATGAGACCACCACTTAGAATTTTTTTGGAATATTCTATTGAGTTGTCTTATTATTGATAGGAATATGAGCCTTTCCTAAGTCATCTACCATTATCACATGCTGATCCTCATTCAAAGTGGGGGTATGAGACTGATCCCAAGCCTTTGGAATATTCCACTTATCATTCGTGGAAGGGACATTATCCTACCCCAAGTCATGTTATGATATCACCTGGTGAGCCCCGATTGGATCAAGAATATGAGCATGTTCTGAATATGCATTCCATACCATAATACACTGTGAAGCCTCTATAATAGTAAAATGGATATGAGCCCCCTTCTGTATTGACTTGGAATGATGAAGGTGTAATCATTCATAATAGGATGTTGGAATATGGGCCTCACTTCTGTGACCTTCTGCAATATACCTAGTAGATTTACTAATATGATTATGGTATTGTCTTGGGGCTTAGGCCATTCTCAATTAGTTATACCTGACCATAGCATGGATATATTCTATAACATGGATATATTCTATATCATGGGCCTTTAGAGTATGTCACTGGACTTCTTTGAAAATAATATGAAAATTTCTTTAGTCTTGTTCCCCTATCACATGGTGATCCCTGGCCAGAATGGGGATATGAGCCTAATCATAGGCCTTTGTAATTTTCTACTATACTTCATTGACATTTATTTTCCCCTATCCCAAGGCATGTTCTGATCTCACATAGTGATCCCTGGTTAGAATGGGAGTATGTGCCTATTATGATGTATCTCCCATTATCAAAATATGTTAATAATCCTCATGTGTAGGAGAAAGAATATTTTCTTTGTCCATTACACACACTTTTTTACAGTTATTAGATTGTTGAATTTACTTGGATGTAGGGTTAAGATTCTGCAACTGTCCCTTCATCTACAATAGTGAAAACATATGTTTTCATTATTCTTCATATTTTCCTAAAATATATTTTCATTTTAGCATTGTGTGCATAGGTATATATGCAGAAACATTTTGTTTCTCCATTATTTGCTAGAAGATGTCTTTGATTGATGTGGGAATATGAACCACTCCTTTCCACTTGTTCCATAAGAATATGCCCATGAAATTTAGGAATAGGGGTAGAAATATGCTCCCCCCCCATGCATGCTATTGGAATATGGTCACATAAATGTTCTGAGAGAGCATGGATATGAGTCTTCTTACTGGATCTCAATGGAGTATGTCAGTAGGCATTTTCATCATGAGTTGGTATATGAGCCCTCTCCATGGTATCTATCACTTTCCTCCTCCGATGAATCTTCCTTTTAGCCCATACATCAGTGTTAGAGGCAGAAAAATGTTCAATGGTACCCTTAATAGGCGATTGGAGGGTACCAATTGGATGGTTCTATAGATTAAGGTTAAGAGGTTCCCTCCTCAGTAGAACATGAACCAAAATACAGGTTTATTTGTCTTATTGATACACCTCTATTATACATATAAGGTGGTAATTGTCATGCTCTGGGGATAATCTCTTGATGAGGTTGGTTGTAGTGTCAAGGGGTATTAGGAAAATCATCCCTCGAGTGTTGTGGGATCACTATTTTTCATTCTTGGAGAACCTCGCGGGCAGCTTCCATGGTCAGGATCATATGATGATTGTGGTACACCAGGACCATCATTTATTCCAACTATTTTTTGCAGTCGTAGAGTAGGTGATATTGACTTGTGACATGTAGGGGTTGCAGTGACCGATTATTTAATAGATATAATGAAGAAAGATGATGATGTTATCTCAAATTGGAATGTTATCAATATCTGTAATCATGTAGATAATAAGGAATAAAGATACAAATTAGTGCAATATTATAGGCGTAATGTGCCCAAAGACATATGTATGG
Source organism: Viscum album (assembly GCA_963277665.1). Classification (NCBI taxonomy): domain Eukaryota; kingdom Viridiplantae; phylum Streptophyta; class Magnoliopsida; order Santalales; family Viscaceae; genus Viscum; species Viscum album. Next base: position 1,400,513,723 of record OY728145.1, on the reverse strand, counting down.
TTAACATAACTGTCGTAATATTCTATATTCATACATTATGATCACGTGGACATTCAAAGAGGGGACAAATTTATTACATGAGAACCTTATGTATAAAGGATAACTTGTAAGATCATGTTAGATTTTACATATTTTTATAGTTTCTATACAAAACAATGTGGACTTAGTGATTCTTGTCAGCTTTTCCATTTTTGTTTGTGTGTGGAGGAAATAGAATGTCATGATGGATAGTAACAAATAATTTTCTATTTATGAGTTTCATGTAAAGTTTTCTATTTTTGTTTCTCCATGGAATGTGGGTTGACGTGGAATGGGTTCTGCCCTTTTGTTTGACTATTGGGTGGTATAACATTTGTTAAATCTTCCTTTGAAAATCCCAACAGTTCCCTCATCCATAGATGGGTATATACAAGCATTCCAAAGGCAAATATTTATCTAGATTTTTGAGTCCTAATAACTCTTAGGGACTCGTATTGGTTAAGATGATGACAGATCGAGCTCATCGAACCCTTTTGTGGGGAATTGTTTCATACTTTGAGATTGTCTTACATATTTAATATATCTTCTTCAATCTCTCCATAATCCCTATATGTGACTAGCTACCATAACAATGTGATTTTGGGTTAATTATATTTTATATGAAAAAGAATATGGCCTCTCTATTGAATCCATTTGTATGTATCTGAGGATCTTCAACATTCACAAATAATTGTTGGTTAATTTTTTGTTGAATTTGTATAACCAAGTACTTTAAAATATGTTTCCATGTGAGGAAGAAATTAATATTCAAAGGAAGTTAATAATCCATTATGATGCATCCTACGTATCATGGTAATAGTAGGAATCAAAATACACATAGTTCATTGAACATGTGCAGTTTAATGTCATTCATAATGCATATATATGGGTTCTATGAGACACTGGGTGTTCATGATTGACTCTTGAAAAGATTTCTTACAAATATTGATTATTCCACGAATTTGAGTTGTCATTTCTCAATTGAATTTATCAGTTCACTAATGGATTATTGTAATACCCCAAGCATCCATGGTACACTTCTCTTTGAATAATACAATAGCGTGTGTTGTACGCAACTTCGAGTTCTAACACACACCACAACCAATAAAACTAGCCATTATGAATAGTAATACCTACTTTTTGAAATTTTATAAATGTAATATTTCAAAATGGACTTCATTTTTGGATTCAGAATATCGAAATTATCATACGGTGAATTTTTTTTATTTTTCTGAAAACATTCAATTTTTGATGAATAGTGAAAAAACAGTGAGTTATTGTTTAAAAAAAAATTTTTATTTAAATTTTTTTTATTTAATTTAAATTTAATTAAGGTATATGATCAATGTAATTCATTGTAGTTAGTTTAGAATAATTTTAGATATATAAAAAATTTATAGAACTTTTCACCAACTTTTACCCAACTACTAGGACAAATTGGAAATTTACATAAAACATAATTTTACTTCTTCAGTGAGTTGAATTTAGAGAATAATAGAGCCATGGTTAATATCAAGGAGTAAAATGTGGTTCAATAAGATAAAAATAATGTATGGTGAACAGTAACGTTTTACTTTTATTAACCACGGTTAAAAGTAAATAGGGTAATTAAGGGTAAAATGATATTAATATTTCCTTAACAAATGTACTAATTATATTGTACAAGTGTATCTCGACCAAAAACAAACTTATGAATAAAATATTATCATTTCGGTCCACTAGGATTAGATTATGACATTTATTATTATTTAATTCAAAGAAGAGTTAAAAGTGTTAAAATCGAAGTTTAATTACTAAAACATTTTTAATATAGGGTTATACATATGATAAATTCGATTATAATTATTCATTATAAATATAAAAATATTTCATACATAACTATAGTTTATTTCTAATTTTTAGACATTAAATAGTATGATTTATTTAAGACGCAATGATGATGCAGTAATTACCTTATTAGTGAAATATTAAAATAATTGATATTATAAATACCCAAATAAATATAATTTGAGATGTTTAATGAATTACCCTAATTTCATAGATTAATATGACATGTTATAGTTGATTAATTGAATTAGGTTCGAAGTAATCATGCGGTTATGATATTCACAAAAATCAAATTCCAAATAGTGTAAAAAATGGCATAAAATAGTTTTTAAAACAAATATTATATTATTAATTCATATTCTATTCCTAAAAATAAACGGTTAGTCCAAAGGAATTGTATCATGGTAATTTTATCATTAATTGAAAACCATGGGGTCTCTTGGATGTATATATTATGTTTATTAACTATATAATATAAAAATATAAAGTGACATGGTAAGTGTCAAACTAATTTACTAAGAGTTAAAACTAAAAGATAAGGTTAATATAATGACCCAAACGTGACTACAATCTATTAAATGAATGGATTTAGACCCATCCCCACCTTAGACTTTTCATAATCTAGTTTTTATCTATTAGAAACCGAATATCAATTTATTATAAAATAATACTTGAAGTTTTTCCTAAAAGCCCCTCACCACTCTTATAAAAGGGAACTCCCCCTTCTCCTTAATTCACACATTCAAATCCATTTGGCTCAGCAAAACTCTACCCAAATATCCTCACAACATACCTCAATTCAACCTAGAGGCCTTATTTTGATCAGAATGCCAATCTATGGAGTCCTTTTGATGAAATCAAAAGGAAGAGCCCGAAGAAGAGGTAACGTCTTCACCACACTCTTTAAAGTTCCCTTCTTCTACAACTTCTTCTTTCCTTGTTATTTCCATTATTAAATAATAAATCCAATATATTCTGTATAATGTGATGTTATTATAAATATGTAACAAACAAATTCATTATTCTATCAATCCCTTGAATGACATGTCACCATACGTGTGTACGTACGGCCTATTGTCTCCACGTTGGGGTGTAATTGTTATTCAATATATTATTATTTATATGGGTATAATAATGATGTATAAATCATGTAAATAATAAATATAACACGATAATTATTCTGTCTATATTATATACCATCCAATTATATATTATTTTAATATAAAAATAATTATATTTTCGATCGTGTGTTCGTACGGATTACCATCTCCACGAACGTGATGAGATTCATTCTCCATCATTTCCATTCAAGAATAATTTTCATTTTATTGTTAAAAATAATTTTTAAAGACTTAATATAATTCTGGATATAAATATGATACAACCTATCCATAACAATCATGGCTTATGTAACAAAACATATAAAATAAAATGAGTATGTTAACACCCGAAACGACGATAATACTATGATTTTATTAAAAAAACAATGTTAAAAGATCATATATGATATAATATTAATATATATGATTCTTGTATAATTTAATAAAAATTATTTCACCATTATACATGAGGTTAACCTACCATCAACCAAGGAAAATTACTAGGTAAGGGTTATTTCACAATCTCTTCAGTATCCGAGGTTGTTTATACGTAATTATCTACTAGGACCTATTTATCATCCACATCCATGTTTCTTAAAAATGTATTTCAAAACATTCTTACTATTTTACAGAATATGGGTTAAAGACATTTATTCCCTTGTTTTACTTTTTATAAGAAGTTTATAAAGGAATATTTCTGTCGTCTTCCAAACAAGGTCTTTTTTAACCATTTCAACAGAATTAAGGTAAGAATGCCTTTTTTAACTTATAAGGAGGATGTGGCTATTTTCCGCCGTTATAAAACCATCGACGATTCCCTTAGAATCTGATATGAATATTTTCAAATTAAATGATTTATTTTATAATTATGTGACATTTAAATGATTTCAAAAAAAAAGAGATATTTCTCTCAAATAGTTTTGATTTCATTTATGTCTACATCCTTCGATGGATTTTAAGCTTATTTGATGTTGATTTATTATGATACAAAACTTCCATATTGTATTGAAGTTTATGTGATATGTTTAATTGTGGATGTGTTATTTTTATACCATTCATGGTTTATGGAGAATGTATTGACATTTCATATGCTAGTTTTAATATGAATGTTTATGTTATGTTTAAACCTGTTCATATGAGGAATGAATTGGACTTAATAAGTGACGGGTGGAGCACGCTATAGATCCTCGATGCATCGATAGGTCTCATGAGACAAAAATAGTTTATTGGCACTAGGCCTTGACAAAATATTATTTGTAGTCTTGGCACGAGGCCTTGGCTACGTGGTTATGATAGTCTATCATTATGAATTCCATCATTATAAAAGTGGTTATTGATATTGCATGTGATTATTCGACTAGTAGAATATCCATGTGAATAAGTAAATGGAATTATTTCATTTTATCATTTCCATATTATTTTGAAGTTCAAGTTTAAAAGGCTTTTTTTAGTTATACATTGCCTTAAATGTTTATGTTTATTTATGAAAGTTTCCGCTATATTTTTTTCTTTACTAAGAATCTGAGCTCACCCCATTAAATGTCTTATTTTTTCTAGGATGTGAAGAAGTAATTTATGAATGACTTGCAGGGATAGTATGTGGCGATATGAGTGTGGACTATGGAGACTATGTTGTTTTAGTTTTCATTTTTATGATGTAATGTAATACTTTTGAATATATCTAGTGTTTCCAAGGCTACTAAACCACTCGGTCTTTCGAGATTTGATCTTTTTTTGTGAACATGCTAATGTTATGTAATAATGCTCCGACTCTAGGTAACTGGGGTCGGGGCGTTACAGTTGGTATCAGAGTAAGTTTAGTATAAACCTTGAAATCTAGATTTAGATAAACTCATATTAGGGAACGTAGACCTAAGATGAACCTTGAGGGTTAGTATAGAAGAAAATCCTAGAATTTTGGTATTTTAGAGATTTTGTGAGTTTTCGAAGAAATACATCCCTGGCTTGGAAGGTGTAGGTAAAGGCAGCTCTGGCACATATGTAACTAGGGGTAAAACCCAAAAACACTACTTTGAGCTAGACTCGAATGGGAACTGGTGCACGACAACGGTCCTTTCTGAACTCTTGGTTACGACACTCCTGAGGGATATGCTTAGGATAATTTACATTTTCTTTACGAACCATTATGAAGGGTTTATGAGTATAAACTTCCTCAAAGAAATAAATTTTATGATTATGGATTATATCCATAAACTCTTCAATTTATGTTATGTTTTTTACAAGTATGGAATTATGTATTTTGATTCATAAACATATCTAGTTTATGCCATTGTTTAGAAATGGGGCCTAGTGGAAGAAATTGAAACCGTATCAATGCACACACTCCATGCAGGGATTGTCCTCATGTTCAAGATAATTATAGTGGAGCTGGTGATGCAACTGGTGCTGATCAGCTAATCACCATACTGGGATAGCTCACTCAGGTTATGAAAAATAACCTTAACCATATGGAGCACCCTGATCCGCAACATGGAGGATCAATGTTAGATCGCTTCATGATGTAGCAACCACCAACATTCAATTGGAGTACAAATAGATTAGTAGCTGAGCAATGGATAACTTCCCTAGAGAAAATATTGCATGCCTTGGGAAGTAGTGAAAGGTAAAAAGTTATCATGGCAGTTTACTGCCTCACTAGATATGCTGATCAATGGTGGTAATTGATTCAAAATACTAAGTAATATGATGAAGTATCAAATATGGAATGAATGGAGTTCAAAGATCTTTTCTTTGAAAAATACATTCCTTGTGACCGTCAAGCTGATTTGGAAAGGCAATTTCTGAGTCTGAGGCAAAAGGAGGATGAGAATGCCGCAATGTATAAGGCTTATTTTACAAGATTAGCAAGGTATTCTGGAAATTATATATGTAACCCAAGAATTAGGATTGATTGTTTCTTTGATGGGTTAAAACCATTTTTTCATCAAGCATTAGTCTTACAATCCTTCTCGTCATACGAAGACATTGTCTCATGTGCTATCAAGACAGAAAAGGAATTCTCTAAGTCTTATCACATTAAATCAATGCAAGAGAAGAAGAGATTTGCTGATAAATATGGAAATGGAAATAATGGGAAGAAAGGGAAATGTTGAAAATCCACCATGCAGTAAGTGTGGGAAGAAACATCCCAGTACTTGCTTAAAAATAATGGGAGTCTGTTACATGTGTGGTGAAAAAGGCCACCAAGCTCATGATTGCAAGGGAAAGAGAGTTGGTGTCAACGTGGAATTCTATAATTGTAGATAGATGAGACATTATGCATATGAATGTACTAAGCGTCAGGGGAACTTGCCTCAGAAAAGGGCAAGGGATCAAGGCCAAGATTATGTTATCACTACTGCTGAGGTAGAAGCTCTGAAAGACATGGTGGCAGGTAATTTAATGGTTTCCTCATGTTTAGAAAATGCTTTATTTGAATCTAGATCATTACATTGTTTCATATCTTTCAAGTTTTCTAAAGAGATTAGATATTTCCAATTTGATTTAACAAAGAAGTTTCCAGTTAAAACTCCAAAGGGAAGTATCATTGCAATAATGTTTTGTGAAACAGACCCCATTAGAGCACATAAATGTTCTTTATCTACTGATCTCATCATCATAACAAATACTAAATTTGTTATAATCCTCAATATGGATGGGATTTCTGACCATGATCCGAAGATTTATTGTAAGAAGAAGGAGGTTACGATTTTTGAGGATGGTGATAAGGAACACATTATATTTAGAGCAGAATCGTCACCACCTAATTCTTATCTAGATCCACCCATAGTAGCTCAACTAAATTCAATTATCGGGGAGGAAGAGAATTAAATAACTGTGGATGAGGAAAGGAATATTCAAATAAAGGATATACCTATTGTGAAAGAATATGTAGATGTGTTTCCGAATGATTTACCTGGACATCCTCAAGAACGAGAAGTTGAGATTTCCATCGATTTAATTCTTGGAATAAGGCGTATATCGATGACCCCTTATAGAATGTCCATTGTGGATTATTTTAACTAAAGAAACAACTAGAGGAATTGATTAATAAGGTATTTATTCATCCTAGTTTTTCTCCATGGGGAGACCTTGTTCTTATTGTTAAAAATAAATATGGTTCCATGAGATTATGTATCGACTACAGGGAGATCAATGATATAAAAATAATGAAAATGTATCCCCTACCTCGCATTGATGATTTATTTGAACAACTACTTGGATCTCAATACATTTCAAAGATTGAGCTTCGATCTGGATACCATCAGTTGTGTGTGAATAAGGAAGAAATTTCTAAGGCAACATTTCGAACAAGCTACGGGCATTACGAGTTTACAGTAATTCCTTTTTGATTGACTAATGTACCCTCTGTATTCATGGATAAAATGAATAGAGTTTTCAAGGAATATCTTGATGATTTTGTGGTGGTATTTATTTATGATATCTTGGTATACTCTAAATGCTACGATGATCATGAAAATCACATGCGCATTATCCTGAAGACCCTTAGTAGACATGAATTATATGGGAAGTTTAGCAAGTGTGAATTCTAGCTTCAGGAGGTTTTTTTTCTTGGACATATTTTTTCAAAGGATGGTATTTCTGTTGATCCTTCTAAGACCATGGAAATCCATGAATGGCCAGCACCGACGAGTATAACTGAGGTACACTGTTTTATTGGTTTGGCAGGTTATTATCGATATTTCTTCCATAATTTTTCCGGATTAGCTAACCCATAAACGAAGCACACACGTAAAGGGGATAAATTTGTCTGGAAAAAGTGTGTGAAGAATGATTTGAAGAACTGAATAGAATATTAGTCAATTCTCTTATATTGACTCTACCATCGGGGAATGATGGCTTCATTATTTGTAGTGATACATCAATGAAAGGACTTGGTTGTGTCCTTATGCAGAATGATAGGGTTATTGCCTATGCATCACGATAGCTAAAACATCATGAGAAAAACTATCGTACTCATGATCTCGAGTTAGATGCTGTAATATTTTCCTTGAATATAAGGATACATTATCTCTATTGTAAAAAATGTGAGATATATACTGATCATAAGAGTTTGAAGTATATGTTTTCACAAATAGAACTCAACATGAGGCAAAGGCGATGTCTTGAACTACTCAAGGATTATGATTGCATGATACACTACCACCCGGGGATGGAATGTAAGGTTGCTGATGCTTTGAGTAGAAAAGATCATGGTGTTTTGAACTGTATGAGAGTGGAAAGGGATCCAATTTTCATGGATCTAGTAAAGATGGATATGGGAATCACAATGGAAGGTGAAACATCAAAAAGTTTTCAAATGGTTTCCAACCCATTTATACTAGAAAGGATAAAGAGTTCTCAGACTAGTGATGAAGAGTTACAAAGGAAGATTAAAGTTGTGAATGAAGGGAAATTGAGTGAAATTGTGTATGAAGATCGAATTTTGAAGTTTGGGTAGATACTTTGTGTTCCCGATATACCTGATCTAAAAAGATTATTTTTGGATGATGCTCATTGTTCCAATTTCTCTATACATCCTGGGAGAACCAAAATGTATAGAGATTTGAAGGAACCTTTATATTGGGAAAACATGAAGAGGGAGACTGCCAATTCTGGGTGAAGATGTATGGTTTGTCAACAAGTGAAAGCTGGAAGGCAATAGCCTCGAGGAGTATTGCAACCTCCTACCATACCTAAGTGGAAATGGGATAATATCACGATGGACTTTGTCATGGGACTACCAACGACTCCTAGAAGGAATGATGCAATATGGGTCATTGTTGATCGTCTTACCAAGTCAGAACCTTTCCTTGCTATAAGGGAGGACTTACCACTTTAACGTCTAGCGAGAAGAAATATTAATGAAGTTGTGAGACTACACGGAGTACCCCTATCGACTGTTTCTGATCGTGATCCCCATTTTACTTCATGATTCTGGAAGTGTCTTCAGAAGGCCTTGAATATTGAACTTCATTTGGCCAATGTTTACCTCCCTCAAAGAGATGCACAATCAGAATGGACTATTAAAACCATAGAAGACATGTTGAGATCATGCTCACTTGACTTTCAGGGTATGTGGGATCAATATATACCTCTGGTGGAATTTTCCTATAACAATAGCTTCCATTCAAGTATTCATATGGCACTATATGAAGCATTATATGGAAAGGGATGTTGCACACCATCTTGTTGGGATGACGTTGGTGAAAGAAAACTTTTAGGCACAGAACTGGTGGATGAAACGAAGGAAAAGGTAAAGGTAATCCAAAACCACATCAAAGCAACTCAAAGTAGGAAGAAGATCTATGCCGATAACTGAAGGAAGGTTTTAGAATTTCAGGTAGGAGATCATGTTTTCCTAATGGTATCTCCATGGAAGGGAGTTATACGTTTTGGAAAGAAAGGCAAATTGAGTCCTAGGAACATCGGACCGTTTGAAATTCCAGAACAAATTGGGGTTGTAGCTTACCGTTTGGCAATGCCGCCACGTCTCTCCAATGTTCACGATGTGTAACACGTATCACTATTGAGAAAATACATTCCCGACCCAACCCATGTACTCACATATGATGAATTAGAACAGGAACCCAAACTCTCTTATTGCGAAGAGCCTGTCCGGATACTTGATATGAGAGAACAAGTGCTGGGAAACCAGACGACTCGTCTGGTAATAGTTCTATGGAGAAACCATAAGATGGAAAAGGCAATGTGGGAACCCAAGGAACTTATGATGAAGAACCACCCAAGTATTTTTATGTAGTAATATTATAGAAATTTCTAGGACGAAATTATTTTATGGAGGCGGGAATGTAACACCCCAAGATTCCACGTTACGCTTCTCTTTGAATAATACAGTAGCGTGTGTTATACACAACTTCGAGTTCTAACCCACACCACAACCAATCATACTAGTCGTTATGAATAGTAATACCTAATTTTTGAAATTTTATAAACCTTATCATTCAAAATGGACTTCATTTTTGGATTCAGAATATCGAAATTAGCCTAGGGTGATTTTTTGGTATTTTTCTAAAAACATTCAATTTTTGATGAATAATGAAAAAACACAGAGTTACTGTTTGAAAAAGAATTTTTATTTAAATGATTATTTATTTTATTTAAATTTAATTAAGGTCAAAATAGATACATAATAACTTTATATGTTCAAGGTAATTCATTGGTGTTAGTTTAGAATAATTTTAGATATATAAATATTTTAATGAACTTTTCAGCGTCTTTTACCCAACTCCTTTGAGAATTTGGAAATTCACATAAAACATAACTTTACTGCTTCTATGAGTGGAATTTATAAAATCTGAGAGACACGGTTAATATAAAGGAGTAAAATGTGGTTCAATAAGATAAAAATAAGTTTTGGTGAAAAGTAACTGTTTACTTTTATTTACCACGGTGAAAAGTAAATAGGGTAATTAAGGGTAAAAATGATATTAATATTACCCTAACACATGTCCCAATTCTATTGGACAAGTGTATCTCGAACAAAAAAAACCTTAGGAATAAAATATTATCATTTAGGTCCACTTGAATTAGATTAGGACAATTATTATTATTTAATTCAAGATGAGTTAAAAGAGTTAAAATCAATGTATAATTAATAAAACATTTTCAATATAGGGTTATACATAAGATAAATTAGATTATAAAAATTCATTAGAAAGATAAAAATATTTCCTACATAATGATATTTTATTTATAATTTTTATACCTCAAATATCTTAATTTATTTATGACACAATGAGGATGTAGTAATTACCTTATTACTGAAACATTAAAATAATTGATATTATAAATACCCAAATAAATATAATATGAGACTTTTATGGAATTACAAGAATTTAATAGATTAATATTACATTTTAGTGTTTATTAAATGAATTATGTTCGAATTAATCATGCTGTTATGATTTTAACAAAAATAAAATTCGAAATAGTGTCCAAATTGGCATAAAAGAGTTTCTGAAAAAAATATTATATTATTCATTCATATTCTATTCCTAAAAATCTAAAAATCGGTCAAAGGACTTTTATCATTATAGTTGTATCATTAATGGACCACTATAGGGTCTCTTGGATTTATATACTATGTTTATTAACTATATAATATAAAAATACAAAGTGACATTGTAAGTGTCAAACTAATTAACTAAGAGTTAAAACTAAAATATATGGTTAATATAATCACCCAAACCTATCTAAAATATATTGGTTGAGAGGATATAGACCCATACCCACCTTAGATTTTTAATAATCCCCTTTGGAGCCATTATATACCTAATATGAATTTATTATAAAATAATACTTTAAGTTTTTCCTAAAGAGCCCCTCACCCAACTTATAAAAGGGAACTCCCCCTTCCCATTTATTCACACATTCAAATCCATTTGGATAGTCCATACTCTGCCCAAATACCCTCCCAACTTCCCTCACTTCATCCTAGAGGCCTTATTTTTATCAAAAAGTCACGTTAAGGAGTCCTTTTGATCAAATCAAAAGTAATAACCCGAAGAAGAGGTAATGTCTTCACCACCCTCTTTAATGTTTCTTTCTTCTTCCACTTCTTCTTTCCTTGTTAATTACATTATAAAATAATTACTCCAGTATATTATATATAATGTTATGTTATTATAAATATGGATCAAACAAATTCATTATTCTATCCATCCCTTGAATGAGATGTCACGATATGTGCGTACGTACGACCTACCATCTCCATGTTGTTGTATAATTGTTATTCCATATATTATTATTTATATGGGTATAATAATGATGTATAATTCATTTAAATAATAAATATAACATGATAATGATTTTTTATAATGATATACCATCCAATTATATATTATTTTAATATCAAAAGAATGATATTGTCGCTCGTGCATACGTACGGACTGCCGTCTCCACGAACAAGATTAGATTTATTCCACATCGTATCCATTCAAGAATAATTTAATTTGATGGTTAAAAATAATGTTTGAAGACTTAATATGATTTCAGATATGAATATGATACAACCTATCCATAACAAACAGTACTTATGTAACAAAACATATAAAAGAAAATGAGTAAGTTAACACCCGAAAAGACGATAATATTAATATTTTATTAACAAAAGAATGTTAAAAGATCATATATGATATCATATTAATATATATTATTCTTGTATAATTTAACAACAATTATTTCACCATTATACAACATGTTAACCTACCATTAACCTACGAAAATTACAAGGTAAGGGTTATTTCACAATCTCTTCATTATCCGAGGTTGTTTATACGTAATTATCTACTGGGATCTATTTATCATCCACATCCATATTTATTAAAAATGTATTTCAAAACATTCTTTCTTTTTTACAGAATATGGTTTAAAGTCATTTATACCCTTGTTTTACTTTTTATAAGAAGTTTATAAAGAAATCATTCCGTCGTTGTCCAAACAAGGTCCTTTTTAACCTTTTTGACTGAATTAAGGTAAGAATGTCTTTTTTAAAACTTATACGGTCGGTGTGGCTATTTTAGGCCATTATAAAATCATCGAAGCTTCTCTTACAATCTTATAAGAATATTTTCAATGTAAATATTTTTTTTATAATTAGGTGACTTTTAAGTGATTTTAAAAAAACAGATATTTCTCTTAAATAGTTTTGATTTCATCTATGTCAATATCCATTGATGGATTTTAAGCTTATTTGAATTTGATTTATTATGATACAAAACATCCGAATTGTATTGAAGTTTTTGTGATATGTTTGACTGTGGATGTGTTATTTTTATACCATTCATGGTTTATAGAGAGTGTATTGACATTTCGTATGTTAATTTTTATACGAATGTTTAGGTTATGTTTAAACCTGTTCATGTGAGGAATGCATTGGACATAATAAGTGATGGGTGGAGCCCGCTATAGCTCCCCGATGCATCGTTAGGTCTCATGAGACAAACTACTGTCTTGGAACGAGGCCTTGAAAAAATCTTATTTGTAGTGTTGGCACAAGGGCTTAGCTATGTGGTTATGATTGTCTGGTATTATGCATTCCGTCATTATGAATGTGGTTATTGATATTTCATGTGATTATTCGACTAGTAGAATATCCATGTGAATAAGTAAATGGAATTATTTCATTTTATCTTTTCCATATTATGTTGAAGTTCAAGTAGAAAAGGCTTTTGTTTTAGTTATAAATTTCCTTAAATGTTTATGTTTATTTATGAAATTTTCCGCTATATTGCTATCCTTACTGAGCATCTGAGCTCTCCCCTTTCAATGATTTGTTTTTTCTAGGATGTGAAGAAGTAATTTATGAATGACCTGTAGGGATAGTATGTCGGTATATGAGTGTCGAATATAGAGACTATGTTTTTGTAGTCTTCATTTTTATGATTTAATGTAAGAATTATGAATATATCTATTGTTTCCAAGGCTACTAAACCAATCGGTCTTTTGAGATTTGATATTTCTTGTGATCATGACAATGTTATGTAATAATGAACTGACTCTGTGTAACTGGGGTCAGGGCGTTACAATGAGGTATATTGATCATCCCATGAGAAAAATTTGTTCATAATGGTCGAAATTTCATTTACATAAGGCTTAAATAGATATGGATGTGTAGTTAAGATCAATCCATATAAATGAATCCTACATATCATAGTTATTGTTGGAATTAGAGGTCTTGTAGTTCATGGTTTACATTGGGACTAGCCCCAATGAGGATTCCTTTATGTAGAGGAAAATATATTATTCCACTCATCAGAGTATATATTTTATCATTTCTATAGTATGTGGACATTCGTGATGTAAATGATAAGATTATGGAAACTCCCAAGGCCCATGTGAGTAATTCTCTCGATGTGAGAAATAACTGATAACAAGTAATCTGTCTCATTGAATATGTATATGATTCTCATTCTCTAGATATACCCTTATGATATTTAATTTAGAGATGGGGACTTAGAGAGGCATCCAATGTATCCTTATTGTAGATGGAATCACAGTTCTCTATGTTTTCAATATCGTGGCATAAACCTTGAGGTTTCCCTATTGATTGGGGCCTACACACCAAGGATGAACAATGTGATCAAGTCATGGGATTTAATTGTAACCTATAATTCTTATGTGAAGGATGTTTCATGAGAATATTTACTTCCAGTAGGAACATCACATGACCTGGATAGAATGACAAGAGGTTGTCGCATTGACCAGCTGACTTTCCTTAGTGTCATCGCAAGAGCTGAATGAAACACATGGAGGGTGTCACCAGAGTTAGTAAGACATGTATCACTTGGTGTCATATGTCTTAGTTGACATCCCAGGAGTGTGTTTCAGATCCTAACCATCATATCTAGATGGCATCAAGAGTCTCAGCTAACAATCTAATAGGATGTAGCAGGAGATGATCGGTCATGTTCAGACATGGACATGAGACCTGAATGACACGATCGGGTGTTATTATATGAGCCAAGTGAAGTATCTAAAAAACATCATAAGGTTTGGGAGATGATCCCAGAGGGCTTCATGAGACTAAAGTTTCACACTCAATAAATTCTGTGCAACCACTCCTAATATGTCCAAATGAGATAACATTAACCAAATTATAGGATATGTGAAATGTGAACTAGTGTTTTAGTGTGTCATGGGTGGTTCACATAATGATTATGAGTTTTAGAAGAAAATTGGTTTAAGACATCCACTGCCAGTATTTTTCGTGAAATTGTGTATTTTGAATGCCTTAGATTTATTCTATTCTAGTTTATTTTTTTTCACTTCTGATCTAAGAGACGTGAGGATTGTTCTCTGCATTTCCTTATAGACATCCATTACATGATCTATGAATGATCATTTGATGTTCCTTTATGCATTGAAAATGATTATTTTGTTTGTTCACTGGTACATTACCTAATGGAAGACTTGTTGGTCATGTGATCAGCTACTCTGTGAAATTCGATCTAGCATTGGTGGTTGTCCCGTGCATCCATTGTCATCGCACCTAGATGCGAAAACCCAACCCGTTTCTTCGAGTATGGAATGGGACATTCTAGGCCTCACCACTGAGATTTCTCAATAATTTTTTTGCCTGATCTGGTTTGGATCCATACTATAGTGGGAAAAGAGGTCTGGAACCCCGTGTCTTCACAAGTCTCTATTTTGGACTGCTCTGAGGGTGTTTCCCAATATTTAGTGACCATGATTCACTCCCATTAAAACATCCTTTATTGAATTATTTTCAATTAATGGAAACTTTTTATATATTTCAGGCATGTCTAAGGACTTAAATATTGTCATATTGACATGTCCAAGGGTCTTCGCAAGATTAGAGTGCCTGTTGAAAGGAATCCATGAGATGGTCAACACATTTCTTGGGAATTTTCATGAGGAAAGGGTGGCTTATCTGGGGGTCTCTGTGAGATCAAGGATATCTGTACAAGAAAATCGTGGGACCGTGTTGTGGAATTACTGGGAATTTCATAGTTGATTAACAAACATAAGTGGCTTTCCTAACATCCCCCTTTTATTCCCTTTGATTTATTTTACAATGGTTTGGGAGTAATGGGAAATTGGATGAGTAATGTGAAAGGAAATTACTCTATTTTTTTTATGGCGTGGTGCATGACCAATATGGGTCATATAGGGGTGTGCAAGAACATCATGGAAAAATTAATCTTTTTTATTTGGGATCCAAAGGGGAATAAAAATATTTTATATACATGTCCAATGATTTCCATGTGATGGGGATAACAAAAGAAACTGATTTTACAGAAATGAGTTTTGAATATCTCCAGGGACTCATAGTGTTTTTTGGACTTCCATGGGCGTGTTTCATGCTTTTGACAACCATGAGTAACTCCCCCCATCCCCCTTTATCTCATATTTTTATTTTACAAAGGTTTTGGGGTCCTCCATATTCGCTAGGATGTTGTCAAGGATAATTATTCTTTACCTCAGTGATATGTCACGTGATATTTATTACTTATAAGGGCCTCCACTATTGGACATCATTCTTTCCATTTCTAAAGGATTTGTATTTGGGTTTCCATGTACTTTTTACTGGCAAACTGCACGTCATGAGGGAGCTTAATTGACTACCACTTTGTAATTGTTTTTTGTTTTGAGATTCTTCACAAGAGTATGAATTATTTTTCGAGGGGTTCTCTGGGATCCTCTTAAGGTTATGTGATGGGTGTGGGGTGTTTTTGTGACCATATGATTTTCACACGATACAGAGTCCCTTAGAGGGTCACGTGATCTGTAGGCCTTGTCCACCATCCCCTACCTCGGCTTTTGTGGGTAAAATAATTCCAATATTTAGATATTACATGATTTTTGATTTTACCTATTCTCATTTGGTGGAAATAAAGAGTTTTTTACAAAAAAATAACTATGTTACAATCATGGATACGGTATGTTATACGTATGCATGATTAATGTTTCCATTATTCAATGTTCATTACAGAAATAAGGTAATTAATAATTTATTTATAAATAATGATAATAATTTCCTCAATACAATACTATTTTTAGAAATATTAAAATATACATCATCCATGATATTATTTGATTAAAATTATTCACATTGTTTCATCGAATTGGTTTTTCATACATACGCAAAATGGAAGACATAATTATTTAGTGATTGCAATGTTAATAAATTAAAAGATATATTATCTTTTTAGAGTGATAAAATTTTTAGGAATATCATAATTATTCATTATATATATAAATCACATATATTAATTAACATCATCATTATTTCAATCCATATAAACCATTCGTGAAAAATGAATCACATCCCTTCATGAGGTGGTGGTTCAACATATACACGAGCAATGTTATCATATCACCCACAGAATGGAATCTATGATGTTTTATGTGATATAATAATTACATGAGTATACTTACATTTCAAATACCATATATATTATTTAAATTATTCATTATAACAATCCATGAGATTCAATGATGATAGAATAATTAAATGGGTTCTCGAGGAATCAATCCTCCGTACACACAAATGATGGTTTTGTTTGCCAATTTATAAAAGAATATTTTGATTTATGTTATAAAACTATCAATATAACATATATAAATAAGTTAGATACAGTTTTCATTATATTATAAAAATTAAAAAAAATATTTTATGGAGGTTGAAGAAGAAATAAAAAATTCTATCTTATGCATGATACCTCTTCTATAGACAACCTCCTTAGGTAAACACCAAAATAATTATTAAGATAGATTTTTTATCAGAGAAGGGTTTCTTACGAATTGTATAAGGAAGTAATTAATATATCTGGGTATGTATTTGTGGAACCAAACGTATTTTATGGTGTGAATAAGAGAGGACAGGATATGCGGTTCTCTATTATAAGTTAGGGAGATGACATAAGTATATTATTTGAAAAGTTACGGTGTAGACATGATTTTTACATTCAAAAAGGCTACAAAATTGACCATTATTGAGATTTAGATGATATAAGATATAGATATGGTCATACAATATAATTTAGACAATTGTTTAGGTCATTTTAACCCTTATATGTTTTGTTTGACACTGAGTGAACACATTTTCACCTCAACCGATGTAAATTTTTTTAGGGTTATCAATATTCATTATGACAAAAAATTATGTTGAAATTATTATATAATATAAATTATTATTATTTAAACCTTATAATTAAATTTAACAAATTAAACTCACAAAAATAGAAAATTTTATTTTGTAATAAAACCCACATGCAGGATAAAAAAATTTTTTTAAAAAAAATGTAAATATCTAGATTAAAATGTTTTAGTATTAACTGTATAAAATTAAAAAAAAATGTATGAATTTATATAAATATTTTTTGACATATAATAAAAAAAATTCATTTAAATAATTATTTGTTATGGTTTTTTTAATTAATAAAAATGGAGAATCGTTATGAACTTTTAAACTTCTTTTTGAAGAAACCTATTTCAAAACCAAAAAATAAACATATAATCAAATTTAATATAAAAATCCATAAAATGTAACTATTTTTATCAATTATAACAAATTAATCATTATATTAATTTAAATAATATTAAAATAATTAATAATATATTACATAATTTACTGAAAATAAATGTTATTTTTTGCAAAAATCCTGATTTTTCAATATTTATTGAGAAATACATATTTCTAGAAAAATAAAAAAACTCAAACCTATGTTAATTATGAAATAATATATTCAATAATAAAATTATTCATCCCAAATTAAATTTTTTTATTTATATGTTAATTTTTGAAAAAACATTACTATAAAAGATTTTAATTACAACCCTTTTTTATTTAAAAATTACATAATTTTTGTATAATTCATATAGCAATATAATTCTTAAATATTAACATACCCGAAAATATTTTATTCTATACTGACCTATATTTTTATATTCCTTTTCCCTTTTGGAAATCTATTCCATCCATGCTTATTAATTTATTAAAAAATTTGGGGTATATTCCCCTCATAACATTTTTAAATTCACATGTTGGGTCATGAACCATATGCTTTTTTAATAAAACCATTACAAAGTGAATCACCTTTTTGCTCAAAAACACCTCTCATTGGTAAATAGTATTTACTATTTGATCGTTATAAGTATTATTTTCTTCCAATAAATCTACAAAAAAATTCCAAACATGGGGTGAGTTCAAATCATATCTCATTAACAACGAAAAGTTAAAAATAGTGTAACTAGGATAAAATCAAGAGAACATTCACTCAATAAGATATTGATCCAATGTTATCTAGAATTTCATAGTTTTTCATGAACCATATTCTCATATATTCTTTTTTATAAAACTATTATCACTTTTTTATGGATATAGTTTATGAAAAACATGTTCACCTACCTTAAAACAATGATCATTCCCTCAGTTATTAGCCTAACTATTCTTCCCACTCCAATCTATATAAATATTTTATTTATTTAACTACACCATCTCAACCATTTACCTTTATAAATCATGTATAATAAAATTTCATTCTCTTAAAAAATCCCAAAAATTTCTATTTGATATCTCGTTCCATATAATGCATCAATTGGTACCAACTGCATACATTAATTAAAATTGTTGTGATAAGAAAAACCAACCAACGGAATTTGATGATACCAAATTCCTTGGTGATACATTAAACAAAAATAAAGTATATCATCCTAGGACTAAGTCATTATCAATGAATATCCATTATATTAAAGATGAATATCTATAATAAAATTTAATTCAGTACCCAATAACCTCTAAAGTCCATTCCAAAAATTATATGTGAAAATGGGGTCACCGTATAATTAAATAGATAGAGTGGATCCATATAAACTTTCTATATAACTTTGATTCAATTGATAATGATCATATAGATACATATTGTCTAAAATTTAAAGTATATTATATATTCAATTAATCAATGAATAATAAAGCAAAATTTCATTATTATCATTTGATATCCTTGGAAATCATACCACACCATCCAAGGTTATATTTTCCTATTTAAAATCTCACATGGTAAAAGGATTACACACCACTTTAAAAAATTATTTTTAAGCTCAATATATTTTCACATTAAAAATTTCATGGTAAATTCAGTAATATAACTTTTCCATCCAAACCTCCAATAATATTCCCAAAGGTAATTGTACATCTTTGTGATATAAGGTTGAATAGAAAACAGGGAACTATGAGCTTCAATAAAAAAATTTCTGTTCTAGTAGGAGTAACATATCACACATAATATTTTTAACAAATCACAAAATAAAATCTTTTTAGATATTAATTTATAGAAACATTCCCCATTTACACAATTTTATAATTTCATATTGAATGTTATCCTTTTTCAAAATTTCTATTTCTTTTGGATACAGATGATGATACAAACACATTTAACAAAATAGAAGAGCTTCCAATATCCACAACTTCTAGACAAAAATTAATGATATGAATAACCATATTGTCATGATCTAAACATAAAATTGTAATTATAGAATTATTTTTTGATTCAATGAATTGTGTACATTGAATTAATTTCTATGATGATAAATAATAATGAAATCATAATCCTTTATTAGTTCTACTCATATCTTCCACCTCATGTTTCACTCTTTCTAAGAAAAACTATGATTCATGTATCTCTTACTTTATTCCATATAAATGATTCCTCTAAATTTTTAAATAATACACCACAATAACTAATTCTAGATCATGAGTATGATCATTTCACTCATGTGGATTCAGTTTCTTTGAAACACAAGAAATTATCTAATCAATTTTCATCATGTTAAAACCATTACCCTTTGATAGTGCATCATAGTAGATGTATAATTCACTATTTCCAAATGAAAGGTCCAATACTAATGAATTATCTAATATTATGTTTTGTTATTAAAAATAATCATCGAATTGTATTTTCGTATTTTTTCACTAATTTTGTTGATAACATAGTCTGGTGTCTATAAAACCAATAAAAATTAAAAAAATTGATTGTAGTGACCTACTAATCAAATAAAACTATTAATCCCTTTAAACATTTTGGGATTAGTAAATTATTCAAAAAAAAGTTTTTATAGTTTCAATATTAAATCCATCATTAGAAACAATATTCCAATGGAAATAAATTTATTGCCGCTAAAATTAAATCTTACTAAATTTTCATTATAGTTTCTTTTCCATTTGGATTTTTAAAACGATCTATTTGTAAATTTCGTTTCCCTACTCACATTTAGAATATAAAATAATATCATCAATAAATATAAACTTAATTTTATCCATTAACTCATTAACGACTATATTCATGAGGTTCATTAATAAATTTGGTGCATTAGACAACAAAAATAGAATATCTACAAACTCATAATGGTCGTATCTAGTCTAAAATGTATTCATCAAAATATTTTCCTCTTCACATTCAATTTATAGTTCCCTAACCTGAGATCAAACTATGAAAAAAAAATATTTTCTCTTAATCTATTAAAAAAATACTATATATCAGGAAAATGATACTTATTATTAATAGTGGTGTTTTTCATGGCTCAATAATCAATGAAAAGTCTCATTAACCCACCATCATGTTTAAACAAATATGTCCAACCAATGGGGAAGTTCTAGGCCAAATAATAACTTTATCTAGAAACTCTTGAAATTTATATATTAATTATAAATGAGGCACTTCATCCAATCCACAATGGGGTTTTGAAAAGGGATTAGCATCTGACACAAATTCAATTATAACTCTAACCTCCCGATCATGAATAACAACAGAAAAAACACAAATAAATAAATCAATATAATTGATCACTACTATCACATGACTATTTTTTTAGTTTCATTCATTTTTAAAATATGAGTTATATAACATTAATTTCCATCTCTAATAATTTTCTCAACTTCTTGGTATGTTATCAATGCTAAAAATAATTGAATAAAACTATTATATCTCTAAAATATATTAGAGCATGATAATATTAAATCCAATAAATAGTAAAAATGGTATCAAAATCTAATTGGGATAGTTTAACCAGATTTCCAGAAAATACTATTTCACTAATAAGAATACAATGATTACTACATGTTTTGGTTTCATTAATATTACCACCATGGTTTCTCACCAAAAGATCCATTAACTTTTCAAGAAGTGATATTTCCAATTTACATGAAAATTTATTATAAATTAAGGAATATAATTCCCAATGCCAAATAATGAATTGAATTTTTTTTAACAAATAAGTAACATGCATATATCTACTTCATTTGATGGGACAAAATTAAACATAGTAGTAGAAAATTATATTCCCACAACTTTTTCCTTTCGTTCATGATGATTTCCCCACTAAGTGAATAATATTAGATACATGTTAGCAGAATGACCCATCTCAACTAAAACATCCCACTATAAGACATCTATCTATTACCCCATTCCTTTATTGTTCAGAATTTAATTCCATGTAATAATGGTCCATATGATCAAAATTTAATCACTGAAACCATCTACAATACTTTGTAATTTATTTTCTAGATTTATTTTTACCAAAATAATGAAAAGAGGTGTTCTTTATTTTTATTACATTAATTATTATTTGATGAATTATTTTCCATAATCTATAATCCTAATCACTTATTATATTTATCTTCATTAAGAATATTTGTGTTAGAGAACTCAATATCATGTTTTTTACCACATCAAACATATTATCATAACTTATAGATCCTTATGTTAACAAAAATATTTATAAATATTGCTTTTTTAACAATTTTAAAATATATTAATTTTAATATTGATTTCCCACAAAAAAAATATAATACATACCAGCACACTCTTGTAAAATAATTCTCATATACTACTACAAAATCATAACATTCCTCCCTCAATTCCACGAATTATTTCTCCATCTAATGTCTAAACAACTCATTGAAATAATTCTCTTGAAAAATATTCTTAAATATTTCTCAATCCATGGAATCAAGATTATATTTCTCTCAAGTATTCCTAATAACATTTTACCATATATCTTTATCAAATATATAATGATACATGAAAAGTTATGAATATTTTACATTTTGGACATCCCATTAAATACAAAATCATTCCAGTTGCATTGATCCATCCTTTGGATACAAATAGATCTAAGGTTGAACTATATTATGGAGGGTGATATCTATTTATGTTCTCATCTATCAATATGTTCCTATGTGGAAGATATGACTTCACTATACTATGGACATCACCAATATTTATGGAATTCATCAACTGAGTCATCATTGAAAAACAATACGTTCAATTAAATCTATTCTAGGATGTTGATTTGGAAGGGTATATTTCTCTATTTTCATTCCTACTATAGATTCGTTAATTTATCTAGAGAAACAAATTCTAAACAAATAACTTTTAGATAAAGAAACATTGTAATAATCACATGTTATATAATTTAAACGTAATGGTAATGTAAAATTATTAACGGTATTCTATTATAATTATCCTAAACACTAAATTCTCAAAAATGAAATCATATATCAACTATAAGTATGTAAATATAATCGTTACATAATATTACATTTTTATAGTGAAATATGATTTTTATACATATATGTTAAATATTTTTTTTAAGAATATTCATTAAATTATACAAAACAACATGAGAACCATGATATTTTAGTGACATCGAAAGCTGGGAAACATAAACACTAGTCTATTAGTGAGATATATCATCTCACACTATGTTCTTCATAACTAGATCCCTTCTTTGACCATCATACATAATACATATCTTCATAAGCATGGGTAGTGGAAACATAAAATGGTGGTATCAGATACTTAGTAGAGGTAAAAAAGGGAGATACAGAATCATAACATGAACAAAAGGGTGTGACAAAATCATAATAACATTTAACAACTATACTATGTGTGTAAAAAATAAAAATCATAGTCCATGGAATAATTATTGGAATTATATAATACATGATTTATAAGGGAATTAATGAACATGGTCCATTAGATAAAAAGACATGGAATTTGAGGCATATACATAAACCTAGAAAAATAATTTCCATATCAGTCAAAGATAACTGCTAATACCGTCTTAGAGGAAGAAGTACTTTTCTGAACTATGTTAACATCATGTTCTTTCACTGTAACACCAAACCTATTTCATTTCACTTTATAGCTATGTATTACTGACATGTTTCACTCCTAGTTACATTATTTTCCCTCTCAGGTGATGTAAATCTATACTTAATTCATTACAGGGACATATAGCTCTCACCTACATCATAATGGAGTCATACATATGTGTTCCACAAGATTATAAAAATTCATCAAATCTCTACTAACTAAATGAAATGGTTATCATAAGAATTCCATCATATCATAACCTTTGGAAAAGAGATGGTTTCATAATCATTTCATCATGGAATTACCTGTGAAAAGGAGTGTGATTCATAAACATCATTCCATCAAAACAGAAACCATAAAATACCAGAATTTGAATAGAATTCATGGATCATATCCCCATTATGGCATAGGTAACACCAACTGATGTCATTGTATATTGAAATTAATTTTGAAATATCATTTATAAAATTTATGGAGAGATATATCATTTACACTTTGAAAAAAAATTGAAACTTAAACATTTTATATTCGTTTTTATTTGAAAATTACCTTGAAAACATATAAAAAAAGGTTCGAAGAAATGATTGTTCATTAAATTAGAAATTATTATTCATGACATATACATTAAAATGAATTATAGAATAATATTTTTTATAATATTAAAATGGTAATTTTTTGGAAAATGGAATGAAGAGAAAAATAATTTCTGATTTTATTAAAAAAATTATTAATAATTATAAATACCCAATAGTGAAAAAATGGTAACAATAAATAAATTTATCATGAAAAACCAGGGGATAAGAAAATTCCAGAGAAATATTGTGATTTTGATCATGATATTTCAATATAGGATAATGAATCACAAACAAACCTAATAAGTGATGAGATTGTAATATAACATCTTTAACACATTGAAAACAGTGATTCATAATCCCCATGACGATGTGTACACTACCATTCCCTCATGGTTTATTAAATTTTAGTTTTTGGGCATTAAATGTGTTCACGGGAGGTTTCGATTGTTTTCCCAAGTGGCTCGAGCTATAAACGAGTTCCTATAGGAAATAAATTCCATGTAAATTTATTAAATGATGTGTAATGGTGGTTCATGTCTGGTAAATGGATATGGGGTAGCTCATGAAAAATGGAAACACTGTGTAGATGGGATTCATGATGTGTAATAAATCGGATGTTAAAAATCATTCAAGGCACCATGTTTTTAGTGAAAATTAAATCTTGACATTTTTATGATTTGTATGAATAACATTCCATGTAATTTTCATATGGATCACATCATTAAATGATGCTTCAATGTGGGTTATTTATCAAACCTTATAATAGTTCCCCCATCCCTCTTTCTAGGCGATCATCAGCTTCTTCTATTGGATTTTGATATTCCTTTTGACAGGGATTATTTCTTAGATTCCCTTCACCGATCTGTAGTAATTTCTCCTCTCGTTATCATTCATTTTCTCTCAGTATTATTTGTGAATTTTATATGGTTGTATGGTTTGGATTGTTGCTTTGTTTTTTATTTTTGTTTTAATGATCCTTTGGTGTGGTATAGGTTGATTTTCTATTTATCGCGGTGTGTTTATGGTCAACAGACGTTTCTTATTTTCCATGTAGTGTGAAACGAGTTGGAAAGCTTCTTTAATGTTGGTAATCTCTTTTTTCTCTTTATTTTGTTTCATATAGGAGGGGTTTAGTCATTTTTATCCTTACGAGAGGGTTGTGATAGCTTAATAAAAGACAAATAATTGGTTAAACATAAATTGAAGGGTAAATGGGTTTTATTCTTATTTTTACAGTGATATTATTATTTTGATACGATGAATTGGACGGGATTAATGGCCCACTGAAGATTTGGTCATTCGGAGATTTATTTGAGTTGGATGATTGTTCTGTGACTAGTTCTTTTGTTTTTATAACAACTTAATATGGAAATTGATTAACCACTTCTGTTTGTCTTATTAAATGATTGCCCTGGTATTATCTGTTTTTGGGAGAATCCCCTAGAAAACTGTAATGGGAAAAACGTAACATCCAGGAAAATTAAGAATATTAATTAAATAGATTACCTTATATTTCAAATAAACTATATTATGAATATGATAATCGAAAAAATGTATTTAAATTAATAAAAAAACTGATTATAATATATGTTAAATATATAAAATTATATTATAATACTATGAAATAATATTAAGTTTTTATATATTATGACATTTAAAATTATTTAAAAAATACGATTTTATAAAAATTTATCATATAATTTTTTTAAATAAATTACTATTTAAAGAAATATAATTTGATAATTTAAAATTATAAACAAAAACCACTTCTTATGAAAATTTTATCAATTTTATTGAAATAATATTTTCATAAAAATATATTTATTTTTGTAAAAATTGAAATAAGTATAATTTTGAAAACATTTATGAAAAGATTATTTGAATTTTTAAAAAATTAATTAATGATTACATTTTAATATAGATTTTTAAAAATGTAATGATATATATATATATATATATATTTATCATTATAAAATATTTGTAATAAATGAAATTTAAATAATGAAATTTTGGAATTTTAAATATAATATATTTCATTATAATATTCAAGTAATTACTTTTTAAAAATATTATACATTTATTAAAATTTTAATTTTAAAAATATTAAGATATTATAACTATAAAATTAAGAATATTTTAAATAGTAAATATTAATAAATATTTAAAAAGGAAAAAAGGAAATGTTTTATAATACATAAAAAATATTTTACATTTAAAACCATGAATGAGAAATAATAAAATTTATAATAAAATATATAAAATATATAAAATTATTAATATATTATAATTATTAATATGTTTCTAAATAATTAATTTATATAAAATATTTAATAAAAAAAATATTATATGATATATATTAATTGTTAAAAATGGTGAAACTTGGAAGAGAATAATCCATGAAAAAAGAGGGCTTCATTTCAGGTGAAGCATTAATGTAGAATATGGACTCCTTCTCGGTTTGAAACAAACATTTAAAAGAAATAGAATATGAGAGAGTCCATCAAGGGCTTCTGGGGGATTCGACTACCAGATGAAGATCTCAAGAATGATCCAGCTAATTCGAAAGGGATCCACTACTAGAGAAGTAGATTATACTTCATACAGACCTTTGGGGAGTTCGTTCAAGTATGGGTTCTTCTTTATGCCATCCAGATCTAAACTATAAAGGGGTTTTCAATATATAAGGGTGTAAATAGAACCAAAGAAATTTCCACCATCTCCTTCAAATGAAATGATTTTTAAATATGTATATGTGATTGTTTCTAGTGTATGAATCTTCTTAAAATCAGATTATTAAATAAATTGTTACATTTTCATTAATTTTTTTATTTTTACAATGGAGGGAATCAATATTCATTATCAATATAGAATTTTATTTATGATGATATCCATGTTTGACACAGAAATGAATTTAATCCTTCAATTATTGTCATTTAATTCTGCTTTCTTTGTCTTGATTCATTGAAGCTTTACATAGAAACTTGATTTAATTTAGTGGAACTTTAATAAAAAATTTAATCAATTACAATGAGTTTTTTTAGATTTATAAATAATTTATTTATGTCTAGTTATCACAATATATATGTTAATATTCTCAATCTAAATTTATTCTTTCGCAATAAGATTAATTCCAACACCAAACATTCTAGAGAATCAATATTTCATCTCGATTTGGTTGTATTCGTCTACTACATAAAATAATTAGAAATAAATGAATATGTGATATCTTTTGGATAAAAATATTTCTCAGATTTTTCACGTTGTGTTTGTTAAATGCATGAATACATGCATGACCATTGAAATGAATCTATCATCCTTGTGTCTTTTGACTTTTTTATTATTATTCATACTCTTATGGACTCATGTTGTAGTGTTCTATGAAAATATATTATAGTATGTCTATATATCATGATATGAATTATATTCTTAACAAGACACGCTCTTTCAATATCATAAATATTAATTATAGCCAATGAAAATACTATTACTTAAAACTGGTATATAAATCCCTCTAACGAACTTGACCCTTATCCATCGAACTCCTTTTATTAATCTATATTTTCATATAATTAATCACTAGTATTAGTATTCTTGAAGCCTTTTTCATTTTCAATTTATGGTAATGGAGTGATTCTATTATATAAAATCATTATATTATTTTAACGTAGATTAAATTATTATATTAAATAAAGTATTTATATTATTAGAATTTTTTAGTTTCAAAACTCATTTTGATAATTTTTTCACTCATATATTACAAAACTTTTAGGTTTTTTAATATTTTTCATCAAAAGAGATTTATGCTTTCAATTTGAAGTTAATATTTTATGTAAATTTTTGTAAAATATATGTGAAAAAACTACAAATACCCATCCATGAACATTAAAAAAATCTTGAGTTAAGTCAATAATTTAACTTTATTTCACATTAAAGATCTTTTCATGTTCAGAGCTTTAGATAATTATCCCATAACTCATACATAACATCTCAAATATTAAAAAGTAGTCACTTCTATTCAGTATCCATTTTTTCATAAAACAAAAATAATTAAAATAAAACATTGTTTAGTTTTACATTTAATTATCATAACATTTCCTTGATCCCATCCTTGACTATATTATTCTTTAAATCCTATGAAAAAAAATTAAAAACATCGGTTTATAATGAAAAGATCAATAATGGATACACAAACATGGAAAATTTTTATTCATTCAAAAACATATGACCTTTTAATACTTTATCATACTGTAATATTTTTCACCTTTATGAAGTTGTAAATGAAATTCATGGAATATAATCACATTACATACCATTTTATAAATCAGAATATTTCATTAAAACCCATAGAATTCACATATGAAATAGAAAGGTAACTTAGGTTATAAATATACTTAAATGGAATAACTATACGATATACTTCCACAAATATCACAAAATGGAATAACAATACAACCGACATACATACCCAATTCATTATAGGTAATAACATAACCACATATCCTTGATTTATCGTGGAACCACACATCTTTTGGTTATCATGTAACCACCCATATTTTTTTTCATGTCACCGCCCCTCAACTCTCCTAGTAACATTATATAATCATAACTTATAAAGATTGCAATTGTCAACTTTTCACACTTAGTATTTCATTTTCAATCACAATAAATCATTTCAAGATATTGAAATAGTAAATCCACTTTCAAAACCATTTTCAATAAAAAAAATTGGATTCAAGGATAAATACTTAATCCACATACACAATAAAATCATATAAAAGGATAATCTAACAATGTAAATAAATTAAACAAAAATATAGTTTTGAATTAAAATGCAGTATTATTCACTTTTCAGTAAAATATGAATTTTATCCGAAACATACCAAAATTTCATTCAAAGTAAATTTTTATGTCACTATTCTAAAGAACAAGTTTATTTTATCCAATATAACTTATAAAAGTTTCATAAAAATTGTTTAAAATGGGTTCCTCATTAAAAGGTGGTAAAACTACCTTTTAAAATATTTTAGTATATTTTTTTCTTAAAATTGGATATATTCTCATTTTAAGGTACTAAAATTTATTTGATGAATGTAAAAACATTTTACAAACATCTGTAAACATAATAGATTTAGATTTCTTTATTTCTGTGAACACAACGAATTAACGTTAACTATAATTTAAAATAAAAATATCAATAGTGTATTATTTTCCGGTATAACTCGATATTGTGTGAAACATAATATTTTGGGGAAACCTATTGTTCCATTTGGAGTAAGATATTGGAAAAAGTGTCAACTTTAACAAAAAATTAATATCTTATTCATAAATATTGTTGGATCTAAAAATTTAATATTCTATAAATACTTGGGATTTTACATTTACCCCTCCCCCGCCATTTGAAAATTCTGTCCTAATAGTTTTAAATTTGGGATTTTCCACTATGATTCACTTTTCAAAATTCCATTATTTCAATCTCACATCGAAAAAATTGTTAATAAAACTACCACTTTAAAATATTGAAAGATAAGTAAAAATTTTACATGAGATAACACTTAGTCAGTTTCCATGTAAGAAAACATAAATATGGAAGAAAAATGAATGATCTTATTCTGATGGAGAGTGGTAGGAAACATGATCAAGAGAATGTTGAAAATCAAAAAACCACAAACTTATGATGAATTAAATTATCATTGATTTCATAGTAGGAAAATTAAATAAAAAACTTTTTTTTTGTTTTTATATCATTTCATACAGTTGGGGAATTATGTTACTACGTATAATAAGAACATAAGGAAATATAATTACTTGAAAAGTAATGTTTTATCCTCTAATTAATTTCTACCAAAAACACATCTTTTCTCTAAACAATGAGTATTCAATATGACTTGGTCACACCTGAAGTAATAGAATCAATTACTAGATAATCACTTGATCCATAAAATATTATCTATATATTTACTCTGCCTTTACAAATTAACCAAAATCAAAATTGTTAGTACAAGATCATATAATCCCCCAAAAAAATAATACTTTATAAGAAGAAGGACTACTTTTAATCACCGTAATTAAACAGTAATTTCAAAAGTTCAACCTAATGAATTCAACAAAAAAATGTTCTAAAAATTCTTTAAAATAATCTAAATATGATTGAAACCCAAAACATGAATGAATTTGATCATGTAGTCTTCTATGATAAATTTTAACATTTATCTCCAAATAAAATCAACCACTCTTAATGTCTTATACCAAAAGGTATTTTCCAAATCACATATTCTCTAAGATATGTTAATCAATTCCATATATAACTGAAATTTTCATAAGTCTATAATTAAATCATTGATTACACAAAAAATAATTTAACATTTACTCCTAAAATCTAATTCAAAAGTATTTTATTTACCTTAATCATGTAATGTTCACAAAATAATAAATTTCTTCTAAAATTACATTTATCACTTAATCAAAAAATCATTTTCAAATCCCATGTTTATCTATTTGATAAAATATATGTCTCACAAAATAACATATTATTAATCCATAAAATCATTTAAATAATAAGAATAAGTCATACTAACGAGGGTCTTTATCTAGGCCCATGGTAGGTGATAATGGAATATCGCACTTCAGTTTTGGGTTCGTTCCCCTAACCGTTTCCGACACGACAAATTATCACACGGTCTGTATGTCGTCCTTTTCCAAAAAACTATATAATTTTATAACATTCCCATAAAATGAGATAGAATCTTGGAAAATAACAATAAAATATTTTAACCTCAAATTTTATCTTATGCAATTAACTTTTTATCCAAAAAAGTAAAAACCCATAATTACCTCAAAAAATATATGTCTTAAAAAATACCGTTAATAGACTTGAAATTTTGAAACTTAAAGCTTCTAAATGGATTTCTATGACTTTTAACTTATGATAAACATGGAAATTATAAACTCATAAGATATATTTATCTCTTTAGAATACATAACAATCCCTACAGTTATCTAAATCAACTTATGATTCCAAATATAATTCCTTGAACATAAAAAATACATAATCTTTATTTAATTAAATAATATGAATTTATTTCACATTAAGTATCTTTTCAGGTATAGAGAATTGGATAATTAATCTATAACTCATACGTAACATCTCAAATATTACAAAGTAAACACATCTACTTAGTATCCATTATTTTAATAAAACAACAACTTTTAAAAAGAATCATGGTTTTATTTCATGTTTAAACATCGTAACTTTTCCTTGATCCCATCCTTGACTCTATTCTTCTTTAAATCCATTTATTTTTTTGAAAACATGGTTTGAGCATAAAATTATCAATAGGGGAAACACAAAGAAGAAAAACTATTATCCATTCAAATATATATAAACCATGAATATATTTTGATAATGTAATACTTTTTACCTTTAAGATGTTGTCAATAAACTTCAATGATTATAATCTAATTGGTTACCATTTTTATAGTCAAATGATTTACTGAAAACAGATAGAAATCACATAGAACATAAAAAGGTAACATGGTACATAAAAATACATAAATCAAATAACCACATAGTCGACATCTCTAAATAACACTAAATGGAATAGTAATACGGTTGCCTTCCATACCCAATGAATTAGAGGTTATAATATAACCACATATCCATGGTTTATCACAGAACCACATGTCTTTGGTTTATTAGATAACCACCCATATTTGTTTCATCATGTAACCACCAAGTAAATTTCCAAGGAAAATTATATAATCATTACATATAAAGATTGAAATTACCAATATTTCATTTCAAATCAAAAAGAATCATTTCAAGATATTGAAATAATAAGTCCACTTTGAAAACCATTTTCAATACCAAAACACCGAAAAAGGAACTAAGGGTTTTTTTCCTTTTAAATAAAAGAATCCAAGTATCAAATAATGGTTACTGTGGTAGAGATTTTATTTTCTATGCATACGTTAAAAAAGTTGATTTTACTCTTTAGTAAAAGGATTCAAAGAAAATATTCCTCTCAAAAACTTTTCTATGAAATTAAAACTCAATGGGGATAATTATACATTTTATTAATGAATGTATTGTATTACATAAAAAAACAACCTCAATGAAAGTATATTGAGATGAATCCCCTTACAAATATTGTATCATTAGATTATGTATAAATCAATGAAATAATTGTTTGTAAAAAATATAATTACACCCAATATAAGTGGATATTCAGTGAAAACCCATAAATGGTCATTTATACTTATTCTTGGAAAAAAAACTGATGACATAGATATTTAACTCAATTAATGGAAAATGAGTTACAATTTCACTTACCACCATAGAAACACTTGAATAAAAATAATTAAATAATGACATTAAATAAACCGTTAAAAACATTAGAATATATTAATTTCATTTATAACCTGTAAAAATGGTTGTATATACACATTATAGGATAATAAAGGTGCATAATATCAATATACGCCACAATGGAAGGAGATTGAGACAAAATACCTTACCTTGAGTCTTATATGTCTCGTACATTCTTCATTTTCCCCAATACTAAACTTATGTTAATTTCTACTTTCATGAGAACATTTTCCAAGTTTATTTATCATTTTATATCACTTAATACAATGTTATAAAAATTTCATAAATATTTATGTTCGTATTAAATTTTTTTTTATATTTGGTACATTAGTCAAAATTAATATTTTTATTATGTAAATTATCCATGTAGTCATAATCACAACATCTCCAGAATCATATTCATGATTTTAATATCATATATATTAATTATATCTGAATTTATAATAATCCATAATATTTAGATATTTGAAATGAAATGCACCATTCATGGAGATGGTAGGTCATACATACGCATGAATGTTGCATTCATTTATCTATGATATTAAAATAATAATAATTAAATTAAAATTCTTGTATTATATTAATGTTATATATGTCACATAGGTTTAATAAGACCATCCTTTATTTGTTCCATGTCTAGTGGGAACAACTTATATCACTTTGCGGGGGGGGGGGGGGTAGTCGACACTTCCTCAAATAGAATTATCATATTTACACAACAAGAAAACAATAAATGTTTGTTCAAAATAAAAATTTCACAAGATTAGATAAAATATAAATATAATTTGTATATATATATATATAATATTTATATATTTCCCATTATAATGGCCACTATGAGAGGTGGTAGGGAAAAATTGAATAATCATCATTTCGTGAGATAGTAGTTTGACGTACACAGAAACAGTATGTTTGTTTCCCATTAAATGGATTTTTGTGTAATTGAAGTTTAAAAACATATCATAAAAACATCCAATTATATGGATTATATTTTTTTGTTATTTAATCATAAAATATTAATAGTATAGGGTGTGTATAATGGAAATGAAACTAAAATTCATTAGAGAAGGCATTACCTCTTAATCGGGTACCTTCTTTTAGTTTATACCAAATTGATTTTTGGGAGGATTTATTCCCTAGAAAATACTTATAGGGTTATGTTATGGATTCTAGGAAGATTTTTGGGCATATATTTTCTTACCCAAAAGGTGTTTTAGGTTTGTGCATTATATAAGAGATGGTGCCTTTTTAGAGGAGAGGGGAGGGGCACCATTTGAATTTTTAAAAGAATAAAATTAATATAACATACAGTGTATTTTCAAATGGTCCAAAAAATATTAATTTATAATATAAGGTGATAATAGTTTTAAATAATCTCATAAAATAATTCTTAGACACGTATTGAGGTTATTTTAAATGATATCTTTTCTGTTTACCCTTAATTATTTTCTTTGAATTTTAATTGTGTTAACAACATTTTAAATATTTAGTAGCTATAATGTTTTCTTATATCAGATAAATTTCCTAGAATTGGACACATAATGACCTTACCAACTGTATCATAGCCACTTTTTTATTATAAATATTTTTTATGATTTTTAAATAATTTAATAAATTACTATTTTTATAAAAATTCAATTATGCTAATTTTAACACTATTCATTTCATTGAATTTAAATAAACTTCAAATAGAGAGATAAATTATAAAAAAGGAATATAATAGTCTTATAAAATGTCATATTAACCTAGAAAAATATTATATGACATAAATTGATTAAAATAAATATTTATTTTAATATTTATGTTATCATTTATTATATATTTCACCTAATAAAATAATTATTGTATCATTGGTTTGTCAATATTTATGGTAATTATTTAATCTTTACAAATTAAATATAAACTCACATAATGTAGATAATTTCATTAAACTTATGTAGACTAACAATTTTCTTAGTCTCATCTTTTTTAACACTACATTAATAATTTTATACTTACAAGAGATAAGAGGATGGCATGTTGTCAAATTATTTTGTTTTAATAATAATTATATCACTCTCATGGAAAAAATATATTAAATGTATCAATTTTTATCCTTAGGTGTTAAGGACTGACTTTTATTCATACAATAGTATTTTCATAGGTTTTATTGTAGCTTTAATATTCTTATCACATTATTTTTATCCATTATTTACAAGATTTACATTTAACCGTGGTAAATAAAAATTACCAAAGTAACTATTCATAATGTCCAAAAATAAAAGAGACCTTTTTAAACAATTTGTAACATCTAATTCCAAATATGAAATAATTTTTTTGAAATTCAAAAAAAAAATAGTAGTAAATAATTTAAAATTAATTCCAGTTGTCAAAACAAGATGTCCATTTTTTTAAAAGTAAAAACCATCAAAAGATGGACATGTGTTTATATAAAATTTCAATATGAAATTACATATAATGACAAAAATTGGATTAGATGATAAAACATAATCTTATTACACTTTATAAAAATTTAAATAACAATCTTACTGTGTAAATAAATTATACAAAAATGTTGTTTTTAATTAAAATAATGTACTCTTCACTATTCATTTAAATATGAATTTTATCTGAAAAATACTGAATATTCATAAAAATTAAAGTTTGATGTCCTTATTCCATATAAGAAGTTTTTTTGTAAAAAATAACATATAAAATTGTCAATAAAATATATTTAAAATGGTTTATCCAACAATGGGCAGTAAAACTATCTATTAAAAAATAATAGATTATTTTATTGTTAAAACTGGATTTGTTCTCATTTTAAGCCTCTAAATTTTATATTGTGAATGTAAAAACATTTAACAAACATATGTATAAATAATATATTATTTTTATTCATTCCCACAAATACATTGGATAGGAATTAACAACCATATTAAATAATAATATCAATAATGTATAATTTTTCTCTATAACCGAGTCTTGTGTGCATGTATTATTTCAGAGAAACACGTTGTTGGGTGATAAATAAACCATAGAAAAATGTGTCCCCTTTAACATAAAATTAATATCCTATTCATAAATATTAGTAGATATGAAGATATATCCTTCTATAAATACCTGGGATATTACAATTAGAATAACAGTATTACTAATATTATTAAAAAAATATTACATTCTAATTATAAATTTATATGTATTGATCTAAAATAATTTTTTTAGAAGTGTTTATTAATGTATATTATAATTTTATATAACTTAAAATTATTAATGTTTAATTTTCATATATAATTACCATGCACTATATATATCAATAAAAATTTATGCATTTAATAAAAAATACGCTTTTAATATAATTAAGTGGTTTGTTTAAATTATACTTTTGATTTTATTAAATTAATGGATTTTCCAAACACTAAACTATTTTTTAATTCTTTTAAGATGGATGGTGGATGTTAAAATTATTTTATACATTTGAAAATAA
Source organism: Viscum album (assembly GCA_963277665.1). Taxonomy (NCBI): domain Eukaryota; kingdom Viridiplantae; phylum Streptophyta; class Magnoliopsida; order Santalales; family Viscaceae; genus Viscum; species Viscum album. The sequence goes on along the minus strand of OY728145.1, from coordinate 1,400,477,730 downwards.
TTTACATATTTATATTTTAGAAATGTTTTAATGGGATATTTATGAGAAATTTATATTTTTAGTAAAAATGTTTTCCAGAATTATATTTAGCCCATCTGTATCAATTGAGATGATGTGAAGGACTATGTAATAAACCCACAAACTTATCGGGGATTTATCCCTACAATGATACTGCTAAGTGGCCACATGGAATTTGTAAGATCTATTGAGTATCATTATAATCCATGAAAATATTTTTATTTTGAAATAATTTTTCATGAGAACACCATATTTTTCAAATAAGTATTTTTGAAATGAATTTTCAAAAAATTATTATTTTAAAATATTTCTTAATAGTATTATATATATCAAATATTTATATTTGATATAACATTTTATTTACTGTGATTATAAAATAAACATTTATGAAGTGTTTTATACTGTTTTTAAAACCCCCAAATGGATAATTTAATACACATCCAATATATTAGAAAAAATATGATGGAATTTTTATGTTTTAAGATGGAATACATCGCTTATGGAGTTGATGTTTTTGGTGAAAATTAGATATTTTCAACAATTTTTCATATCTCTGATAAATTTTATTGTTTTCTATAAGTCTCCATAACATAGACCAAAAAAGATCCACAATTTTATATTGTACTATGTATTTTCAATAACATTTAATAAAAAAATACAAACAATGTTTTTTTGAACTGAACCGTGAAGTGCTGTTTTGGGGTCATTATATATGGAATCAGAGGAACACTCTAGAAATATTTTGAGATTATGCATTATCATTTGAGGAAAAATCTAAGACATATTTTTTTAACATCTAGGTAATTAAGTGGACTTAAGAATATAGAAGTGTGATGATTATAGATTCTCTTAGATTAAAAGTTCTGAATTTTCTAAATTCCAACGAACAAATTGTGAGTGCACAATTCATTTAATGGAGGTGTGAGTATGTAACATCCCGAAAATTTTACAATATTAATTAAAAGTCCTATTTTAAATTTAAAATAAAATATGTTATAAAATTCATAATTTATTCTATGTTTTTTAATTAATCAAAATATGATTTTATTATAAAATAAATAAAATATTTAATAATATAAAATAATACATATAGGTAATTTTACTTTTTTATTAATGATGATATTAACTTTTTTTTTTCAACTATGATTTTATGAAAAATTAATCTTATTATAGTATTAAATATATTATTATTTTAAGTAAAATTATTTTATGATTGAAAATTATAAAAAAATGTTACTTTAAAAAAATCATAATATTTTGTCTCGAAGAATATTTTCATATACATATATTTTTTTATAATAAATTGAAATACTAAAATTTTGATGATTTTCGAAAAACATTTATTTTAAACCTAAAATAATTAATTAAAAATCATATTTAATACTAGAATATATATATATATAAGTAATGATATATATATATATATATATATAATTTTATTATATTAAAATATTTGAAATAAATAAAATGTAAATTATCAAATTTCTGAATATTAATTATAATATATTTCATTATAATATTCCATGAATTATATTTTATAATTATTTTAATTTAAAAAAAATTAATTAGGAATATATTAACATATGACAGCTATGAAATTAATAATATATTAATGGATGAATTTTAATAAATATTTTAAAAAAATAAAAAATGAAATGATTTATAATATATGGAAAATAATATAAAGTTAAAATCTTGAATTTAATGTAATATATTCCATAATAAAATATATGAAATTATAAATATATTATATTAATTATGATATTTTTAAAAAAAGTATTTATATAATTTTTTGAAAAAAAAATATTAAATGATTTATATTGATTGAATAGAATGGGGAAAATTGGATTAAAAGAATCCAGTAAAACTGATGGCTTCATTTCAGGTCAAGCATAAGAATGGAATTTGGATTATTTCTCGAGTAGAAACAAGATCGACAAGGAGAGTGAAGATAAGAGAGTAGACGAAGGGATTTGATATGACTGGACCACTAAATATAGAGATCGAGAAAGGTAGAGCAAAGAAAAATTGGATCAGCTGTAGGTGGGGAATATTGTAAATTGTATTCTCCTTCTTGAAGTCTATCAGGTAAGTGTTCTTATTTCCATCGGCCAGATATGATGTGCGACGTAGTTTTATCACTGGGATGGAATAAACCAAGAACAATTTGTTTCCTTCATCTTCTTCCTCTGAAATGAATTTTAGGTAGGTATATGTGTTTTTAGTGTCTAAATCATATTAATATTAGATTATGAAATATCTATTTGTATTTTCTTTATTTTTACTCTCTGTTCGATGTCATAAATCTATTTTCATTGTCAATCTAGATTTCTCAACATAAATATGTCTCTGTTTGACATAATAATGAATTCAATGAATCATTTTTTATTAAATAGCTCTGACGGATGTCTCTTGATTAATTGAAGCTTCACTAAGAAGCTTGATTTAATTTATTGGAAGTTTATCATAAAATTTAGTCAATTATAGTGTGTTTGTTTTTAGATTACCAAATCATTGATTTCAGATAAGTTGTAACAATATATATATATATATATATTGTCAATCTAAATTTATGCTCTGTCAGCAAGCGTTATACCAACACCAAAAGTTTATGAGAATCTATATTTACTCTCATTTTATTGTATGATTTAATCAAAAATTAGAAATAAATAAATATTTCAAATCTTTTGGATAAACAGATTGAATCAAATTATACATATCATGTATGTTAAATGAATGAATACATACTGAAAAAAGTGAATGACTATATCATCCTTGTAACTTTTATTTTTTGTCATCCTATGAGCTCTTTCAGGCTCATGTTGCAGCATTATATGAAAATATATCTGATTATATATATATTTATATCATTTAACCCATATTTTTTACAAGATATAATTTTTTAACATTGACCATTTCAATTACATCCTTGAAAATATTATTACTTAGAGTTGATATATAATTCCCTTTTAGAAACGAGAACCTTATCCTTCATACCCATTTTATTACTATCTATTTTCATCTATTTATGAATGGGAATCAGGTTGTCTAAATCAATATTTTTTTTCAATTTAAGGTAAGGTAGTTATACTATTATTAAAAAACATCCTATGATTTTAATTTTCCTAAAATTATTATTTAAAAAGAAGGATTTATATTTTTAAAACATATGAGTTTCAAAACTAATTTTGATTATTTTTTTCAGTTATATATTAACAATATTTGATGTTTTTACATTTTTTTTACAAAAGATAATTATGATATTATGTCAATGTAATATTTGTGTATAATTTTTTAAAAACATTCTACCTGAATAATAATAGTATTATTAATGTTATTAAAAAATATAAATTCTAATTATAATTTTATATGTATTATTTTGAAATCTTTATTCATGAATGAAATGTTTATTAAATCATATTATCAATTTATATGAAGTGAAAATATTTATGTTTCATTTTCATATATAATTACCATTCACTATTAATGTTAATAACATTTGATGCATTGAATAAAAAAATGGAGTTTTCATTTATTTATTTGTGGTATTTAAATTTGGCATATGTATTTTTTAAATTCATTGATTTATCCAAACTATAATGGGTTTTGTTAGCAATTAATTTTTATAACAAATAATTGGGGATATTAAATTTTTTTTTTGTTATAAAAATAATTCATGCATTTATATTTTTGAAATGTTTTAATGGGTTACTTATAATAAAGGTCGATCTTCAGTAAAAAGGTTTTTAAAAATTAATTTTTTTCCTATCATATCATATGACATGATGAATAGGAATGGGGAGTATACCCATGACCTCGTCTAGACATTATCCCAATAATGATACTGCAATGTGGGCGCAAGGTTTTTTTTAATATCGATCGAGTATCATTGTATTCCATATATATATTATAATACAGAAATTTTTTATCAAGAGAAATAATTTTTTTTCAAATAATTATTTTATAAATGAATTTTCAAAATAATTAGAATTTTTTAGTTGTTTTGAATTCTATTTTACGTATCAAGTATTTAAATTTCATATAATGTATCTTGAATGATTTTTTCAAATAAATATTTATTATGTCTCTTTAACTACTTCTAAAACCCTTTAATGGAATATTTATGCTCATCTCATGTTTGAAAATATTTTTCACATGTCAGTTAGATTTTCTACAAGGGACTACTTTGCTTATGAAGTTAGCACATATGAAGTGAATTATTTATTTTATTTTATTGTTGTATATCTCATATAAATTTTATAATTTGTGTAATTCTCAAGAACATAGATCAGAAAAGGCCATTTATTGTATAAATCACAGTGAATTTTGAGATAACAATAAAAAAATATAAAACATATTTTTTTCACTAAATTGAGAATCACAACTTTGGTAAATTATATAAAAATCCCTTTTGTAAATCAATAAAATTACCTTGATGTGTTCTGATGTTTGTTTATTTCAATGGTATAGTGATGCCTTATTGGGGAATGTGGGGCTACTGGTTTGTTGGACATGATTTTGGGGTGGTAAGTTAGTTGGTGGGCCAATATTTTTGGGTCTATGTGGTGGTACGTTGTTCATTCTTTTAAGGGAGATGAGATAGTTTGTTACCCATGATTTTCTGGTGGAGAGGTGGTTTGTTGGTTATTATTGGTGGGGGGTATTGTACTTTCTTTTGGGATGGTTAGGTGGTGGGTTCTTTGTGATAGAAGTACATGTATAGGCGGAATAAATAGTTATTTAATAATTATTCAATTAATATTAATTTGTTTGGTTAATGGGATAGAAATGGACATTGAATAAATAAATAATTTGTTTTTTTGTATTAATGTGAATAATGTTTAATAAATAAATGAATTATCTTAATAATGGGAATTGGTTGGTGATGTGGCTTTTGGAATGGGTATTTTGTGGTTTTAGACCTTTGTCTATTGTATAAAAGGTAGATATGTTGTGAGTTGGTTATTTTTTGGTTCTAAACCCATAGGTCAGTCTTGTTTATGTAGATATATATATATATATATATACTTCTTTATTCCTTGTGAACTCCATACACATCCCACCTACATCAAGAAAAATGTAATCACACCGACATAGTCACACAAGGGGATGTTTTTATGACATTCAGTGAGAATGAGAGATGGCTGGGTACCCACTCGTCCCCACTCTCACTTCCATGAATGGTAGTTAATGTACATGATCTGATAGTTAGGGGTCTGTTACTGCATTAGATGGCTGTTATGATATCCCAAGATACTTGGGAAAGGTGTGATATTACCGTGCATATGGGGTAACTGTAGAGGGGGTTGTGCAATTTAGTAGGATGTCATGAGGTTGATTTACTACAAGTTCAAGATACCTTACTAGTATGATATTGGAAGTGGTTGTGTTGATACCGAGGTCTTTTCAGGAGGGATATTATGTTTACATTCTTGTAGGGAAGAGAGACCAAGGGTCTATAGGTGTGATGTGGTGTGACCATACTTGTGGGGAGGTGTGGTATATGAATGATATGGGAGCACCATGATGTGTGACATTGGGGTGTGAGAGTAGAATACCATCAAGAAATCATTGCGGGGTACACCTATCGATGTGATTTTTTATATTGTATTACATGGCTAGTGTTATTTGGTAAGAATACCTTGGTGATGTTGTATTGGAAAATATACATGTTTAGGTGTTGTTGGATATTCTGTTTTCTCATAGATGTATTAGTAGGCTTCATTCAATTGGCACGAGATAATCTGGTTTTCTTACTGAGGATACTTGCATTCTCACCCTATGTATATAAAAAAATTTCAGGTTTCTAAAAGGACTACGTGGAACATTGAGTACATTACGAGCATGAACAATTGGATAACTGTTGTGCCACTACTTTATCTTGGTTTGGGTATTTACATGGAAATATTTTATCTATATCAATTTTATTTATACATGAAATGGGATTTTCAGATTTTTTAAAATATTTCATAGAGTTTATAATTGATGATTCATGGTTCTATTTATTTTATATAGGGTAATTCCTCACATTCAAGATATTTGCTTATACCCTAGATTTTAGTCACCAACCCAAGGATTATTGAAGGTTTTTCTAGAGGGTAATTATCTCTCTCCCTTAATTTTGGTATATTTAGAGGGAGGGGTCATGACATCAAAGCATGAAAGGTGATAGTTGAGTGATAGGATAATGTTTAGATTTAGCAATAGTGAGTATTGTATCGGTTGGTATGGAAATAGTTCCAATTTTCCTTGCTGGGTGACATAGTCCTTGGAGACCGGATATGACACATGATCTTATCCCCCCCCCCATGATCCACTACACGTAGTCTAAGATTATTAAATGAAAAACTTATGTGAACATATTTTAGTATAGATCTCTAGTGTAGGTACATGAATTATAATGACTTGTGTTCATGTTTTAATTGGTTTATTTTTTGAAGGTTAAAATGAATTAAATGAATTAAATGGAATATTAATAATATTTTATATTATATGGGATTACTAAATCTTTGTTTCCTCATTTAGATATTGATCACATTCTTCATCAGCATGTGTCTTAGGAAGTTTAATTTTAGTGGGAAATTATAATTCATCATTAAATGATAATACTCACAGAGGGGGATGATAAGTGGGAGAGGCTATAGCATACCTTTCTGCAGAAGGATATAAGGAAATATGGCGGTAGTGTTTCAAAAGTTAGGATATAGAGATGAAGGGAGGATCTCAAAATCTCTTTCACATTGATATGGGCCCAGATGGAGAACTAGGTTCCATTTGCAATCATTCAGAAATGGGAATCTGCATGTTAGTGATGGATGTTTTACCTAGGAGATCGAAAGGAGGAAGTTGTTTTAATGTTCGACATTGAGAAGGATTTATGGGAAGATTTCATTTCAACAAAAATGAATAATGTAAAGAGGTGGGAGATTATTTCTCTTTATAAGGGGACAATATTGTTGTAATAGTTGGGAATCATGTTCATGGTTCTTCTATATTCTCCCAAGATGTTTTTTCATATGAGTAGTCTCATGAATGAAATCATGATTAGGAACTCCATCATTCTATCCAGTTTGATGTTAATCCATTTACTCTAACAATGTATATAGTGGTTTAGAATAAGGAGGATGTGACTAAAAAGATACACTCGTTAGGTGGTTTACCACAATAGGGGTACTAGTGGAGTCCCTCAAAGAGGAGTGGTGTGATTGGAATGTCTCAAGAACTCGGGCATTCGAGGATTCTACATGTGGGGAGAAGAACTTGTCAACTTCTTTTCTAGATTTCTAGGGAATATTGTTTCCATTATTGGTGTGGGGGATTTATTATAATATGTTTTTTTGGTACGTGAACATCTCCAAAACTAGTTCCCACTAGATCCCCAAGCTCAGTATGGTGGAGGTGGAGAGGTTATATACCAACCTTAGCATTAATTTCTTGTGAGACTGTTTCAGCAACAGGGGAAGCCATATTATGATATAACAATGGGAGATAAGGCATGTAGAGGTTGGAATACTAATATTACTCATAATTAGGGACCTCAAACTGAGCGAGGTAATATATTTTTTAGTTAGTAGAGCGATAGAGGATCTGTGTGAGGTCAATTTCACAATGTTGTGGAAAAAGTACTAGATAGTCCAAAGATCATCATAGGTATGATGAATTTGATTAATACTACTTTTTCATTCATTTATTCAAGAGCTCCACAGTCCTTGGCTTTTGAAGTTCCATCACATTTTGTAGGACAATAAGTAGATAGGCATTTCATTCCCCCAGGTGTTGATTATGCCAGAGAGTGTACATATGAGCTTGTTTGATGTGTGTCATGGGTATAGATTGATTAAAAGGACACATCTGTCATGTGGGGAGATTTTCTTACAACATATATAGAAATATGTTGTTATCCTTTTTATCGACTACTTGTATTCCCAATGTGTTGTTATCAATTCCTTTTAGATGAGAGTCATGTTTTTGAATGTGGATGGAGAAATGATTTATTTTTTGGTGAGCGGGGTTGTCAGGTGGACAATAAGTGTGTGGAGACCCTTATTTTTTTGATGGATGAGTTATTAATATGATTAGTAGATGTTGGGACAGAGGTGGTACCCATGGTTATTGGGGAGTTTTGGTTTTTTCTCAAAGTGTTTTTTATGTTACACATTCCACATGTTGTTGAGTTCAATATTGGAAGTTAGGATGGTGCCTCTTAAATTTTTATGGATCATAATTAGATGGAACCTTCTTATATGTAGGATTTTGAGATATAGATAGATGATTTGATGTATAAGGTATTTATCCGGCCTAGTGTGCCATTGTGGTGTGATTTGGTGTTTTTCACCAAGAATGACGATGGTAGTATGATGTTTTTTATAGACTATTGAAGGTTGTATCAGGTGATGGTCTATAATTGGTTTTATAAGGCCAGTATGAATTTTTTATATCACAAGTATAGGTTGAAGAAGGAAGATATCATGAGTATTACCTTCAGATGCATGTATGGGAACTTTGAGACTGTAGTCCTAACATTTGGTGTTATGAACACACCATCCTTTTTTTGGGGGCTAATAAACTCTATCTTCTGTGAGTTCCAGGAACAGTTTTTCATTATATACAATGATGATATCATGATCTACTTAATGTCATATGGGGAATATTCTGAAAATTTCATAGTAGTCTCTCTTTTTTTTTGGCACGAACAGCTATATAATTTTTTTCAATGTGCATGTTTTGGACAAGGGAGGTGTGTTTCCTTAGAAATGTGGTGTATTAGTATGGTGTGATAGTGGACCCATCGAAGGTCAAGGTAGTTGTTTCTTTGGAATAACCTATTAACATGGAAGATCTTGGAAATGTACATGGTCATACATGATAATATTGGAGGTTTGTGCCCAATTTTTCTTATGATAATAACTCATATACATTTTCAACCAGGAAGGACAATGTTTTTTATATCGATCCTTTCTAGGACTTGTTCAATTACCTAAAGGGAAATTTGGATAATAATTTCTTTTCCTGAAGAGGGAGAGATGTTTGATGTGTTTTGTGAGGATTCCTATCTAGTTTTGTCATTCATGATGATGAAACACATGGAATTGATCTCTTATGGGTCTATGAAGTTATGTCACCATGATCATAACTATTCCACCCATTAAATAGATCTAGATTCAGGTGTGTTTGTGATAAATTTGAGGTTGAATTACCTCCATAGGGAGTTCTTTGTAGTCTTTACATATTATTAGATATTTTGTTTTATTTTTTCAGTGTGATATTAATATACAACAATGGAGGTGTATAATTTTCTTCAAGATTATGATTTTTAGTTCCCTTTCACCTCTATAATGGGGAATGTTTTGGGTGAATCATTGATAATGAATTTGGTAAATGATGTTTTCTGGGAGTTAGGGGATTTATAGAGAGAAATATAAGATTTGGAATCCTTGATTATATATACAACTATGGATAGTGTTATAAGATGTTTGTTTCAGTTAACGATGTAGTATTCTATGATGCATTAGGTAGAGGAGTCTTAGTGGGTCGACATATAGGTTTTGGTGATGCGTGATCATGTAGGACATGGTAATTCTATGGAGGGATGGTCGGGGGATGTTGAAATCGGAGGTTGATTCAAGGGAGGTTGTTTTTTCTAGTAGTGATACATGAGGGATTTGTTAATGTGTTTTTTATATCGCCATTTGTGGTACGCCCCAAAGTTTCCAACATGTACCATAGATTGTGCATATAGTTCTTGTCGCCCGATATGAAATTGGAGGTAGGGGATTTTTGGGTGAGGTGTTTGGTTTTCTATTAATGAAAGACCAAAAAATTGTGTTCCAGGATGTTTTTTTCAACCTTTGGATGTTCCTGAGTGTAAATGGGATGACATCTAGGTGGATTTAATAATTGGGTTACCTAGTTCTTAGTGAGGTTGTGATGATATGTGGGTGATCATTTATTGGTTAATGAAATTTCCCCACTTCTTAACAATGAATGAGTCTATCATTGTCATTGATTTGGGTAAGATTTATTTTGTTGAGGTGGTGCGGTTTTATAGAGGCTTAGGGTATATTTTGTTGGTCTAATACACACATTTTACATCATGAGACTAGAGGGGATTGAAACATGAATTTGGTACTATGTTATGCCTCAACACTGGTTTACACCCTCAAAATAATGGTAAGTTGAATCATACCATCAATATGCTTGAGGATATGTTACATGATCAGATCTAATACTTTGGTGGATCTTGGGTATGGCACATTCCATTGGATTAGTTTACCTATAATAAAATCTATCATTCTTACATTAGAATAGATCCACTTGAGACTTTAAATGGTTTTCTATGTTGTTCCCCATTATAATGGATAGAGGATGGGGATATAACAGTTTTTATCCAGGTGTGGTGCAGAGCATGACCTAGAAGGATCAACTTTCTCATGGGGGGATAAATTTAGGATAATAATGGAAGAAGTCTTATTTCAATCACATGAGTTGGCCCTTCGATCTTTAAATTACAGAAAACTTGTTCTTGATGGGTTCAATTTGATGTGGGTTGTTGATGTTTGGAAGAGAGATTAAGATTTATCATAGGTTTTTTGTTCTCTTTGAGGTGTTGTGGCGAGCCGGAGATTTGGTGTATTAGTTGGATCATCCACTATAGATGGAGAGGATCTAGGATGTATTCCATATCATAAATCGTTATTAGTAACTTCATGATGACTCTCATGTCATTAACAAGAGAGAGTTAGATATCGAGGGTGATATAACATTAGTGTAGTGGCTAGTAAAGATCCAGGATCATCATTTGAAAGTATTGTGTTAGTGGACTATTCTATTGGTTCGAGTGATGTTGAGGCATGGTGGAATATAAGAGAGTAGTTGGTAGTGAGAGATGGAAATTTATTCCAAATACCCAGAGTTATTTTTAGTTTTTTCAAGTGATTTTCATTATGACGTGATTTTTGGAACATATTTTATATTATATGAGGGTTTTAACTTGTTTTTGGTTTGTGATGTGTGATAGTTTCCCAAAATATAAAAAGGGAAGGAGCTGATCCATAATTGAGATGCAATAACTATGATATGATTAAACTCATCTACCTGAGTCAGTGCTTCCCAGAGTGGATGACATCTTGAAATGGATGATAGAATTACATGATTCGTGTGTGCAGGGTTGTGTGGTTCGTTAGTTGTAATAGGTTGTTTTGTAACTCTATGGTGATGATTTTGTGAAGTATATTTTTTTGACATTTTGATTTTGAGTGTTTGGTTGTTGGTGTAATTTGAGGTAGGATGAGATCCTTGATAATTATCTTGTGGGGTGGTTGTTTAAATCCTATTCCTTATGGGATTGGTTTTGCATTGTCATAGGATAAAATAAATTGTTAGGTATATTATGTATCGTTTTGCGCCTTTATGGTCAATTACATTTTAAACTTTGGGCATTGGTGGTGTTTAGATGAGGTTTTAAGAGTTTTTTGTGGAGGCTGCAGCTACATATGATCTTTTGTTAGAATATACATTCCATGTAAATTTATTAAATGAAATGTAATGGTAGTTAATGTCTTGTTTATTTGGGTGGTTCATTCCATTTATGTGTGTAATGACTATCCCATGATATGGGTATAAGGTTTTTAAGTGGAATTCAAGACATGTAATAAATCATGTGAAAAAAATTCTTATAGGAGACACATTTTTTGTAAGAACATAAAGTTCGACATTTACATTAAGTGTAGTGATTACACTACATAAAAATATAATGTGTAGAAAAATTGTAATGTCTATAGTGATTGGGGTTATTTCTCAAAATCAACGAAAACACCACCTTCTCTCATTCCAGGAAATGTAGGGCACCCTACCTTTGAGTTTGAGATTATTTTTTTTAGGGAATGATTCCAAACTTCCCATATTTGATCCAGAGTGATTTCTCCTATCATCTAATATATATCCATCCATTATTATTTAGGGTATCACTATGGTGATATAGTTTGTTGTGGGTTCTATGTTTCAGTTTTTTTTTGATCATCCTTTTTTGTGGTACAACATGATTCATGGATTGTCATGGGGTGGTGGTGTTTCTCATGAGTTTCATCTTTTCCATGCAATGTACACCAATTTGTAAGGATTATTTAAGAAAGGGAATCACTCATTTCTCGTTATTGTGTATCAGGAGGTAGGGTTTTTCTCATTATGAATTATGTGATATGGGTGTTCTCTCTTAATCAAATATAATGAATTAGTTAAATTCAAATTTAGGGTAAGGGGGTTTTATCCTCCTGTTTTTATAGCCTTATTATTATTGTGATATGGTTGATTGTTCGAGCTTAATTCCCTAATTAAACTTAGTTTCATTGGAGGATTTTTTCGCACCTGATAATCAGTATGTGACTATTAATATTTTATTAATATAACCTTAAAGATAAAATTGATTAAACATTTAAATTTACCCACTGAAATGGTTTCCCTAGGATTATGGATTTTGTGATAATTCCACTAAAATAATGTGAAATTTGATAAAATAACCAATGTAAATATATTAAATAACCATGATTTATTTTTTTTGTACTCATGTTTGTGGGTAAGTAATTGTGTTTGGTAAATGTGGGGATCATGGTTTTTTCTATTATTTATGGGTGGTGACATGAATTTTTTATTATGATATAGAGGTGGATGAGGTGGGTTTTTATTATTGCTTTAGGGCGATGAGGTGATGTTCTTATATCTTTTTTGGGAGGTGGGGTGTTTCTCTAGATGCTTTTGGGGTGAATATTTTGGGGATTATTTGTGCTGGACACCTATGTTGTGATGGAATAAATAATTTTTTAATAATTTTTTATTGACATGGGATATTTTTTTAATGGGATGGTGATATCAAATGAATAAATAAGTGATGGGTTGTGTGGTTATATTTTTTGTTGCTTAATTATAAAATAAATTGGTAAGATAATTGAAATTGGTTTATGATGTGACTTGTGGAATGTGTATTGTGTAGTTTTAATCATTTAGAGGTGTCAGTATAAGTGGTGATGTTATGATTTGGTTTGTGTTTTGATGTGAAACCATATATTTGTCTTGTGTGGGAGGAAATATATATAATTTTATATTAATTATGATTTCTAAATACACCCCACCCACTTTAAGGAACGATATGATGACAACCATATAGTAACACAAGGGGGTGTTATCCTGGCATCTAGTGAGGAGGAATGTTGGAAGGGTACTCTCAATTTCCCCTACCTCTTTATGGTGAGGTAGGTATTTTATAGGTTGTGATGGTTAGAGGACTGCTGGTGAATTTGATGATGGTTGTGATAGTCCAGGTGTTTTCAGGCTATGTGTTATATGATTGTTCATGTCAGATGAAAAAGGTGAAGGTGTTTCATGGTAGGAGTAGGGTATGAGGTTATTTTCCTACATGATCATGATACCCTACTAATCGAGCTACGGTAGAGGTTATGTTGTGTCCCATTTGTTTTAAAGAGATACATGATGGGGCCATGCTTATAGGGAAGAGAACCTAGATGTCTATGGAAATGGTATTATGAGACCATTCATATGGGGTGGTATGGTATATAAAATATATAGGAGCACCAAGACATATGATGTTGGGGTGTGAGAGCGACATACCAGTGGGAAAGTGTTGTGGGGTACTCTTATTGATAAATTTTTTGTTATATTATTTTACTTGGATTGAATTTTTTTTTTAGTGTGCATTGTTGAGGTTTGGTTTCTTTACTATAATTGTTTATGTGTTATAGGTTCATCTACTCGTGGTGAATTAGTATGCTTCTTTAACATGTGCAAAAGAGACATTGGTTTTCCTATTGATTATACATATTTGTTCACTCTAGGTATAGAAAATATTTCTAGGTCTTTTGGAATATTAAATGGACCATGTTGGACAAATCTATATTAGTCTATTGAATATATATGATGCTTCTTCTTTAGCATTTTGGGTATTTACATTGGAGACTTTTACCTATATTAGTTATATTTATACATGCATGTGGTCAGATGTTGGTTTAATTTTATATTATTTCATGGAGTTTATTGTAGATGATTCATATTATCTTCTGATAATTTTTATATAATGGAGTTTAATTCCTCCCATATATGATAATTTTTTATAACCTTAGTGTAGTCACCATCCTGGTGCCTACGGGAAGCGAGACTCGATGGTCATTATATCATTCACATAATTGTGGTATCTTTCGACTGAGGAGGTCATTATAAAGGGTAATATAAAATGGATCATAAAATATCATGAGGATAAATAATTTAATTATATTCCATGTGAAATGGGATCTATATACATCTCATGAAATAATATAGGGTCATAACATATCATTTGAATCAAAGAAGAAAAATTGACATAAAATCCTATATTACTTGAGAAAATTTTGAATTATAATACCAATTAAATAATAAAATCTAAAAAAATTAATTATTTTGAAATGGGGTAGATTTACTATATATCATATCATAGGGTTGTATATCCACCACAAAAAATAAACGAGTGCTGAATATGGAATATGTCTCTCAAAAATAAAAGTGTGATTATAAATCCTCTTTAAATTATATATTTAATTCTACAATACTCATTTAAACTATATGTATAATAAGTATATGTTTATAATAAATCTAGTGCAGATTTATATTCATATATATCAAACCATAAATAATTTTATTTTGACCTTTTATTACACGTTTATTAATAATTCCATGTTAAAGTTATGTTTTAGATAATAACAACTTTCTTTTTCAGAAATGTTTTTATTAGTTATATTTGTGGTTCTCATTGATTAATCATTATTTAATCATCTGAAGTATGATAAACATGATATTAATATCATATATATTAAGTATATATTTAATTATAATTGTCTCTAAATGACTGAAATAAGAAATGAAAAACACCATGCATGGAGACAGTAGGTCATACGTACGTATGAACGATGTTTCTTCTTTCTTATCGTATTGAATGAAAACAATTATATGATATATTTTCATTCAAAAATTATTTTTAAGACACATATATTTCATATTATTATTAAACTAGTACATATTATTTTCCATGTAAATCATGAATGAATCGCATTGCATTGCGAGGCGGTAGTCCGGCGTACACACGAACAACATTATCATATTCCCACAAAATGAAAAGCATGAATGTTTATGTGATAAAAAAATCTAGATTCATAATAACCTCATTATAATCATAAATCACAAATATATAAAATAAATACATCATTATTAACAAATTTAATAAGTGGTTAGGTAAAAATGAACAACATTTTTTTTGTGAAGTGGTAGTCTGTCGTACACACGAATGATGATTTCAAAACTCATTTGATGAAAGTTGAGATTATTGTACATAGTACCCTTATAATAACAATCCATATTTATAAAAAGACACCACGGTTTTTATATAATCATGATATAAAAATAATTATTGTTTTTTTGGAAGAATTAATGCCTGAATGTGTGTTCATGAATGTTACATCCTCTTTTGATATCCTCCTTAGGTTTTCACTAATAGAATTCATATAATGGATTTATTATAGAAAGAATGATTATAAGATTAGGAGAGGGAATTTGGGTAGTTTTATGGGTAGGACATGGATAAACAATATAGGTTGGAAGGTGTAATGAATATAGGGGAGGCACGACCTTTTATAAGTGGTTGAGAGGACATAATTTGTATTATTAAAGGAAATAAGTTCATCCACATTTTTTATTTTTAATTAGGGTCTATATTTTGGCCACTAATGAACCATAAATATGGTTGGGTCGAGGTGTAACTATAAAAAATATTTTTAGAGAAATTTATATGTTAATATTACCCTAATCTCTTTAGTTTAACACTCAATACACTGATTTTTACCTTAACCATGATAATTTATTTTGAATGAATTGACTATTCAATTTCTTCAAATATTAATTTGACCTTATTAAAAATTATAAATTTCTATGATTCAAATTAATGAATCCTATTCTAAAAATTCAATTAATATTTTTTGAAAAAATTAATTTAATATTAATCATGTATCGTGATGAGAAAGCATATGATTAAAGAAGAAATTTTCAAAATTTTAAAATGATTTTACATTTAAATTGGATATAAAATATATTCCAATGACCCATATTGAATTAATTTATATATATTTGAAGTAATTTAACTTAAAAAAATTCTGAAATATAATTTAATATTACAATATATATAAATAAAAATAATTTTTTCAATCAAAAGTAATTATTTTTCACTATTCATCAACATTGAAAATTTTCAAAAAAATCTCAAAAATTCACCAAATAGAAAATTTGAAAATATAATATCAAAAATGATATATATTTTTAAAAAAAAATTTATAAAATTATAACAAATTAATTTAATTATTATTCAAAAAAATATGTAAATATTTTTTTGAGGAAATAGTATTTTTGAAACATTAAAAGACTTTATTGAAAATTAAATATTTTATTATCAGTATGATTCCATTATATTAAAATTTTATATATAGTATTTAAAAATTAATCATTTCTATTCATATAAATTTTTTAATTGTTTGGGTATAATGACCACATATAAATAACTAAATCAATAATATATAAAGTTTTTTATGCAGTATAATGTTGTATGTAACGAATGCTAGGCCAGTGTTGTTTGTATTGGAAGATTAATATTGTGTAGTTTTTAATAAAATACCTCAAATAAATTTAATTTATTTAGAATTTTTTTATAAAAACGCATAGTGTTATATTCTGCACACATAAAATGAGTTTCTCTATTTAAATTTATCATTCTGATTCAAAAAAAATGATGATATGTATGCCTCAACATATTCTCAAGTTCCCCAATATATTCCACAAATTAGTTGTTTCACCAAATATGTTTTACCATTTGAGTGGTATAACATAGTATATATTTGTCTATATGATCCATAATCACCAATGGTTATTCTTCATTAGATATATCGTTCTCCAATTGTATGACTGATGAGTTCAATCCTTGTTAATTGTTAACTATGCACTTTCTATGGAGAGAAAAATGGAACACATCATGGACATGAGAGAGGTTTGGTGGAAGAACCACATAATAGGCTACCCACTTGATATGATCAAGAATTTCAATGGGATAGATATACCAACGGATTAGTTTTCCATTATTCTTTAATCTCATAATCTTATTCTAGGGAAAAATTAATAAAAATATATTATCACCAACATCAAATTCTAGATCACATATGCTCTTATCTACATAACCTTTATATCAAATCTATTCTTAATTAAAATGCATCTAAATAGCTCTAAATTTCTCTACCAACATCAGCAATCTCATTTCCCAAAATCTTTCATTCCTTATCTTCATTCCAATAAGTTGGAGCCCTATATTTCATTCCATAGAGAGAATTATAAGGATCCATCTGAATTCTTGAGTGAAATATATTATCTAAAGAAAACTATACTAGAGGAATGTGTTGAGACAAACCATAATTTAAATAAAATGAACAAGATCTCAATATATCCTATAGGGTTTTATTTTTTTCAGACTGATCGTAATTTTTAAGATGACACGCATTGTTAAAACTAAAATCCTTATCAAGAGCTTGCTAAAGAATTCACCAGAACATTGTCTTACACCTAGGATCATGATCCGATACAATAGAATGTGGTACTCCATGTAAACATACCCCTTCCTTAATGTATATATACTGGGATCCTAATAAAAAGGAATATATTCTCTGATAGAAATTAATTTTGTTGGATTTGTATGTTTATTGAATACAACCCATATATAATTAACTATTTACTTGTTTTAGGGAGTCCAATGAAAAAATACATGGTGTTGTTTTCCCATTTCCATTCTGTTATGGGTAATGGATGCAACATCTCCTTATACTTTTTCATTTCATCATTAACCTATTGATATAAAAATATATAAGATACAAACTCTATGATATCTCTCTTCATTCCATTGCACCAAATGTATTCTTCCAAAACACTATGCATATTCAATATTCTATGGTGAATAGAGAATAAAGAGATGTGATATTTCTCAAAAAACCATATTTATTTTTAGTATTTTTGAAACACATACCTGGTTACTACAACTTATCATTCCATAATGATTAAGGTTAAACGTATTAAAATTTCTAAAAATCATTTTCAACTCTAAATATTTTTTTTATGTCTGTAATCATATATTGTATATATGGGTAATCATTCAATTTGAAATGTTATTATTTTAACTTTCCTTCATGATTTCTAGATTCATCTTTTAAAAATATATAAATATTGGATATTTTTTTATCCTTATCATGTATAAGCTATCTTTATTTGTTCGACTCTAATCATAAACCACATTTTTTTCTTTCTTGTGTTGGTAATGATTGGAGCAGTCATAATCATCAATTATATCTAAAAAAATTCATTAGATCATATTCATCTCTACATATATGAGTATATATTTTAAAATTTTGTAATCAGTGTATATATCACACTTTTCTCCATAATGATAATTTCATTATATCATTAAAAAAATGATTAGCAAAACTTACTATAAATCAGTAGTATATTAGTTTTTCACACGACTCTTCAATTTGTTATGAGGCATAATTTATAACTACATCATTAATCACAAAAACACATCCCAATACATTTTGGATGAATCATTATTGATTAAATACCCTTACACACTACTGGGTAATGTATGCATTGGTGCATATACTAAACTTCTCTACAGTTCATTGATATTTTTTCACAGTCAATTATCTCGAAGATCGTGGCTCCATTTCGAGTTAACATTGTCAGAGGATTAGATAGTTTTGAGAACTTATCCATAAATAATTTTTAATATCATTCAAAACCAAGAAATCTATGGATCTCGATTTCCATGTTTTGTCTAGGACAACAGTCAATATCATCCCTTTTTGATAGATCTACTAATAAAACATATTTTGAGATTATAGGATCCAAAAATAAAAAACATATATAACATAAAGTCTCTATTAAAAATTTCAAATATAGTTTATCCTTCCATAGTGTATTTAATATAATTATAAAGTGATAATAGTGATATTCTTTCCTCTTTGAATATATAATAATATTATCTATAAAGGCTACCATGAACTAATAAAGGTAATATCTAATTACTCAATTCATTAAATCAATGAAGATGATACGGGCATTAGTATTACTAAATGGAATCACTATATGATAATAGTTCCAATGCGGTATATATATTTTTATCCTCGGTATATCCTCCATCATGACCACTAATATATGATATTCAGAATGATGTTCAATCCCATCGAAGTATTAAGCTCAAAAATGTTGATCAATCAAGTCATAAATACAGGAAAGATGATACTTTTTCTTAATTATGATCTTATTCACCTCCAAATATTAAATGTTTAGTTGAATTGATACATATTTTTTTCTAAAAAAATAATAGGACCACCCTAAGGGGACAGACATGGAAGAATGAATCCATTATCATGGTTTTCTAGGAGTCTCTTCTTTAATTACAAAATCTCAATTTGGTACACTCAATAAGTATTCTTTAAAATGAGTGTCACATTAGGTGTGACTACCATTGAGAACAAAACAACACTTTTTGGTGGAGGTCTAAAAAAACATTTGGAATTATTTTTAAAAATTCTTGAACAGTACGCATATCATCGATGTCAATTTTGTCCCCAATAATTTGAGATATACTCCCATACAAATGGAAATTAAGACCCATACAATGGATGTAATATCCAACATATGTTCATACTTATCATCGCATTGATAGATGATAAATTGTTTTTAAGAAAAATAAAACGTTGTTTCCCTTCTTAGATAATTGATATGGGATTTATGAAAAGAAATAAATCCACAACTAATAGAATATCAAATAACAATAGAGTACGAATGAATAGATTCAAAAGGAATCAGATTCCAGAAACCTTAACCAGAGAGGAATTATAAACTCAGGATTTGGGAATCTTACCATTACTGATTTTCACTGCTAATTCAACATCTACTACTATGAATGGAATTATAATACCCATAGAAAGTTCATTATATATCCAAGAATATGTAGATCCACAGTAAAATAAGATAGTTTCATTTTTATATTTGATGGTAGCTATACCTTTTACCATGTTGTTATTAAACCTATAATTATAAATAGTTATCGTATGAGATTTCCCCTTATCATGTATCATACGATTCTTTTAACATCGATCATCATCATTAAACCTTTTTTATTGGAACTGGTCATAGTATTTCGCTTTCTCATTACACATGATGAAATATAGTGTGGTAGGTGAATTATATATAGTTATCTCAATTCTCATCATTAGATGACTTCATCCCAATACTTTGGAAATCAATTTCCCAATGACCATGCCATCCACAAATTAAAACAATTACTCATCCACATAAGGAATTTATTTCATTTTTTTTCAATACATTGATCCCAAAGGAAGGATAATATTCTTCTATATAGGTTATTTAGATTTTCTTTATAACAATATATTATTTCTTTTCAAAACCATGAAATTTATATGTAACATTGACCTCCATTTCCACCTTGATAGAACATTGAATAATCTATTCATATCTAATAATTATATTATGGATAACTCCCTTCAAAGACATGGAATTAATCCACTAAATAATAAAATTTACCTTACATACATGTTGGTTGATAATATCAAAACCATACCTTGCATGCCTTATCAAATTTACCTCAAAGTTAACAATAGATTAATCATCGTTTTTCATTAGCACATAGAAATCCTTCTGCATCTTAGTACAATTAATGTGAGTAAATAACATATTAATGAATTTGATATTGAACTATTTCTAATCCATGGATTTCAATTTCACCTTATTTCCTCATATTATTGAAAGTATTACACCATTGATCTTCTTCAACATCCAAATTATAGAAATCCAAAATTATTTTCTTCATGTTCCACACACTAGTGAATGAAAAATATATTTTTAGTGGTACTGATCCATTGTTTAGAATCTAATGGTTCAGAAGACCCACTAAATTAAGATAGACATTGCCTCATAAATTATTGTATATAATATTTTCTCTTTCTTTATTCATTTGTTTTTTCATTATGATTCATAGATTGATAATTTTGAGTGATAATTTAGAAAATATATTCTATTATAGATCCCCTAACATTTTAATTCTATATAGTATAATCATTTATTTTTTTGTGACAGTAATCATTAATTTGGTTGCTTCAGGTTTTATCCATTGACTAAAGCCAAATAGCATAGTGTGAGAAATAATAATTATAGTGGGAATCAACTTAATCATGAAAAATCAACTACAGGTTGTCTAAATAATGAAACCTATTTTATATATGAAACACTGGGTTTTACTAGGAAATTCATATTCATATTCTATTTAAATATATCATTATAGTTCATAAATTGATTGGGAATTTTCAAATCATATCCCCCAAGAGTTACAAACTAGGTGTCCATAGAGGCCCATTATCATGCACTAGTTCCCCACAGAGGGTTTGTCAATATAGTTTTTTGAGGTTATTACCCCATGGTACATATGTTCTAGATCCAAATACACTTTTAGTGTCCATACAAATATGTCATTTCTTTGAAACCAATTTCACTATAATTTATGGTAATTCTAGGAACTTTTCTTATACTTTGACTCATCCTTTGACTTATCCATAGATAATCTGTAATCATTATGCAAGTCTGTATGAATCTCACTATGTGTATATCATCCTTATTTATAATGGATACCTAATCCGTTCCACTTATTCCAATTATAGAGACCTTTTCTCTTCATACATAGATATTATATAATTATTTATGAATATTCATTACATTACACCAACACAAGCCCAAGGAACCAAATAGTTTAGTGCCTTTGAAAACATGGAAACATAAAAAATCCTTGATAATTGATCTACATAATCTCCCACAACATTCATCATAAATTCCATCCTTATTATCAATATCATAGATAATTTATTTCATCATCACTTGGGGAAGTGGTACATATGAAAGGGGGATATTAGATGATCAGTAATGGTAAAAAAGGAGATATATAAGAATATCTTGATCATAAGGGTATGATAAAATGAACTTGAAAGTTTAAACACATACAATACATGTCAAAGATAATAATCATGAGTCTTGTAATAAATATTGTCATTTTATATGACAAGATTCATAAGGGAATCATATAATATTAATTGTGGGATCATTAGACATGGAATTTTTCACATACACATAAGCATATAAAATCATTTCCATATTATTCAAGGCTCACTGAAAAGACCATAATAGAACAAAAATTTCTATATTGAATACAGTTCACACCATGTTCTGGATTTGTAGTACTGAATCAGGTTCACTTCCCATTCTGACCATGTATTACTTAACTAGGATCACTTCCTGTTCTAGTCCTTTCCATCTTATGAGATATAAATATTTACCTAATGCATTGGAGGTAGATATTGGTCCCTCCCAACCCAAAATTAAATAATAAATATGAATAATAAAATATCATAAGCATTCATAATATCATAATCCATGAAATGAAGTGTGTATCATAAACATTTCATCATATAATAACCTAGGGAAAACAGACAGGTTTCATAATCATTTCATCATATAATTACCCATGAAAAGTTTAAGGTTTCATAAACAAGATTCCATCAAATCATAAACCATTTAGAGTAACAATATGAATGGTATCCTAGGATAATATCCCAGTTAAAGAATAGTTAATACCAATGGATTTCATCATATATGGAAAATACATTTTAAAGGAAATTTAAAATAATTCTTGGGGAAAATGTATTTTCCACTTTGAAAATTGATTTTTAGAACATTAAAAATATTGAAAACCTTTTTCTTTAAAAATATCATTTAAAATTAATAAATTAAACTTCAAATAAATTATTTTTAATGAAGTTGTTAAACTTCATTCATTATATTCAAATTAAAATTAAGGTTCCTTTCACATTTCAGTAAATGTGAGACATGAATTGTTTGAAAAATGATATGAATATTTAATTAAAAATTGTAAAAAAATAAAATTTTGATTAAAAATATATTTTAAAAATCAAAATATATTTATAAAATATATTTCAAAAAAATTTAGTGAATTTTGTTTCATAAAATATATTTTTGATTGAATAGTGAAATAAAATCATATTTACATAAATCATTTTCCTAATAATATTAAGTAACAAATAGTTGAAAATAGGTAACATTGCCTGATTATATCATGAGTTACTATAGGAGAGGAAACTTAATGAGATTTATTGAGATTTATATAATTATATTCAAACAATTTAGACATAATCATTCATAATTTGGATAAAATATGAGATTGTAATATAACATAATTACCACTTTAGTACCATTGATTCATAAGACCCATGAATGAGTAACATAAATGGAAATAAAAATATCATGATTGTAAAAATGATCATTAAATTACATTTAAAGGGTTATTCATACACATCTCTTCAAATAATATTAATTAATTATATAATAGAAATCATAAAGTATGGAAATTAAGATAAATATCTCTTACTTCTTAAGTAACATTTGAATCATAATACCCATGAAATAATAAAATTAAAGGGAAATTAATTTTCATTAAATGTGGTAAATTCATGATATATAATTTCATATGGACGTATATACACCGCAAAAAAAAGAAACATTTTGGGAATATGAAATAATTCTCTCAGAAATAAAATTGAGCCCTAAAATCCCATGACCTTAGGTCTTGACTTCCATTGTACTCGTTCAATGATCTTATATAATAAATATAATATTATTATACATATATCATAGAAAATATTCATATTTATAATTCTATTTATTATATTAATATGGCATATTATTAACCTTTTATTAATTATTCCATGTGAAAGTTACATTTTGGGTAATAACTTCTTTGTTTTTCGTAAATGATTTGTTTTTTTATATTTTATGTTCTCTTACATTAATCAGTATTTAATCATCTCTAGATTTATATACATGATATTAATATAATATATATTCCCTATATATGTATTTATAATACACTTTAATATATATAAATAAGAAATGTAGTACACCGTTCATTGAGACGTTAGGCCATACGTAAGAATGAACGTTGTTTCATTTTTTGGATTGTAGAAAAGAAATGTATAAGATATATTATCATTTAAAAACATTTATATGTCATATATATCACATATTTTTATTAAACTCATATTTAACACATTCCATGTAAATATTGAATTAATCGAATCACTTTGTATAGTGATAGTTCTCAGTACATATGAACGACATTATTGTATTCCCACAAAATGGAAATCATTAAGGTATGTGTGATATAAAAATTAAAATATAATAATAACATCATAAACACCGTATGTATCATATATGAATAAAAATTCCATCATTATGAAATGGATTGATAGGTGGAAATAGAAAAAATAATGACATCAGTTCTTGAGGTGCTAGCCCTTTGTACACATGAATGATTACGTTATAACCCATTTTGAAGGAATTGAATATAATTTAATGCAATTTTTATATCATGACAACATATCATAATATTATATACACTTATTTTATTATATAATAATCATATAAAAAATTTAAAGCTGTTTTTAGAAATAAATAAAGTATAAACGATTTTTAATGAACATCACCTATTATACTGGTATACTCCATAGGTTTTCAAAAAATTCTTCTTAGGATGGATTTAATAAAAAAATAAGGAATTTAGGTTGAGGGGTAGCTTTTGGGATTTAATTTTTGATGTACGTGGCAGATTTAATGAGGTGTGATGGTGTGATAAAGGGAGGATAGTGGTAACCTTTTATAAGTGGGGGACACGACTACTTCATATTATTTAAAAGAAATAAGTGATCCCATATTTTTTATATGATGCCAGATTTCTAATTAGAACATAATAGAACCTTATAGTCTTAATGGTATAAATATGGACATAAAATAGGTTTTATAAGTGTTTGTATGTTATTTTTAACCTTACATTTTTAGTTTATCTACCGGTAAACCCATTTTCACCATAGCCATGATAATTAATTTTTACTGCATTCAATCTTAATTTTGGGGAAAAAAATTTAAAATTATTATAAATTTGATATTAATTTACATTAAAATATAAAATATTTTTTTTCAAATTAAATTACTATAAATGGGGAAAATAATTTAAAATTAATCTCCTGGGTTTGATGAGAAAACAAGCTTTTATTGAAAATATTCTCAGTGTTTGAAATGTTTTTATAAATTAATTCAATATGAAATTGATTAGAATTACCTATATTTGATTAATAGATTCATAATTAAACTAATTTTACTTTAAAACCATTATATAATATAATATAATATTGTGTATTATTTATGTAAAAAATGGATGTTTTCAAATAAAAATCATAATTTTACACAATACATAAAAAATTGAAACTTTTCAGAAAAATACCAAAAAATCACCTACCACTAATTTTGAAATTTTGACGTCATGATTTATTATAAAATTAATTCTCTAACAATTTTAAAAATTAATTATATTGTTATTCACACAAATACATAATTTATTTAGAAAATAGTATTTTTTGAAAATATAAATACATTTTTAAAAATTATGCATTATATTATAAATATGTTTTTATTATACAAAAACATTAAATATAACATTTTAGAATTGTTTAATACTATTCATACCACTATATTAAATTGTTATGTTATAACGATCATGTATAAATAACATAATTAAAAACATATCAATTTTTTTAAAATCACATAGTTGTATGTAATGAAAAATAAGATAGTGTTGGGTGTAGTGAAATTTTTACTTGGCACCACATGTAATTTTATCAATCAAATATTTTCAAAATTTAGGTAAAAATTTCAAAAATAAATGGGGTTTTACTATTTTAATCATGATTTTACATTCGTACATTTGGAGGATCTTTTTAGGTTAATATTTTTAGATAATTGGATCATAAATCATACATAACAAAACCATCACTTTACAGACATGTCACTTCAAATAATAATCCATTTATTCCAAAATATAAAACATTTATAATGAAACATTTTTTATTTTAATGAAAAATATTCAAAAATTTGGACATGACTTCTTCATTATTCTTAACCATCCTTAAAACCTATGAAAAATCATTTTAAAACATTGTTTCATATCAAAAATAATAGTAAGGGATATAAAAATATGAATGAAAGAAAGTCATTAGTCAATGAAAAATTATAAAAAATTATCATTTTTAATTTAATATTTTCTCTCAATATAAACTATTTCATACCTGATATCTCATATTTTATTCACAAATATTTTCAGAAAACATTCCATAAGAAAACCTAAAGATAAAATAAAACTCATTATGGTTTATTGGAAACATCATAAACTCATGAAAACTCTTTCGAAGTGTTATGCTTTCCACCCTTATATATTATAAAGTAATATCTATGGAGAATAATATCATTTAATAACTTTTTATAAATAATAGTATTACTATAAAAACCCATAGAAAGTATATATACAACATATAGGTATCATGGGACATTTTTTTCTATATTAGTATTACCAATGGAATAACCATACAACCGACTTAAATACCCAATCCATTGGATGACTATCATGGACCCACATTTCTTTATTTTAAAATGTAACCACCCTTCATTGGTAAATAGGGAAACCATACATCCTTGTTTAATCGTGTAACCACCCATCCTTAGTTATTATTTTAACCACCCATAATTGGTTAACAATGTTTCCACCCATCACGTTTTAATAACATAACCACCCATCATTGGTTTATAATGGAAGCACCTTTTATCATAAATAATTTACAAAAACCATAATATAAACATAACACATAAATTATTTCAATTTTAAACATAAAAATCATACAATACTATTTACACACATATAAAACATTTTTAGATATTAAATTATCAAACCCATTTAAATTTTTTTCCCACAATAAATACAATAATTGGAAAATAATTTTTATTATTGAAGAAATAATGAAATATTTTAAATTTATACAAAATTCTAGTAAAAATTACAATGGTTGGAAAAGTCATTGTCTCCATATATATTAAAATAGAATATTCTTTTTTCTTTTGCTGGGAAAGTCAAATATTTGATAAAAATATTAATTTTTAATACCTATTGAAATAAAGTAAATAGTAGCATAAAATTTCATTTAATGTCCATTCATTTCCATATAAATACTTCTATAAGTAAATTATTTTAATATAGAAATTGAAGGGAATGATTTATAACATTAATCTTTAATCATTTAAAATGAGGATTTTAGTCAAAGAGTCCCTTACCTCGAATCTGGGTTATCAGGTATATTAGATATCTGGATGAATAATAAAAATATATAAATTTTTTACTTTATCCCTAACCTTATAAAATATTATTTTTTATTTTATTTTAATTATGAAAATTTCATATTCAATTAATTAATCAATTATGTTTTTGTAGGTTGTTTTGATGATATTTGAATTATTTTCCAAAAATGAGTTCTGTAGGTTTACTAAATTAAAATTGGTCATTATTTAAACATATAAATAATAATAATCATATAATAATTATAATTTTTATACATAACATATAATTTTAAACCAATCATGAATTTAATTAATAACAAAATAACAGTGTTACAATCATGTAGAATGTATGTCATACGTACGCATGAGTAATGTTTATAATATTCAATTATCACTATATAAAAAGGTAAGAAACATTTGAATTTGTTCGAATATTAATAATATCATAAATACCATTTAAATTTTTGAAATATTCTTATATTTATCAAATATGATCTTTGGTTTTGAAATTTAATATAATATCTTCATGTAGGGGGTAGTCTACACATACACATGAACGATGTTATTGTTTTTCATTGACAAGAATTAATAGGGACAACCATGTCAGTGAAAAATTTGTACTGACATATTTCCCATAAAAAGGAGAATAAATGAACATTATTGACTCATAGATGGGATAAGGTATAAATATGAAAATAAAATTCAATTTTAGTAACTTTTTATGTCATCTTAACACTTATCATTTTAGTTAAATCCTACAATAAACATGTTTTCAATTTAACCACTGTAAAATGTTTTTTATTCATTTCACAATAGAATATGATCATAAATTAAGTTAGACATATTATATAATATAAAGTAATATTTTTAAAAATATCGAATCTATTTTACTAAATTAAATTCCTATAATAAGAATAATTTAATTCCACATAATACCCTCAAAAATGATGAAAATGTAGGTTTTTAATAAATGTATTTTTCAAGCATAAGATTGTTTTGTATTAACTCTGTGATATGTAATCACAATTTGAGGAATTGAATATATTATTTAATCCTTTATAATATATAAATTCAATTTAAATCATTCGTAACTATATGTTTTTTATTTAATCAAAATTGAGAAACATCAATCACTTTAATTTTTTCTTAGAAAGAAAACCATAGTTTTTATAGCCAAAAAATAAAATTATACTAAAATCTAATATAAATTCTATTTATATTAAATTAATTTGATTAATTATAAATAAAGAATACATATTTAACATTTATTTATATTCAAAACATTATAGGACATTTTAATTACTTCATATAATTAAAATAAATTACATTTTTACATAATTTTTTATTTTTACCTATTCACGGAAAAATCAATATTTTACAAAAAAATCCCAAAAATTTCCCCATAAGTTAATTTTTAAATTATTATTTCAAAAATTAAATTCATTTTTAAAATTTTTTTTTCTATAATTTATAAATTAATGTTCTCAATAAATCCTTATATTAAAATAGATTAATTAAATATTTTTTCATTATTGATTTATGAATAACATAATATTTTTAGAATGAATATAAATATATAATTCCAAAAATATAATAAAAATGAAATTCATGTATTTTCTCATTACAAGGTTTGTTACACTTTTCCTATATTTGTGCAATTATTTTACCTTATAAAGTGAAAAATTAATGAATTGTTCAAACTTAATATGTAGAATTCCTTACTATATTCAATTTCCAACAAAATATCATTTTTTCTCCAAATGATGAGTTTTTAAGATGAATTTTTCATTCCTAATGAACTAATATCAACATATAATGTATCTCATAACACACAAAATTACATTTAATATTAATCAAAATTGAAATGGATACCCCAAAGTAAGATAATTCCTAAAATAAAGTAACCTTCATATGAAGAAATGATATATTAGTCTCAAAATAATAAAAAATAATAATTAATGTTCAACATAGATAATTTGAAAAACATATAAGTTTAAAGTTTATCAAAATTCATATAACCATGCTCAAAACCCAAAAAAAAAGATCAGATATTTTTTAGATTAATTTAAAATTTATCTCTAAAAAAATTTATTCTTTCAGAAAATCATAAACACATAAATTTATATCACAAAATAATATAGTTTATAAAATATGCTAATCATTTCTATAAATATCCTGATTCAACATAATTCAAAAATGGAATCATATATACGTATAAATGATAATTGAACCATAATTTAACAAATAAAATATAATATTATCCATATGTATTTCCATCATATTACGATACCAAATATATATTGTACTTCATATGAAATAATGTTAATTACCTATTCTAAAAATAACATTTAAATCCTTCGAATATATATATGATATATTTCCAAAATTTACTTACACTAATATCCCAGTAAACTATAATTACCTCAACATCAATGATTTAATTAAACCTAAATTTTATCAAAAACATAAAACGTTTTTCTATAAAATATAAAGTAATTATTCCATAAATAAACATTCCACTTAATAATAGGCTAAGAAAGGGTTGTATTCTCATATATATTCCCAAAATATCCATACACATGTAAATATACCACCATATAAAACATTAAATGGGGTATCTATGATTTTAACTATATGATAAACCTTATACTTATCATCCAAAGAAAGTCTTGGTTTATCACATTTCATTATGCCATATAATTGGTTTCTATAGTTTTTATTCTCTAATTCATCATAATGGTTCATAATGTAAATATTAATTAACCCTATAATATATAATTAGAGTTTCAAAACCAGTTTACAGTAAGGGAACTCTCAGAGTAAACTATATTTATGGACTAGATATACTCAAAGAACTCTTCTGAGGGTTATTACCCATAGATATTTCTATTCTGAAACTATGTCCACATGTATTATAAAAAAATAAATGTATTTTTAGAAAAATTATATACTATTTATATTCTTGAAAAAGTTATTATGTTATCATATAATTTTAATTTTCCTTATGTTTATTCATAGGGTGGTGTTCCCCAATCTATGATTAAAAAAATAAAGTTTCCATGGTTTCTACAAAACATCTTTTGATGACTACTATATAGAAGCTAGCACGAGTATCCTAGAACAGGTGGTAACATTTTTACATAGGTAAAATACATAGGATCGCATACCAAAATAATAAATAGTTTTTCATCTTTAGAAAACAAGTTACACAATTGAATTCACAATACATTGGAAAACATATATTACATAATATTAATTTCATTGAGAAAAATCATTATTTCCTCTAACATACCCTTAAAAAACAACAGTAATTCAATTCTAGTGTCTTGGATAAAATAAAATATGAAATTTCAGATCTTATATGATTAGTAAAAGTTATTGACATCAGAATATTATATGATTAATTAAGGGATAATCAATTTGTAAAATAAATTATCTAAAAACAAATTCCATTTAATCAATAATTGAACAAGGAGAATAATATGGTAGGAATAAATCATGATAAAATAATATCATATAAATAAAAATATTATCTCAAATATTATCTATGGATATCATAAATATTCAAATAATCACATTGTTGACAATATTTGATTTCATAATAATGGATTTCATAATTTTACATATCATAAACATATTATCGAGGCCTCATGCCATGGTATCGTATATAAATGGTTAAGGTCTTGGTTAACTACACAATTTATTTTCACATATAAAATGTAGTGATTAATCAATTGGATATAAAGGGAACTTCCCATAAAATACTAATTCCAATTAATTCATGATATGAACATTCAATAAAAAATAATCATTTTTCATTAATATTAAAAAAATCCATATAAGAATAACTAGAATACATAATGTCAATAATTCCCATAGTAAAACATATCATTAACCATTAAAACATTTAATAATGATGGAATCGTTAAAAAATATCCCATAGGTATTATAAACCAAAAATATGTGTTTTTGTTATTGATAAATACAAATACCATAAAATTTTCATTTAAAACATTCTTGTGGAAAATACCCTTTTCACATTGAATTTATCTTTTAGAATATAATAATTTTCAAAGTATTATTAAAAAAATAAATTTAAAAATAACCATATATAATTTTATATGAATTTCAAAATCATTTAGTGGTCATGATTGCATAAAATTATGTTTATGTCGGTTCTATTTAAATAAATACTCATTTTACATTTTGGGTAAGAATTCAAAAAGTACCTCATTTGGAAAATGATAAGAACATTATTTTTGAAACATTTTTATAGAAATTAAATATCAGTAAAATTGACTTTTAAAAATTACTAATATTAGTTAAAAAATAATGAGAAAAATATTAATGAAATTATTAACCTTGAAAAATAAATTACCCAACCAAATAGAAAAAAATGTTGGTTTTATTTAAAAAAATTATTTTGTTCCCATGAGTAATTAGAAATGGTTACTGAAATGAAAAATTCTTAATTTATAGAAATAAATATACGGTAATAAAATATATCAGTTTAATGATTGTAGTATAAAATAATTCCCAAAATTTTGACTCAAACATAAATAACCCTGAATAATGAAGAGATTGTGAAATAAACACCGGCTGATGTTGTAACATTTGATTTATATTATCCATGAATGATAAAAAAAATAAATCCTCAAACACCATGAATATAAAGTGATTTTTGATATAAAATATTTTACTTTTAGTATCTACACCATAAAAAAGAATCAATTGGTGGATATTGAAAATGTCTCACAAATTTAAAATTGATATGATAAACCCATACAATGATCAAATAAATTTAATGAGAATTAAAACACAGAGATATTATATGTAATTGATATAAATCCATCAAAACATGTTCAAATAAAAAAAATTCATATAAAATTTCACACATAATCAGGGAATAATAAATTCAATGAAATTTAATTATAATATAATTAATGGAAATAGATATAAGAAACTATCTTTAATTGTTATCATTTTTGTAAGAACACATTGAATGAAATAATTTGATTTGAAACCTAAAATACTATGAATACTTCAATATTAAGTATATTAATTTTAAAGGGTAATTATATACAACACATAAAATAAATTAGGTGCATACCATTAAGATGCATCTTAAAGAATGAAAATTTAAAGGAAGTCCCTTAACTTAGGTGAAACACCTATTGATTTATGTAAAATAGTTTTTTTTATATTTTTTATATTTTTTATAGAAAACAATGTGTTTATATTTTTTTCATTAAAAATTGAGTTCATATTACATTACACACAACACTAAGTTTAGAATCTCTTACATGCAACACCATTTTTAAACGAAACATTGCATACTATTAAAATATTATTCTTTAATATGATAGTGTTAACCTATCCACTGAAATGGAGTGTATGAAAAGTATTAACTAAATAATAAAAATATATTATTTATGAATGTATATATAATTAATATATTAGTAACCAATTAATTATAACTGAAAATAAAATCCATTTGAAAAAAGGGAATAATTTTCTGAAAGAAAATTATTTTTATATACACAAACATGTTTTATCTCAATAAATTATAAAAATAAATTTTGGTAAGTTATTTTAATGATATTTATATATCATATATTCTATAATATGTTTTACATTTATCTAATTTAATTTATATACGAGATAATAATAAATCATATTTTATTATTATAAATTGTATTTTTTTCTAAAAAAACGGTTCTGTACCCTTTTGGTAAACATATAATAAAATTAATTTTATCACTATTTAAAAAATATATTTGAAAAAATAAATTAAATTTTTAATCAAAATGTAAAAATTATCTTAGGGTAAATTCATTTGAATTGTCTAAGAAGTTAAATTTTCATATTAATAGTTAAATATAATAAATTTTATTAAGAATTTTAATGTATTTTGAAGAAATAGAAACATAAATATTGTTTTAAAATGGGATTAAAGGTAAAAATAGGTCATTTATATATCTATTAATCAAATTTATTTCATTTTAATAAATTTATAGTTTAATTTTGGAATAATTTTTCTGTATTTTATGAGCATTTTCACTTTGGAAAACTGCATTCCTATCATGTCTGTGGGGTTAATTTCAAATTAATATTTTCCAATTATGTGAATCTAATATGGAAAAAATGATAAAATATTTTTAATAAATAAAATTTCTGTTTTATAATAACGTAAAACTAATTTTTTACCTTCATTAATAGTAAAAATGGTTAATATTACTTTCGGTAGTAAATAAAAAAATGGACTAACAGAGGGTTAAATGAAAACTATAAGTATTAAAAATGACCCAAAACATGTATAATAATAATTTTATGGCCTTATTTATAACTTATCTCTTTTATTTTATATTATATACCATTTTGGATCATTATGAAATTTGAAATATGTGGCTACACATATTATCAGTAAAAAAATTAAAAGTGTTTCACTCATCTCACTTACAAAAGTCCACAACCTCTCCTCACCAATTCCACATTAAAAAACCATTTGTATAATCAAACCCTAGAAAAATATCTTCCATAAATACATACTTTCGTCCTAGTATAAAAATTCGGTCCTAAATCCATTTTAATAATCCTTTGGTTGCAAAAAAAGAGGTTTTCCAAAGAAGAGGTAATATCTATAACCACACATTTTGTATTATTTTTCCCCCACCTCCATAAATTAATATTAAACCATTAAAATATTAAAAATTAAGAATCATAGATGTAAATAGATGTTTTTAGGATAATATAATAACAAAATTCTTCTACACTTCAATTAATTGGTTTTCAAAACCATTATTCATGTTCTTGGAAGACTACTTCCTCGCAAACTGATGTTATTCATTTTCTATCACCACCTATAATGGATGGATATATTTATCAACATATTATATATATATATATGATATTTATGATATTGTTAGTATTATGTAACTATGCTAACACATTTTCTACTTATTTTACATTTTGTGGGAATAGGATAACGTCATTCATTGTACGACACCCTACTACCTCATGAAGTGATGTGATTTGATCAGGATTTACAAAGAAAGAATTTGATTACAATAATTATAATACAAAAATACTATGATGAAATCCCTCAATATTTCAAAATCTTTAGTCGCAGTTCAAAGAAGTCAAAGGAAATCCAAATCTGTGGCAGACCTGCGCATCATACCAATGCGTCAGACATCAGTGGAAAACTAGTGCGGCATACCTACGCGGCAGCATACTTTTGGTACCCCTATGTGGAAGACCTATGCAAAGGACCTCTAGAGTGGAACTGTGAAGAAAACTTCTCATTGACCAGGCCCCATCCATTCCTATAAATAGGACCCTTGGGCTCCCCATTTTGAAGATAGAAAATAATGAAGGACTTCTAGAATCTCCCATTTCATAGCTCTTTCACCCAGATCACTCCAATTGTCAAAGATAACTCTTTAAAAACATGAGAAAAGAGATAATTAGATGGGACAAAACATGTTTGGAAAATCATTCACATTTTTATGCTCTCATAGGCTAATGAAGAATTTTCGGATCATTATAAAGGCATACACGACACACTAGCACGGTACAACTACGCGGCATACCAACGTGGGGTACCTATATGACATACATGCACAGAGTAACTACATAGAAGAGCTATTTATAGGGCATCAATATCAGCATAGGTACCCTACATAAAGCAACACATGTTAGGGTATCTCATTCCTTGGGTCCCTTATCTGAAAGGAACTATGTTGAAGCCTCCACCAAAACCTGCTGACTTATCAAACCATTGGAAAATGAAAATCAGCAGGTCTCCTATTTGGGTTTGTATATCTATTGTCTGTGGTTTCCCATGTTCTTTTCATAATGGGGTTAGGATTCATGGAGTGTCTATTGGGCTTTATATCCATAGTAACATGGAATTTTCTCCCATAAAAAATGTTGGGTAGTTTTTTGTTTTGAGGATTAATTTTTGGGTTTTTTCATTCACTGTTTGTCTCTAAGACCCAGAACCTCAAGTCTCTAGTATGGATGAAATGGTTCACAATTTCCTTTTCATTAAAGCAAAGTAAAAGTCTTCCTCTCCAACCAGGATCCATTTTATAGCATCCATCCTAGTGTAATCCCTTATCCTTTCAGGTATGAACTTATAGTCTTGATCATATCTACTTCTTTCACCTTCAATCCTTCCTTACATTGGACCATTGTCCAATGTTAATATAAATAGGAAGGGCTCGTCGCCTCTCCCACTTCCTAGGTCACCTCGATCTCATCCACCTTGGCCCCCGTAGGTGGCCATCTTCCACCACAAGAGGAGGAAAAGTGTGGGTTCCTTTGTTGAATCTTTAACATCCTCTTGTTTCTCACACCGATAATGACTCATGTGGGATTAGAGAATTTTCATGATCACAACATTTGCCCAAATTAATGAACATTGAGAACACAGATTCCCATTATAATTTGGATACATAGTAATCATTCTCAAGGATCATGCTCAATAGATGTCTTATTTAGGAATTCAACATTAAATCCCTTAATCTAGCATCTTCATTAAGAGTAAGACCTAAATTAAACCCTCAAATCATTAAGGTGTCCTTTTCATGATGTAAGACCAAACACATTTCTCTAAAAGGACTATACTATCTTATGAGACTTATCAAAGTATGTGGGAATTGATTCTCGTCCACGTGGGATATGTAAGAAGCCTCTATGAGGTTCAAACTCAATACTTCAAATCAAACATGTTCTATTTGGGCCATATTCCCATCAGGTTCTAATATTTCATTGAAACACATGTCCTTTCCATGTTCCTAGCACTACTTCAGCAGTCTCACATCACACTTTGACTAAGCACCGTTCACTTAGATGTCCATTCCACATGTCATTAAACTATACGGTTTGGTCATTATGACATGACCGTAAAAGGTATCATGTGTCCCATTAAGAAACACCAAACTACGAGGGTTCTAATTTCTTTCACAATGATACATAGGTAGCCCATTTAATGGGTATGATTCAAATATCAAAACAATCCTTCATCTCCCTGGACAAAAATAATTTATAGAGTTCCCCACTGAGTGGAATAAAACCCAGTATCATCATAACGATGATTAAAAGTGTCTCTAAATAGTAAATAAGAGATTACCATTGATTGAGAACCTCATATACATATAGATATCTTCATTAATGGTGAAACTCGAATACATGTAGATGATTTTAAATTTTAAACATGTTAATAAGTCATTAAATATTACAAGGTAATCTTATGTTATACTTTGTAAAATAATAATGATTCATTAAAATATCTAAAATTTATAAATGGAGTATTGGAGTTGAAAATAATTCACCCCAAAAGGTTGTGATGAGTCTGACCTCCCAACCTTTTGACCAATGCACATTCCAAAGTATCGTAATGTTCGAACTTAATGAAGACCTTTCTTTTGAAAGAAGGTCCCTTTTGGAAAAATAACTTTTGTTTGTTTCCGGATCCATGAATAAATCCAATGGAGACCACCTAGATGTAGTTACTCATAAAACTAGAACACACGTTTCAAGGAACTACGAAACAAAAATAGTAAACCCAACATGAATCCTTAACCATGTTAAAAATGTTACCCACCTATGAGGACCCAATAAATTGATAAAGGAAGGCCATGAAAATTAATCAATCATGTATGTATCCATATAAAATATGTCTTTTTAATAGAGTTTCTTGTTGTTCTCTCAATTTTTCTCAGAACTCCCATCAGTCTAAAATAGAATTCTTCAAGACAACATTTGTGAACTTCCTAGCCGCTACTCAAGATGGATCCTCATCCACAGGAAGGAAACTATAACCCACATAGTGTCTTCAATGATGGTTCTCCAATGAAATGATATGGGAGTACTATCAGCACCAAACAATCCCAACCTTTGAGGCTGCCGAACAGGCTCTCCATGTCAATAACAATCCTCGTTTGTTCGGCCAACGACGACTGATGGTCAAGAATCATACAGTGCCAACCACAATTTTCAACCATTTTGTGTCCTTATACCCAGAAAAAAACAACCAGTCCCTCCCATACTATAGGGTGGTGGATCAAGATGTCACTCAAGGACTCAATTTATGGATGTAGGGGTCCTTCCTGAGGGCTCCCACAAATAATCACCGCCAGCAGAATCGCATGGTAGAGAACTCCCAACATGATGGGGGTGTTGCCTCTAGACGTTCGGAACAGGTCTCTCAGACCTAGGAACTCAAGACCAAATATTGGGGAAAATGTCCAGTCAAT
Source organism: Viscum album (assembly GCA_963277665.1). Taxonomy (NCBI): domain Eukaryota; kingdom Viridiplantae; phylum Streptophyta; class Magnoliopsida; order Santalales; family Viscaceae; genus Viscum; species Viscum album. Next base: position 1,400,440,084 of record OY728145.1, on the reverse strand, counting down.
AGGAATAAGGTTATTACCACTTCCCCCTATAGAGAAGTCCATCTACCTAATATCAATGTCAAAAAATGAGGGGGCACATGCACTCCTCTGTCCTAATTCTGATGCCCAGCAAACTCATCTAGAAGAAACCCACAAATATCACTATGAAAATATGGTGGAGTACAGAAAACATGATCATACACTTGTTTAAAAATTATCAGTGATTCTGTAGTCTCATCTAAACGCATTTAAAGAAGCCTTCCAATCAAATGTGGTATAAACTAGTAAACAGGAACACACACCAGCTTACAATCACCAATTCTTACAGTAGTCTCATCTGTTAGTATTAAAGGAGTTTTATCAACCTTTATGCATATAAATATACCATCAGGAACATACACCATGTTGTGTTCATCATGCCTACCAATAGTCTTGTTTGGCAGTACCCATGGAAGTCAGTCAGAAAGCTCTGAGGGTAAATCTGGAGCAGACCCACCTCTCTCCCACATACAAGAATACTATTAATACCCATTGACATAAAATGATAATAGGATGATGCACATAAACCTACACCAGATATAGATTGGATTTATATTCCCGTTTCGACCGATGTATTCACCAAACATAACTGGTCAATGGTGAAAGTGCGGACACAAATTCATGCTCATAATTTGGAAGCATGACATGATATCATAACAAAAAATTCAAAAGTACCTAGGGAATAGTCACACAAATATGTCCCCACACCTGGGATAAAACATCATCATGCCATCCTAGAGTAGATACGTATCTCTATTCTAGTCTAGGAGGGTCATGGCTTATACTTCCCCATATCATATGGACAACCAGATCGAGAAAATACACCCTTTCCTATTAGAGGTAATCAGCATGTTTTGAAAACCACTCTAAGGAAGGTAGATACACCTACCCATGATAACCAATTCTCCCAAATAGTAGAACAAACTAAATGTAAGAGAGCATAAAAGAATAAATCTCTCCAAACATAGTTGTAAAATCAAGATTCAAGCTGCAATTTGGCTCCTTAAATGCTAGATTTCTGGGAACCCTCATACATTTCTTTATTCTAGCCCAATATCCTACCCTCTCATTACCAAATTATGGGATTAGAAGTAGTAATTATTATGTTCTCCATCGGAAACTTCATCATTAAGGATTTCATCATGTGAATTTGGTCAATCCAGAGAGCCTATATCCGTATGAGAGCCATGGAAACCCTTGGTGTGGCCAAACGGCCAAGGAGCAAGAAGAGTTATCCCCTGCTGTAATCCTCCATAGCGGTCCTCTTCATGTTGTAATTCGCTGAGAATGTTCTCTATCAAGTATTATTTCTCATTTTCATGATATATTTATAATTTTCAATGTATTAATGATAAATCCCTCTTATCATGAGGCACTTTCTAACACAAACTTAGCCATACCCGATGCCTTGACATTAACATGTAATATAATTTCTCAACCAAACGTCATCTTAAGGGAACAATCAAACTCCAAACCTCCATTGGGTCCTTTATCATCCAATATCACTGCTGAAAAATGACCATTTCAATTTTTTTTAATAAAACAATCGAGAATCGTCCATTTTCGTCAGACCATATGGAGATACCTCTAGTAAAATATGATGAAGATATGTTAAACCTAAGAAAAAAATTATCTAAAGGAGAAGTACTAGCCATGTTCTGTCCTTGGGAAAATTATCAATACAATATTCTTAAATTGATGGAAAAATAATTAATTCATAATATCCACTAGAACAGACGGAAGACTCTTCGTCATTTTAAAACCAACGTTTACCATATAATGAATATCAAAATAATGTGAAGGTAATAGAAAGGATACAACACAAAATTGAACTCACTTATCTCTTAGTTTCCCAACATCCACAGCTTTATAAGAATCATATAACCCTTCTGTGTGCACGAATAAATGCTTTGAAGAAGATATACTAGTTAATTATGACACCCCATCTGGTGGTCGTATCAGAGGATGGGGTGAACATGGATCATTGAACTTCACTCAAATATAAAATCATAAATTCCCACAAAATGTGGCCTCATGCAATGTTATTTATAATATATGACTACAATAAATATATTTTGTATTTAATCAAATGTATGCTCAAGAACATGCCTTGACTAGCTCTCATCAGATTCTGTCACAGAAAAACAATTTTTTGAGTTACTTTAGCAAAAAACATCGGATAATATTAATCAATACTTCCTCTTAGAGGATGTTAGCTGTAAAATAACTCAAATTTATATAATAGAACAATAATATTATAAAACAGATTATTTGAGTGGTTTTCAGATAATGCACTGAGCTAATGTCCAAACCAAAATTTGAAAAATCATAAGAGTAGTTGCACGAATCCCAACTATATAAGTTCAAGAGCCACCCCATCCAACAGATATGGAGGCTGGTTTAATTCAAACATTAAATTAATTAAACAAAGTTCAAAGGTTTGATGAATATGAACAAGAATAACACTTTCTTGTATGACCGGGGGATTTATCACATCTGAAATACCTTCCCCAATGGAAGTCAGTTTTCTCCCTATTAGGGATGAAGCCTCTAAGAGAGTGAAAAACTAAACTATCCAAGGATTCCCTTCGAGTAACTGTCTAACAATCAATTCCCAAAAATTCGGAATATAAGAGAACATAGTCTTAGGGATGATATAGAAGGATCCGATCTTACAAAGACACTAATATAATTATATCAATGCATTATGTGTTAGTAAATATCATTAACACCATTGTAGAAAATCCTCTAGCAAATTAGTATTGTTTAGGGGAATTAGAAAATGATGTTCTTATCCATAATATGTTACACACTGAATTAAATGAAGAAGGTGTGTGTACACAAAATTAGAGGCTTACCCAGAGTCTAGGTATGCCCTCAAATAACCAACTCTCACCCCTCCGAAAGTAATTTAACAAGGTGAAAGGTAAAAGTCAGATCACATATCACTTTTACACTAGAGAAGTTCAATATCATTCACTTGAAAAGTTATTTTTAATGCATGAAGAGAAGTAGAAAGAGTTGAAAATACTTAATACAGAGTGACTTAAAAGCATCATTTCTACTAGACATACACCTTAGGATGATCCTCAACATTCACATCCTGTAGGAGCTCCTCTACAAAGAGTATTTGTGGTTACTAAATATGTGGATAATGAATTCCCTCCATTGGGTACAGAACTAGTGTATAATCAATCACATCTTTATAGGCATGTTCCCATGTGTTATCTAATGAAAATACCAGCACCACCACCACCTGTGGTTTTGTCGTTAATTTCATAGTTCAAACTCCAGATTATGTACCTGTACATCTCATATGGATATTCCCCAAGTTCTTATGAACACAATTAAGGAATTAACTACTCGATTGGAAGCTATAGAAGAACTATTTGTGCCAGTTTAGATGGAAAAGCAAGCTTACCCTATGTTGGGGGATCTAATCCCTCCAACACCATATTTTGTGAATACCACATTCTCAATCTTTAATGGCTTAGTTGATCTGGAAAAAACATAATGCATTTCATTTCTCGTTGTGACCCTGTGATGGGAACTCCTCAACAACAAGATGTATTAATGCTTAGTTGTTTTGTGTAGTCATTATAGGTAATAACTTTTGTCTTGTATACAAGTTTTCAATCTCGATCAAATATTGGGTGGAATGATCTATATTAAGAATTTATTCATCAATTCATGTTAATTATAATTAAGAATACTATTTTTGATCTTAATAATTGAAAACAAATGGATAATGAAAGAGTTTCAGATTTCATAGCTCGATGGAAAGGATTAACCTATTCGTTAATTCTGGAACTCCCTCAAGAAGAGTTTCTGCCAATTTGTATGGAAAATCTGCATGATGAGTTATGCACACCATTGAACCCTGTGAAATATACAAGAGGGTTTCGAGGACTTACTTCAATTTCACACCATATATAAGATTCTATTATGGAAATTAAAGCTAAACCCATGCAATTATATCATCTTTTGGAAGGGGACATGGAATGTATTGGCTGCTATAGTCACACTTAAGAAATGACATATACCTTCTTCTACATCAAAATGATCATCAATGTGAAGGGCTCCACCTCCCGAACATCAACAAAAATAACCGAATTGTCATGACTATCAAAGAGATAAAAATATGAAATAGTTTTCAGGGATAAATAACTATGTTTCTTTTTTCGGAATGAAAAATTTCATAGTTACTTCATCTAAGCTCTAGAGAATAATTGGGTTTAGTAGCCAAGGCCGATGGAAACAAACAAAGTAGTAGATGAAGATCATTCGAACTATTTTCAATTTAACTATAAGTTGGGGCATCCCATTCTAGAAAATTTTCTATTCAAGGACCCCCTATATAAAATAGTTGAATGAGAACAAGTAAAATTGAAATGTTCTTCAGCCCAAGTAGCATGTGATACTGCCACTGATCCAGAGGAAGAAGGAAAATGGAAGGAAGTCAAAAGTAAAAAAATGCACAGAAAAATAATTACTGAATGATCAGGAAAATGATAAAAAAAACTCATACCGTTTTATGAACATAGTTGATTAAAATGATTGTGGGCTCTGTTACTTCTTCCACAACAAAAACACCTTCATCAAATGATCAGTCCTCTAAAGGTCAATCCTCAAAGAAGCGATATGATCAGAATGACAAAGAGAAGTTAGAAGATGATGATCTCATATAAATGTCAATGTTGTATTTGAATCTATCCAATTTCATTCCATATGTTTCAAAAACATGGGCACCGCCCCACCAAATAGCACAACCAAAACTGACCGATCATGAAAAATCTTCATCAGATGATGAATTGGTCTCAGGTTCCGTCAATGTGATTCACTTGACATATCCCTATAAAAATTTTGATTTTGATTATAATGAGCATAATTTCCCTATACATAAATGGGGAACCAGAGTATGAGGCCAAGGACGATGATACATGGGAAGATGTGGGTATTATAGAAGATACTATTTTAACTCTACCCCTACTCGAACTTTATATGCGGATAAAAATCGCGGTAGATCCTTTCATCAAGCTCAAAAAGAACAAGGACATTCATCCATGCATGAAAAGATCAGTCCTGAAATAAATATTTTGGATTAATAATCAGGGGTTGCACTATCTTCCTCTTAGGAATTAAATTGACCAAGTAAGTCTAATCAACCAATTACAGGAGTATTTCCATCTTTTTCTCCGACACAGGGAACATCTACATCAAGAGAGTCAACATCCATGGTACCTGAAAAATGCATCTCCTTTCTGGGAAACACAGACCATTGGACCATAATTATGATGTTTTGAAATATCTATTCAATGTACTGACCAGGTTGTCCATTTTGTATGCCTTGAATCTATTAATAGAGTTTTGAGAAACACTTATTGAGGCTTTGTCAAGTCCTCAAGAGTTTGAAACCAAAGTTGCTACTACTGAGGTTTACAGTATATAGAATTATCATACATAATGTTGTGAAGTTATATCTTTTATGGATGAAGATTAAGATTATGTTGTACATGGACATATCAGGCCCTTGTATCTATCATGAAGGGTCAATGTCATAGAAATTTGATGAGAATTCATTGATAAGAGCTCGGGGGTAAACCTCATTCATATTTTTACAATTCATCGATTATGACTCACTTAATCTTAATTATCTACTTCTACATTAATGTTGCAAAGATATGATAAAAATGTGCAAGAAAATTTTGAATAGATTACATGTAGATCTCAGTTCGTAGATCATGTGTCTAATTCATCTTTCATGGTTGTTCATCCTAACACAACCTTTCACATTCTGCTTGGCAGGTCTTGGCTACATAAACATGCAGCTGTACCTTTTTCATTCCATCAATGTCTCAAGTACTATTTCAATTGTCAAATTGGAACATTTTATGGTGACAAGGATCCATTAAAATGCGTGAATATTAATACATTGATGAATAATCTTTTCACATGAAGAGAATGAGGTCTACAACAAAGGAGGTAACTTGGATCAATGCTCTGAATGTCTTAGAAAATATCCCAATAAACACATTCATACATTTTAGCACAGATTATGTGTAACCAATCAATCAAATTAAAATGGTAAACCCAAATACAATCATTCTTCTAGTAACATCAATAAGGTCAACTGCGGCAATAAAGCCTGACAACATGGGGGAAATTGTTGATTCACTAACTAGTGGTGAAAGTTTAAATATATATGTCTTCATTTCCTCTAGAGAACATCAGAAAGTCCCTACTTAATTAATTAGATTAGAAGAATTTGTATCAATACTAGAGGAAGTCAAGGATGTTGATTCTCAATCCATTATCTCCTATTTATTACCATATGAAGACCCTTCATTGTCAATTGGGTCAGAAATAATAGTCTCTTCTCCAGGATGTTAAAATACAAACTCTTCTCATAGCTCTAAATGTTTATCTTCATTACATACTATGCAAGTAGAACAGAATAAGTTAAGAATAAGAAATAGTAAGAAGAAGTAGAATATCTCAGGGATTCTCCTCCATCGTTTGAGGAAGGTTTCTCTACCACTGTGGATGATCTCAGAGAAATAAATCTAGGTACAGAAGAAGATCCACGCCCCAATCTAATTAGTACATCCATGGCTTATAAAGAGAAAGAAGTGTATAATTTATTTCTAAATCAATAATGTGATATATGCTCTTGGAATTACATGGAAATTACAAGACATAATCTGGATGTAGCAACTCATCATTTGGGTTTTCCAGAAGATCATTAAGGATTCAAGCAGGCTGCAAAAAGAACACACCCAACTCATGCTTCAAAAATTGAAGCTGAAGTGATAAGATATATAAAGGGTGACTTTTTCATGGTGGTTTAATATCCCAAATTGTTGGACAACATTGTACCAGTGATAATGAAGAAAGGTAAAATCATTGTTTTCATTGATTTCAGAGGTCTTAACTAGAATTTCCCTAAAGATGACTTTCCATTTCAAATCACAGAGCTTTAAATTGTTGGAAAAACTAGCTATAAAACTCATTACTTCATAGACAGTTACTTTGGGTATAATAAAATCTATATATACATATAAGATAAATAATCTATAGCCTTCATATCCCTTGAAGGTGTGTTTTTCTATCGGGTAATTCCCTTTTTCTTAAAAAGTGAAGGTGCAACGTATCTATATGCCATGCACTATATCTTCAAACCCTTCCTGGGGAAATTTTTTGAATGTTATGTGGATGATTTGGTGTTTAGAGCTAGACATTTTTCTAATCACTTGACTGATCGAGAGATCATATTCAATAAACATTGACAACACAATTTGAAGATGAACCCCATGAAATGTACTTTTGGGGTAAACTCTGGGAAATTCCTCTTCTTTGTTGTATGACATCATAGTATTGATGTTGGTCCTAAGAAAAAAATCAATCCTTGGCATGTCACCTCCATGAATTTTGAAAGAATAATGTGGAATCCAAGGAAACTTTTCCTATATTCCGCACTTTATCTATAATTTGGCAGGAAAGTGTTTACCCTTCACATGATTAATTAAGAAGGGAGTCACCTATCAATTGAATAAGGATTGCCAAAATTCATTTGATACACTCATGAAATATCTCTTGAGTCCACCAGTATTAATTCCACATGTTGAAGGAATACCACTTATTCTCTATGAGGCAGCATTATAGTAATCACCGAGTCTCTTCCCTGTCCAAAACAACGATGTCATGAATGAAAATAGCCTTTTCTATTATAGTCATACTATTCTTGATGTAGAAACTCAGTATTAAAGTATTGAAAAGTGCTTCCTGTCATTAATATTTTCATTTCCATAATTGTGGAACTCTCTGCAACATCATGAGGTCCAATTGGTGTCCCGCAATAACCTTCGTAAGTTTATCCTCAGCCATCTTATGCTTATAGGGATCTGGAATTGTGAAAATATATTTTTCAACTGTTTGATATCCAGTTTGTTCCTCAAAAGTCAATAAAGATCCAAGCTATGGCCAACTTCCTTGTTGAACAACTATCTGCAGAAGATACAGCATTGAATACTAATCATCCTGATGAGTAGTTCTTCTCTATTCAAGATAGATCCTAAACATGGGAATTTTACAATGATGGTGCCTCTAGAAAACCAACAGGGATGAGAATGGAAAACCTAAACTCAAAAAATATGGTTTAGTAATTGAACACATCTTCCTAGAAAAGGAAGTGTTTCTTTGTTCCTTTTTATTGTAAAAAGGCAGTACCAACATTAAGGCATAATATCGAGCTATAATCGTTGGATTGGAATTGGCACTTCAGGTACAATTGAATCACCTAAAAATAAAAGGTTTTTTAGAGTTGGTAATCAAAGGAATCAATGGGGATTATTCCATTAGAAAAGAAGAGTTAATCCATTTGTGTGATTGCATTAGTGGGTTAATGGATGAATTTCTCTCAGATCGAATATTGTTCTATGTTCCGTGATCAAAAAATGCCCAATTTGATGCATTGGCTAATAAAGCTACAGCCTTGTAAGATCTAAATCGGGATGAGACAGTAATCAATATAGCCCATCATCATGTGGTCTCATTTTTTTTCAAACTAGAAAGAATGAAATTAATGAAATTATCCCTACTTCTAATCCATATGGTCATATGACAGGATGGAGGAAACCAATCATGGAATACCAAAAAAATGGAGTACTTCCACCAGATATGGCTGAAAAGGAATAGATCTGATGATGAGCGGCCAATTTTACTCTTTTTCAAAGTCTAGATCACCAGAAGATCCTCTAAAAATGAGGCTTTGATGGAATCCTCTTGATGTGTATTGATGGAGAAGAAAATGAATCATTCATAAAGGAACTACATTCAGGAGATGGTAGTTCTCACCAGTCTGGACATAGGATTTATAATAAAATATGAGGGATTGGATACTTCTGGCATTTATTGAGGCCAGATTGCACATATTTCACCATGAAATTTCATCCCTACCAAGTGCATTCCAACTTTATTCATCATCCCTCGGAGTTACTACATATAGCTATATACTTATAGCCATTTTCCACATGGGTAATAGATGTAGTAGGACTTTATCCTCCTGCTATGGCTAAGCAGTTCATGTATATCCTCACTACTACTGAATTCTTCTCCAAATGGGCTGAGGTAATAGTTCTCAAAGAAGTGGGAGCCAAATGAATTGTATGTTTTTTCAAAACAAACATCATCACCAGATTTGGAGTCCCTCATACTATATTGATGAAAAATGGCACCAATTTCTATTTTGTTGAGGAAAAGAAGTTATATTAGGAGCACAATATCAAATCCAACCATTTATCTCTCTATCATGTAGTGGACAATGGATAGATAGAAGAATTCAATAAGAACCTATCAGATATTCTCCAGAAGATGGTGGATAAAGAAAATAAAACATGTCCTGATAAACTTTTTCCTACTTTATGAGCTTATAGGACTACTACATGTACATCCACCAAGGACACCCCTTATTAATTGGTGTACAAAATTGAAGCAGTTTTGACAATTGAAATTAAATTTCCTTCGCTAAAAATTTCATACTATGACCAGTTGTCTACATATGAGAATCCATATAAATGGTTTGATGAGATGTAATGATTAGACAAGAAAATAAATCATACTTTTCAGCTTTTAGAATTCTATCAGAACAGAATAGCGTGATCCTTTAACAACAAAGTTCACATCTATTCATTTCTTTAAGGATTATGTGTATTGGTCCTCAGGACCCCGATGATACCAGGAAAGAAACCTCCAAATCTAGAGCCAAAGAGGGAAGGGCCTTATTCCATACATAAGGCATACTCGAATAGAGCTTATGCCTTAATCTTTGTGGCTGGGGAACTTATTACAAATAAAACCAATGTGAGATTATGGAAGAAATAATTTGTGTAATTTCACAAACATCATAGATACAAGACTCTAAACTGTACATCACAAGGTCCTAGTCAAAAGACGTGAAATTGAATAACACCCATTATCATCCATGATGCACAATGATAAAATTTGTATCTTCTTTGTCCTTTTCGTATGATGTTAAACCGCATGACATCATCTATTCTCATTACATGACATTAAACTGTGTGACTAATTTCTTCTCTACTTGAGGTTAAAAGATTCCATATGAAAATATCATTTACATCATTGTTGCTCCTTAGTGGCACATGAGTCCCTTTCTATCTAATGTCTGTGTCAAATCTGCATAGGCACCTTATTTCAAGAACAATGATTGGCTGGATTCTCATTCATATAAGATACGTTGATATTCCTAGATCACAAATTTTGGGCCCATCCGTAAGAAACTAAAAATTATATTTCCATTTTCTTCTCCTAAATATGAACTAGATCTTTATAGTGTTCTCTTTTAAGATACATGTTTTGATTTTCATACCATATTATGTATTAAATTTAATCATTATTATTAAATGTTTCAAAATATCACTTCTCCCACGTCAAACATGATTGATGTGGGAATTGAATGTTTCAAGAACTACATATGGCTTGATTCTAATCAATAAAAGATACATTGAGACACCCAGATCTCTAATATTTGGCCCAACCACGATAAAAAAACCCTTTTTTCCTTATATAAGAATCAAAACATGCATAGGGAATGTTTAAATGACTACATATGGCTTGATTCTTTCCCCCATTAAGACACGTAGTGACACATGGGGTTTTTCCCTTAGTCTAGCAATGATAAGCATTTCTTTTCACATTTGTTCATCTTCTTCATTACCACATGGAAATAAAATAACTACGTTTGATTTGATTTTTTCTCCAATGAGATATGTAGTAATCCTAGATACTATTCACCAGCTCAGCCATCACTTAATCATAATACTCATATTCTTCACTTGTGTCATCATTGTGTTACATAAAAACATTTACTGCTCCTTGTTTCCCACACCGAGCATAGCTCACGTGGGCTTAGGAATTGGGTAAAAAAGAATCTCAATATAAATAAAGTGTCTCAATTTCTTATGGGGTTATAAATGGACATTAAATAATGACAAAAAACTACACAGTGCAATTTTCTAACTACATGACTCTAAGCTACATAACATAATATTGAAACAAAGGAAACAAAGAGAGTCTCTATTTTACATGTGATTTAGATCTATGTAAAGGACTCCAACTAATGGAAAATATTGATTCAAATATTTCTCATGTTTATTGACCATTACCCCCTTACATATGTCACACTATTGATCTTGAATATCATCATATATTCATAATCTTTCTTACAGTTTCTTTTGATAGAGTTTCTAATATCTGAGAACACTTTTTCCTGACTATGCAGTATGTGCCCTTAGGTGTCCTTGAATGAGTTGCCTACATAATGGGCATGTGTGTCAAAATATGTCACTATGTGGCAATGAAACATATTCCCCAGTTTCCCTTTCATAAAATATCCCAGATAATAGGTTTTTCAAATGATGGTAATTTTATTCTTGGTAATAGTGTCTTTGTCCCCTTCAAACTTTGATGACAATATAGAAGAATCTATATTTTAAAATATACATTCATGTTTACTTTCCATATTATATTTCTCACAATCTAAATGACTTCAAGACCATAGTTTACACATCTCTTCCCATGTATTAAAAGTAATATGAAATAACTATGAATCACATGACCACATATAATATATCATTTCCATTTCAGGTCCTAGTTGAATGACCTAAAACTGCAAACACCATAATCTCAACATTTAGGAAAGACCTTTATAGAAATTATATTCCTCCAATTCGTTGGATGTCATGATTGAAAATACTCTCTACATATTTAGGTACATTACTTCATAAAAATATCTATGATTTGTAAAATATGAATCCCCATAATCATTCTTCAGCTTTTAGAAATAGAATTTCAAACTTCTGAGAGATCTTTTTCTTGAATATGCAGTACATTCCCCTATGTGGCCTTGAATAAAATTTTCCTACATAATATTCTGGTCAGTCAAAAGATACCACTATTTGGCTATGCTGAATATGCCCCTATTGGACCTATATAATACAACCATCATAATAGGTTTTTCAAGTAATGGTACTACATTCTTGTAAAAGTCTTCCTCTAATGCCTTTAGAAATTTTCCCATATCATTATTCAGATCTAGAAATTTTAAAATACATGTTTAAGATTTTACTTTCAATACATGAATATTGAAATATGATTCTAAACAAATTATCAAGGATTTGAGAGTGTCTGTTACCTTTGGTCAATTCTGAAGATCGTAAATTAAATCCACATAATGTCCTCACTGCATGAAATTAAACTACAGAGTATAATATTCTCACTACATGACTTAAAACTGCATAACATGATATCAAATAATTCTTGTTTCTGAAAAACATTAACCATTCCTTATACACCATGTTTATGTAGAGTGATTTTCCTATTCATGACATATGTTGGCTTAGACAACACTTTATTCTCAAAATCACTTACCTTTCCAAAACCACAAATTGTTGTCATAAGTCAACCAAATCTTATTTCCCTTGTCTATCAACACTAAAATGTCAAATTGTTGAGATCTCTCTTGCGTTAATATTCAATATGTGACCCTAGGAGGCCTTGTATAAAATATTCCAAAATAAAAGCAAGTAGGTCAAAAGATTCCACTATTTGTATATGAAGCATATTCCCTAGTTGGCCTTGCATAATACACCACACATAATGGGCTTGTCAAATAATGGTAACATCATTCTTGGAAGATAATTCATTTATGTCTATACATGTTTTAGATTTAGAGACCATATAAAACATGACTGTTGATTCCCCTTGGAAATATTTAAATAATATTAGAGAAATTCTTAGCCACTGAGTCTTTTTTGGGATGTAATTTCAAAATTTATGGTCAAAGTTGTTCAACCTCAAACATTATACATTTATATTCCAACATACATGACTCTAAACAACCAATAACAAGTGGCGTTGTACTCATCAAATTGAGAACCCACAAAAGTCACTCTGGACAAAACCTGAGTCCCATCTCACTAAATGTAAATTTTGTATGGTTTAAGTAATATTGAGAAATAGAAAGTAAAAATATAAAATGTTATTTGGGTTTTCCATATAACCCTAGTAAAAATAAAATTATGCTCATTAAGCCCATCAGCTTAATAAAACAAATTTGAGCACCCCCATTCTTTTCATTGTAATCCTGATTATCTAAATTGAGGGTTTGATGTTTTAAAATATCATCATCATCATTAGCATTAATATTTCAATAAAATAAAAAGATGGAATGAATGAAGATATATATTATTTAAGACAAAATTTTGTTCATTTATATAAAATCAAAGGTACGTCCACAAAATAGTAAATCTCTGTCATGTTATAAAATAAACTCTCAATATGACTTCTCATTTTTTGAATGGAATCATGATCCCTTTCAACGGCCTATTAATGTTGATATAGTTGAGTAACTCTAGGATCCTCATCTTGACTAAATGATTCCTTATCAGTTGAAATGGTAGTTATCCCCTCTAATTGGGTTTCTCCCAGTGTCTGGTTCAATTGATCGAGTTTGTTATGAATAGAATCTTTTTTTGTCGAATATATAACAACTATTTTGAGGATTTTTTAATTTTTTTCCTGATTTTGATCAACTTCTTGTAATGATATAACTTTTCCTCAGCTACTTCCCCTTAGCTGCTCTCAATATTAATAATCCATTTAGCATTTTTCAAATTCATCTTCAACATATGTTCCTCCTCCTGTCAGTGAATGGTCTCTTTGATTTCATTGCAGACTGGTTGATAATTAAATCCTCCAAATCCCAATATGAAGAATAAATCTAGAAGTTTGAAAAAATGGGATAGCAGTTCTTATAAAGTATTCTCAGAAATTATGCCCCAGATATGTCGCCATGTATTTTTATGTTCCATGCTAAGAGAATATTAGAAATCTATGTTTGAATCAGGGTCACTACCATGGGAAAAAATATACTCTTTAAATAGATCACTTAAAGAGATTCTGTTTTCTTCTTCTCTCGGAATAGTAGAAGCTTCACCTTCTATTGATGCCTAAGGCAATGTAGAAGTTTCACCTTTCGATTTAACCGTGGGGTCTGATAAACCTAAATGAAAAATCAATATCATTTTTAATTTCAAAAAAATGGCAGAAAATAGAGTATGATCTACACCATCTATAACATTTACCCAATAATAAGTCATCCACTTGATTGGATTCATCCACATTATTCTCATTTTCAACATATTGAGTAGATTTTTCATGATAATGGACATTCTCTTGAGTTTTCACAGTTGTCCTAGTTGAAGGCTTTGGAATGTTTCTCAATGTGGTGTCCTCAGTAGGTTGTTCTCCAGCTTTAGAAAAAGAAGGATATAGTGGAATTCCCTTTTTTTGAAGAGCCTTTACAACATTTTCTATTGGAAAATCTGAATAAGGTTAACTTTGATTTGAATTATCAAGAATAAAAAGAGAAATTATATATGTAAATTTCAATAATGTCAACTTATGTTATTGAAATTTTTCTTTAAAATCCTCAAACTCCTTGATGGAACCTAGAATATCAATATTTGGATTAAGGGCTTCCATTATTTTAGTGTATGTGGCCTGTAATGTTATAGAATCCTCACCATTTAAGGTATCCAACAAATGATTGGGGATGCCCAAATTGGCTCTGCTGACATTCTGTTATGTTGGTTATTTAATTGGTACAACATCATTAGATATTTTTATGTTTGGGTCAACATTAGTATTTACATCAGATTGCCCTGGATCCTCATTCCATACTCTTAGAATAATAGGAATATTGGTATTGAATGTTGTGTAATCCATTGGAAAAGGAAACTGATCTATGATATGTTGAAAAGATAAATATTTGCATGTAATTTAAAATTCAAGAGAAATTTATTTCACCTTACCATGGATCTTCACTCTCTATCAATAGATCCAGATTTGGTAACAACTGAATCTTTTTATGTTTTATCTTCTATGGTAGCAGATCCATCAACGTGATCTTATGTTTCTCTTGGGATTTCCTTCTCTAGTCATAAATAACCATATCTTAGTCCCTTGAGTGAGGAGAGAGATATAGATCCTGCAGGAGGATAAATGTTATTACCATAGTGTATCAAGAAAATTATAATGTCCTGATGATAGTATAAATACTGACTCTTTTGGAGAACACTATGGACTAATCTCATTGGTTTCCTTCATTTCATTTCATAATCTTGAGGAGAAATTGAAACTCTCTTCATTTTAGAGGAGTCGTGAGGTAATGACATAGGATTATCTTTCTCCATTACCCCATTCCTGATTCTCTCTCTTGGAAAATGTTCTGGAGATCTGGGAGGATCATTTAATAAATCAATGGGAGAACCTACTGGCACATACCTTGGTGATCCAAGAACCAGTCTAGAGTTTCATTCCTTACATTCAAGATACAAAAATTCATTTCATCAAGATTAATTAGGGTGACTGGTAAAGTATATTTGAGACAAAAGAAAAGTAAATTATGTTCTCAGTATTAACATAAATATCACAATCCTCCTCAGGGTGAACAATGACCCCTTTGTGTAATCCTAAGTCTATTATATGGGATACTCAATTAAGTACTGGGATTCATTCATTAGTTTCATATATAAAATCCTCCATCTCCGTAATATAGTCATGTACTTCATCGAGGTTATTATCAATATTGAAATCAGAAGGTGCCTTAGTGTGACCCACATCCGGTATTCGAATGCCATGTTGGAGGAATTACAATGAATCCAAAATTTCTTGGGTCATTCTCTCTCAATGTTGAATTGATGAATTTCGCATATAACTCGATCTAGGTATGGTTGTTTGTGGAAGAGATTTAACACCTTTTGGCTGGTGATCCTCTTCAGGCCTCTCTTCTTCTTTAGAAAGATCAGTAGACGGAATAAGCATCTCTTTTTGATGGCGGCGGTTGGATTGCATTGGGGTTGGATGTATTGCTTCTCTTTTTGTATTCTTCCTGGTATACCACCTATGAAGATGTTTTGAAGGCTCTAATACCTATAAAACTTATGAATTATCTCTAACTTTGCACTTATTACCACAATTTCCACACACAACAGTCTTTGTAGCTACCATTAGATGTTTTTTTTCAAACCACCATGAAAATATGAAGAATCCCATGCTTTGGAATATCCAGCTTCCAATCTGATTGATGCATCTGACATAGGTAATGTGATTGAGAAATTGGATGTTTCTAAAGCCTTAAGAATCCACAATTGACTCACTACCATTTTATGTTTCTCAGTTCTAACATATGATGGTGGAAAAGTGTTTGATTGGTGAAGACATCTGAATGGACTTGAAAACCTATAAGGGTTTTAAGCCTTAATGATAATTTCACTATCAATCCAGGTCGATAATACACTATCCCAAAACGATATCATATAAGACCTCAACTAAAAAATTTCTTATTTACAGTCATTAATAAATGTTCCAGTTAGTGGGTTACCAAAAAGAAAGAAGTTGAATTCACCTGAGACATTGAATGCCTTTAAGACTACATTAGGTGTCATGTTCTGAGGCTAGATACTATGAAATTTCTTTAAAAATGGAGTGAATCGACCATTGGGGACTCAAACTGAATTCAACACTGAGTATGAAGAAAATTGTTCCACAATCCAGCCTCACAACACTAGAAATGGCCCTATAATTAAAAATATATCCTTCACATGGTATAAATGGAGTGGGGAATATTAAATTATTGACAATATAGTATTTTCTAACCCAATATACTTCCCCTCTACTAATTTAGTTATAATGAAAAAATCTCTGGCCTTACACCTCCTCCGGACTCACGAATTGGAAGCAAGTAAATGCTTAGACACATGGCAAGGAAGGTGACTAAGTGTATCTTTGCCTCAATATCTGATTTTACTTTATATACATAGTTCTTATAGTCATGTATCTCTAATGTAGACCAATATGTTCCTGAACTACCCCAGTTATCTACAGAAGGACAAACAGTAGGTCTTCCACCGGTGGGACCTTTCTTTGTTGTTGGTTCTAAAAAGGATTCCGTCCACACTCTGGCATAAATATCTTTCTTTTCTTTGGGTAATAAGCTTTTAATTTTTGAATAGTGCATGATCCCATGGTGGTGTTCTGGTAATATCACCCCATCTTGTAGTCTACATAATAAATTAGTCATACATTTCTCTAAGGATGGGAACCCCAGCTATTTTGTAGATATCCCACAAACTAAGGCCATATTCACCATACATCAAATAGAAAAAATTTGTTTTCGGACTCCATAATTTCAACAATTCAGGAGTGAAATTGTTTTTATAAACATAATTTTGTCCCATCCAAACAGCTTCATAAATATAAACATCTGATAGTTCTTTTATGAATTTTCAAAAGTCTAGTGCACCCAAAATTCCCATATCCATTCAGTTTTCACACCTCCTCTGGAATAAAGATCCTAGTCTTTCTTCTAACCATAGACTGATCTGTTTGAGATTCCTGAAAGTTTGGATCATATAAATTTTTCCTTATCTCTAAAAAATGATATTTTATATTAGGTGTACAACCACTATGATGCAGGATGCAACCAATCAGGATTGTTCCCTCATGAACTGGCATAACCCTAGCGATAATATTCATACAGGGACAATTAGAATAGTGACGAAAACAATTTTTTGGGAAGTATTTCATAATAGATGGAATGTGGGAATCTTGCAAAATCCCTTTCCCATACAACTGTAGGTATGGAATTTGTGGGTATTCACGTTAATATGGAATTAAACCTTTCCATAATCCAAGAAGAGTACTTTCAACAACGTCATAATAATCAAGCTTGACGATCTTCATCGTCTGTTTTAGATGAGCCGCAGATTATTTAGTGGAGGTTATAAAATGAGCCATTTTCCTGCAAAATAATTACCAAACTTCCGCTATTTGGTTCGAATATGGACTTAAGAAAAATCAGATTTCAACATAAAGGAAATTGAAAATTTGGAAAAGGAAACTGTTCACATATGTCATTTGATAAGGTTTGTCATGTAGGTCATATGAAAAGGGTTCAAGGGAAACTATTTCAATGAAGTCCTTTCACATAGCTCCATTACTAAGGTAGTTTCACCTTGAGAAAATTTCATAGAGACTACATGAGATCACAATGTGTTGAGGCTAGATTAAAGAGCTACATAATGCGAACCAGAAAATTCTGAATCATGGATGAAGAAAATCGCAAATGATTAAACCTATTTAGCGCCAACTGTAGTTCTCCACAACATACCTGTGTGAAAATTCTATGAAGAATTCTTATTTGAAGTATCTCCATGGAAAACTTACATGGTCCATGAATTAATCTATTATCCTTACCCCACAATTTAACCTCATGAATCGACCATCTTTCTAATTAGATCCAATCCAGAGGGTGGGGGGATTTTTTGGACACTACTTAAGAATACAAAAATTATATGAAGATAACCATGGATATTTCAAAATCTAAAGTTTATATTAAAATAATTCCTAGGAAAGCCAAATCTGTGTTAGATCTGCACATCATACCTACGTCTCAGTGCTCTATTGTAGACTTGTGTGGCATCTAATTTCTATACCCCTACACGACCGACATGTCTGGGGAAACTTCATGGAGAATATCCCTTAAACAAAACCCCATCCATTCCTATATATAAGACCCTTTGTCTCCCCATTTAAAGGATTGAAAAATTTTAAGGACTTCCAGAAGCACCCATTGCAAATCGCTTTCACCTAGATTCCTCCAATTGTGTCTTGTAGCACTCTAAAAACAAGAGAGAATAGATAATGGGATGGGATAAAATATTTTTTTAAATTATTTCACATTTTAATCTCACATAGTCTTGTGATGCATTTTTCAGTCATCATGAAGGACAATGCAGAACACCTGCATGTTACAGCTACGTAGCATACCTGTACAGGGTACCTAGGTGATATACCTGCATGGAGTACGTATGCAGTAGAGATGTGTATAAGTCCACTATGTAATCTTAGTTACACTTTTTAAGGCCCCTCATGGTATGGTATCTCCTTCTTTGGTACCCTTATCTGAAAAGAATTATGTTGAAGCCTCCACCAAAACCGCCCGACTTATCAAACCTTTGGGAAAGGCACATCAGCACGTCTCCTATTTGGGTTTGTATATCAACAGTCAACGGTTTACATAATTTTTTCACAATAGGGATAGGATTCATAGAGTTTCTATGGGTTTGAATATCCATAGTCTAGTGGACCTTTCTCCCAGGAATAGTATTGGGGATTACTAGATTATGAGAATTAGGGTTTGGATTATGTCCTCCCTTTTTCATCTCAAAGACCTGGAACCTTAGGTCTCTTGTTGGGAATGTACAGTTCACAGTTGCATTTCCATTCAATCAATGGAAAGGTATCCCTTCCATACTGGGACCAATTTTTGGGCATCCATGATGATGTAAGCCCCTAAACATTCAAGTAGGAGGTTGCTGTCTTCCTCTTCAATACTTCGCCACCTTCACTCCTTCCTTACATTGGTCCCATGTCCAATGTGAAGAGAACAAAGGGAGGGCTCATTGCCTCTCCCTCTTCCCAGGTCACCTTGACCTCATCCACCCTGGCCACCGTCGGTGCGCCCTCTTCCGCCATCGGAGGAGGAAAAGTGTGGGTGTCTTTTTTGAATCATTGACATCCTTTTGTTTCTCAAATCGAGCATAAATATCATGGGCTTAGCGATTTTTCATGATTACAACATGTTAACAAAATAATGAACTACGAGAACTCTGATTCCCATTATAATTGGGATCATAGGATTCCATCTCAATAATTGAGCTCATTAGATATCCTCTTTAGGAATCCAACCTTAACTCCCTTTATCTAGGAATCTTCCTTAGGAGTAAGACCCAAATTAAACCCTTAAATCATAATGGCACCCTTTTCAAGAAGTAATCCCCAACTCATTTCCCTCAAAAAACTATACTCTCCTTTGATACTTATCAAACTACATGGGCTTTGATTCTTATCCACATGGGATATGTAGGATCCCTCCTTCAAGATTAAACCCAGAAAATCAAATCATCCCTATTCTCATTGTGCCATATTCCCAACAGCGTCTAATCTTACATGGAAAACCATATAATTTCTCAGATCCTTAGGCTTCTTCATCAAAATAACCATGCTAAAAATTGACTAAGAACTGTTCACGTATTTTTCCATACCACATGAAATTAAAATTAATGGTTTGGTCCTTCTCTCATGACCTTAAATGGTATGATGTGTCCCATTTAGCAGCATCGTACTATGAGGTTTCTGATTCCATTCACAAGGAAACGTAGGTAGCCCATTTTATGGGTACGATCCCAATATCAAAATAAAACTTCATATCCCTGAATGAATATAAATTTTAGAGTGCCCCCACTGAGTGGTTTGAAAACCAGTATCATCAAAACGATGATTAAAAGAATCTCTAAATAGTACATGAGAGGATACCATTGATGGATAACCTTAAATACATATAGATATATCCATTAATAAAGAACCTAAAATATATACTTACTATTATAAATTTTACATATATTATTATTTCATTTAAAATTATAAGTAAAACATACGTTATACTTGGTAAATTAATAAGGATTCATGAAAATATATTAAATTTATAAAGATATTCATGGAGTATACAATAATTCTCCACAAAAGGGTGTGATGAGTCCATCCTCCCATCCTCTCAACCATAGTATGTTCCTAAGTATCATAATGTTCAAAATTAATGAATTCCTACCTTATGAAAGCATGTCCCATTTGGAAAAAGAACTATTGGGTGTTTTCGTTTCCATGAATAAATCCAATGGAAACAGCCTGGACGCAGTGATTCTTAAAACTAGAATACACATTTCAAGGAACTACGAATTATTAATATGTGTGGGTTTAATGAAAATATGAGATACATATGACATAAAAATAATTATCTAATTAAAATATATTATTTAACATTCTTTCATTTATTCTATCAAGAAAATTGAAACAATATTCATGTGTACGTACGGTCTACCATCTCCATCAACAGTGTATTTAATTTCATATGTATAAAATTCTTGGATCTCTCTAAATACATATATACCGAATATATATTAAATTTATATCATTTTTACAACTATATATTATATAACCATAATCAACGTATGGGGAATAAAAAATAATAAATAAAAACACACATGAAATATAAAGTAGTTATTGCCTGAAATGTAATTTTTACATGGAATTTTAAATAAAAAGGTAATAAAATGACATATGTAAATAATATATGTTATGATGTATATAATTATGGTTTTATAATATATTTATAATAAAATTATATTTATTATAATGTATCTACAGATGCGTAAAAATTAATTTGAGTGTTATGGTAAGGGATTTTCATCCCATTTTTTTACTTACGTGTGACAGATTCTATATTAACCACCTATTTATTTTATATGGAATTTATACTTACCATGTATGTATTTTATGATTATTATAATGAAAATATTTGGTATTTATATATCAATTTTATGATATATATTTCATTTTTTTCTTTAAAATTTATAAAACTGATAAGGGATTTGTGAAACAAGTTCATTGTTAATCAAGATTGATTATGTTTATGATTTTGATGATGAATTATTATCATCGATATCTCAGGAAACTAATCTCTTATATTATCCACTATTTATTTCATTATAATTAAATTTTTATTTTTCTTTTTTCACTTTATTAACTAACATTTTTAAAATATTGTTTTTGAAGAAACCAATCATTATTTCGCTCTTCAGTCAAAAATCCATTTCCTCCTAAAATCATGTTTTATAAAATTATTTTCAATAATTTATTTAACATTATCCAAATAATTTAATAAATTAATTTTTATCAAAATTTAACTTTTAAAATAGTTTTTTAATGAATGATTATGTTTATTTCGAAAACATCCCATATTAGATTTTACAAAAAATAGGTAGTGAATATTTTTTAATTTGTCAAACATGAACAGCCTTTTCCAATGTCATAAACAAATTATTTACATAATTATTCCTTTATAATTTAAATATTTTATTTTAAATGAAAAGGATTTACAAAAAATAGTTAATGAATTTTTATGTTTTAAATTTTTTTTCACAATGGAATAGATATTATACTCAAAAATATGTTTGAAATGGTTTTTAATGCTTCCTTTATATGTTTCCAAGGTTATTTTCAATGAAAAGGATTTTAAAAAAATTATGATATTATTTTTTGTCAAATTGGAAGGGACATTTTTATCCTGAAATGTTCCAATTGGTCTTTAAAAATCTGTTTTCATCAAAAAAGACATCTATTGATGTTACTTATCATTTATTCGGGATTAGATTGAATAATACCATCGTTATTTTTAGTTAAATTATTTTTTTATATTGATGAAATGTTTATGAACCCCATTTATTTTTCATAGATAATGTAATGATGAATTGATGAAATTTTAGGAAGCCATTTTCTTTAAATTGATTATAATTTGATTGTTTTTGTAATGTTTTATGATATTCTGTAACAAATAAATAATGTTTCCATTATGAGATAAGTGGGACCTATATCTCCCTCCAATTAGTTTGTTAATGATATATATCTTATAAGATAAAAATGGAAAATAAGTAGGTAGTCTTGATCAACAATATGAAACATGTAATACCCGATCCACAATGGGAATTAGGTGTGTCCTATTCCATAATAGAAAACATGTGATGAGTCCTAATCCCCATTGTTGATGGTATTATAATTTAAAATTGATATATAAATCTTTTTTCAATATTTGTGAGGGTACCACACATTTTTGACATGAGATTATGGTTCATGATTGATTTAGGAAAATTTATCACTTTTATGGGACATGTTTTCAGAAAATAAAATGTTTTATTCCCTAAATCATGCTTACAATCTATGAAAATTTGGGAATGAACATCATTATTTATGTTCATTACCACATACTTGTATTCTAATTTTTTGATTTTATATTATCTTTGAGTGATATATCTTAGGTTTACCATTTCTAAGAATCAAAGATCACACATTCTTATTTTTTCTTTCCATAGGTTATGAAGAATGTTTTTTCTAGGGTATGCCTAAGTGGAGTACTTCATAAAATGATATTTGGGGGATCTATTGAAGATCATTCATGAAATAAGAAGATTGTTTTTCTAGTATCCAGGGACACTATACTATTATGGTCCTCATGTGTTTAATTATGAATAGAATTTAATATTTATCTATAAATATGGGATATTTAGGTATGAAAAGTTGGGGCCACTATAATTGGAATTAGAGAAATCGGTTAGTCGAACTTTTGATATTAGTATTATAAACAAATTATTGGTATACCGACAGAAATTTAATAATATATTTTGTTGTATATGAATTATTATACTTCTAACGATATGTCAAGTGACAATTATCAACATTGGAAAATATCCTAGAATTTTGGGGGAGGATGGAGAAATAGATTTACAAAAAATTACTTCCCAATCTAGATACTAAAAGTGGATCTGTCTCTAGAATAGAGGAAAATGGGTTCATAACTCTAAAATGGGTACATTGAGATGGAATCGAACAACAATCAGTTCAGGAAAATAATCCTTGCTCCAAAACTGGATTGAAACTCATAGGGGATATGCTTTATAAATTCACAAATACTTTTTTAACCATCATGAAAGATTTGAATAACAACCATAAATAACCTAGTTTATGCCTATGCTTCACAATATTGAAAATAATGTTTCATGATTTAGAAATCCTAGAAAGGGGCTTTTCATTATTATATGGTTGTCCACAATAATTAGTGTTTTATCACTATTCATTCTTATTTTCGTTAATGGATAAAAACCACAGAAACCATATTAATACAAAGTTTGATAGATAATGAATTTATTTTACTCTTACACAAAAAAAACATTTTTTTTATTTGGAATGAAAATATTATTATTTTTATCAAATATCATTAACAAGAAATGAATCAAGATAAACATTTAGATAATTGAAGGATATGAAATGTACTACTGATTCATTTCAAAGTAAATACCCACCTTCTTTTAATGTTTTCTATCATCCACTAGTTTTTGAGTAATGGATCATTACCAATGAGAAGATAGTTTCTATTATTAAGTGTATAGATCAATAAAATCCCATTTTTATAATTTGGAAGGTGAATCAGATCAGTGGTGGACACTTTTTAAGAACACGAGGTAATATGCTGAAATTGAATCTATGACATAGAAAGAGTTTAAGATGGCATTTACTAATAAGTAATTTCCTCATATTTAATGATAAAATACATAGAATGAATTCCATTAGATTAAGTAAAATTGTGAGGAATATATTAGTACCTATAAAGAAAATTTTACAAGACATTCATGGTACGATTATTGGTTAATCATCATCCTTGAGTAAAAATATAAATCAAATATTTGGTAGACTTAAACCATGTAATCAAAAGGCCTTTCATATAAGTGCATGTAGGAGATATGATTAATTCATTTGAAGTGCACTGAAGGTAGATATAAAAATTATAGATTCCCATTATTCAGATGATTTGGATAAGAAATTGAATATCAAGTCCCATGAAATCTCATATAAATCACATGGTATAAATATATTATTTCCATATTAAAGATAGAAATTTTGTTAGAAGTATCAAGGGAATTACATGAATTGAACTATGAGGGGAATTAAACGAGGAATGGAATGTCATAAATTCGACGAATGTGAAAATATAATTAATGGTCTTGTTAATTTAATGGAGAAGAATAACATTCGAACTAATGCACCCCCACACTCTAGTGTTTCATGTGAAAGGAGTTTGGGAATTAAATTAATCATTACCCAAATATAGGTTCTATTATAGATTATTATCCCTAGAAACCACTAATGAAAAAATATAAAGGTAAAGATAATGTAATCACAATAGTTAAATTAAATCATGATAATTAAGTAACACTTATCCCCTCTCCATATTTTGGGATTTCATGGTTTATTTTGTATTAATTCGCCCTATAAGAATTATATTGTTCCATCCTTAGTGAAATTTAATGTGATAATATACCTGTACATGGATTATGGAATAATTAAATCGTGTTTTTTATTCTATTGGTACACGTATAAATCTAAGATTCTAATGAAAATGTTTTTGGATAAGATAAGATCTCATATATTGAATAATGTGTAAATTTATATTTGGGCTTGAATATGTATATATGTAATATTAAAATAACGGTTATGGAAACTATCATGGTTATATGAGTTTAAATATGATCATAAGTTCAAAGGTATTGATAACCCTTTTAATATTTCTTGTAATAGTATTTTATAAAGATTAAGGACATCTTAAGATACATTTTTTAAAATACAACACTTCAGTTATGTATATGTTTTAATAAAAAGTTATTTAGGGATGAAATCATTTATAGTTATGGAAATTTGATTAATGGTACTGGTAAATTTCATGGTTTATCTTATCTATGATGTTAAGGTTATTATATATTGTATTTTTTCACCTTATAAAATTTGATAACATTGTTTCTCTTAGAAAATATTTCTTTTTGGATCTACTTACCAGAATATTCATTAAGGAAGTGTTAAGGTTAAATAGAATAGAAAATTCAATTGTTTTTTTAGGATATGATGTTAACCTCATTGGTTTTAAAAAGTGTTCAAAAATATATTGATATAATGTTGAGTTTTATCAATTTATATTATCCCCGGAAAAATGATCAGTTTGAGTGAACAATTCTACCCTATGGGATATACTAATATTATGTTCTATGGATTTAAAAGGTGGTAGGTATCAACTCATTTTTCTATTTGAGTTTTCTTATGATTATAGCATTCACATAAACATTTATATGGATTATTATGAATCCCTTTTATGGAAGGATTTATAGACCACTAACACACTATAATGGAATTGCAGAACAAATGAATTTGGGACCTGAGAATGACGATGATATGGGAGAGATGTTTTGATCCTATAAGTGAAACATAAATAAAAACAATGATGATAATAATATTATGCTGATAACATTCAACATAATCTATAATTTTATATTATTGACTAGGAGTTTCTACTAATTTATCTTTTGAAAAGATAATAAAAAACTAAGCACTAGGTATATCAGTCCCTTTGAAATACTTTTTCATATTGAGATAATAGATTATCATTTAAAACATCTACTAAATCACTATCAGTTTAAGAATGTGGTCCATATACCTCTCTCTGTTGATGTATATACATAATCAATCACATGTACTGAACCTAGAGGTCGTACTGTTGGTGTAAGATCTTTATATTAAAGAATACTCAGTACATATTCTGCATCATATAGAGAAAGTGATGAAAAATACCACTCACCTGGAAAATGTCCTATGATAAAATCACCATCTTCCGAAAGCTACATGGGAACATGAGGACGTAATGAAGAAGAACTATCACTAGTTTTTTCTACCACAGTGATGTATTTAGAGGGATAAATTGATTTTAGGCCGGGGGATATAACAAACCAAATATATTTCCAAAATATTATTTTTAAATATTTCTAATATTTGTTTACACACAATATAGTGTTCAGAATTTATTACACGCAATATTGAGTTTATCTTTCACTAGATGTAACACCAAATTGATCATTCGTTATAAGAAACACCGAGTTTAAATTAAACGGGAGATACAACTAAAATTTTATTATGTTATATGATTGTTATCACCAAGCCTATATAATAGATAGTACAAATAATATTAACCAAATTATAAAATTGTACGCTTAAAATAGTTATATATACTGAATTATGTGGTTCCAAATTATTTTAATGTGAATATTAATACAATTTTAAAATAAGGGAATATTTTTTTAGAAAAAAGGATTTGATGCAAAAAAACATGTTTTCTCTAAATTAATTAACTAAATAACTTATGTTGTGTGATTTTAAATAATTTTATATAGTATATATTCAATAAAATTTTTAACATTTATCTTTTTTTTCATCATAAAAGATAATAATAATTCAAATTTTATTCTTAAAAACTATATTTTTTCTAAAATGTATTCTTCCACCTTTTTGTACACAAATTTTAAAAATATATTTTTCCACTTTACAAAAATATATTTAAATAACTGAAACACATTTTTGAAACAATTATGAAAAAATTATTTTTCGGTGAATATTTATTAATTTTTTAACATGATACATATTTTTGATCAATAGTGAAAATATTAATTTTTTAAGAATTTTCATATCTTTTAAATCATTTAAAAACATAAAAATTGTATTAATATTGTTTTAAATTTAAAATTAGTTAAAATATATATATTTTAGTAAAATTTTTTGTCATTATAATTTGTTAAATATTTAATTTTTATATTAAAACTTTTTAATATTGTCAGCATTTACTCTATGGAAAACGATTTTCTCATCGCATATGTGGGATTATTATTAAATTAAAACCTTCCACTCATTTTAATAGAATTTGGAAAATTTGATTTCATTTTTCTGACTAAGAATAATTTATATCATTTAATTAGGTAAACATAATATTTTAACATAATAAATCATAAAACTGGTAAAAATTGTTTTCCATAGTAAAGGTAAAAATGGGTATGTTGGTGGTTAAACTAAAATGATAAGCATTAAAAATAGCTCAAACATGTCCAAAAGTCATTTTATGGCCATATTTATACCCTATATATTTTAGGTTCAGTTATGACCCATTTTTTATCCTATTATAATGTGAATAACATGGGTAAACCATTTTACTTTTTCTAAATTAATGGTTTTCCACTCACCTCACATATAAAATGTTACCCTCTATAATCTTAATTTCAGACATAAAAATACTTTTTTTAGACATATCCCACTCATATCACATCCATAATTCCCTACTCTCATTATGGAATCTATATTTTGGTCTAAAATTCAACCTATGAAGTCTTTGGTGAAAATGAAAAGAACTTTTTCAACGAAGAGGTAACTACCATAACTGAGCATTCTATATTATTTCTTCCTCCACCATCTTCAATTATTATTAAATCATTATTATATGAAAATAATTTATCATCCATATAATGATACTCTGTCATGTTAATGGAATGTCCAAACCCTTTTACACTTCTATCAAATGTGGTGAAAACTTATCTTTCATTTGTATAATGGACTACCGCCTCACAAACAGGTGTTATTTATTTTCCGTCAACACCAATTGTGAATTGATATAATCGGTGATTTATTATCTAAATATTATATTTATGATATTATAATTCTTATGGACTCATTTTATCACATGTTTCTTTATACCTTTCATTTCAGGAGAATACGATAAAATCATTCGTGTTTAAGGAGGACTACCAACACACGAAGTGTTGTGATTTGTTATCATTATACATAAAAGGTAATAAGGATAGGTTTAATGAACATATTTTATATATTTTAATTAAAAAAGAATTTTTAATGTTAATATATTAAATTATTATATTTTATTCTACTAGGAATATTGAAATAATGATCAAGATTATAAATAGCCTACCATCTCTATGAAACTGTATTTCATTTTCTATTTATAAATTTTATGGATCACTATAAATACCTATATTTAGATTATATGTGATATTTATATCATTTTAAAATTCTGGATATTATGGGACCATGCTTAATGTAAGAGTTATTAAAATAAAAAATAAAAACATACATTTAAAATAAAGCAGTTGTAGCTCGAAACGTGAATTTAACATTGAGTTCTTAATATGAAGGGAATAAAACGTCATAAATAAATCATATGTGGTATATTTTATATAATTATGTTTCTATATTATATTTATAATAAATATATTATTGTTATATCAGTGGTTATAATGTGTATGTAAGATGTCAAAACTTATGGTAAGGGATTTGTGTCTCACATTTTACTTCTTTGAGACACTTTCCATATTCAAAAAATATTTTTTATGTCATATATACTACCCATGAATGTATATTATGATTATTATACTAAAATTTTTGTTATTTCTATATCTATTGAAGGAAATTCCTTTCATAAGTTTTATAGTTCAAAATTTACAAAAGTGATATGTGTGTATGATAAAATCTCATTGTTTCATTAGAATGTTTATGTATATGATTATTATTGTAAAATTTTATGATCCATCTCTCATGATACTGTTGAATTTTCTTCTCGTCAGGTTATTTCGTGAGAATAAATTTTTTCCCATTCATTTTCCTATATTTATTTACTAATGTTTTCAAAAAACTTTTTTTAATAAAATCGATTTATTCCACATTTAGTCAAAAATCATTTTCCTTCCAAATTCATGTGTTCTAAAAAAATTAAAAAAATGGTTTTAAAATTAAAAAATGATTTATTAAATAAATATTTTCCCACATTTGACTATATATAAAATATTTTGAATGAAATGTTTATTTATTCTTTAAAACAATTTTTATATTTATTTTTCCAAAAATGTTAAATACATCAATGATTTAATGTGTAAAAAATGAATAGTATTTTTTTGTCATCATAGACATATAATTATATTAAATTTTTCTTCATATGTTACAAAGTTTATTTTTAAATAAAAGTATTTCAAAAAATAATTTTTTAATTTTTATGTTTTAAAATGTGTTTCTAAAATATCAATGCATATTTTTGTCATGAAATGTGGTAAATTATTTTAAAGCATCATTTTTATGGTTCCATATTTCTATTCAAAGAAAAGGATTTTCAATTTTTTTTGTTTTATTTTTTTTTCAAAATGGAAAGGTTATTTTCCTTATGAAATATTCCACGTGATCATAAAAAAATAATTCCATAATGAGATGGGTTAGATCTATATCTCCCTCTAATTAATTATGTATAGTGTTATATCTCATGAGATAAAAAATGGAAAACAAGTCGAGGGGCTTGTTCTAATATGGGAAGAATTGTGAGTCTTGATCCACTATGGGATATGGGTGCATCCTGATCCACACTGGGAAATAATTCAGGAGTCTTGATCCACTTTACTGATGGTATTGGTAGTCGACATTGATATATGATATTTTTTCAATTTATATCATTATTCCATACATTTATGTTATGAGTATAATGTCTCGGATTTTCCATGAGTTACTTTTAAATATTATATGAGATTATTTTGAGACCGGGCTTTGTGGCATCATGCGATTTCAATGCCTTGAAGTTCCCAAAATAAAAATTTGAAACAAATTAAACTTTTAAATATCATGTATGAGTTTTTTCATAAAAAAGTGGAATATCTTTTAAACAGATGTATGGATCATAAATTAGAGGGAACATTTGAGTTTAGAGTAGCGACTTTACATATGGTGGGGCCTAACATTGACCTGCATCGGTTGACTGAAAAAGGAAATTTTCTGGAAATTTTAACGGAAAAAAATGAAATAAACAGATTATTTTATTTTAACAATTCAATAACACATCAATGAGTTATGTGGTTTTAAATA
This sequence comes from Viscum album, assembly GCA_963277665.1. Classification (NCBI taxonomy): domain Eukaryota; kingdom Viridiplantae; phylum Streptophyta; class Magnoliopsida; order Santalales; family Viscaceae; genus Viscum; species Viscum album. The sequence goes on along the minus strand of OY728145.1, from coordinate 1,400,409,598 downwards.
ACCATTATCCCAAGGTTAGGCTCATAACCCTGGAAACATTCCCTGGAATCTATTAGAACTTTCGAGAGGGGCCACCTAGGATAATTCCCAATGAAGGATGACAAAACAAATTGCGTGGATCGTTGTGTGGTGAGATCGAGTCCTGGCCAACAAAAACTCTCCCTATTTTCCAATGATATAGATAGGGTTTGTTCTTTCGATTATTTTTCTTATTCTTGGATTCAAATGACGAATGAGGATCAACCCACAAACAGGTTGACATGCAGATCATTCATTCCTATAGGAGGATCCTTTATCATGTGTATTTTTGGGAATTAATCCATGCATGATTTGATATTATTTGATTTCTTCCATTTGATCCTTCTAACATGAGTGGATCAACTCCATGAAGAACGATGGAAGAGGTTCATTCCTCAATTTATTGTGTGGATTTCTTCTTCCCCTATTTACCATGTGTTCTTAATGTTCTTCACAGGGTTATGAATAATGGATCATTCCATGTATGTTTCACAACACAACGATGCCAAATTATAGATATGACATTGTGATGACCCAGTGATGGCGTGACATTGATGATGGAGGATGAATTGAATCAGTTTGAGAGAAATAATTCTTCAACTGTTGTTCATGTGGGTGTATCGAATCATGTTTTCAAGTTTGATCAGGGTCCCATACCGAATAGAATTGGGTTTTTTGGTTTTGGGGAGACCCCAATCCTTCAGTTTCATAGAGATAGGATTGCTGGAGGAAGAGATAGAAGATCACCAGAAGTCCAAGATGAATAATGTTGGGTTCTAGAAAAACGTGAAGAACATGGAATTTTCTCTGATGAATACGACGTGTGGGGACGACATAGTGGAATCTAGGGTTTCATGATATAGTAAGCAATGACATGGCCTATGAAAAATATCACACGGAGTGTGGGTACTTACGCGGGACTCGTCATGTATCTCAGACGATACACAGACACCGAGTGTACCAAACATCATGTACTCCACCACACAACTAGACCATTCCGGTTACGTGGGTTACCCTGTATACCAGTACTTGAGTTGGAAGGCATGGGTTGAAGTCATGTACGGTCACAGGGACAACATCCATGGAGCTATCCCTGGATAATAGGACATGGTGGGTCACGTTCTTACACATCGTGTATATCTCTTTTAACATGATATTCTCTTCAACATGATCTGTTGTACACGGGAAGTACATGGGGCTATAAGACATGGAATGCGACCTTTATACATGTTGTGTACATTTCTATAAATGAAGGACCTTCTTTTCCACCATTCCCTGGACATGTTTCGTTTGGGTTAGTGCCCCCTTTTCTTATTCCCCTGATGTTTCGGTATTTTTTTTCCACATATAGGAGTATGATAACTTCAGTTGGTAATTCGGGATACAATCAGAATCCCTCCGAGAGACCTGGAGTGTGATTCTCTACCCATTCTTGGACCAATGTATAGTCAAATATTGACATGACAAATCCTACAGGACACTGATCTTCTACTTAGCAGGTCAATCTAGATGAGTCATGGAATACTCCAAGGCACTAGCAGTAAACCTCATCATGTGTATCTTCATATTTCCCCCCTCATGGGTGAGTTATCCAAGAATGACTGTATTCGTTCTCTCTTCAGATCTATCAGTGTGTCTATCTCTATATTTACACATCCTAAAGAACATTCTTCTCAGAAGGATGTCATCAAAGCTATCAGACTCATGGAGTGAGTTCTCCCAGACAAGCTCTTTTTTGGAATATTATGAACAAATCCTTGTCGTGGGTATTCAGTCGTTGTAACTTACCTCTAGACTACAGTAGTATTTTTGGATATGTTTCTCTTGTTATAGGTTCTGGAGTCATATATTGTGTAGAGTTAATAGAACCATTACTTTGTGTATTTCTTTGTGGTTTTGGGGTCCCCTACTATGTATTATTATACTCACACCAACATGGGAATTTCCCACACATGTCATGTCTTGTGTAGAAAAGTGTCCTTTTGACAGAGTCAAGGGCGGACTAGGACTAAACTGAGCTTTGTGAACTTTGTAATGGGTCAAGGTGTTCTTACAACTACAAGTAGCAGTCGAAGTACCTATTTCATTCTTATAGGTTGGGCATTGTAGTTTCCAGACTCTTTATTTCGGCTGGATTGTATTTTGGCCCAGTTTACATTTTGCACTTTCCTATCCATTGTACTCTGTTTTTTGGGTTTACGTGTATGCAAAAATTTGTTACATACTGGTTTTTAAACATTTCATCATTTCTGGGATTGGAGATGTGTGTTTTTTAAAGGTACTTGGGAAATACTTCCCATTTTAGTGATATGCCTACTCGGTGTCAGTCACCAACCCCTGGACTATTGGAGGTGTGTTTCGAGACTCGCAGCATGGGCCCCATTGTGATGGGCCATGACAGAGTTGAATCTAAGGTGTTTGGATCTACCTTAAGACTAAAATTCTGTGAGATTGATTTGGGGCAACATTTTTAAGTGTTTTGATTTTTGATTTTAGGCTAGGGACTCCAGTGTTGGTGTAGGTGACTAACGTATCCATACACCAGGACTCTTATAACCTAATATTTTACTCAGTACATGATAACACAAGTTGCAAGGAAAACAATAATGGTATATGAATCATATTGGAAGGGGTTGTGTTCTCCACGTAGTGTTGTGTCAGCTATCCATATATACTATTTGAGTATGGTACATATTGTTTCCTTACCATATGCCTTTGTGATGCATACCCTATAGGATTCAGTAGCTTGGTCATAAGGATGATCCCCCTCATTGACGATACTTCAATTCATGAACTAGTTCCCTAGGCATTACCTCCAGGTGGTGCACCATCGACACCGCCACCAGGGGAGAAGCACGTGGTACATGCAATACCAACAGACATAGGTCATAGGCTGAGACAACTCAGGTTCTGAGTCGAGCCTCACCCTTAGGTATTTGATGACTAACTTGAGGCAGTGAACATAGTATTCCATTTAGTGAGGATACTAGCGGACTAGATGGTGATCCACGGGGTGAGCCTTCTTTAGGGTTTGATGGAAGGTGGTGGTGTTTGACCATAATGATTCACGATATGGAGACACTTTTGTAGATTTTGTTTGAGCAACTCTTTTGGGAGGAGATCTATCTTGTTACGATAAGAGTAGTGCATATCCAAGAGATTCTTCAGCTATAGAAGGGATGTTTAGCAGTGGCTGACTATTCATTTAATTTCACCATCCTTGCTATTTAAGATCATAGATCTTCGAGTGAGGTATATAATGGGACATTTGAGCTATTGTCATGCCTCTATTCATTTCTACTTATACATGAGTGCTCGAGATATATTTTATGGTCGAGAGATTCTTGGCTGAGAAGAGTCATCTAGTGGCAGTCAGTATCATTAAGATAGGTGCAGAGACCTCGACAGCAGGGATCCAATTTCAGACATAGGGATCAGGATATGGGAGACATCACATGAGGACCCAATATAGGGGACCTGTAGTCTGGGGTGTCAGGTGAGATATAGTTATCCTAGGGAGATCAAATTCTACTAATATGATAGAAGGGGACATCTCACTAGAGATATCCTAACCAGTCAAACTACTAACATGGAGGTAATGGATGGACCACCAAAGAAGAGGAAGAGATTGGAACATGAAAACCCTCTAGGTAGTAGACATGGTAGTGGATAGGGGTGAGTTACATGAGGTGGAATATGCTTTGATCAACTTCCACCCCCCTTCCAGGAGGTCCGCACCAGGCTGAGGGAGATTGGGGACAATGTTGGGGAAGCTACAAGCGGTCGGGGAATACGACTCAGGGAATATAGGGATGAACTTATCTACAAAATGTGTATTTTCTACCATGGATCCCATACATATATACCTAGGATTTGATCATTATTTCCTCACTACATGTGATTCATGACACCTTGAGATTCTAGTAGAGCTGTTGAATCAACTTTCACTCTTGGAGACACCTACGGCTGAAGAAATGATGATCACACATCTTTTCCGACAGAGTGATATTACCCTTGGTGGCGAGAGTTTCGGTTGGAAACTCTTAGTGGAAGTGTCAAGGACTTATTAATTCATTCTCAGAATTGATTTTTTATCTTTTATCCATGCCCAGATATACATCATTGGGTGGAGAGTGTGTTGTGTCCATACCGATGGAACAAGTTTTTTTCAATATAGGTGAAAAGGAAAACAATGAAGCACAGAATGTGCTCATTATTAATAGTGTGAATCCAATCACTCATGAGTTGACTGGTATTACCCTTGGAGCAGCATATGTTGTGAGCTTTCAGTGCCTAGTTTTAGTTTTAGAGTATGAGGGAGTCTTTCTAGAATACGTTCCAGGATTATCTTCCCATCTACAGATCTTCTTTTGCATCAACATACACTGAGAAAAGGCATGGATGTCCTCACTGTTGTATTATATGAATCTTGTAGAGATTAAAAATTTGAGGTAGTAGTTAGAGGTTTTTTAGAGGAAGGGATTCATAAGACCATGGGTTTCACCCTACTTGGCCCAGTTTTTTTCTTCCTAGAAGGCAAACAAGAGTTTGAGGTTGTGCGTGGATTACCTGCACCTTAATTACGTAATAATGAAGACCAAGTATCTACATCCGAGGATCGATGAAATATTTGATCAAATAAGGGATGAATAGTGGTTCCCGGAGGTTCACCATTGACCGGGTTACCACCTTTTATGAGTATGAGATGAGCATATATTGAAGATCGATTTTAGATTCCACCATGGTCACTATGAGTACGTGGTAATTCCTTTTGTTGTGATGGATTCCTCGCAGTTTTTGTGGGACTTATGAATAGGATTCTTGATTGATACCTATACTAGTTTTTAGTGGTCTTCATCAATGATATTTATCTATAATCGGCATCAGAGTATGAGAACGCGAGACACCTATGGATGGTTCTAGACGTACTCCTTGAGAACCAGTTTTATGGGAATCTCTCAGGGTGCCAGTTTTAGATACAGGACTTCCCCTTTCTGTGAAACGTTGTCTTAGAATATGGAGTGGTAGTTGACCCAAAAATGGATGAGGTGGTGAAATCATGGAATCCAACCAAGAGTATTATTTATTTGTGGAGTATCATTGGGTTGGCATGATACTATCAGAGATTTATCCCTACTTTGTCCTGTATATGAGCACCGATGACAGCCTTGACCCAAAAGGGACAACCTTTTGTATGGTTGGAGAAGTGAAAAAATGATTTCTAGCAGTTGAGGTAGAGTTTGACAAGAACACTGATCTCGAGATTTCCAAAAGCGGTTATCGAGTATGTAGTTTTCTATGATGAATCTGGGATTGGGCTAGGTTGTGTCCTGATGGTGAGACAAACAGTGATTGCTTATGTTACATTCCAACTAAGGATATAGGAGAAGAACTACAAAACCCATGATCTTGAGTGGGTTGTGATAGTCTCTGCATTGAACATGTGGAAACACTTCTTGAGGGGAAAACATTTTATCATCTATACTGACCACAAGAGCCTCAAGTACATCTTCTTATAGAAGTAACTAATTCTAATACAAGGGAAATGGCTTGATTTCTTCATGGATTATGACTTTTTGATCGTTTATACTCCTTTGAAGGGGAACATAGTGGCAGATGCTCTCATTCAGAGATCGACATCACACCATTTGAGCGAGGAATTGGAGGGGTTTGCCTTACTACAGTTATCCTTCATGGGTAGAGATAAAGAAGTAGACCTCTAGTCGATGGTTTTCACCCCTCCACTGTTGTAGTGAGTCAGTGAGGCACAACTATGGGATGAGCTCTGTGGGACTTTAATTGATCAGTAATCCATATGACATGATCCTGATGGATATTCGCAAGGTGAGGAGCACATCATCCTATTAAGAGGATTCATTGTTGTGCTAGTGGATTTGCAGAATGAATTATATGGTAGTTTCATACACCCCCCTTGGTGGTACATCCTAGAGTGGAAAAATTGTAACATTAACTCTAATTTCATTTCTAGTGGAAAATGATATAGAAGTCTGTAGCAGAGTTCTTTTTTGATGCCTTATAGGATAGTAGGTGAAGGCTGAGCACTAGGTTTTAGCAAGGTTAGCTCACCATTGGAAGTGCCAGAGTGCATGTGGTATGGAATATCAATGGACATTAGAATATAGTTTAGATTCATGGGATCTCTACAACGGTAGTATGAGATTGTGATTCCTGTTTCACATCATTGTTGTGGAAGGGATTAAAGGAGGAATCCAGGACATTGCTATGCTTGATCACAACATTCCATCCCCAGGTAGATAGTCATATAGAGAGAACCATTTAGGTTCTGGATGGTAGGTTATGGGCCTATATCATGGACTTTGGTTATAGTTGAGAAGAACACCTACCACTAGTGGTGTTTTCATACAATAGTAGCTATAACTCATCCATCGGTATGGTGCCATTCGAGGATTTATATGGACAACCCTATCGGTCGCCGCTTTGCTGGACTAACCCTAAAGAGTTAGATTTAATGGTTCTAGAGTTGTTATGAGCTAACTCCAAGAAGGTTTCGATCATCTAGTAGTGGATGAATATTACACCAATCCGGAATTAGTATTATTCTAAAAATAGTGGAGAACATGTAACACCCCAAGCTGCCACTATACGCTTCTCTTTCAATAATGGAATAGCTTGCATTGTATGCAAGTTTGAGATTCTAACACATCGCGACCAATCAAAGTAGAAGTTATGAATAGTAATACCCAATTTTTGAAATTATATAAATTTTATATTTCAAAATGGACTTCATTTTAGTTTTCAGAATATCGAAATTATCCTAAGTTGAATTTTTGTAATTTTATGAGAACTTCCAAATTTTTATGAATAGTGAAAATACATAAAAACACCGTTTTTAATGAAAATAATTTATAGTGATAAATTTTACTATCGAGTGGTATTAAAGTATATTTAGAATATATTTTTATCATTTATCCAATGGTGGTCATTAGAATTAATTTCACTTTGAAATTGGACATAAACAATTGTCAATATTTATATATATATTGTTTCTTAAAAACACGCTATTTGTTATGACAGTGGAAATTAATTATAAAATTAATTAATGCAACTTATTTGTTTGGAATATTTTAATATAGAATTAATTTTTGAATTTGGAATATCAATTATAACATTGGGTGAAATTTTGGAATTGTTCTGAAAAACATCAATTTTTGATGAGTAGTGAAACCACTAAGTGGTAGTTAAAAAACTGATTTTTCATTTAAATGAAAATTAACACTTCTGTGATTTGATTTTGAAAAATCCTACACACATAGTTGTCATTAGGAAATAAAATGTGGTTCAATGGGATTGAAATAATTTTTTGGTGAATAGTAACTTTTAGGTTTAATTAATCGTGATTAAAGGTAATTAGTGAAATTTAAGGTAAAAATTATATTATAAAAAAATTAAAATACCCTTACACTTGTCCTACCCTTATTGGATGATTAATGTCCGACCAATACACTCCATGGGTCAACTTGGGGACCCCATGGATCCACTTGGGTATGAAAATGACATTAATAACTTTTTATTTAAAGTAAAAATAAAATTGTCACAAATATGTGTTGTTTTACTAAAACAATTATTACATGGGGTTATATAAGTTAACTTTTTTACTATAAATATTCATTGTAAATCTAAAAATCTTTTCTACATCAAAGTATTTTTTTATAATTTTTAGGCATTATATAAAATATGTATTGTACTACACCATGATGATGCAGCGATTACCTCATTAATTAACGATTTAAATAAAATGAAACAATAATGTAAAATCTAAGATTTAAACTTGTCAAAAACCAATTGGATGGATAGATTTAGAACCCTTATCACCTTATCCTAGAAATATATAATTGTGGGACCTTTGAAATCCAAAAATTACTTCATAATAAAGCAACATTTCATTACTTTCCCAGAGTGCCCCTCTTCTCCTCTTATAAAAGGCCCCCACCACTACCACCTTATTCACACCTTCAAAGCCATTTAGATCGGCCAAAATCTGCCCAAATTATCTCTAAAATTTTCTCTTTTACTCCTAGAAGCCTCAATTTGGGCATAATTCTTCCCAAGGAAACCTTTGCCTCAAATCAAGAAAAGTTACCCGATTTTATGATAATGTCTTCTCTTATGTTATTTTGTTTTATTTTGCTTCTCCAACTTCTTAAACTATTTTTATTACATTATTTTGTAACAAAACCAGTATCCTAAATATACTAGGATGTTTTTATGAGAATTATTTGATTTACACTTACACACACCTTCGTCTATTGGTTGAAGAACATATTGTTTCTGTGGTTGGAGAATATCTGCCTCACGAAATGATGATTGTTTAATCTTCCTTTAACACCTCCCAAGGTGGCCATTAAGATGTCACTATATTTTTATATGATATATATTATGAATATGTTTTCCTTATGATTATGTATTTCTAATTTATGGCATACCTTTATGATTTCCATTATGGGTAAACGTGATAATTTAATTTTACGAAGTGCGGACTACCGCCCTCTCAAAGTGATTTGAATCGTTAATGCCATATCTGGGATGTATAAAGGATATATTAAATGATATTATATATTATATTATACTGGAATTATAATAAAACATTATATCATTATGATTTAATTCCATTAAATATGAAATATAAATGAAAGTAGCATTCATGTGTACGTACGGCTTACCGTCTCCATGAACGGTGCATTTCATTTCTTACTTCTAAATGTTACGTAATATTATGAATGAATGTATATACTGTATATATATTATATATATGATATCTAAATCATGAATTTAATTCTTGAGATAATGGATATTCTACCACATAAACAACTTGTAATTATAATAAGTTTATTTTTGACTCAAGTACCAAAGATCGACAAAACGACCATTATTAACTTAAATAATTACATAATGTTCATAACATGGTAATAAGTGATATAAAAGGAATAATGACCTTGAAAAAGGTTCTAAATCATTTAGAAATTAATTCTAGTTTATTATTCAGGAGGTTAAATAATGATCGAGTCAAGTCGGACACAAGGTAAGGGAACTTCTTAATCCAATTTCCATTCTTTGGGTTAATATACTACTTTCAAATTATGTCATGATATTATTATGTCCTATCTTGTATTTGTAATTTCTTTATATGTAATTATAGTTAATATACATAATAGATGTATTTTATTACAAAAAATCTTTGTAAGGAACTTCATCTCAATCTCCTTTCATTGAGGCATATTTTATTTTATACACAACTTTCTTTTATATGGTGTATAAAAACCTTGTACTTTTACATTTATTCCAAAGTAATCATTTTATACAATGCCTTTTACTAAACGACAAAAGGGAATTTTATTTTGTCGTACGTATGTGGTGACAACGACTTCTTCGCCGCCATGACAATTATTTGGGTTTCAGATTCCTCTACAAGCCATAACTTTTTTAAATGAAAAATAAATACAAAGTTTTAATTTTCTTTTATTTTGGTATTGAAAATGGTTTTGAAAGTGTTTCTTTTATATCAATCTACTATATTGATATATTGTGATTGAAATGTGGAAATGTTATGTTTCCTTTTTGCATGTTTTATGTGATACAATTAAGTTATGGATTATGATATGTTTAAACCTATTCATATAAGGAATGCATTGGACTTAATAAGTGATGGGTGGAGCCCGCTATAGCTCCTCGATGCATTGGTAGGTCTCATGAGACAAACTAGTGTCTTGGAACGAGGCCTTGACAAAATCTTATTTGTAGTCTTGGAACGAGGCCTCAGCTACATGGTTATGGTAGTCTGGCATTATGCATTCCATCATTATGAAAGTGGTTATTGATATTTCATGTGATTATTCGACCAGAAGAATATCCATTTGAATAAATAAATGGAATTATTTCTTTTTACTTTTTCCATATTATGCTAAAGTTCAAGTTTAAAAGGCTTTTTTTTAGTTATACGTCGCCTTAAATGTCTATGTTTATTTATGAAAGCTTCCGCTATATTGTTGTCCTTACTAAGCATCTGAGCTCACCCCTTTCAATGTTTTATTTTTCCCGGGATGTGAAGAAATATTTTATGACTGACCTACAGGGATAGTCTGAAGGGGAGAGAAGTGTGGACTATGGATACTATGTTATTGGGATTTTTCACTTTATGATGTAATGTAACATTTATGAATGTATATAGTGTTTCTAAGGCTACTAAATGAATCCGTCTTTCGAGACTTGATCTTTTGTGATAATGCCAATGTTATGCAAAAAGGCACCGACTCTGGGTAACTGGGGTCGGGGTGTTACAGTGGGTATCAGAGGCAGTTTAGTACTAACCTTGGAAGCTATATTTGGATAAACTCGGATTATATCACATAGCCCTAAGATAAAATTTTAGGATTAGTATAGAATAACTTCCTAGAATTTTGGTATTATAGAGATATTGTGAGTTTTCCGAGCAATACATCCCTGTCTGGATACGAGCAGGTAGACACGGCTCTGGAACAGATGTACCTAGGGGTCAAACCTGAAAACACCGCTTTAAGCTAGACTCGAACGGGAACTGGTGCATAACAATGGGCATTGCTTCACTCTTGGTTATGACACTCCCTAGGGATATGTTTAGCATAATTCCTATTTTCTATACAAACCATTATGAATGTTTTATGAGTATATACCTACTCAAAGAAAAAAAAAATTAGTTCAATTTATGTTATGTGTTTTACAAATATGGAATTATATATTTTGATTTATAAACTAATCTAGTTTATGCCATTGTTTAGAAATGGCGCCTAGTGGAAGGAATGGAAACTGTATCAATGTACGCACTCCATGTAGGGATTTCCCTCCTACCCAAGATAATTATAGTGGAGCTGGTGATACAACCGGCTCTGATCAACATATCACCATACTGGGAAAACTCACTCAGGTTATGAATAATAATCTTACTCGTATGGAGCACCATTATCCGCAACATGGAGGATCAATGTTAGACCGCTTCATGAGGCAACAACCACCAACATTCATTGGGATTACAAATCCCTTAGTAGCTGAGAAATGGATAAATTCCTTAGGAAAATATTCCATGGCATGGGGAGTAGTGAAAGAGAAAAGGTTATCATGGCAGTTTACCGCCTCACTGGAGATGTTGATCAATGGTGGTCATTGATTCAAAATACAAAGGAAGATGATGAAGTATCGAATATGGAATGGAGGGTGTTCAAAGAGATTTTCTTAGAAAAATACTTTCCTCGTGACCATCGAGCAGATATGGAAAGGAAATCTCTGAGTCTGAGACAAAAGGAAGATGAGAATGTCGCAAAGTATGAGGCCAACTTTACATGGTTAGCAAGACATGCTGCAGATTATATATGTAACATAATAAGTAATATTGATCTTTTCTTTGATGGGTTAAAACCATTTCTCTATCGAGAATTAGTCTCACAATCCTTCTCGTCGTACGAAGATATTGTCTCATGTGCTATCAAGACAGAAAAGGAATTCTCTAAATCTTATGACAATAAAGTCAAGTAAGAGAAGAAGAGAATGGTGGAACAAGAGACAGATAAAGGGAAAAAGGGAAAGAAGGATTTTCCATTATGCGATAATTGTGGGAAGAATCACCCCGGTACTTGCCTAAAAGGAATGGGAGTTTATTATAAATGTGGGGAAAAAGGTCACCAGGATCGTGATTGCAAGGGAAGGAAAGAGGTTATTAATGTTGAATTCTACAATTTTAGGGAAATGGGGCTTTATGCAAATGAATTTCCTAAGCGTTAGGGATACTTACATCAAGAATATGCCAAGGGATCAAGGAAAATCATATGCTGTTACTACAGCTGAAGTGGAATAATTAATGTATTGGTGCTTTTGGACTCAAGGATTATATTCTGGTTATAATAATAATGTGATATATATATAAGGATTGTATTGTAGTACTTGTTGTTTCATTGAGGTTTTAATATGATGACGGTAATCATATTTTTAGTATGTGACAATATGAGAAACTTTACTTTGTTTGAGGAATCTGATGATCCAATTGATTTTGGAATTTAGAGACCTTTTAGAAAAAGTCTAGACAAAGGTATTTTGGATAACTATAAAGTTTGGAATGGATTAAGTTGAACCTTGGATAGTATTGTTTAAGGTTAAAACATTTCTTAAGATTATTTTTGGAATATTATAATACTATTGTTTTATGAAAAGGACAACCTGCAGGAAGGGGGATAACCAATCATGTCGGACAATGCTGTAGGAATCGAACACACAACCACTGTGCAACATGCCTTTATTACCTACCACTATCCTACAGGAAGTCCCTAGTTATTACAAAAAAGTTTTTCTAATATAAATGGTATGTGTCAATATTTGGAACCTTATACAATTATGATAGATAGAATATTTTTGATTTCTATTACCTTTTGGAGTGAATGATGGGTTTGGGGTGAACATTTATTAAAGAATGAAAGTCTACATGAAAAGTATGTATATTTCCCTACGTTATTAGTAAATCTCCTAATTAAATTCTTCAGCTTTATGAAAGGTAACTGAAAAAAAATGTTATCAGTTAACTTTTCCAATTGGGGAATCAATGACTGTTTAACCAATCACAAGTTTCTGATTTTGTTATAGTTAAACATTCTCCTAATCCTGTTTTATACAACTCTCCATCATACCTTGATGGTTTGTTTTTCCTCCATATAGATGTTTTTATAGAATCCTAGTATTGGATATCTCGGGTGACCTTTGTACTTCTCTTTCTTTCTTTTAATGTTATATTTTTATTAACCTTATTTCCGATGTGGGTTTTCCAAAAAAGTATTTTCTATTTTAAACATTATATTTTCAAAGAAAAATTTCAAATTGCGAGGACGTAATTTAATGAAGGAGGGGAGAATGTAACACCCCAAGCTTCCACTATACGCATCTCTTTCAACAATGCAATAACATGCATTGTACGCTAGTTTGAGATTCTAACACACCGTGACCAATCAAAGTAGCAGTTATGAATAGTAATATCCAATTTTTGAAATTATATAAATTTTATATTTCAAAATTGACTTCATTTTTGTATTCATAATATTGAAATTATCCTAAGTTGAATTTTTGTAATTTTCTGAGAACTTCTAATTTTTTATGAATAGTGAAAAATAATTAAAAACAAATTTTTTAATCAAAATAATTTATTGTGATAAATTATACTATTGAGTGGTTTTAAATTATAATTAAAAAATATTTTTACCATTTTATCCAATGGTGGTCATTAGAATTAATTTAAAATTGAAATTGGACATAAACAATTGTCAATTTTTTGATATATATTGTTTCTTAAAAACCCGCTATTTGTTGTGACAGTGGGAATTAATTATAAAATTAAATAATGAAACTTATATGTTTGAAATTTTATAAAATATGCATCATTTTTTAATTCGGAATATCAATTATAACATAGGGTGAAATTTTGGCATTGTTCTAAATAACATAAATTTTTTATGAATAGTGAAACCACTACGTGGTAGTTAAAAAACTGATTTTTCATTGAAATGAAACATTACCACTTCTGTGATTTGATTTTAAAAAATCTGACATACTTGGTTTTCATTAATAAGTAAAATGTCGTTCAACGGGATTAAAATATTTTTTTCATGAATAGTAACATTCAAGTTTAATTAATCACGATTAAAGGTAATTAGTGAAATTTAAGGTAAAAATGATTTTATAAACATATGAAAATACCCTTACACTTATCCTACCCTTATTTGATGAGTAATGGACGACCAAGAAAATCCATGGGTCAACTTGGGGACCCCATGGAGCAAATTGGGTAAGAAAATTACATTAATAACTTTTTATTTAAAGTAAAAATAAATTTGTCACAAACATGTGTTGTTTTACTAAAACAATTATTACATGGGGTTATATAAGTTAACTTTTTTACTATAAATAGTCATTGGAAATCTAAAAACATTTCCTACAGAATAGTATTTTTTTATAATTTTTAGACATTAAATAAATTAAATTTTGTATGACACCATGATGATGTCGCGATTACCTCAATAATTAACGATTTAAATAAGATGAAAAGATAATGTAAAATCTAAGATTTACACTTGTAAAAAACCTATTGGATTGGTATATTTTGAACCCTTATCACCTTATCCTCTAAATATATAATTGTGGGACCTTTGAAATTCGAAAAGTACTTCATAATAATGCAACATTTCATTACTTTCCAAGAGTGCCCCTCTTCTCCTCTTTTAAAAGGCCCCCAACACTACCACCTTATTCACACCTTCAAAGCCATTTTTCACGGACATAATCTGCCCAAATACTCTCTCAAATTCCCTCTATTACTCCTAGAAGCCTCAATTTGGGCAGAATTCTTCTCGAGGAAGCCTTTGTCTCAAATCAAGAACAGTTACCCGATTTTATGGTAATGTCTTCTCTTATGTTATTTTATTTTATTTTTCTTCTACAACCACTTAAACTATTTTTATTACTTAATTTTGTAACAAAAACATTATCCTAAATATATTAGGATGTTGTTATTAGAATCATTTGATTTACACTCACACACACCTTCGTCTAATGGTAAAAGAACATACTGTTTCTGTGGTTGGAGAATATCTGCCTCACGAAACGATGATTGTTCAATCTTCCTTTAACACCTCTCATGGTGGCCATTAAGATTTCACTATATTTATATATCATATATATTATGTTTATGTGTTCCTTATGCTTCTGTATTTCTCATTTATGGCATACCTTTATGATTTCCATTATGGGTAAACACGATAATTTCATTTTTGGATGTGCGGACTACCGCCCCCTCAAAGTGATTTGAATCGTTAATTCCATATGTGGGATGTATAAAGGATGTAGTAAATGATATTATATATGATATTATACTTTAGTTATAATATACCATTATATCATTATGATTTCATTCCATTAAATATGAAATAGAAATGAAAGTAGCGTTCATGCGTACGTACGGCTTACCGTCTCCATGAACGGTGCATTTCATTTCTTACCTCTAAATGTTACGTAATATTATGAATGAAGGTATATACTGGATATATATGATATATATGATATCTACATCATGAATATAATTCTGGAGATAATTGATATTCTACCACATAAACAACTTGTAATTATAAGAAGTTTATTTTTGACTCAAGTACCAAAGATCGACAAAATGACCGTTATTAACATAAATAATGACATAATGTTCATAACATGGTAATAAGTGATATAAAAGGAATAATGAACTTGAAAAAGGTTCTTTAATCCATTAGAAATTAACTCTAGTTAATTATTCATTAGGTTAAAGAACGATCGAGTCAAGTCGGACACGAGGTAAGGGAACTTCTTAACCCAATTTCCATTCTTTGGGTTAATCTCATACTTTCAAATTATGTCATGATATTGTTATGTAGTATCTTGAATTTGTTCTTTATTTATGTGTACTTGTAGTGAATATACATAATAAATCTAGTTTATTAAAAAAATGTTCTTTGTAAGGAACATCATCTCAATCTTCTTTCATTGAGGCATATTTTATTTTATACACAACTTTCTTTTATATGGTGTATAAACACCTTTTACTTTTACGTTTATTAAAAAGTAATCTTTTTAAACAAAGAGTTTTACTAAATGACAAAAGGGAATGTTTTTTTGTCGTACGTATGCGGCGACAACACCTTCTCCGCCGCAGTCACCATTATTTGGGTTTCAGATTCCACTACAAGACATAACTTTATTAAATGAAAAATAATTACAAAGTTTTAATTTTCTTGTATTTTGGTATTGAAAATGGTTTTGAAAGTGGTTTATTTATATCAATGTGTTGTATTGATATCTTGTGATTGAAATGTGGAAATGTTATTTTTCCTTTATGCATGTTTTATGTGATCTGATTATGTTATGGATTATGATATGTTTAAACCTGTTCATATGAGGAATGCATTTGACATAATAAGTGAGGGGTGGAGCCCGCTATAGCTCCTCAATGCATTGGTAGGTCTCATGAGACAAACTAGTGTCTTGGCACGAGGCCTTGACAAAATCTTATTTGTATTCTTGGCATGAGGCCTTGGATATGTGGTTATGATAGTCTGGAATTATGAATTACATCATTATGAAAGTGGTTATTGATATTGTATGTGATTATTCGACCAGTAGATTATCCATGTGAATAAGTAAATGGCATTATTTAATTTTACTTTTGCCATATTATGCTAATGTTCAAGTTTAAAAGGATGTTGTTTTAGTTATACATCGCCTTAAATGATTATGTTTATTTATGAAATCTTCTGCTATATTCTTATCCTTACCGAGCATCAAAGCTCACCCCTTTCAATGTATTATTTTTCTAAGGATGTGAAGAAATATTTTCTGACTGACCTATAGGGATAGTCTAAACGAGATAGAAGTGTGGACTATGGAGACTATGTTATTGTGATTTTTCACTTTATGATGTAATGTAAAATTTATGAATGTATCTAGTGTTTCCAAGTCTACTAAACTAATTGTTCTTTTGAGACTTGATCTTTTGTGATCATGCTAATGTTACGAAATAATGCACCGACTCTGGTTAACAGGTGTCGGGGCGTTACAGTTGGTATCAGAGGTAGTTTAGTACTACCCTTGGAAGCTAAATTTAGACAAACTCGGATTAGAGCACATAGACCTAAGATTAAATTTGAGGATTAGTATAGAAAAACATCCTAGATTTTTTCTGTTATAGAGATTTAGTGAGTTTTCCGACCAATACATCCCTGTCTGCACACGAACAGGTAGAGGCGGCTCTAGAACAGATGTACCTAGGGGTAAAACCCGAAAACACAGCTTTGATCTAGACTCGAACGGGAACTGGTGCACGACAACGGTCCTTGCTGCACTTTTGGTTACGACACTCCCGTGGGATATGCATAGGATAATTGTCATTTTCATTATAAACCATTAAGAAGGGTTTATGAGTATATACATTCTCAAAGAAAACATTTTAATAGTTCAATTTATGTTAAGCTTTTTACAAGAATGGAATTATGTATTTTTATTCATAAACTAATCTAGTTTATGCCATTTTTTATAAATGGCGCCTAGTGGAAGGAATAGAAACTGTATCAATGCACACAATCCATGTTGGGATTTCCCTCCTACTCAAGATAATTATAGTGGAGCTGGTGATACAACTGGTGCTGATCAACTTATCACCATACTGGGACAACTCATTCAGGCTATGAATAATAAACTTACTTGTATTGAGCACCCTAATCCGCAACGTGGAGGATCAATGTTAAACCGATTCATGAGGGAAAAACCACCAACATTCAATGGGAGTAAAAATCCCTTAGTAGCTGAGCAATGGATAAATTCCGTAGAGAAAATATTCCATGCCTTGGGGAGTAGTGAAAGGAAAAAAGGTTATCATGGCCATTTACCGCCTCACTGGATATGCTGATCAATGGTGGTCATTGATTCAAAATACAAAAGAAGATGATGAAGTATCGAATATGGAATGGAGGGAGTTCAAAGAGCTTTTCATAGAAAAATATTTTCCTCGTGACTATCGAGCAGATATGGAAAGACAATTTCTGAGTCTAAGACAAAAGAAAGATTAGAATGTCACAAAGTATGAGGCCAACTCTAAAAGGTTAACAAGACATGATACAGATTATATACGTAACCCAAGAAGTAAGATTGATAGTTTCTTTGATGGGTTAAAACCATTTCTCCATCGAGCATTAGTCTCACAAACCTTCTCGTCGTACGAAGATAATGTCTCATGTGATATCAAGACAGAAAAGGAATTCTCTAAATCTTATGACAATAAAGTCAAGCAAGAGCAGAAGAGAACAGTGGAACAAGAGACATGTAAAGGGAAAAAGGGAAAGAAGTATTTTCCATTATGCGATAATTGTGGGAAGAATCACCCTGGAACTTGCCTAAAAGGAATGGGAGTTTGTTATTAATGAGGAGAAAAAGGTCACTAGGCTCATGATTGCATGGGAAAGAAATAGGTTATCAATGTTGAATGCTACAATTGTAGGGAAATGGGGTATTATGCAAATTAATGTTATAAGCGTCAGGGAAACTTATCTCAGAAAATGCCAAGGGATCAAGGACAATCTTATGTTGTTACTATAGTTGAAGTGGAATAATTAATGTATTGGTGCTTTTGGACTCAGGGATTATATTCTGGTTATAAGAATAATGTGATATATATAAGGATTGTACTGCATTACTTGTTGTTTCATTAAAGATTTAATATGATGAAGGTAATCATATTTTTAGTAAGTGACAATAAGAGAAACTTTACTTTGTTTGAGGAATATGATGATATAATTGATTTTGGAATTTAGAGACCTTTTAGAAAAAGTCTGGACAAAGGTATTTTGGATAACTATAAATGTTGGAATGGATTAAGTTGAACATTGGATATAATTTTTTAAGATTAAAACATTTCTGAAGATTATTTTCTGAATATTATAATACTATAGTTTTAGGAAAAGGACAACCTACAGGTCGGGGGATAACCCGTCGCATCGGACAAAGCTGTTGGAATCGAACCCACAACCACAGTGTGATAGGCCTTTATTACCTACCACTAGCCTGCAGGAAGTCCCTGGTTATTACAAAAACGTTTTCCTAATCTAAATGGTATGCGTTAATATTTGGAACCTTATATAATTATGATAAATAGAATATTTTTGAGTTCTATTACCTTTTAGAGTGAATGATGGGTTTGTGGTAAAAATTATTTAAATAATTAAAGTCTACGTGACAAGTAATTATATTTCATTACGTTCTTATTAAATCTCCTAAATAAATCCCTCAACCTTATGAAAGGTAACTTAAAACAAAAATATTGTCGTTTAACTTTTCCAATTGGGGAATCAATGACCGTTTAAACAATCACAAGTTTGTGATTTTCTTGTAGTTAATCTTTCTCATAATCCTCTTTTATACAACTCTACATCAGACCTTGATGATTTGTTTTTCCTCCATATCCATGTTTTCATAGAATCCTAGTATTGGCTATCTCAGGTGTCCTTTGTACTTCTCTTTCTTTCTTTTAATGTTATATTTTTATTAACCATATTTCCGATGTGGGTTTTCCACAAAGGTATTTTCTATTTTCAACCTTTTATTTTCAAAGAAAAATTTAAAATTTCGAGGACAAAATTTATTGAAGGAGGGGAGAATGTAACACCCCAAGCTTCCACTATACTCTACTCTTTCAATAATGCAATAGCTTTTATTGTACGCAAGATTGAGATTATAACACACCACGACCAATCAAAGTAGCAGTTATGAATAGTAATACCCAATTTTTGAAATTATAAAAATTTTATATTTCAAAATGGACTTCATTTTTGTATTCAGAATATAGAAATTATCCTATGTTGAATATTTGTAATTTTCTGAGAACATCCAATTTTTTATGAATAGTGAAAAATACTTAAAAACAACTTTTTTAATCAAAATAATTTATAGTGATAAATTATACTATTGAGTGGTTTTAAAGTATAATTAGAATATTTTTTTCCATTTTATCCAATGGTGGTCATTAGAATTAATTTCACTTTGAAATTGGACATAAACAATTGTCAATATTTTGATATATATTGTTTTTAAAAACACGCTATTTGTTGTGGCAGTGGGAATTAATTATAATATTAATTAATGAAAATTATATGTTTTTAATTTTGTAAAATAGACATCATTTTTGAAATCATTATATCAATTATAACTTAGGGTGAAATTTTGGCATTCTTCTGAAAAACTTCAATTTTTGATGAATAGTGAAACCACTAAGTGGTAGTTAAAAAACTGATTTTCTGTTTAAATGAATCATTACCACTTCTATGATATGATTTCCAAAAATCCTACATAAATTTTTTTCATTAAGAACTAAAATGTGGTTCAATGGAATTAAAATAATTTTTTTTGTGAATAGTAAGTTTTATGTTTAATTAATCACGATTAAAGGTAATTAGTGAAATTTAAGGTAAAAATGATATTATAAAAATATGAAAATACACATAAACTTGTCCTAACCTTATTGGAGGAGTAATATCCGACCAAGAAAATCCATGGGTCAACTTCAGGACCACATGGAGCCCCTTGGCTATGAAAATGGCATTAAGAACTTTATATTTAAAGTAAAAATAAAATTGTCACAAACATGTGTTGTTTTACTAAAACAATTATTACATGGGGTTATATAAGTTATCCTTTTTACTATAAATATTCATTGTAATTCTAAAAATATTTCATACATCATATTATTTTTTTATAATTTTTAGGCATTAAATAATTTAAATTTTGTATGACACCATGATGATACACAGATTACCTCATTAATTAACGATTTAAATAAAATGAAAAGATAATATAAAATATAATATTTAAACGTGTAAAATACCTATTGGATGGGTATATTTCGAACCCTTATCACCTTATCCTTCAAATATATAATTTTGGCACATTTTAAATCCGAAAATTACTTCATAATAATGTAACATTTCATTACATTTCAAGAGTGCCCCTCTTCTCCTCTTATAGAAGGCCCCCACCACTACCACCTTATTCACACCTTCAAAGCCATTTGGCTCGACCAAACTCTTCCCAAATTCTCTCTCAAATTCCATCTCTTAATCCTCGAATCCTTAATTTGGGAAGAATTTTTCCCAAGGAAGCATTTGCCTCAAATCAAAGAGTTACCCAATTTTATGGTAATGTCTTCTCTTATGTTATTTTGTTTTATTTTGCTTCTCTAACCCCTTAAACTATTTTTATTCCTTTATTTTGTAAAAAATCAGTATCTTCAATATACTTGGATATTGTTATGATAATTATTTGATTTAAACTTACACACACCCTCGTCTAATGGTTAAAGAACATATTGTTTCTGTGGTTGGCGAATTTCGGCCTCCCGAAACGATGATTGTTCAATCTTCTATTAACACCTATTATGGTGGCCATTAAGATGTCACTATTTTTATATATGATATATATTATTTTTTTGTTTTCCTTATGCTTCTGTATTTCTCATTTATGTCATGCCTTTATGATTTCCATTATGGGTAAACCCGATAATTTCATTTTAGGAAGTGCGGACTACCGCCCCCTCAAAGTGATTTGAATCGTTAATGTCATATGTGGGATGTATAAAGGATCGAGTAAATGATATTACATATGATATTATACTAGAATTATAATATACCTTTATATCATTATTATTTCATTCCATTAAATACTAAATAGAAATGAAAGTAGCGTTCATGCGTACGTACGGCTTACCATCTCCATGAACGGTGCATTTCATTTCATACCTCTAAATGTTACATAATATTATGAATGAATGTATATACTGGATATATATGATATATATGATATCTACATCATGAATATAATTCTGGGGATAATGGATATTCTATCACAAAAACAACTTGTAATTATAAGAAGTTTATTTTTGACTCAAGTACCAAAGATTGACAAAACGACCGTTATTAACTTAAATAATTACATAATGTTCATAAAATAGTAATAAGTGATATAAAATGAATAATGAACTTGAAAAAGGTTCTTAATCAATTAGAAATTAACTCTATTGTATTATTCAGGAGGTTAAATAACGATCGAGTCAAGTCCTACACGAGGTAAGGGAACTTCTTAACCCAATTTCCATTCTTTGGGTTAATCTCCTACTTTCAAATTATGTCATGATATTATTATGTCATATCTTGTATTTGTACTTTATTTATGTGTACATATTTTGAATATACATAATACATCTATTTTATTTAAAAAATGATCTTTGTAAGGAACTTCATCTCAATCTCCTTTCATTGAGGCATATTTTATATTATACACAACTTTCTTTTATATGGTGTATAAACAAATTTTACTTTTACGTTTATTAAAAAGTAATATTTTTATAAAAATAGTTTTACTAAACGAAAAAAGGGAATGTTTTTTTGTTGCATGTATGCGGCGACAACGACTTCTCCGCCATCGTGACCATTATTTGGGTTTCGGCTTCCTCTACAAGCCATAACTTTTTTAAATGAAAAATAATTACAATGTTTCAATTTTCTTTTATTTTGGTATTGAAAATGGTTTTGAATGTGTTTTTTATATCAATGTGTTGTATTGATATCTTGTGATTTAAATGTGGAAATGTTATGTTTACTTTATTCATGTTTTATGTCATACGATTATGTTATGGATTATGATATGTTTAAACCTGTTCATATGAGGAATGCATCAGACAAAATAAGTGATGGGTGGAGCCTGCTATAGCTCCTCGATTCATCGGTAGGTCTCATGAGACAAACTATTGTCTTGGCACGAGGCCTTGACAAAATCTTATTGGTAGTCTTGGCACGAGGCCTTGGCTATGTGGTTATGATAGTCTGGCATTATGCATTCCATCATTATGATAGTGGTTATTGATATTGCATGTGATTATTCGACCAGTATAATATACATGTGGATAAGTAAATGGCATTATTTCATTTTACTTTTTCGATATTACACTAATGTTCAAGTTTAAAAGGCTTTTGTTTTAGTTATAAATCACCTTAAATGTTTATGTTTATTTATGAAAGCTTCTGCTATATTGTTATCCTTAATGAGCATCTAAGCTCACCCCTTTCAATGTTTTATTTTTCCCAAAATGTGATGAAATATTTTATGACTGACCTACAGGGATAGTCATAAGGGGATAGAAGTGTGAACTATGGAGACTATGTTATTGTGATTTTTCACTTTAATATTTAATGTAACATTTATGAATGTATCTAGTGTTTCCAAGCCTACTAAACTAATCGGTCTTTCGAGACTTGATCTTTTGTGATCATGACAATGTTATGCAATAATGCACTGACTCTGGGTAACTGGGGTCGGGGCATTATAGTTGGTATCATAGGAAGTTTAGTACAAACCTTGGAAGCTAGATTTAGATAAACTCTAATTAGATCACATAGACCTAAGATAAAATTTGAGGATTAGTATATAAGAACTTTCTTGAATTTTGGTATTATAGATATTTTTTGAGTATTCCGATCAATACATCCTTGTCTGGATACGAGAAGTTAGAGGCGGCTCTTGCACAGATGTACCGAGGGGTAAAACCCAAAAACACCGCTTTGAGCTAGACTCGAACGACAACTGGTGCACGACAACGGGCCTTACTGCACTACTGGTTATGACACTCACGAGGGATATGCTTAGGATAATTGTCATTTTCTTTACAAACCATTATGAATGGTTTATGGGTATATAATTCCTCAAAGAAAACATTTTTATAGTTCAATTTATGTTATGTTTTTTACAAGTATGAAATTATGTATTTTGATTCATAAACTAATCTAGTTTATTCCATTGTTTAGAAATGGCGCCTAGTGGAAGGAATGAAAACCGTATCAATGCACTCACTCCATGTAGGGATTTCCCTCCTGCTCAAGATGATTATAGTGGATCTGGTGATACAACTGGTGCTGATCAACTTATCACCATATTGGGACAACTCACTCAGGATATGAATAATAACCTTACTCTTATTGAGCACCCTGATCCGCAATATGGAGGATCAATGTTAGACCGCTCCATGAGATAACAACCACTATCATTCAATGGGAGTAGAAATCCCTTAGTAGCTGATAAATGGATAAATTCCATAGAGAAAATATTTCATGCATAGGGGAGTAATGAAAGGGAAAAGGTTATCATGGAAGTTTAACGCCTCACTGGAGATGCCGATCAATGGTGGTCATTTATTCAAAATACAAAGTAAGATGATAAAGTTTTGAATATGGAATGGAGGGAGTTCAAAGAGCTTTTCTTAGAAAAATACTTTCCTCGTGACCATCGAGCATATATGGAAAGGAAATTTATTAGTCTGAGACAAAAGGATGATGAGAATGTCTCAAAGTATGAGGCCAAATTTACAAGGATAGAAAGACATGCTGTAGATTATATACGTAACCCAATAAGTAATATTGATCGTTTCTTTGATGGGTTAAAACCATTTCTCCATCAAGCATTAGTCTCACAAACCTTCTCGTCGATTGAAGATATTGTCTCATGTGCTATCAAGACAGAAAAGTAATTCCCTAAATCTTATGACAATAAAGTCAAGCAAGAGAATAAGATAATGGAGGAACAAGAGACAGATAAAGGGAAAAAGGGAACGAAGGATTTTCCATTATGCATTAATTTTGGGAATAATCACCCCGGTACTTTCCTAAAAGTAATGGAGTTTGTTATAAATGTGGAGAAAAAGGTCACCAGGCTCATGATTGCAAGGGAAAGAAAGAGGTTATCAATGTTGAATGCGACAATTGTAGGGAAATGAAGCATTATTGAAATCAATGTCCTAAGCGTCAGGGAACGTTACCTCAGAAAAGGCCATGCGATCAAGGACAATATTATGTTGTTACTACAGTTGAAGTGGAATAATTAATGGATTGTTTCTTTTGAAATCAAGGATTATATTCTGATTATAAGAATAATGTGATATATATAAGGATTGTAATGTAGTACCTGTCGTTTCATTAAGGTTTTAATATGATGAAGGTAATCATATTTTTAGAATGTGACAATAAAAGAAACATTACTCTGTTTGAGGAATCTGATGATACAATCGATTTTGGAATTTAGAGACCTTTTAGAAAATGTCTGGACAGAGGTATTTTTGATAACTATAATTGTTGGAATGGATTAAGTTGAACCTTAGATAGTATTTTTTAAGGTTAAAACATATTTGATGATTATTATTGGAATATTATAATACTATAGTTTTAGAAAAAGGACAAACTGCAGGTCGTGGGATAACCCATCGCGTCGGACAAAGCTGTAGGAATCGAACCACAACCATAGTGCGACATGCCTTTATTACTTACCACTAGCCTATAGGAAGTCTCTGTTTATTACAAAAAGGTTTTCCTAATCTAAATGGTATGTGTTAATATTTGGAACCTTATAAAATTATGATAAATATAATATTTTTGAGTTCTATTACCTTTTGGAGTGAAAGATGTGTTTGTGGTAAAAATTTATTAAAGAATGAAAGTCAACATGAAAGTTAAGTATATTTCGTTATGTTCTTATTAAATCTAATAAATAAATTCCTCAACTTTATGAAAGGTTACTTAAATCAAAAAAGTTGTCGGTTAACTTTTCCAATTGGGAAATCAATAACCGTTTAACTAATCACAAGTTTGTGATTTTCACGTAGTTAAACATTCTCCTAATCATGTTTTATACAACTCTCCATCAGACCTTGATGGTTTTTTTCCTCCATATCCATTTTTTCATAGAATCCTAGTATTTTCTATCTCGGGTGACCTTTGTACTTCTATTTCATTCTTTTAAAGTAATATTTTTATTATCCTTATTTCCGATGTGGGCTTTCCAAAAAGGTATTTACTATTTTCAACATTTTATTTTCAACGAAAATTTTCAAATTGCGAGGACACAATTTATTGATGGACGGGAGAATGTAACACCCCAAGCTTCCACTATACGCTGCTCTTTCAATAATGCAATAGCTTGCATTGTACGAAAGTTTGAGATTCTAACACACCGTGACCAATGAAAGTAGCAGTTATGAATACTAATACCCATTTTTTGAAATTATATAAATTTTATATTTCAAAATGGACTTCATCTTTGTGTTCGGAACATCTAAATTATCCTAAGTTGAATTTTTGTAATTTTCTGAGAACTTCCAATTTTTTATGAATAGTGAAAATTACTTAAAAATAACTTTTTTAATAAAAATAATTTATAGGGATAAATTATAATATTGAGTGGTTATAAAGTATAATTAGAATATATTTTTACCATTTTATCCAATGGTGGTCATTATAATTAATTTCACTTTGAAATTGGACATAAACAATTGCCAATCTTTTGATATATATTGTTTCTTAAAAACACGCTATTTGTTGTGACAGTGGGAATTAATTATAAAATTAATTAATGGAACATATATGTTTGTAATTTTGTAAAATAGACATCATTTTTTAATTTGGAATATCAATTATAACATAGGGTGAAATTTTGGCATTGTTCTGAAAAATTTCAATTTTTGATGAATAGTGAAACCACTAAGTTGTAGTTAAAAAACTGATTTTTCGTTTAAATGAAACATTTCTACTTCTGTGATTTGATTTTCAAAAATCCCACATACATGGTTTCCATTAGGATGTAAAATTTTGTTCAATGGGATTAAAATAATTTTTTGGTGAATAGTAACTTTTATGTTTAATTAATCACGATTAAAGGTAATTAGTGAAATTTAAAGTAAAAATGATATTATAAAAATATGAAAATACCCTTACACTTGCCCTAAACTTATTTTATGATTAATGTCTGACCAATACACTCCATGGGTAATCTTGGGGACCCCATGGAACCACTTGGGTAAGAAAATGACGTTAATAAATTTTTATTTAAAGTAAAAAACAATTTGTCACAAACATGTGTTGTTTTACTAAAACAATTATTACATGGGGTAATATAAGTTAACATTTTTACTATAAATATTCATTGGAAATATAAAATGATTTCCTACATCATAGTATTTTTTTTAAATTTTTAGACACTAAATAAATTAAATTTTTTATGACCCCATGATGATGTCATGATTACCTCATTAATTAACAATTTAAATAAAATTAAAAGATAATGTAAAATCTAAGATTTAAACTTGTCAAAAACCTATTGTATGGTATATTTAGAACCGTTATCACCTTATCCTTGAAATATATAATTTTGGGACCTTTCAAATCCGAAAAGTACTTCATAATAATGTAACATTTCATTACTTTCCAAGAGTGCCTCTCTTCTCCTCTTATAAAAGGCCCCCACCACTACCACCTTATTCACACCTTCAAAGCCATTTGTCTCGGCCAAAAACTGCCCAAATACTCTCTCAAAGTTTATCTCTTACTCCTAGAAGCTTCAATTTGGGCATAATTCTTCCCATGGAAGCCTTTGTCTCAATTCAAAAATAGTTACCCGATTTTAAGGTAATGTCTTCTCTTATCTTATTTTGTTTTATTTTGCTTCTCCAACCCCATAAACTATTTTTATTCCTTTATTATGTAACAAAACCAGTATCTTCAATATACTAGGATATTTTTATGAGATTTATTTGATTTACACTTACACACACCTTCGTCTAATTGTTAAATAATATACTGTTTTTGTGGTTGGTGAATTTATGCCTCCCGAAACGATGATTGTTCAATATTCTTTTAACACCTCTAATGGTGGACATTAAGATGGAACAATATTTATATATTATATATATTATTTTTATGTTTTCCTTATGCTTATATATTTCTCATTTATGGAATACCATTATGATTTCCATTATGGGTAAACGAGATAGTTTCATTTTAGGAAGTGCAGACTATCGCCCCCTCAAAGTAATTTGCATCGTTAATGCCATATTTTGGATGTATAAAGGATGGAGTAAATGATATTATATATGATATTATACTGAAATTATAATATAACTTTATATCATTATGATTTCATT
This sequence comes from Viscum album, assembly GCA_963277665.1. Lineage (NCBI taxonomy): Eukaryota > Viridiplantae > Streptophyta > Magnoliopsida > Santalales > Viscaceae > Viscum > Viscum album. Next base: position 1,400,382,003 of record OY728145.1, on the reverse strand, counting down.
CCATTATATACGAAATAGATATGAAAGTAGTGTTCATGCGTACGTACGGCTTACCGTCTCCTTGAACGGTGCATTTCATTTCTTACTTCTAAATGTTACGTAATATTATGAATGAATGTATATACTGGATATATATGATATATATGATATATAAATCATGAATATAATTCTGCAGATAATGGATATTCTATCACATAAACAACTTGTAATTATAAAAAGTTTATTTTTGAATCAAGTACAAAAGATCGATAAAACGACCGTTATTAACATAAATAATTACATAATGTTCATTACATTGTAATAAGTGATATAAAAGGAATAATGAACTTTAAAAAGGTTCTTAATCAATTAGAAATTAACTGTAGTTTATTATTCAGGAGGTTAAAGAACGATCGAGTCAAGTCGGACACGGGGTAAGGGAACTTCTTAACCCAATTTCCTTTCATTGGGTTATTTTCCTACTTTCAAATTATATGATGATATTATTATGTCCTATCTTGTATTTGTACATTCTTTATGTGTACATATAGTTAATATACATGATAGATCTATTTTATTAAAAAAATGTTATTTGTAAGGAACTTCGTCTCAATCTCCTTTCATTTAGGCATATTTTATTTTATACACAACTTTCTTTTATATGGTGTATAAACACCGTTGACTTTTACGTTTATTAAAATGTAATCATTTTATAAAAAGAATTTTACTAAATGAAAAAATGGAATGTTTTCTTTGCCGTACGTATGCGGTGACAATGACTTCTCCGCCGCCGTGACCATTATTTGGGTTTCGGCTTCCTCTACAAGCCATAACTTTTTTAAAAGAAAAATAATTAAAAAAAATAATTATCTTTTATTTTGGTATTGAAAATGGTTTTGAAAGTGTTTTTCTATATCAATGTGTTATATTGATATCTTGTGATTTAAATGTAGAAATTTTATGTTTCCTTTATGCATGTTTTATGTGATATTATTATGTTATAGATTATGATATGTTTAAACATGTTCATACAAGGAATGAATTGGACATAATAAGTGACGGGTGGATCCCACTATAGCTCCTCGATGCCTCGGTAGGTAGCATGAGACAAACTAGTGTCTTGGCACGAGGCCTTGACCAAATATTATTGGTAGTCTTGGCACGAGGCCTTGGCTATGTGGTTATGATAGTCTGGAATTATGCATTCCATCATTATGAAAGTGGTTATTGATATTGCATGTGATTATTCGACTAGTAGAATATCCATGTGAATATTTAAATGGAATTATTTCATTTTACTTTTTCCATATTATTATAAAGTTCAAGTTGAAAAGGCTTTTGTTTTAGTTATACATAGCCTTAAATGTTTATGTTTATTTATGAAAGCATTCGCTATATTGTTATCTTTACTGAGCATCTGAGCTCACCTCTTTCAATGTTTTATTTTTCCCAGGATGTGAAGAAATATTTTATGACTGACCTATAGGGATAGTCTGTAGGGGATAAGAGTGTGGAATATGGAGACTCTGTTATTGTGATTTTTCACTTTATAATTTAATGTAACATTTATGAATGTATCTGGTGTTTCCAAGGCTACTAAACTAATCGGTGTTTCGAGACTTGATCTTTTGTGATCATGCCAATGTTATGCAATAATGCACCGACTCTGGGTAACTGGGGTCATGGTGTTACAGTTGGTATCAGAGGTAGTTTGGTAATAAACTTGGTAGCTAGATTTAGATAAACTCTGGTTAGACACATAGACCTAAGATAAAATTTGAGGATTAGTATAGAAGAACATCCGAGAATTTTGGTATTATAGAGATTTTGTGAGTTTTCCGAGAAATACATTAATGTCTGGATACGATCAAGTAGAGGCGGCTCTGGCACAAATGTACCTAGGGGTAAAACCCAAAAACACCTCTTTGAGCTAGACTCGAACGGGAACTGGTGTAGGACAATGGGCCTTGCTGCACTCTTGGTTACGACACTCCTGGGGGATATGCTTAGGATAATTCTCATTTTCTTTACAAACCATTATGAAGGGTTTATGAGTATATACATCCTCAAAGAAAAATTTTTTATAGTTCCATTTATGTTAAGTGTTTTACAAGTATGGAATTATGTATTTTGTTTCATATACTAATCTAGTTTATCCCATTGTTTAGAAATGGCGCCTAGTGGAAGGAATGGAAACCGTATCAATGCACGCACTCCATGTAGGGATTTCCCTCTTACTCAAGATAATTATAGTGGAGATAGTTATACAACTGGTGCGGATCAACTTATCACCATACTGGGATAACTCACTCAAGCTATGAATAATAACCTTACTTGTATAGAGAACCCTAATCCGCAACGTGGAGGACCAATGCTAAACTGCTTCATGAGGCAATAACCACCAACATTCAATGGGAGAACAAATACCTTAGTATCTGAGAAATGGATAAATTCCTTAGAGAAAATATTCAATGCCTTGGGGAGTAGTGAAATGGAAAAGGTTATCATGGCAGTTTATCGCCTCACTGGAGATGCTGATTAATGGTGTTCATTGATTCAAAATACAAAAGAAGATTATGAAGTATCGAATATGGAATGATAGGAGTTCAAAGAGCTTTTATTAGAAAAATACTTTCCTCGTGACCATCCAGCAGATATTGAAAGGCAATTTTTGAGTCTGAGACAAAAGGAAGATGAGAATGTCACAAAGTATGAGGCCAACTTTACATGGTTAGGAAGACATGATGCAGATTATATACGTAACCCAAGAAGTAAGATTGATCGTTTATTTTATGGGTTAAACCCATTTCTCAGTCAAGCATTAGTCTCACAAACCTTCTCGTCGCATGAAGATATTGTCTCATGTGCTATCAAGACAGAAAAAGAATTCTCTAAATCATATGAAAATAAAGTCAAGGAATAGAAGAAGAGAACAGAGGAACAAGAGATAGATAATGGGAAAAAGGTAAAGAAGGATTTTCCATTATGCGATAATTGTGGGAAGAATCACCCCGGTACTTGCCTAAAAAGAATGGGAGTTTGTTATAAATGTGGAGAAAAAGGTCACCAGGCTCGTGAGTGCAAGGGAAAGAAATAGGTTATCAATGTTGAATGCTACAATTGTAGGGAAATGGGGAATTATGCAAATGAATGTCCTAAGCGTTAGGGAAACATACCTCAGAAAAGGCCAAGGGATCAAGGATAATCTTATGCCGTTACTACAGTTGAAGTGTAATAATTAATGTATTTGTGCTTTTGGACTCAAGGATTATATTCTGGTTATAAGAATAATGTGATATATATAAGGATAGTACTGAATTGCTTGTTGTTTCATTATGGTTTTAATATGATGAATGTAATCATATTTTTAGTATGTGACAAAAAAAGAAGCATTACTTTGTTTGAGGAATCTGATGATACAATTGATTTTGGAATTTAGATACCTTTTAGAAAAAGTCTAACAAGAGGTATTTTGGATAACTATAAATGTTGGAATGGATTAAGTTGAACGTTGGATAGTGTTTTTTAAGCTTAAAACATTTCTAAAGATTATTTTTGGAATATTATAATACTATAGTTTTAGGAAAAGTAAAACCTACAGGTCAGGGGATAACCCGTCGCGTTGGACAAAGCTGTAGGAATCGAACCCACAACCACAGTGTGGCAGGCCTTTAATACCTACCACTAGCCTACATGAAGTCCCTGGTTATTACAAAAAAGTTTTCCTATTATAAATGGTATGCGTTAATATTTGGAACCTTATAAAATTATGATAAATAGAATATTTTTGAGTTCTATTACCTTTTGGAGTGATAGATGGGTTTGTGGTAAAAATTTATAAAAGAATGAAAGTCTACATGACAAGTAAGTATATTTCCTTATGTTCTTAGTAAATCTCCTAAATAAATTCCTCAACTTTATCAAAGGCAACTTAAAACAAAATTTTTGTTGGTTAACGTTTCCAATTTGGGAATCAATGATCATTTAACCAATCACAAGTTTGTGATTTTCTTGTTGATAAACTTTCTCCTAATCCTGTTTTATACAACTCTCCATTAGAGCTTGATGGTTTTTTTTCCTCCATATACATGTTTTCAAAGAATCCTAGTATTGGCTATCTCGGGTGACCTTTGTACTTCCTTTTCTTTCTTTTAAAGTTATATTTTTATTAACCTTATTTACGATCTGGGTTTTCCACAAAGGTATTTTCTATTTTCAACCTTTTATTTTCAAAGAAAAATTTTAAATTGTGAGTATGCAATTTATTGAAGTAGGGTAGAATGTAACACCCCAAGCTTCCACTATAAGCTTCTCTTTCAATAATGCAATAGCTTGCATTGTATGCAAGTTTGAGATTCTAACACACCGTGACCAATCAAAGTTGTAGTTATGCATAGTAATACCAAAATTTTGAAATTATATAAATTTTATATTTCAAAATGGACTTCATTTTTGTGTTCAGAACATCGAAATTATCCTAAGTTGAATTTTTTTAATTTTCTGAGAACTTCCAATTTTTTATGAATAGTGAAAAATTCATAAAAACAACTTTTTTAATCAAAATAATTTATAGTGATAAATTACACTATTGATAGTTTTAAAGAATAATTAGAATATGTTTTTACCATTTTATCCAATGGTGGTCATTAGAATTAATTTCACTTTGACATTGGACATAAACAATTGTCAATCTTTTGATATATATTGTTTCTTAAAAACACGGTATTTGTTGTGACAGTGGGAATTAATTATAAAATTAATTAATGAAACTTATATGTTTTGGAATTTTGTAAAATAGACATCATTTTTGTATTCGGAATATCAATTATACCTTAGGGTAAAATTTTGGCATTGTTCTGAAAAACTTCAATTTTTGATGAATAGTTAAACCACTAGGTGGTAGTTAAAAAACTGATTTTTTGTTTAAATGAAACATTACCACTTCTGTGATTTGATTTTCAGAAATATGAAAAACATGGTTTTCATTAGGAAGTAAAATTTGGTTCAATGGGATTAAAATAGTTTATTGGTGAACATTAACCTTTAAGTTTAATTAATCGCGATTAAAGGTAATTAGTGAAATTTAAGGTAAAAATGATATTATAAAAATATGAAAATACCCTTAAACTTGTCCTACCCTTATTGGATGAGTAATTTCCAACAAATACAATCCATGGGTCATCATGGGGACCCCATGGAGCCACTTGGGTAAGAAAATGACATTAATAACTTTTTATTTAAAGTAAAAAATAAAATTGTCACAAACATGTGTTGTTTTACTAAAACAGTTATTACATGGGGTTTTATAAGTTAAATTTTTTATTATAAATATTAATTGGAAATCTAAAAATATTTCCTACATCATAGTATTTTTTTATAATTTTTAGACATTAAATAAATTAAATTTTGTATGACACCATGATGATGCAGTGTTTACCTCATTAATTAACGATTTAAATAAAATGAGACGATAATGTCAAATCTAAGATTTACCCATGTCAGAAACCTATTGGATGGGTATATTTTGAACCCATATCACCTTATCCTCAAAATATATAATTTTGGGTCCTTTGAAATCAGAAAAAGTACTTCATAATAATGTAACATTTCATTACTTTACAAGAGTGCCTCTCTTCTCCTCCTATAGAAGGCCCCAACCACTACCACCTTATTCACACCTTCAAAGCCATTTGGCTTGGACAAAATCTGCCAAATATTCTCTCAACTTCCCTTTATTACTCCTAGAATCCTGAATTTGGGCATAGTTCTTCCCAAGGAAGCATTTGTCTCAAATAAAAAATAGTTACCCGATTTTAAGGTAATGTCTTCTCTTATGTTATTTTGTTTTATTTTTCTTTTCCAATCCCTTAAACTCTTTTTAATCCTTTAATTTGTAACAAAACCAGTATCTTCAATATAATAGGATGTTTTTATAAGAATTATTTGATTTAAACTTACACACACCTTCATCTAATGGTTAAAGAACATACTGTTTCTATGGTTGGCGAATTTCTGTCTCACGAAACGATGATTGTTCAATCTTCTATTAAAACCTCTCATGTTTTCCATTAATATGTCACTATATTTATATATGATATATATTATGTTTGTGTTTTCCTTATGCTTATTTATTTCTAATTTATGTCATACATTTATGACTTCCATTATGGGTAAACGCGATAATTTCATTTTAGGAAGTGCGGACTACCGCCCCCTCAAAGTGAGTTGAATCGTTAATGCCATATTGGGATGTATAAAGAATGGAGTAAATTATATTATATATGATATTATACTGGAATTATAATATACCATTATATCATTATGATTTCATTCCATTAAATACGAAATAGAAATGAAAGTAGCGGTCATGCGTACGTACGGCTTACCGTCTCCATGAACAGTGCATTTCATTTATTACCACTAAATGTTACGTAATATTTTGAATGAATGTATATACTGGATATATATCATATATATGATATCTAAATCATTAATATAATTCTATAGATAATGGATATTCTACCACATAAACAACTTGTAATTATAAGAAGTTTATTTTTGACTCAAGTACCAAAGATCGAAAAAACGACCGTTATTAACTTAAATAATTGAATAATGTTCATAACATGGTATTAAGTGATATAAAAGGAATAATAAACTTGAAAAAGGTTCTTAATCAATTAGAAATTATCTCTAGTTAATTATTCAGGAGGTTAAAGAACGATTGTGTCAAGTCGGACACGAGGTAAGGGAACTTCTTAACCCAATTTCCATTCTTTGGGTTAATATTCAACTTTCAAATTATGTCATGATATTATTATGTCCTATATTGTATTTGTACTTTCTTTATGTGTACATATAGTGAATATATGCAATATATCTATTTTATAAAAAAAAATCTCTGTAAGGAACTTCGTCTCAATCTCCTTTCACTGAGGAATATTTTATTTTATACACAACATTCTTTTATATGGTGTATAAACACCTTTGACTTTTATGTTTATTCAAAAGTAATCTTTTTATACAAAGAGTTTTACTAAATGACAAAAGGGAAAGTTTATTTTTGTCGAATTTATGCGGCGAAAACAACTTCTCCACTGTCGTGACCATTATTTGGGTTTCGGCTTCCTCTACAAGCCATAACGTTTTTAAATGAAAAATAATTACAAAGTTTAAATTTTCTTTTATTTTGGTATTGAAAATGATTTTGAAAGTTTTTTTTATATCAATGTGTTGTATTGATATCTTGTGATTTAAATGAGGAAATGTTATGTTTCCTTTATGCATTTTTTATTAGATATGATTATGTTATGGATTATGATATGTTTAAACATGTTCATATGAAGAATGCATTGCACTAAATAAGTGACCGGTGGAGCCTGTTATAGCTCCTCGATGCATCGGTAGGTCTCATGAGATAAACTAGTGTCTTGGCATGAGGCCTTGACAAAATCTTATTTGTAATCATGGCACGAGGCCTTGGCTATGTGGTTATGATAGTCTGGAATTATGCATTCCATCATTATGAAAGTGGTTATTGATATTTCATGTGATTATTCGACCACTAGATTATCCATGTGAATAAGAAAATGTCATTATTGGATTTTAATTTTGCCATATTATGCTAAAGTTCAAGTTTAAAAGGTTTATGTTTTAGGTATACATCGCCTTAAATGTTTATGTTTATTTATGAAAGCTTCCTCTATATTGTTATCCTTACTGAGCATCTGAGCTCACCCCTTTCAATGTTTTATTTCTCCCAAGATGTGAAGAAATATTTTATTAATGACCTACAGGGACAATCTGAAGGGGATAGAAGTGTGGACTATGGAGACTATGTTATTGTGATTTTTCACTTTATGATGTAATGTAACATTTATGAATGTATCTAGTGTTTCCAAGGATACTAAACTAATCAGTATTTCGAGACTTGATCTTTTGTGATCATGAAAATGTTACAGAATAATGCACCGACTCTGGGTAACTGGGGTCGGGGCATTACAGAACACTAGAGTTTGAAGAGGGAGACCATGTCTTCCTTCCGGTTTCATCTCGATGTGGGTTGTATAGACCAAGATGGGGTGGAAATCTATCTCTCAGGTTCATCAAACCTTTTCAGATACTATGTGGAGTTGGTGTGGTGGAAGACCTCCTGGCTCTATCGTCGTAGTCTCACCGAGTACATGATATCTTCCACATGTCCCAGTTGAGGAGGTATATGCATAACCTATCGAACATTGTAGACTAGGGAAATATGGACATTGAGGATGGGTCAAACTTCTTAGTTTACCTAATGGAGGTTGAGGATGAACATGAGATTATCCTTTGTGGGGGAGTGATTCTCTTGGTGAGTCTCTTGTAGACACATAGGAATGTTCAAGAGAGAATGTGGGAGTTGGAGGCTTAGATTTGTGTGCAGTACCCACATATATTTGACTAAAATTATTTTTTGGATTTTTTGGGATGTAAATCCCTATGATGGGGAGAATTTAATGTCCCTTATTTTCCATGTGTTATTTTAAAATATTATATGGAATTATTTAGAGACTAGGTATTGCGATGACGTGTATTCCTGAGGCCTGAAGATCCAGGAATAAATATTTGAAATAAATTAAAATTTTAAAAAGTGTATGAGAAAAGTATTCGAGAAAACGTGTAATAATATTAAAATGGCTGCCCATATCAGAAATATGAGGACACCATTGTGTTCAGTGTAGAGACTTAACCTTAAGCGAGGCGTAAAATTAACTAGCGTTGGTCAACTGCAAAAAGTTATTTTTGGAATGTTTTAAATTAAATGCAATAAATTTAACAGTTTATTTTATTTTATCATTTCAATAACACATTGATGCATTATGTAGTTTTAAATAACCATGATACTAGGGTTAATCTCATTAGCCTAGAAACGTTCTATAGAATACTATGGAACATTGTAGAGGATGCACCCTAGATAATTCCCAATGAACAACGATGAATGACGACACGTGGATCATCACGTGGTGAGATTAAATCCAAAATGAAGGCCAATATCCCTATTCATTTATGATAATTTTATGGATTATTATTATAATTATTTTACCCATTCATAGATTCAAATGATTAATTTAGATCAACCCATGAACATGTTGACATGTGGATGGTTCATTCTTGCAGAAGGGTCCTTTATCGAGTTTGTTTTGGGGAATTAATACGAGCATGATTTGATTTAATTTATTTACGTTGTTTTATCCTTATAATGAGATTGAATCAATGTCATTATGAATAATGGAATAGGTAAGTTCATCAATTCATTGTTTCAATTTATTCTTTTCCTTTTTACATATTGTTTTTCACATTCTTTACAGGGTTATGAAAAACGGATCATGGTGCATCTATTTCACAATGCAATGATCCAAAATTAGAGATATGGCATCGTGATGACCCAGTGAAGGTGTAATGATGATAGATTCTAAGGAATAAACTCAGTTCAAGATAAATATTTTGTCAATAGTTCTTCGTGATGGTGGATCGGAACATGTTTTCTAGGTCGATCGGGGGCCTGGAACAATCGGAATAAGCTTTGTGGTGTCAGGGAAACCACGACCCTTGATTTTCATGGTGATAGGAATGATGGATAAAGAGAAAGAAGATCACTCTATGAATTGCATGACGAACATCAGGATCTAGAATATCATGAAGAACACGACGTGTTATTTTAAAAACACTATGTGTGGGCCTGGCTTAGTGGAAGCAAGGGTTTCACGATGCAGGAAGCGATGAAATGGTGTTTAACAACTGTCATAAGTCATGGGGGACCTTACACATGACTCGTAATGTATCCTCAACAATAAATGGACACTTGGTGGAGTACATGGAATGTACTCCACTATACCACTATACCAAGTCAGTTACGTGGATTACCCTAGGTACTGGTACACCGGTTGAAGCCGTGTACATGCACACGACCAGTGTACACAAATCATCCCCCGAATATTTAGACAGGGTGTGTCATGTTCATACACACCATGTATATCTCTTTATACATGACATTCTCTTCGACGCAGGACATTGTACAAGGGAAATAACTGGGGTCAGATGACACAATGTGTGACCTTTATACTCGTCGTGTAATTTTATGTACATGGTTTAATCTCTTTTTCCACTATTCCTTCGACGTGTTTTGTGGGTTTAGTTCCCCCTTTTCCATTCCCTTGAAGGCCAGTAATTTTTTCACCCCTAGAAGTATGACCCCTTGAACATGAAAATTTGGATAGAGTGAGAATCCTTCAGAGAGGCCTGGAACGAGATCCTCTTCCCATTCTTGGCCCATGGTAGATTCACGTATCGACATGACCAATCCATCAGGATACATATCATCTACATAGAAGGTGAATCTATATGAGTTATGGTATACTCCAACGAATTGGTAATGATCCTTGTGTATCTATTGTGATATTTACACATTAAAGAGGAGTTCTCCCAAAATGAGGGTATTTGTTCTCTCTTTAGATATATTAGTCTGTCTATCAGTCTAATGACACTTTCCAACCAATATACTTATCAGATGGAATTCATTAGAGATATAAAACTCATGGATTGAGGTCTCCCTGGTGAGTACATAATTTAATCAACAAAATGAATCAATAGTATGGGTATGCCGTCATTGTGACTTACCTATAGACTACATGTCGGGGTTTTGAGTATATCGATATATGTTCCACTTGTTATATTTTAAATAGACATATACTATGTAGATATAACTCTACCATTACTTTTTTTATTTCTTTGTAGTTTTCAGGGTCCCCGACTAAGTTTTATTATACTCACAACTGCATGGGCTATGCAGGCACGTGAATTGTATTGTGCAGATGAGTGTCCTTTTGATAGAGTCCAGGGTTGACTAGGATCGGACCAAGCTTTGTGAATTTCCATACATGGCAAGGTGTTCCTATGGCTATGAGTAGTAGTCCCAGTACCTATTTTTATTACAGTTTTGAATTTTTATTTTTTATACTCTGTCTTGGTGGGCACGTATTCTAGCCATGTTTACCATCCACACTTTACTTTACATTGTACTATATTTCTTGGGTTTAGTTTGTATGTGTACATTTGTTCCTTAGTGGATTTTTTACATTTTATAATTTTTTGGCTTGGATATTTGTATGTTTGTACACCTACTTTTGAAATTCCTCCATTGATGGTGATATTCCTACTCGGTGTTAGTCACCATCCCCTGGCCTATTGGAGATGGGATTGGGGAGTCGTGGAATGGGCCCGACTAGGATGGGTTGTGATAATGAAAATAAGGTTTTTGATTATTTTATGATGATTTTGAAATTCTTATGGGCCATGTTTTTGGAAATGATACTTTTTTATGCCAGGAGTCATATTTATGATCATTATTAGGTTGGTTAAGAACTTCTCATGTTTAGTTCATGATCACATTCCCTTATTATTATCTTATTCTTTCATGTTATCATAAATTGATCTCTCTTATATTTATCATTATGGGGAATCTATGATATCCCATTCTTAGGTTTCTATCCATAATTTATAAATAATGGTTTAGGTAGGGTATTCCTAAGAGGAGTACTATGTGTGAAGATATGTGTGGGAGATGCTGAATATATTTCATGATATAAATATATTGGCTTTATATTATCCAAGGAACATAAAATATTAAAATATTTATGAATTTACTTATGAAATTTATTGAATATTAATCTAAAAATGTTTGGTATTTATGTATGAAATTCTGAAGATGTTATATCAGGTCTAAATCATCTTGTACATTATTTATCATCATGAATAATAAACTTATGTTAATTATTTACTTGTATAAGAATGTTTTTCAAGTTTAATAGTACTTTAATTTTATTTATTACCATTTTATATTTATTTATTTAATAAATCATGTTCATGAAAAACATTGTGATGACATTTGGTTTATATGTCAAAAATGACTTTGGTAGGTTGACTATTGTAAAATAGATATTTATTTGAATTATCACTACAATAATAATTAATAAATAATTTTTATTTATTAAAACAAATTATACTTAAAACCCAATAATGAATTATGATCATAAGAAATGAAATATGTTACACATACAAATGAGTAACATTTATAGTTTTCAATGATAATTATGGAAAAAGTAAGAATCATTTCACATTAGAATAATTATTTCTATATCATAAACAACATATTTTTTCATTAAATAAACTTAAATATATCATTAATGTGATATGTTTATGGAAAATAAAATCAAATAGAAAAGTAGAGGTGGTCGCCCACATGTATGCATGAATGGTGTTATCAATTTTAAATAGATGGAAATGTATGAACTTTGGTTATATGTTATATTTTCATAATTTTAAAAATCTCATTCTTATCATATATAAACGTTAAAACTGTTATAATATTGATTCACAAGACTAAGTTATGGAAAATAATTTTCATTTGTTATTATGGTGTTAGTTAACTATACACATGCATGACAGTTTCATTTCCCATTTTATTGGAGTGGTAATGAATATAAGGTATGAAATTGACATGAAAATGTATTATTATTTTAAATATACCATTCCTATTATTTTATCATGCTTGAATAATATTTGAGGGAGGTTGAAGAAGGAATAAAACTAAAACATTTAGTTAAAATATATATCTCTTCTTAATACAACCTCTATATCATTAAAATTATTCCCAATAAGGTTTCTATTATTCCCAAAATATGTCATCAATAATGGGTGAAGGGATGTGAGGAATGGATTTTGGTAGGTATGAGCTAATCCATATATCTCTTAATGATTGGATATAAGAGTACATGGGGTACCCTGTAATATGCGAGGGAAGAGAATTATTGGAATTTCAAAGTAATTAATTAATTAAGTAAATTCTCATTTGAAAAGGGATTAAAATTGATAAAAATATAAAATAGGATTATTTATAGTCAAAATCATCTCATACAATAATAATTGGAAAATTTTAGGTGATTTGTTACTCAAATGTACTTATTCTAACCCCTCGTTAACCCTTTTGACATTTAACATGATATTAAGGTTTTTTACACTATAAATTTAAAGAATGCAACAATAAAAGGATATATGGAAAATAAATTGATCATGGTAGATATTTTCAACCATATCACATTCATTATGATGGATATCAGATATTTATGATTTTTAAATTTTTTTAAAAAATATTTTTTATTATAAAATATCAATAATATCATTTGTTGAAATACAAAAATAATATAATATAATTTGTGTCTGGATCTTGTACAACATTCAGTAATGATATATATTATACGATAAATAATAAACAGTCCTAATATAGTATCACAAATAAATATATAGGTTTAAATATAATTTTATACCTTATCTTTTTGTTTAATTCCTTGTTTAACCAATTTTAACTATAACTATAGTAATTAAGTTTTCCATATTAAAGGTTTATAATTGAAATTATAAGATAAAAATTAGATCATCAATTTATAAGGGATAAAATTTTACACCATTAATCTTCCAAATTTTTCTATTTAATGTTATTATAATATTTCATTAATTTAATAAATTTTAATTAACATAAAAGATCATTTATTTCATTTTTGACTATTCACATAATTTATCATGGAATACAACATGAAAATAGTGGAATTAGAAATCAATCCTTTTAAAAAAATATACCATTTTTATTTATTTATAAAAAATTAATTATACAATTTAACTCATCAAAATAATATTACGTTTATAGTTTTTAAATTCATTTACATGATTTCTCTATTTATTACATATGAACTTTTTCAACATCGAATAAGCATTTTAAATAATAATTTTATCTCTAAAGAATAAAAATAAATTATAATTATACAAAATAATTTATATTTATAAATAACTAGATATAACCTAATATACTATTTTTATCCTTATCCCAAAATATTATAGATTTTAAAAGAAATAAATGAACAATTTTCCTTTATCTTTTACTTAAATATTATTAAAGACAAAAAAAGATAAATTCAAATATATGTTCATAATTACATATTTAAAATAATTATTGAAGATATATACTCATCCAATTAAAACATATAATCTATTTTAATGAATTTGAATCCATAATATATTATTTTTAAACTTAAATAACCCAATTTACATTTACAATGGACATACAAAATTTCTAGCATTACAATTTAATGTGACCTAAACTAAAGGGAAAATTTTAACATCTTTTGAACCACATAATTAAAAACATGGAATTAATTTTTCTTTATTCAGTTTTTATTAATTAGATAAATTAATTTAAGATTAAAAAACTAAAGACTAATTATTTTGTAGAAAAATTATTTCTTAAGTATAAATTTGATTTATAGTTAATTCAGTCATAAAATTGATTCAAATGAACTAAATAAGATTATTAAAAATATAATTGAAGAAATTTTACTTTGAAATTTTTTTAAAAGGATTTATCATTTTAAATTCTTGAACAAAAAATACAGTTTTCAATGAAAATCATTATCTTTCACTATTCATATAAAAATAATCCATTATAGAAAATTCAAATTAATTACTCCAAAATAATTTTGATATAATTATTATTGAAATGATATCCTTTAATCAATTAAAATTTCTAAACTATCTGGAATTTAATTATAACATTCACTCAAAAAATAAAAAGACCCATTTTTTAAAGAAAACTACTTTTTTAATAATAAAATTACATTACAAAAAATTTATTGATTATTTCCAATGAATTAATAAAAACATCTATACTGATTAAGAAATTGGTATATTATTTGTAATATATTTATTCCTATTTATTTTCACAAGTTCAAAAGCTAGGTTAAAACAATATCATTTTAATACTAATATATTTTATTCATTTAGGCTTAGTGATTCATGTCTTGTACTCTATCAAAACATAGTATCCTTTTAAAATCATGGGGTTTTATATTATATGTGTTAGAGTATAAGTGAAAAAATGACATCAATTCAAATGATCAATGATTATTTATAAATCCTTGGGGAGAATGGTTCCCAGTTTATTGTCATGGAATATGTTCTAGGGGTGGTTGAGATTTAATGTTTTATGGATTTTGATCAGGGTTTTTACTAATTTATTGTTGTGGTACATATATTGGAGGGTTGGGATAACATAAAATACAAGGCACCAGGCAGGGTCCAACCAAATGTAAATTGGATAGCCTAATGCGAAAATAAAAACCTTGAGTGAAAATGAAAATATATTAAGGTCATGTTTCATAGACTATTGGGTGTAGAGAATCAATTCTCCTTGCTTAAAGTGATTCCCCATTAGTGGAGAACTATCTCAATACTCAAAGGATGAAAAATAAACACATAAGAAAATATATAATTAGATACATGAAGATAAAAATTAAATTAGATATCTAGTTATCATTATAAATCAAATGATGTGGCAATTCCGCAACATATTATTTCAGGGTAAAACATATTTATAGATTTCACTAAAATACAACAGAAAATAAAGGTGAAGCTGATTTATTGAGAAAATGGGTGAATGAAACCAAATAATAAAATTCTTATAACAACGAGAAAACAGGGTATAGATTCAAATTTCCTGGTTGGAACAAAAAAGATGTTATATACATCAGTATGTATCCCAGGGAGTATGAATCAATCCATTTATTATTTTAAAAGACATTATAGTATGGTTACAATACTAAAATGATATAGGATTCCTCTTCAGTTAGGACTCATTAATCATTCTATTGATTAATAATCATATAGAATGATGTTAGCTATGTGTTTTATAGTCATTATGATCCAACCCAAACCAATAAATCTTTACAACATGAGATAATAGTGTTTATCCCAATGATTAATTCTATATGAAGAGGTTTTTGTGATATAGAATTTAATATCATGCATCCTTAAGTATAATGGATTTGTAGTTAAATATCATTCAACTAAGATTTAAGGGGATACAAGGATTATAGTCCTGCCACTATGACTAAGATCTATATAGTATAAAGTAATGTTTCTGGGAATTTTAGTGGTACTTTAGTTTAATATCATTATAATTGGTCAATGGGATTCTGTAATTTAAGGTCATACAGACTTAACCATGATTTTCCTAGTTAAAATTCATATAACATGAAATAAGATGCGCTAATTTTAATATTGTTAAACCATGAAAAATTAGTTAATATTTAACATCATGCGCTAATGAATGGAGTGTTTTTATTCTTAAATTCATGCATCTAGGACAAAATGGGATTCGTGAGATAATGATGTGCTCCCATTTCTAGTGGATTTACCTACCCATTTACATGGCGTACACCGACCATATTAAGAAAAAATATATCAAAACACCTAATGCCAAGTCAAGCATTCTCGGTGTGTGAACTAAGTAGTTAAATGAGTGCACCTAAACACTTGAGAGTGAAAAAATGGGACATATGTGTTCGAAATAAAATCAATCATTGACATCTAAAAGTGAATCAACAAAATGGTTAGTTGATCAAGGGTAACAACCATAGAATCAAATTTTTTTTACTATGTACATTGGTGCACAAGTGGTTAATTACAATGGAATTAGAATTCAATTAGGAAAATAGAGTATGTAGGTTTAGAAAATCGCAACACATAGGATATTAATAAATAGTTAGTCATAATAATCAAACATGGTTTAACATGGAATATCGCCCATGTTGGCCCACCATTGTGGTGGAAGTGCGTTACCAATATCCATAATCTAGAGAAAAGCACCTTTGTATCAACATAAAAACCATGGGAATGATTTCACCCTAAAAACAAAATACAAAATGTCTCATATATGACAAGATGAAGAAAAAAAATTAGAATATTTTATGGATGATAAAGTAAAAAACCTGATACATAACAAAACATTAAAAAAATTATAATCTCATAAACAAACCGATTCCATGACCATTACAATTTTACAATGTGAACATCAATCAAAACCCTTCGAAACAACCATAAATTGAAACAAACCAAGAGAGGACCTCAAGATACAAGAAACCCTTTACTTAAATAGTAGCTTATAAAACTAGGTTTTCATATTCCCAATGAAATTTTATGGGTATGAGTTGAACTCCTAGTAGGATACCACCAAGAATTTATTCAATTTCTCTCACCATGAAACCATCAGTCCAAGATTTCAGAAAAAATCATTATTCCTAAAATATTTCATTTGAAATCAGTCCTCATAAATCATATTTTGGGTTTTATTAAAATAATCAACATTCAAATCCATAGTAATATGGAAATAATAAACAATGACAACATAGATTGATGTATCCAAAATTAATCCACAACTCATAAGAAACACTTATGATACATTAACTAAAAAAATTGTCATCCAGAATAAACCATGACCTAATAGTCACTAACCTATGGGAATACATATATAATAAACAAAAGGAACACTACGTATGGAAAACGTGATTCATAGTGATACTGAGTCAACTGATAGTCCCTTGGTACCACAAACATAACCCCTAATGTTTACACACACACATTGATTTGCGTATTTCCATTGACCAATAAACTTAAGATGCACATGAGTAATTTGTCCTCAAAATAATAATTTAATCCATAAAAACATATTTTTCCCCAAAATTAAACAATTTTAGATCCCATGCTCAAAAACCCATTTTCATGTTAAAGCCATATTTGTTTCATTTCATCAAACATGTGAATTTCATAAAAATACTTTTAGAGAAAAGCTGTTTAAAATAATTTTCCACTCAACTAAATATAATTTTTTTAAAAAATGACCCCTAGATATCAAATCAACTTTTTTCCCAAAACAAACCCAATGAAAAAAAAGAACAAAAAAGTGTTCCGAGATAGTGAACTATTTTATAAAAACACATTCCATCCAAATAGAGGAAATATAGTCACATTCAAAAATAGTGGATATAATATAAGAAATTTATTCCTCACTATCCTAGATCTATGAAAAATCATTAACTATTTAAAAAACACACTATATGTTTCTATCATAATCCACTATAGTTATAACAAATTATGTGATAGTGATTATGATAGAATTTTTAGAGAAAAATGAGGAATCAAGATGATATTCTCATATACCATAAATATAATCATGCCAAAGGAAAGAAAATATCCTTCTTAGAGAATAAAGGAATTGTTAGGTTGAGATAATTGGATGCTAGTAAGAGATTTGGGTTCAAATAACCAAGGGTATAAAAGAAATTTCATATTTTAATGAAATAAATATTAGTGGCATTGTTACTATCCACTGTTAGAAAATAAATGCACTAAGTGGGTGGTTTCTATTTTATATTGAAATAAAAATACCACATTTACACAGGAATAACTTATTGGATAAAAAATAATACACAAGTCATGCCACCAACTATAGATCCAAACCATACCACTCAAATGATTTACATAGAAATATCATAGGGCAAATAAAATCTTTCTCAAACCATGAAAAATGAAACTCGAGCCAATAGTTTTATATTCCACACTTACCACATTGTTATTATTAACTGTGCTGAAATAATGTAACAGGCATATTTTCTAATTAATTCTGAAAATCTCAACCCATGATTATTAAACACATTTATAACCTCAAGCAAGATAAACAATATAAAATTGACCCAAACTTTAACATCCTAATATTTCCATTGATTATTATTTGTACATTATTTTTGTTCAATATAAATTTAAATGCTAGATGAATCTCATTCTTCATAAACATTGAATTTGTATAAAAAAATTCCCATTAGGAGATATTATTCATCATTTTATGGAAAAAATTTAAAATTTTATAGGAGTTATATATTTATATACATATATAGAGGAAAGACTCTAGGCTAAAAAAACCATCACTTCGATAAAGGCCAGGGGGCTCAAACCCATGATCGAATAGAGATTAGGGCACATCACCCACTGTTATACTACATGATGCCATGATTCAATATTCAATAATATTTTTTGTGTTAATATTTCATATCATAATGGAGATAATATAATAAAATTGCATACATGTTTTGAGTTTTAAATTTTTATATATACATTATTTCATAAAAATATTTTTTATTTAATTGTTAAATATATTCCTTTGACATTATTTTTATTTTCATATATTTAAACAATTGTGTCATTATTTCATATTTTATAATTTTATATTTATGTTACATATATTTTTCTATACTTATGTTTTGTTTCATAATAAATTTTATCATGGTATAAAAGAAAATTATGTGTTCAAATTCAAAAATTATATACTTATTATTTTAACTAAATGGTTTTCTTTGTATTATATAGTTTTATTTAAAAACATAATTTATAAATTTTATAAATTTTATTTTAATATATGATATTTATTTTTGAATATATAATGTAAAAAATATTTTATGATGATTGTTTTATAAATTTATTAGATTCTTCATTTTTCTATGAATAGTGAAAAATACAGGTTTTATTGAAAATATTTAATTCATTTCTAGAATTCAAAATGACCCATTTTGTTTTAAAATCATTTAAAATTCATATTATTTATATTATATTATTAATAGTCTAATAAATATCTTTATAAGGTGTTTTCTAAACTAGGTTTGATACCATAAAATAGGGGGGTTGAATCAGGGTATCACATATTAAACTAACTACCCATTTGTATTATGATTTTTCATTACACAAAATACATTTCCCTCACATTCATTTATAAATGAGTGTCATTAAAGGAAAACGTTATAATATGACACGAATGAAACTTTCTTATGTAAAAAATCCATGATAGTTTATTATTGTTACCATGTTCAGAGTACACTACCGAACCCTTCTTGTTCACTATAAACTAAAATTTTAAAGCTCATTAATATCCCAACTAATGAGTAATAACATCTCAATAAGATAATTCATACATTGATCTCTTGAAGTAATATTTTTTACACGTTATTATCTTCATATGGGAGCACTAATTTCATCTAATTGATGAATATAACCTAACCACCTAATTACTGGTCAGATCTGTCAAGTTCACATAAAATTTACATTCCCAAAACCATTATCACATTTAGAAAATGTTTCAAATCATTGAAGAAACTTTTCAGTATCTAGAAACCCCAAAAATTTCATGATTCTATCTAATATTTCTTGATGATTTTCTAATTAGATTAATCTAATATATTTCTTTATAGAATTAGTGTTCTTATGAAACCGTCATGCGAGAAAATTCTTGGTGAAACACTTTTGTTAATTCCTATCCTTTTGATATTTTTTAACACTTCTTATACACAAAGGAAGGTGTAGTCACTAATTTATATAATATTCCTCCCCTCTAAAATAATCCACTTCACCACTTCATTTTCATGAAACATGGTATTCCATTCATGAAACTCTCTCCCTTAAGGAAACATTATGGGGAATTTTTATTAGTCACAAAACATTCCTTCTTTCAGGAAACATTCATGTGGATATTTGTAATCATGAAACATCCTTAAATTAACAAAATATTCTTTCCCAAATCAAAAATCATTCATGAAGCAACATATCTTTAAAAAAATCATTCATTTTTTCATATTTTCATAATTCATTATTTAAAATCATACATTCCAAAAAAAATCCCTTCCTCAAAATTTATACCCTAATTTTTTTAAATCATGTGAAAACAAAGCCACCTTATACACAACATATTTTTTATGGTTTCCTTCCATTTTTCTGGAGTTTTTTTAAAATAACATGTCAAAAATCATATTGGAGCATCAAAGTTGATCTTTTTGAACTACTTTTTCAACAAATAAATTCAACCCAGAGACATTGTAAACTCATCATGAAGTAATATTTTTTTAAAAATAACCCCCTTTTAGGTTAATTTAAAATAAATCACCATTTTAATAAATATTTTAATATTATATCTCTACCTTATTGATGTAATCTTTCACTCCCACATTTATAACCATAAATAATATCACGAGACTCCAGATAGAGATCAAATATTTAATCATAAATACTATAATACTAAATGATACATTCTTGTTATAAGAAACAAGAGTGTCATTCAGTGTTCAGCAATTAATAATTCCATTAACAAAATTAATAATGGAAACCACTTTCATCGTGAACCCCATCTATCATTATATATAATATTTGAAGTACCATATTCAATGTTTCCACATTTTAACCATCCCTTATATCACTGCTCCTCAAATTAACATCTCCTCTAATCTTGATCATGAACATCTCTCCCCCTTCATTGATGATCCCAAATGTAAATTAATTGAGGTTTGAAAAATGATCCCAATTATCAGATTCCCAAATTAAATGATTTCATCTATACAGGTAATGGTTGTTGGATGTGGTGTGTCAAAACATGACATTTGGATATCATTGATTCACACCATGACTTTTGTCCCATGTCAAGTCTTATTGGATTCTTGTGCATGATATACATATCTTAGGTGATCTCCACCCTGAAATATGTCATTTTTAGAGGGGTATGGGTAGTGAGACACCTTGGTGGGTAGTGTCCCAAATGAATAAAAAAAATTAAATAGTGAAAAATGTGAAAAATATTTGGAGGGAGGGTCCCAAACCCGAGAAAATAGATCCTAAAATTTGTAATAGAGTATGTAGGGAGCCTCTAATTTTCAGGTAAATCACTGAGGTGGGTGTTTTTGGAGTCCCAAAATAAATTCAGTGTAGCCATATGGGTCAAGAATGCTATTTGTAGTGTTTCGTAGAATTACATATTGTTTTCATTCCCTAGCATCAATTCCCTTTTCCTACATTGGGTATTAGAGTGTTCTTGGAAATATTTTATTTGTCACAAGTGATCCTCTCCATATAATTATACCCTCTCATAGAGGGTGTACAGTGAGACCTATTGGAGGAAAAATACGTGCGTGAGGGACCCAAAGAAGAAAATATTTTGATATATGGTCCAACATCCAAATGTAAATCCTACAAAAGGAATTTTATACTTTAATTTGGTATAAAAACATCTTAATACTTAACAGTATTATTTGGGAAGAAAATTCCATCGAGTTATTTGGGATTGATATCATCTTATGTAATGTAGATAATCTGAGTGGAATTTTATAAAATTTATTACATATTTTTAATTATAATAATGAATATTAATTAATATAGTTGACTTTACCTTTGGTTGTAATTAATATTAAAATTTAAAAAATTATGTTACCGTGGTTAATGTTTGAAAAAGATTACCAGGGGATAAACTTATGTGATAATAGTTAAAATAAAATAGAAACTTTTTTAAATTATATTGGCTAGAAAATTACAACCTCATATCATCTCATCATATAGAATGATCCATTTTGGTCCTTTTTTTAGTTAGATGTTAAAATATTTAAATATTTATATAAATTCTATGTGTGTCCTCACCCCAACATAAATAAACCCCCTCACACTTTCATCCAAAATTAAAATGCATTTAGGTTTGGAAAATCCATAATAAAATAACCACATTAAATAATTACCCAAACCTAAGAGGCCAATTTGTATATCTTAAAATCCACCTATGATAGATTTATTTATAAAAATCTATATTTTTTTGAATAAGATGTATAGTTTTTAACCAATAATTTATCTTTTATTTATTTCCTACCTTATTCTTATATTACTCAACCATGATGAAATAATAAAAATGTGTGTTAAGTATGATTGGATTTTTATTATTTTAATGTCATAACTAATATCCAGCTCCTTATTCCATCAAATGTGAAATGAAACCACCAGTCTTATATACAGTGGAATACCACCTCACGAAATGATGTTTTGTTTTTCCATCACTGCTTCTCACAGATGATTATAATGATGGATTTAATGTATTTATATGATATTGATGACATATTTAAAATTTTATAAATATAATATATTATCTATTTTCATAAATGTTCATCTATTTAAAAATGATGTCATTGTTTGTATGTACATATAGATTATGATATCACTAAAGCGATGTGATTTATTTATCATTACTGTATAACATGCATAGTATATGTAAAATTATTTAAAGTTTTAATATTATATTTAATATATAATCATAAATATATATATAATAAAACCTTACTTCTTTCTATTTTGTTTGTAGAAAAATGTAAATACTACTCATGTGTACATACATCTTACCGTCTCCATATTAGTGACATAGATTATTTTTAATAAAAATCATTAATTGTTGGTTATAAATTGAAATATAATTTATAAAAATGATAAATCTGTATATTTTAATATTATGAAGATTATGGAACAATGACCCATGTTTCCACAGTTAACACATGAAATCCATTTTGAAATTTTTTATCGAATATCATCCAAACACCCGACTTAGACTAAAAAACTATGAAAATAAATATTTCAGCGTAATAAATAAAATAAATGTATTTATTATAATGTAATGAAAAAATAAAAAGTTATTAACCTAATTAATAATTAAAATTAAATTATTATATTGTTGTTAAATAACAACATGGAATGGTTGGTCTTGAGGTAAGGGATTTCATCTCAATTTCCCTTCATTGTGGCATGTTTTACGGTTATGAACCAAATTTCATTTTTATAGTGTATATAATAATCCTTTTAAATTCTATATAATTGATCATTTATACTTCAACGTATTTTATATTAGAAATCATATAACATAAATCAAAATTATTTCATAATAATGTTACAAAGTGATAAGGCTTTTCATAACGCTATTTCTTTTCATTATGATTTTCTTTTATGACATTTACTATGTTCTTCCATGATTTACTATAAAATTACCTATGATTATATCATGATTCATTTACACTTATTTTATATGGTTATAAAATTATTACACTTAATCTTGTCATTTTTTAATTCTAACATCAATAATACGATCATCATAAGGATTCCCAAAATCAATACTGTTTTATTGAGAATTTTTTAATTGTATAAATCTATTTATATTTATAGGTTTTATATTATTAAACATAAAATTTTATATCATTGATATATTTATATTCATTTATTCTCATTAATTTTATGGTTCTTAAGAATCCAATGATAACAAAACAGTAAGGATTTTTATAATAAAATATAATTTTACTTTTGGGTATTCTATGTTCCATGTTATTTAGGGAGGGATCATATTCTATAATTTTCCTAAACCACATCAGTTTTGTTTTACGTTTTTTATGAGTGTCTTTTACATGTTTAATATCCATTTCTTAAATTATTGGTTAAAGAAATATCATGAAATTATTTTATGAGATAATAGTCTGGTTTCTTTCTTTTAAAGAGAATCATTCTCTTTCATATCCATGTTTTCCAAAATGATTTCCAGAAGGACCATATTTACACATAAATTATTTATTATATTCATTTTAAATTATCTTTCACTTTATTTATATTGTTTTTAATAAATAAATATTTTAACATTTTACAAAAGGAAAATTCAAACATTCTTTACCAAAGTGTGAAATAAATGTTTTATTTCAAAATATATGACATAACCACTTTGTTATTAAATAATGAATATTTTTTATTTGAAGATTACATTGAAATGTTTTATGGTTATTTTCATTGAAATTAATATTCCTAGTATTCTAACAAAATTAGTTTTTAATAGTGATTTTCAATGTTGAAGGTGTATTTTCATCAAGAATGTTTTATTAGAATTTCTATTCATCAATAACGTCAACACTTGATGTTACATATGTTGCTAAAGGTATATCTATTAATAATAAAAACATTATAATTTCTCTATATAGATTATTATTTTTTCAAATATATTTATATGGAACTCATTTCTTTTATATGGGTTATTGAATTTATGAAATAAACAATGGTAGTTTCTATAAGGATTATAAAGAAATTAAATTTCTATAAACATTATGAATGTGATAGATCTTTTATATTGATTATGATGATTTCTGGTTCCAAAATAAACCAATGATGGTTTTTTTCTTTGTAAACCATGTATTTTTTATCATGATGTATATTTCCAATGCATTAGTTAACGAGAGGATGTTATCCAGTTATAGGTTTCTCCTAAGTTAATATTTCAATTTACACATTATTCTATTCCATTTTTAATATTGGTTGTAATAATAATATGTAAATAATGTTTCATGATACCAAAACTTTTTCTATATTCGTTATATGAGTTTGTAATGCAAAATTATTGTTTACATGATGATTGTGATTGTTGAATTTTATGAATCTTATCCTCTATTTAATATTTCTTCAATGTATCTTGATTTATGATCCATTTTTAATGTATTATATTTCTATTATGTTATTCTCAAGTAATTTTATTATATCATCATACCATTATTTACATCTAATTCTCACTAATGAAATTCAATTTGTAATTATTATATTAACCCTTACATAGAATTTGATCTCACCCCTTTTATGTCTTATTTTTTCCCGGGTCATTAAAAATGATGACAAATTAATGAATTCTAGAAATATTTCTTGTGTAAATATTTATATTAGAGATATTTAATGCTTACTTCTAAAAATAAAAAGCCAGTGATAATGGAAAAAAACTAACATGAAGACTTTGTTATTTTTATGTAAGATTTTTTACTAATTTTTTGAATAACTAAACCTACAAGGTCCTTCGGTATATAATTGAAAAAATATTTCATTTTTAATTTTTATGTTTTGGATTGAAGAAATTGGGTCATGATTAATTGTAAGAAATTTATAAATGTATATATTTTGTTTTTAGCACCAGATCGATGAGTGTACGTTCAGGTCTATTATAGTTGGTATCAATGTAATGTTTTAGATAATATTTATGGATTATGGTATTTTCATGTGAGGTTATATTAAGGGTTTTGTAGTCCATAATGAGTTTATAATTTTATGGTTTATCTTTTGTTCAATAGCCAAGAAACCCACTTTTTATATGTTATGGGATTTTGTATGGAATAATTATATTTTTTTATTTATTTTATTATGTTAAGGTACAATTATCCATTAGTAATATGATGTGGTTTAACATGAAGGATTATTTTGGAAGAATGATATTACATTATTCAGTATGTGTGCTTAAATTTATGAGAGACCATTTGAGGATAAAACATTCTTTAATATAGAGTTTATTGATGTTAATTGGGAAATGTGGTTATTTATATATAGAATGTTATATGTTGAAACATTTGTGATATTACTGAATTTTAGATATTAATATATTATTTCATAATATGAATGTAATACATGTTCTCTAATCCCATTACCTGTGCCATCAGACATTTCTAGGAGAGGTTGTGTCAATGTAACATAGTTTGGAGTCATGGGAATATGAAAATACCTTCCCTGTATTATATTGTAATAGAATCCTATGTTGGAATAATATGGAATATAAGACTCATAACCCATGAAAAGAAATTATTTTCACATAAGGAAAATAAATTTAATTACATGAGTTATATAGTTCTCCTCACACTTGGAATCATATATTCATCTCATTAGGTATTCTAGGCCCTTCACATGGGTCATCTAATACTATTACACGATGAAAATTATACAAATTTCAAAGGTAATACCATGTTTACAAAATGAGTAAGGGTTGAATCATATGGTTGAGAAGTAAGGGGATAATGGGGATAATCCTATTCCTATCAAATAAGGATCTTATTCTTATCCCATAAGTAATTTCATGAACTCCACAAGATGAATCTGATATCCATCACACATAGAATGACTATTTATCATGCTATTATTGTGGATGTCAATGAGTCTATATTATCACACAACATCATTTTGTATTTTTTATATAAGGAATATATTACTTGATCCATGAAGTGAACTAGGAACATAATATAGGATATCTTATCCTTTAAACATAAGAAATGCGATATTGATGACCTAAGGGCTTATCACAGGAGTGATCCGGGTTGATCAATAATCATTAAATGGGATTCTTATTATTATTAAACAAGATGGAATCTGATATGCATGTGATATGGGGATAGTTTCATGATAAAATCCTTATGGTAAGGATATTAACAAACATACAATCATCATGTGCGAGTAATAAAATGTTAAGATATAGTCGGGATGTTTTCTCGTTGTTTTGCATTGAGTTTTGATTAAATCTGTTCAGAGTGTTGTGGATATAATTCTCTGGTTTGTTAAGAGGATTAGTATATTCTAACAATTGGTGTCTCCAAATAGATACTTCATCAAAATAGGTTGTTAAATAGTTATAAGGTCTATATTGAACATTATATAGGTTTTCTATGTATAAAATAAGGAAAATAGAATCCAAACTCTTATATTTATGGTTTTACATTTTAGGGATGTGTGGTAGATCTGATCCATGTAGTTTAACATCATGTAATAATGGTATTTTTATCTATAAATATATTAAATCTTGGTAATGAGGGAGGCCTATACATTTTCAAACACAACTACTTCTTGTAAGGGGGAAGGATATGTGGTGGGGCTTACGCATTGGCTTTCCTACTTGACCACTGCTTTGGGAAAAAATCATGGATACTACCCAATCCATGCAAGGTGAAAATATGAAAGTAATGTGAGAACCTATATATAGGAGTAAAAAACCTCAGATAATGCCTGAATCAGGTTTGGTGTGAAGGGATTAAGTTCAAAATGAGCCCAATATTGGTTTGAATATGATATTTTCATGAGTATTCATAGTTCATGTTATTGTGGTCCGCATGTTCCCCCAACATCCATAATGATATGTCTGGTGGAAAGAATCATCAAATGAGGGACCATAATATAGGGTCCAATCAAGTTGGGTGTTGGATGAAGTATGATGTTTCATAAGACTTATTCCTATAGAAAAAATTATTTTCATGAAGAAGTGTGTTAAGGGTTTAATCCAACGTGGGTTTTCTATAGAGCATTGAGATATACATGACATGGGCCTCTATCATGATTTTTGTTATTCATGAGAGGTATTATCATGAAATCAACTCCAAAAAATTCAATGAATTGAAGGATTTGTGTGATTTAATTTAGAAATGATTTTTACCTATCAACATCCATGGATATCAATGATGATTCACGAAGTAGAAGAGTCTTATTTTTGTGATCCTAGTAAATTGGCTTGGAATTATAATTATTTAATTCTTAAAATTTAGATCTTCTTGTTTATTTATATGCCTCAAGATTTTGGTAGGTGGGATTTCATGGTAGTCTTGTATGATCGTACAAGTCAAGAGTTTTGTGATGCAATTACTTTTATTTCATCTGACACTATACAAATACACAAAAAGTATTGTTGTATGACACATTTTGTTAAATAATTTATAAACATTGATTTTTGTGAGTATTATAAATTCTCTCTAAAATGGCCATTTATTTTCAAAACAATTTCAATTACAGTAGATATTATCATGGAATCATGCTTCGTTTAATTATTTTTGAGGTAAGAATACTTTGTCTTCTCATTTCATGATCCCCATTGATCAAACTATATACAATAATTAAGTTGTGGATTATTATATAATAGGTATGAATCAATTTAATTATTCATACTTTATATCTTGCATAACTATTAATGATAGATCTAGAATTCAAATGTGTTTATTTCTCTTGAAAACTCATTTGATTAAGGGAAAAAATCCAAAAGTGGTATTATAGCATTATTGATCAATAGGAAATCATGTTTCTATTTATTGTTTAGTTATTAACATATGTATAGTAACTAAGTAGATCATTCTAAATAAAATTATGTTATTTGATAACATGTTGTTTTGTTCTCCTACTTGAGACTATTTTATGTCTTAACATTATATCAAGAGAGATTCTGATGTTATAATTATGAGTTAACGGACCCTGTATTGGAACTTGTAATTATGATTTATGAAAATGTTATATATGGTGAGAGACCTTGAAAAGAAGGTATTCAATAATTTATTCTAATTAGATTCTATCAAATTATGTTTATTTTATAACATAATTTGTGAGGTTCTTTGACATTACGTTATGCTGATAATGTAATATTGGGTTTTTTGAACACCTTACATTATATAATAAAATATCATGCATCTCAAACAATTGAAATATAGTATAATAAATTTATTAATTTACATTACATTATGGAATTACATTTTGGGAGGATATTGTATGGAGAATACCATATTGACAATACACTAAGAATTAAGGTATTCTCAAGTGATTCTATGAAATTCATGGATAAAATTATTGAAATTTAATATTTTGTCTTATTTTTTATATAGCTTATAAATTTTTTATATATGATAAATATTATTGATATAAAATAGAATATTTTCATGTATATGTTAAATATAAAAAGTTCATATTTTCATAACTATTTTTTGAAAATCATGAAAGAGTTTAATTAATTGTTTATTACTTTAGAATAATCATTTATATAAAAAAATTAAAAATAAATAGGGTGTAAACTAAATTTATAAGATTAATTGATTATCGTATATTTTTATTATATTTCATTCTTTCTATGTAAAAAATCATAGGAATTAATTTTTCTAACTTGATATTAGTTGTTAATTAAATTTATTTGATTGATTTTATATACTAGATATAGTTTTTGGATATTAAATTTTAAAATTATTAAGAAATTGGTTCTCTATTGAGTATTGAATCCTTTGGTAGAGGGAACTTGGGTTGGATTTTCCACCATCTGAGAGGTTTGTCCCTTTTTCTAGAAAGGTGTTGGTTAGATATTTGTGTATCTTGGATTATACATATACAGATTTTCAATCATATATAATTACAATACTTTACAAGAAGAGTTCATATAAATTATTCAAAGCATTCATTTGGATATATATTAATATGTTTAGCTTATATATTTTTGTGAGTTACCTAAGTTGAAGGTTCTATAAGGGGTTACGTATTAATGTGTTATTAGTGAATTATTTTTTTATGATGGAATATGGATCCAAAATAATAATAATTATAATAATGCATCCATTATAGAATACAAATTTTTATAATATAGATTACATGAGATTCAATAAATATGTATTTGATATTTGTATGATGAGTATTAATTTGATGAGAATTTAAAAAACCTCTAACAAACTATATATAGGATTCCATCCAAAAGAATATTTTCAACACATCATTCATCTTACATAGTTTTCTTGGTAAATTTGGGTTCCCTTGGAATATCATTTTTAAGGAAATCATGTAATTGGATACCACAGTTTGATTATGTACCCCTATATATAATTTAATTTAGGTTACACAAGCTATGATAGGTTAATAGGATATGGTTATCAGAGGAGTATAGTGGAGTGATTCCATTATATTATTTTGTATAAATTATTTTTCGGCTCAACTATCTAAGAGTCCTTAATATTACTATTGGGTATATTCATTTACTAAATAACTATGTGAAAAGATAAATGATAATGTGAAACAAAACATAGTGAAAAATTGATCTTTCCTTTATAAATGGATATGATTTATATGTTCATCATTTTTATTGGATGTAATTTCATTACATGTCCTTGATAAAATTATATAAAACATTATGTTCACTCATAGATGTATCTTTGTTATAGGTTATAGTATACTTCAGGATATCCATATTGTGATATCTTATTAGTACATCCTATAAAAATTTTCAATATCAGTTTCTATAGTTTGATATGATTTCTCAAGTGGAAAGCATTCATGAAATATGAATTTGAATGTTTTAAAAACAAACTTCACTTACTATATTTCTTGGTTATTAGATACCAAGTGTGTATCAATAATTTGTATGGATAAACACACAATATACAAATTATTGGAATTGATGAAGGTATAAATTGATCTTTATATATGAAATATAGGAATATTTTCTTCACAGAATGTCAGTATGTGAGATCTAAATCAACAAAATAGATTAGTCTTAAAATTTATGAACTTTTATAGTGCTCCTTCCCTAAAATGATTTTCTATTTTTTTATCTTTTTTAGTGAAGATGAGATTACCATTTATTATTTATTTCATGTGTTTTTCTATATATATAAAAATTGGTATATGTCATTGAGAATATTGTTAACTATTTATACATTCTATATATAGATTACCACATCAATAACTTTTAGAATAAGAAGGTTATGATTGAATTTAATCTCTCCTATGATTGGGATTGTCACCCAGAACATATTAATAAAAAAATTATTTTAAAACCCCACATCGAATTTTTATTTTCAACGTTTTATATTGAACATTTTTAATCATGATAATAATTTTTATTAGTAAATATGAACAATAAAACATTTAGTGGTAAGGTGAAATGACTGGTGTACTCATAGATTTTAATTATTGTGATGTATGAGTACAAATGAGAATAAAACTAGGTAGGTGGTTTCAGTACATCATTTTCTTTTACTAATGACTTTAATTAATTTTGTTATGTGTTTTTAATGATACAAAATTATGAAACATATGAATAATTAAAATAGAATCATTAAAATGTACCGAATTTTTTAGGAATTTGTATTAGAATTCACATATTAGATCGAGGTGGTAAATACATGATCCACAAATTCACTAACAATCTTCAATAATATGGACTTTTCATATAACAGTGTCCTAATAGAACACAATAGTGGAATGGAATGCCTATTTGGATGAATTATAATTTTTTTGAAATGAATCATTTGATAATGAGTTGGTGCGACATTCTTATTTAATTTTAGAGTTATTATCTTGAGATAGCTTCATTCATATTTAACTGCTTTCCACTTAATTCTTTAATACAACTCCATTTAATATATGAACTAGAAACATTCCCAGCATATATGTTATATAGATTTTATGTTTTTAACCCATCATATAATGATTAAATTATTATAATATTATCACTAAATAAGAAATATTATTATTTGTTTGTTATCCTAAAAAAACTATGGGATATTATTTCTCTAATATTAATGAACAAAATTTGTTTATTTTTTAATCTAGAATATTTTTTTAAAATAAATTTATATATAACAATTATTTTTTGGAGGAAAGTGGAATGTAGATAATTTTAATACTATCAAATTAAAAGTGTTCCTAAGATAGTGGTTGATCCGGTTCCAAAAAGCATTTTTAAATTCGAACATAAAAAATTTATACAAAAAAAAAAAGTTATAGAAAGATTAACCAGGATCAAGATAGATTGATTTTTTAAATGATAATGAGTTAACATTTATAGGAGAAGAAGTTACAATTTGAAAGGACATCATTGAGATATTGAATTATAGAAAATAGACAAAGGCTATAGAATCTAAAATAGACTACTTATAGAGACCCATCCCATGCATGCCCAGAGATGGTGTCATGCGACCATTACATTGGCATAAGATAAAAGTGAATAGTTTCCCAAATAACAAAGAAATTTAGTTGTATAGGTAAACTAGATAAATGCGTATGTATTATTTTGTAAATAAATATAATAATTACAACATAAGTTTTGTTTCTTTTGATGATAATAACTTATTCCATCTAGTTTATACTAACATATGTTTTTTAGAACAAACTTTAGTGAATCCTAAGCAGAGGAAAAATAATATCAGTGAGCTCAAATTATCAGTAAGAGTTATGAATAGAGGATGAAATATTGAATCAATGAGAATGATAATTATGACTTGGTAATAAATAAATACATATTTCAGGTAATCAATAAACTATAAATATAGTGCATTAGCAATATAACAGGGTAAATAACTAAATTTTTTTCATTCAAATAACTAGATAAGGTAAAATAAATATTGAAATGTATGAAAATAAAAACACATTCCATTTAACCAATGATCTTAGAGTGAAAGGTATTTATAGAAATATCAATGAGTACTTTCATAGATAAATAATAAATGAATCTAAATGAGGTAAATGCTAAATTATTGGACGTTATGTTTGAGTCACAAGAAAACATGTACCATCAAGACATTTCATAAGACGATTAAAAACTGAAAATAGAAACATTTTTAATTTACACCAATAATTTGTTTCCTAAGAACCTCTAAATTAAATGAGGGGATATATAATGTCAAGGGCCTACCCTTAAATAATATTCCTAGTTAATAAAAATAAGTAAATTTCCCTATAAAATTTCTATATTGAATAATGAATCCATATTTTTCATTGTTTTCACATTTAAGAAAATAACTATAAAAGTAAAAACTATATGTAAGAATGGTATGCAGTTTATTAAATAAACATATCCAAGATAAATCATATGGATAATTTTCAGAAATTTAGGGTATAATGATCATATGAAAAATGAATTTTTCAAGGGGACTAAAAGGAATCATAGATTTTAATATCAATAATATCCTTTCCTAAATCAATCATAAACCATCTGGGGGAAGAATAAAGTTGGTATCAATACATGAAATCCCATGTAGAATTAGAATATACAGTTTGGGTTATTTATGAATAGAGATACTATAAAAATATCTTTAAAGAACTTTATTGGTGTAAATATCCTAATTTTAAAAACATATTTAAGAAAAATCACTTATGAAAACATTTTATTTAAAAATTATCCTTATAAAATTGTAATGTATGATTCAGGTAAATTATGGTGAGTAAATTTCTACAGGTCATACAAGGTAAAAATAACTCTCCTTTTTCATCGTTAAATGGTTAGAAAACCGCCTTGTTCAGAAAGCGACAATAATATTTTTCTAAAAACATTTGTAAAATAAAACATGGTAATAATGAATTTAGTAAAACCAATTTTTAATGGTAAAAACATTTTTTAATTTTTTTAGAAAACCATGTTTTTATAAGAAAACATGTTCTCTAACTAAAAAGATAAATAACATCGAGTTTTCTTAAAAAATTAAAAACATTTTTAGTAACAAAGAGTGGAAAAAAGTACTATTACTTTTTAAAGGTCATGTATTATAAGGGGATATGAAAATTAATGGGTTTTTTATACAATGATAAAATATTTTCCTCTAATGTAAATTCAAGTAGAAACAATCCGGAAAAAATGATATTGTATATTAAACACATAAAATGGTTATAATGTTGACGTGAGAATGAATCAGTGAGTATATTATGTGTGTCAAATGTAAATCCATGTAAAAAAGTCTAAATAAATAAATTGATAGTTAAAATTTATTTCACATGTATTCTTATAATATTAGCTACAATGAGGAAGGGATATAAACTAATAAAAAGATATTGTATTGTGAATTTTCTTTACACTTGGTTACTTTTAACTGAAATCCCTTTAGAAGAGATCATTCAAATTGAAACAAATAATACCATGAAGAATGAATGAATCATGATATTACATGTAAATGCGTTATTATGTTAACCATATTTATAAAATTTTGTGAAATGGGTAAAGTGATTACTTCAAGAAAAAGTTAATGACAACAATAGGAAGTGATATTTCAAATATAATCCTTAAGAAATTTTTTGAATAAAATAATCTTTAAACATTCCAAAGTGTCCCGTAGCACTTTGAAACATTTGAATCATAATACCCATAAAATAATAACATTAAATGAAATATATAATATCATGAGAATAAGTATATTCATGATATTACCCATAAAATGGAATTAGATACACTATATAAAATAAATTGGGTGCATAATAACAAAAAATCCTCAGTGGAATGTAAATTGAGACGAAAACCCTTATATGGAATTTACTTTTTGGTGAACATAATTTTAAAACATATATAATGGATTTAATAATGTCATTAAATTATTCTATAACCATAATAATTTTTATAAACATCATGTATGATTTTATTTTAATATCTTATTACTGGTTTGTTAACAATCATTCATTATTTTCATTATTTTATGAGTTAATAGTTTAAACATTACAGTATGTTTTGTCCCTTAATTTTTTTTTATTATGTAGGTCATGACTTCATCATCTACCAGAAATAAAACATTATTTAATTATAATATGTATTCAGAATATATGTATTAATAATGATCTATAATATTTGGAGATAAGAAATTGAATGCACCGTTCGGGGAGAAGGTAGGTCGTATGTACGCATGAACGTTACATTGATTTATTTTTCATATTAAAATAATTAAAATAAATTTATAATTATTTATATTATAAATTCAGTATCATACCTATGCCATATATGTTACATAAGTTTATTAAAAGCATATTTTATACGTTCCATGTATTGTGTGAATGAATCACATCACTTTGAGGGGGAGGTAGTTTACACTTCCAAAAATGATGTTATTGTATTCCCAAAAGATGGAAATTATAAATTAAGGTTATATATAAAAATTAATAAATGTAGTTTCCATCATAATTACTATCCCTGACAGGTGGTAAAGGAAAAATGAACTGTCATCGTTCCGAGAGGCTGTTGTTCGCCATACAAGAACAATAGGTTTGTTACCCATTAAGTGGATGTGATTATAAGTGTACGTATAAAACATCCCATAAAACATATTATTATATTTAGGATACTTATATTTTTATATTATCATGTAATAAGGATAATTTAAACAGTTGATAAGGGAAATAAAACTAATGAGCTTGAGGAAGGATGTTAAATCTTCTTCAGGTAACACCTTTTTGTATACACTAAAGGGAATCCTTGGATGTATTTATGCCCAAGGGGAGGCTTTTAGGATTATGTTAGTGATGTTGAAAACATATTTTTTTAGATATTGTTCAAGCAAAATTTTCTTGAGAGGTCTGAGGAAATGTGAGGGGTGGGTGTTTTTTTATAGTGGGGGAGGAGTGACACTCATGTAAATTTTTGTAAAGGGAATTCCACACATATATTTCACATTTATAGTGGATCAAATAATGTTAAAACGTATATCCAAGATAGGAGAGTGTATATATATATATACATCCATTATAATTTGAATAAGTTTCTAGGGCATTTTGGCCAATATGTTCAGGGTTTATTCCCTTTTTAAGCTAATTTTTCTCTTAATCGTTGTAATTAATTATTATTAATTTAACTATGATTTTGGTTAAAAATAAAATGAATTTATTATAAATTATTAATTATAATGATTCTAAATATGGAATAAATTTTCAAATTCAAAATTACAAAATTTAAAGAAATCAATTTAAATTTAATCCCTCAAATAAAACAATAATGATAATTTATAAAGTTAAAACCTTCAAATGTTTTTTTTTTTGATTTTATTTCAAATTTCAAATTTAAATTGATTTAATTGAAATAAAATGTATTAATTGATACAAAATTGATCTAATTAAACTTTAAAAACAATAAAAATTATAATTTAACCTTATAAATAAATTAGATGCAAAATAGTATGGAGACAAAAATTTGGTATTTTTCAATATTTATCAACAAAATGAAGTTTCATATACAAATAATAAAACATCACCCTTGTATAATTTTAATGATACTCTTTCAAAGAATAATTTTTTTACTTATAATATTTATTAAATTTCCATAAATTGGATTTAAATTAGATTCTCTATAAAAAAGTGATAAAATATTCCTTATAAAAATGTTGATTTGTATGAGAAATATTAGTTTTTTTCTAATTTTATTCAAATAAAATAAATTTGATGAATATGTAAAAAAATTTATTGAATGTATATTATATATATTTAATTAATATCACTCAATAAATATCATTAATTTTATTTATTTGGATAAAAATACTTTGTGAGCATAAAAATAGTTTTTTTATAAAAACATCCCCTTTTTATTCAATTGGTTCTGATATTTATTTATAATTAATTTATAACTAAAGAATTAATTTTATATTTGCGTAAACCATATATTTTAAAAAGATAGTTAATATTATTCACAATTATAATTTAACGGGAATGTTACATCTTATTATATTAAATAATAATATTTTAATAATGTATTCTTGTTTGGTAAAACATGGTTTTGCATGTAACGCAAGCTATCGAAGAAACTTTTTATTACATGTTAGGAAATATAATATAGTTTTTACATGCATTTTAACCTATATGATAGAGTTAATTTATATTAAATAGTAACTATATTGCAATGTATCAAGACATTATATTATGTTACACACTTTTGGTTTTGTGTCAAACACACTATAGAATTAAAGTTACTCTTTTTAGAATTTTTGTCATGTTATGTTCCCCCAACCTTAATTAAATTGAATCCTCTCAATTTAAAATACATCTTGGTAATATATTGTTTGATATTTTTTATTTTTAAATCCCACATTGTAAAAATTGTTAATAAAAAATTTTCTGTAAGAGAGAGAATGAGAAGTTCAAAGGTCACATGGACTAACTTTTAAATAGGTCTCCAAGTAATATTTTTGTTTTGGAATGTAGAGATATGTACATAGAGGAAGAGCATAAATATTTATAGGGTGTGATTGAGGTCAAAAATCCCAATATAGTTAATTATCAATGGAATGTTTAGGGCCTCAAATCCATAAATATGTGATTATTTAGAATACCATCGGTTCATAAGAATTTAAGGTATTTAGAGAAAATTTTATTTGTTATTTTACTATAGTTGATTAATTAATTTAATGTCCAATAAAATAAGTAAATATACTTACAACACATTTTTCAATGAAAACAATTTCATCCCTTGGTTGTGTATTAATAAATTTCTAATTTGTACATTACATTATGAAATGGATATTAAAAATTCACTTTGACACCAGAAGTTGTACAATATAATCGTAATGGATCTTATGGCCTATAAAAGATTGAAAATATAAATATTTGTCTCTAAATATTCGACAAATTAAATATGTTTCAAACCTTAATCTATAAACCAACAAGGTAACACTATATGTTCATCATTTATATCTATTTATCAAATGGTCTAACTAAAAAAATGAGACATTGACCAAGACACTGTGTAAGCTACTGGTTCGCGCATAACCCTTTTTGTCCTTCAGTCATGGGTCCAGGCCCTTAGGCCCTGCTTGAATTGATGGGTTGTCACACGACATACTATTTTTCCTTTTCTAAAAATACATTGATATAAATTAAAAAATATATAATAGACCTCCACGAAATTTAATCATTAAATAGAATGCAGTTTTAAATGAAACCCTAATATATAAATAATTCATCCATTTATTTCTACATAGGTATTTCCTTTGTCTAGATTTTATCAATAATATCGTTAATAGGATTTCAAAATAATTACATATTATCTTATGTCTAAAATACATTTGGTTTATCCTAGGCCATTTATTGTCATTATCTATTCAAATCCTTCATAATAAATTTTATAGGAAATTTTAATTCTATTATGTGTATCCCCTAGGAGTGTCAAACGAGGTGCGTAGTAAGGCCCATTGTCATGTATCGAGTTATGTTAAGTCACGCCTGATGCACCTTGTTATTTTTTTTACTCTTAGGTACATCTATATGATAACCATTTTCACTTGTAGTATCCAAAGTGGTTTCTATTTCTAAGAATACCCCCATAATCTCTACCTTATTTAAATTTTACGATGTTCTTATATAATAATCCTAAAATTCTACCATAGAGTTATGATCTCTAATCTATGTATTCCTACATCTAGTTCCCAAGGTTACTAATAAACATTATCTGATAACAACTATAGTGACCCGACCACATGAATCCTAGAGCTGGTGTCATGCAATCATTACATTAAGATGAGGTACAATAAAATCGCATCCCAAGGGACCGAAAAAATTTTTAGTTTTGGTAAACCTTATAAATACATAATTATTTTTTAAAAAAATACATGAATTACAACAGAATATATTTTCATTTGAGGATAATAACATAATCTATATAGCATATCCTTGCATATATTTCATAGTAGACAGTTCAGTAAATCCTTGGGAAATGAATCATAATAATGGGGTGCTCAAATGCTCAGTCATAGTAATGTATAGAATAAGAGATAATTAATAGAAGATAATAGTAATTACGAAATGATATTAACTAATGAAACAAGGCATGTAATCAATAAATTAAAAATGAAGTGCATAAACAATATTGAATGGTAAATAACTACAAACACATGCCATTTAAATTACTATATAAGGAAAAATAAATATGTCATTGTAAGAATCCAAAAACACATTCCATTCAATCATTGAAATAAGAGTAAGATACATCCATAGATATGTTGATACAAAATCCCTTGGATAAATAATAATTGAATCTAAATGTCGAAAATGACTAATTGTTGGAGGTTATGTCTAAGGCACGTGAAAACCTATACCGTCAGGTCCTTTCACAAGATTGTTTAAACTACAGGTAGAAACCTAACTAATTTGTGTAACTAATTTTTATCATTATAACATATTGACACATCGAGGGTCTATATAATGGTAGGTACCTACCCTCTATTTCCATTCCAAAATATTCCTCATATTTAATAATCAAAATAAACAATATTCCTTATCAAATATCTGAATTGAATAAAAAATGTTGATTTATCAATATTTCCCCAATTAACCAAAAAACTATGAAAGTAAATGTCATATGTAGGAATGGAACAAAATTTGGAAATAAAGATATCCATGATAAATGATAGGGATAATTAGGAAAATTTCAATGTCTAATGATCATTGGAAAACATATTATTTCAAGGGGACTAAAAGTTATCACGGAATTGAATTTTCATTACTATCCTTGTCCAATTAAATTAGAAACCATATAGATGAAGAATAAGTATGGTATTAATAAAAAATTTGAAATGTTCCTTAAAAAATTGTTGTTTTCATTGATGAATAGATATACTATAAAACTATATTTTAAAAACATTCTTGGGTAAAATAGTCATTTGTTTTGAAAAGCCTTTTGAAAAACCTTTTGTTTGAAAATTATTTTTAAAATCATTTTATTTATAAAGTAACATTTTAAAAATGGAAATTAATATTCAAGTAAATTATGGTAGGTAAATATGTACTTGAAATGTAAAATGATAATTAGATTCATTTTTCACAGAAAAAAGGTTGGAAAAATTTCTTGTTCGAATAGTGACAAAGAGATTCCCTTGAAAACCTTGGTAAAAGGGAAAAAGGTTAAATTTTCATTAAAAATAATTTTTAAAAGGTTCAAAAAATTAAATTTTTTTTAAAAAACCATGTTTTTAGAAGAATTCATGTTCTCCGACTAAAGAGAGAAATAAAGTCAGACTTTCATAAATACATTTTCCAAAAAATATAGTTCCAAAGAATAAAAAAATGGTACTATTACTTGATAAAGGACATGAATAATCAAAGTATAATAACATAAAATGGTTTATTATTCAATAATAACATAATCTTCTCTGATATAAATTAATGGGTAATCAAACCTGGATAAAATGAGATTTTAATGTAAAACCCTTAAAATGACTATGATATTGATGTGAGAATAAATCAATGAGTAGATTATGTGTTTAAAATGAACATATACATAAAGTAGTGTAAATAAAATAATAGATAGTAAAGATTGATCACACATGTAATCTTATAATATAAACAACAATATAAAAGTAATATAACCCAATATAAATTAATTCAGCTATGAAATTACTTTCCACTTGGAATCATTAAACTCAAACCCCCTTAGAAGATATGATTCAAACTAAAAGCCAAAATACAATGAATAATGGGAGAATAATGATATTACAAGTCAAAGTGGACTTATTTACACCTTATATAATAAATTAGGTTTATAAAAATAATATGATTCTTTCAATAGAATGTTAACAATCAAAAATGGAAGTGATATTTCCATGATAATCATGAAGAACCTGTTAGGAAAAAATACCTCAAGGAATCCTATTGGTATTTTTTGGTGTTTTTGTTCTTGTTGACAAATCCAGATGACCGAAAAAGAGTATGATTGGTGATTTCGTAAGGCAGGTTTTTAATGTAGCACAATTTCCCAATGTTTGGAAAATTTTGGTGCCTCAAAATCGGGAATTTCTATGAATAATAGGGAATGAAATTGTAAATGAAAAGGAATGAGGAGACCAGGACATGGATCGTTTACCATGTCTGGGAAGGGTTTGTTTTCGCATACTAGGCAGCGGGTACGGTACACAGATGCAGTTCTCAGAACCAAAAATGGTCCGCGACTGAGCAGTTGTGCATTACGTAGATGGGGTGAAGTTTGGGGAGGAGGTCGATCACATAGGAGAAAAGTTGGTACATGGGGTGTGTAGGAAAATGGTTCGCATATGGTTTGAGGTTTGCGGCAGCAGAAGATTCAGTACACAGTGGGGGTTGTTTCAAATCAAGATTTGGTAAATCTCGATTTAGTGGATTAAGTGGATATCTTTTCCAATATATGAATTGCTAACCCCACTAATTACTGTATATATGAAATACCATAAGAAATATTATTTTTTTCCGGGAATTTGGTGAAGTACGAAAGAAGTTTGCGAATGGTGGTTTATGAAGGATGAAGTGGTTCGCATGTAAGGAATTCCCTCTAAGGTGTTTGTGGGATTCATTAACCCACAAAGGAAGTCTTGTATGTGGAAGGGAGCTCTAGTTCATGGAAGTGAAGGTAGTATGTGAATAGAGAACAGTCTGTGGACGAGGGTGTTTCATAGAGGAGTTTTGTGGGGTCAGTACATGGTAGTGGTACATGATCGCAAAGGTGGAGGCAGTTCGCAGACAGAGGAGGTTCGTAGAAGAGGTAGTAGTATGTAGAGCATGCGTCTCATGTAACAAACTTGGTACTCTGTACTCAAGAGAGGAAGGTGTTTCGTGATTTTCACAGGAAGCATATGAAAACTTCAATTCAGTTTCTAAAAGTATTTTCTGGTACCTGACAGTACTCGGGAAGGTGAAATTAATCTACGGGTGAAAATAGAACATCCACAGAGCATCTACCTATAGTTTTGGATGTAGGAATTCATGGAAATGAAGGGAACTACATGTCCATTAGCTATGTATGGCCTACAAGTTGATAAAATATGAGTGGATTCATTTCCAATAGGAGTGAGTGAAGGAAGAGGATGATAGTGACCCTTTCCACAAGAAGTGAGCCAGAGAAAGATGTGTGACACTTGGGAATGCAATGATCAAACCCTAAAACTTGTAAAGGTAGTGAGCCTAGGCATAGAAGATCTATCCCAAAAATTGAACTCATTATTGGCAGTGAGCCTTAGTGTATTCAGTTCATCTGTACATTTCCATTGTATACTCCTTGAACGTAGCCCAATGAGGGTGAACCAAGTAAAAATTGTTGTGTCATGTGCAAGATTTTATATCTTTCTGTATATTTCTATAGGAGGAAGAGAGAATATTGTTTTGCCTAAAAATGAAACAAGATCCAAAAGGGAGAATGTTTTAATTTACCATACCCTAATTCACCCCCCCCCCCCTCTCAGGGAATTCGATCTAATGGACCTAACAATTGGTATTATAGTGAAATGTTGAAATCTAGTGGTTCCCTCTCAAGAATAAGAAATGGAGGTGGTCAATCATAATTTATTTTTGACCTTTGATAGAAATAATTTTCAACTATGGAAGAATTAGATTCAGAATTACTTCCAATCAGTACGGATAGATGTTGTCACAACATCTATGCATGGAATATCAGCTGACATTAATAGAAGTTCTTTATCAGAATATGAAAGACGATAATTGGATGTTGACTCTAATGGGATCAATTCTTTAGTGGGAGCCATATAAAATGAAATTTATATGAAGGTGATGTTTTTAAGACATCACATGAAATTTAGGAAAAATTGTTGAAGATTTATGAGGACAACACAAATGTTTGAGAAGAAAAGTTGTAGGTTATATGGAAAAAGTTTGAGGATCTCAGAATGAATCCAAATGAGAAAATTAATACATTCTTCGATAGGATAAATATTATTGTGAAAGATATGTCTGGTCTTGGAGAAGTCATTGAAGATATAAAAATTGTGAAATTCATCTGGAGGAAACTTCCACCATTGTTCAATATGAATGTTTCAGTATTTGAAGATGAAGACCCAATAGAACTCACACTAGATAACATGCACAGTACCCTTGTATCATATGAAATGAGAAACAATGATAATGATGCAGTGGAAAGGGGAAAGTCCAATGAAGTGGGATTCAAGTCCATGAATAATCTCTCCATTCAAGATAGTCCAGAGAAAGATAATATCGATGATGTCATGTCATTTCTATCCTCTAATCTACAAAGAGGAAAATGAAATTTCAATGGTAATCATCCACTTTTATGTTTTCGATGTGGAA
The DNA here is from genome assembly GCA_963277665.1 of Viscum album. Classification (NCBI taxonomy): domain Eukaryota; kingdom Viridiplantae; phylum Streptophyta; class Magnoliopsida; order Santalales; family Viscaceae; genus Viscum; species Viscum album. The sequence continues at coordinate 1,400,338,953 of OY728145.1, read as the reverse complement.
ATATTGGGAATTTTGAATTAATGTGTGCAAATAAGTTAGATGATGAAAATGAAGAAAATGGTGAAATTACCCAAAACAAGTATTCATCAAATGTGAAAGTTAGGAGAAGTAATAGAAGAAGGTTATTCAAAAAATAATAATCTTATTTCAAAAGAGGTTGAAAGTTTAGAAGAATCTGAGGTATAAGAGTTGGAGAACTTCACAGATCATAAATTAGATGCTTTGGTGGTAGTTTCTATAAATTATTTAACAAGATAAGAAAGTGACAATGAATAATGAGAAATTGTAGGAAGAGTTGATTTGTAGGTTGAATTAAAAGCTTCCCGTGAATAGGTAGATATTTTGAGATCCAAAATGAAGAAAGATGAAAAAGATGTTCATGATGCCAAACTCATTCAACAACAACATGAAGAAGAGAATTCTGAGCTGAATGATGAAATTCAAAACATAAGGTCTTCAATGCCCGAAAGATCTGAAAATGTGGTTGAGTACAAACTCAAAATTGAAGAACAAAAAATTGAAATTGATAGTTTGATTTAAACAAGAAAATATCATATCAAACGTATCAATCATCTATAATAAGATGTCATTAGTCTGCGACGAATAATTTAATATCACGAGAAACATCTAAATCTCAGTTCGACATCAGGAAATAAGATCATACAGGAAAAAAATAAGATGATATTTGAGGGGAATGGTCCATCAAAACAAAACAGGGATTGATCTATAATAGGAAGAAGTTATGGTTCAGGTCAGACCATAATCACCCACACCAAAAATAGAGACTGATTTTGGTATGAAGAAGATTCCAAAGATTCATAGAACCCAAGTCTCAACTAATAGTGCTTCATTACCACAAATGAATGTACCTCACATAAGATGCTATTGTTGTGGTATGGTTGGACACTCTGAAATGTATGTTCCATATCAATGAGGTATCAAAGGGAACAAGACCAACAGAGGTGGTCATACAGAGTTCAAAATGGCAGGTCATCATTTTTCAGTAATTTTTTCTTGTGTAAAGGTCTAAGACATATGGGAAGATATTTCACATCAATAATGAAGAGGAATGTGCCAAGGAAAATTGAATTTGTACATAAGAATCTACCAAATGTATCATCAAGTGAGATGAAAATTCGAAATCTATTTTCATCTCTATATGTTGAAGATGACCCATAATATACTAAGTAATATCATGATTATCATTCCATGTTGGTTTTGAATTCAAATACTTGGGTCAAGAAGAAAAGGGTTGAGCATGCTGCGGCTGTAGAAATTGTGTTTAGGGCATCTGATCGCACAGGGATTTGGATAATTGATAGTGGATGTACTTCCCATATGATGGTAAATAACAATATAGTAACCGTAATCATTTATGATAAAGAAGGTATTTTATGATTCTATAATTACGAGGGATTGAAAATTATTAGTTCATGAAAAGCCATGATTAGAGGAAAAGACATGAGACAAAAAGATGTCTTGGTTGTTAAGGGGCTCAGTCACAATATGCTATCTGTTAGTCAACTGTGTGACTCAGGACATGCCATAGGTTTTTTCAAAGAAATTATGTATAATCAAGGAAAAGGATAGTGTTTTTGTGTTGAAAGGAAAGCGTACGAAAGGGAATATCTACCTCGTGAGTGGAGAAGAAGATATGTGCTTTTTTCTAAGGATGAAGAAAACAAGTTCTAGAATAAGTGCCTTCGTGACATTATCCATGGTTCCCTAGATATCCTGGTAAAATATGATGTTGCTTGAAATCTCCCTAGACTATCACATGATCATACTCATACGTGTCATGTCTTCCAATAGGGGAAGATCATTCAAACACTACAGGAAAACTGAATATTTGCGACTGGCGATTTGTGACGGGATCCCGTCGCTAAAGGTCTTTTGCAATGGGGCTCCATCACAAATCGCCCATTGCCGAAAACGGCGTCGCAAATAGGTGTTTTTGTGGCGGTCCCATTGAAAAGAGAGTATTTGCGACGGTATTTTTCCCACGTCGCAAATGAGTTTTCATTTTTATATAAAAAAGGTATGTGTGACGGGTCGTCGCAGATTTATTAGTTGCGACAGGTCAAAAACCCGTCGCAAATGTGAAATTTAAAAAATACTTGCGATGAAGGTATTTGCAACGGACTTTCACATAAATGTTTTTCTGATGGGTATTCGTCCCGTCACAAATGTTACGGTAAAAAAATATTTATGACGGGAAATCTCTTCACAAATGTTCCCGTTGCAAATATTAAAAAAATAAAAAAAAATTATACAAATCGTATAATATTATATAAAAATAATAATATTATTAATATTATAAAAAAAATATATTATTATAATATAAATAAAATAATATATAAAATATAATTATGAAATATTAATATAAAAAAATAATAATAATATGAATATAAATAATATAATATTATATATTGTGAAATATTAATATCAAAAAATAATAATAATAATACTAATATTATTAATATAAAAATTAATATAATAATATTTTTATTAAAATAAACATACATATTCATGAAAAAATAATATTAATATTATTAATATTAATAAAATTATAAAATTATAAACTTCTCAATATTAACAATAAATATAAAATAGTAAAAGTAATATTAATAAAATAAGAAGACATTAAAAATAATACTAATAAGTAATAAAATATTAAAAAAATAAAAAAGAATTAAATTATGTAATATTCGTACCAATATGAAAGAGGAATTTTAAATAGATAATATGACAATAAACTACAAACTCAAATGTTTATTACATCTAAAAAAATCACTGGGGGGTGGATAATCTGGAGGACCTGGAGGACCTGGAGGAGGTGGTGGAGGAAACTCCATCCCTAAACTATGAGGCAGACGATGCATATACTCCATATACTCCTTATGTTGCTCCTTATATCGACGTCTCTCCTCATCCTGCTGTTGACGCATCTGCTCCTACCATCGACGCATCTCCTCATCATGCTGCTAACGCGTCTGCTCCTACCCCTGACGCAAATCCTCTATAAGCTGACTCTGAGAACGCAACTGCTCCTGATACTATGAGGCAGAAGATGATGTCTCTCCACGAGCTCCTCTCGAGCTAGATGTCGTCATCGCAGCAGTACCATAATAAGCTGCAGGAGTCAAATGAGAGCTGATACCAACTACTCGGCCCTTTTCGAAGCCATACATGGTCGCCTGCATCCCTGTCGTCTCATCAAAATGGCGGGCACTAGTCTGATCACCCGTCTCATCATGACTCTCAGCCTATGTATGAGAGGTCACGACCTCATATGACTCCTGATGTTTCAACTAGAAATTAAAATAATGAAAATATTATATGCTTTTAATTTTCAAACTGAAAATAAAATAATACTGACCACAATCTGACGATGGCGGTCACCTCTAATCTCTCCAGTAGCTGGGTCAGTGTACACCCTCCGATAAACGTCGTATGCTGAAATACAGGGCTGCTCGGCTTCCTATATAAATATAAAATAAACTGTTTATATTTAAAGTTGTTAAAAATATTTAAAAAACTACGTACTAGAGGCTCTCTATGCGCACTGAATGTACGACTACCGGCTCAATGTGTCACCTCTTGTCTCCCCGGATTCTGTCGACCCAATGCAGATCTCCTATGAAACCCACCACCCAACCAGTGTGTACATAATCCATCCTAAACATGAGATGAAATGTACTCTGGTTGGTGGGATCTACAGGACTCATCAAATTCTGTCACTCTGGCTTTCTTTATAGCCATCTTTATCAAATTATGCAAAAACTGACAAAAACGGTCACGCATAGACACCACCCATGCCGCGTGGATAGTGGCACACATTCTCTCATCGATGGGATACCATAAACCCTAATATAATGTTATTAATGAATTAAATTTTAAAATAAATAATATTTAATTACGTACCATCCAATGATTGAACATGGCGCCCTGCACATCAGTGAAAATCTGATCCCATGTGAGCCAGGGATGAGAAAAATAATTGCACAAGATAGCGCTCCCCTGTCCAATAACTATATGCATAAAACTATGGAAAAAGAACAAATAATCAAACAATTATAATATTAATAAATTATAATGAAAGATAACTAAAATACACAGGTTATCATACCACCGCATGTGCACATCGAATCTAAGGGGTGGACATCCCTCCGTGATAGGATCTGGAATCATCAGTCTGGAAAGACCACGCCCCCTCCGAGTGTTCCCTGTAGTGCCAACATCCTGAGGGACAGATGACTAAAAAACCTCATCATCCGTAGATAGATTAGCCTCCAGTAACTGAAGATACATTTCTGAGTCCATCTGAAACATTAAATGATTGTTATTAGAAAACAGATGAAAATAAGTATTATGTATAGATATATATTTGTTATGATTCTAACCGTCATTTTACTGTGTCAATGTTCATATTCATCATAATTTTCATAGTTTTCAATGTCAATGTCTCCATCTTCCTCATCAATATCATCAATTTCCATATTAGTTTCACTTTCTTCATCTCTTGTCATTTCAAATTCAGTTGTAACATCATTGACAACATCGTCACCATAGACCCTTAACTGTGGGGTTTCATCCACAATATTCATGTCTCTTTGTGAAAAATATGTGTTTTGAAGAGTTCCCTGAAAATTTTCATTTCCTTGCACTTCAGTGGAACCACATTCAGTGTGAGTAAACTGATTTTCTCGAGATTTAACTATTATTATACTCCACCAATCATCCAACTCTTTTACAGTAGCAATGTATTTTTTATAATAAATTTGATGTGCCTGATGATCCAATAAAAATGGTTCATTTACAGCAAGAAAACTTTTATGTTTAATGTCAAGAATTCCATGAGTCAGATGAATACGCAAGCCTCTCTCAGTATCCAGCCATCGGCATTTAAAAATTGTTACATAATTCTGTCCCAAATAACACAGTTCAATAATTTCTTCAATCATGCCATAAAAGTGAACTTCAATATCTCTATGATGTGATCCCTTTAAACAAACACCACTATGCATTATTTTCTTTGATTCCACATATGCACGTGTATGAAAGAGATAACCATTCACCACATATGCATTATAAGATTTAACCATTTTGGATGGTGGGCTACTCAATATATGTAATCGACTATCAATCTTATCAGCATGTACAGATACGTGAAAATATGTAAAAAATTTATCACTATTACATGTAATAAATTGTTTTTATATGTAAAACCAAAAAAATGTATGTTACCAGTTTTTGAAACCAGTAGGCAAAATTTTTTTGTCGACATTCTTCTAAGCCAGCTACTATAATTTGAGGAAATTGTTTCTTCATATGATCATCATATAACCTACAAATACAATGTGATTAATTTACTGTAATAGAATTTATAGAATAAGGGATAATAGAACTCACTGTACAATTGGTTACATTTCTTCACAGTTGAGTAGAACATATGTATGAGCTCTATGATGTTCATCATCTGAAAGCCATCTATCATAAACTCCACTAAATCCATGTTTGAGCTGATTGAAAAATGATAATTGATTTTTCATATAATCAGCAACATTCCCCTCTTTCTGGCCCATGCGGTTAAATTTTAAGGGATATTAAGATTCAAAATAATTAGAGCAGAATAAATCAAGTTCTTCTTGCAAATAAGCTTCAGTAGTTGAGCCTTCAACTGATGCTTCGTTACAGACTTTTTCCTTCAATTTCTTAATGAATCTCTCAAATAGGTACATCCATCGAAACTAAACCGAACCTCCACATTTTGCTTCATGAGGAAAATGTAATATCAAATGTTCCATCGAGTCAAAGAAAGCCAGCGGAATGATTTTTTCCAGTTTTCATATAACTACAACAAAAGCTTCTTCCAATTTGCTTAGTGTATCATAGTCTGTTTTCACCACACACATGTATCAGAAAAATATGATATATCTGTTATCGAATCCCAAATCTTAGAATTCAACAAACCTCTTAATCTAATAGACATAAGTCTTTCCATTATAACATGACAGTCATGAATTTTTATTCCAGTAATATGACCATTTTTAACACATCTTCCCATGTTGGAAGCATACCCATCTGGAAGTCTCAAATCTGCAATCCACTGACAAAATAATAAGCGACTCTCTTTGGTCAGTGTATAAGATACTTTTGGATTCATTAATCTATGTGATCTGACATTTTCAAACAATTCATGTTCTGGTCGCCTGCAAATTTAGGCAAGATCTAATCATGCCTTTACATTATCTTTGGTTTTACCCGGTGTATCCAAAAATGTATGAAATAAATTATCAAAACAGTTCTTCTTAATATGCATGACATCCAACATGTATTGGACCAATACATCATACCAATATGGACGATTCCAAAAAATGATTCGTTTTGTCCAATTGTGTTTTTTCCCAAAACCATGAATTTTCTGTTTTGTTAATTTTCGGTCCCAAAGTGATGGAAGGTAATGAAAATACAACTGATTGTAACTCTGTACCTGAGATCATTTTTGGAGGTTCATATCTTTCAATTCTTCATTTTCTAAAATGAGATTTATTCCCCCGAAAAGGATGATCGATTGGAAGAAATCTACGATGACAGTCAAAATAGCAAGGTTTTTTCCATTCACGAGCATAAATGCTTTGTTGTCTCCCATACAGTAAGGACATGATTTTGGACTATGTGTACTCCATCCAGATTACATACCACATGCCAGGAAGTCACTAATTGTCCACATCAATGCTGCTTTCATTACAAAATTCTGTTTCGCAGCAGCATCATATGTACCAACACCATGACTCCACAATAAATTTAACACATCAATCAATGGTTTCAAAGAAACATCAATAATATTTTTTGGATGTCCTTGGATTAATAATGTCAAAAAGATATAAGGATATTTCATCAAAATCCATGGAGGCATGTTTTACGGAGTTATAAAGACAGTCCAACATGAATTTTGACTACCAAAAGATCCAAATAGTCAAAAACTGTCAGTAGAAAGACCCAATCGCACGTTCCGAGATTCTAAAGAAAAAGATGGATGCACTTGATCAAAATGTTTCCATGAATCACCATCAGATGGATGAATCAAGATTTTACCATTTGAAATATTGGTTTTGTGCCATGACATCATTGTCGCTGTGTTCTGAGACATAAATAAATGCTGCAACCTGGGTGTAAGCAGGAAATATCTCAACTGTTTTACAGGCATCAATCCAGACTTCCCTGATTGAGCTTCTTTATATCTCGATTGTCCACATGTGGGACAACTATCCAATGACTCATTTTCACCACAATATAAGATGCAATCATTTGAACATGCATGCATCTTCTGATAACTAAGGCCCAGAGTACGAATGAGTCTCTTTCTCTCATAATAATTATCAGGCATCACATTTCTTTTGGGTAATAGTGCTTTAACCAAAGAAAATATCTAATCAAAACAGTTATTTTACATTCCATTATATGATTTAATAGCCATAAATTTTTCATCTGTTTCTAATTTGATTATCTTGCAACCAGGATATAATGCATCCTCAGCAGACCTGAACAACTCAGCAAATTCAGATGGTGCCAACTTGGGAGGTAAATCATCATCATCCTCAATTTCTATTTTTTGAATGGGTGACCCTGCAACATCATGTACTAAATTCTGAAACTGTGATGGATCCAGAATCAAATTGTTAGTATCTTCTCTGGAACTGTGTTCACCGTGTTGATACCAAAAAATATAATCTGATTGAAAACCATAACGCAAGAAATGTTTCCCAACAATGTCAAATGTCTCAAACGTTCTTAGAGAACATTTTTTACAAGGACACTTAATTGTCCCTTCTGAAACAAATTTCGGGTTTGATGATGCCAATGATAAGAAAGATTTTTAACACCATCAACATATACAGGATTTAAACTAGATCCGTTTGGATTTCTGCGCTAATTTATCCAAGCACGATCATCTAATTATGAATGATGTTAATTTCCTTGTTCTGTATTCATATATATGTTTCTACAAAATTTAAAACCAATATTTTTGTTAAATAATTTGATATAAGAAAAACAATATCCTAAAAAAATAAGATACATAATTACAGTTATTTCTTAGTAATTACCAATAATTATAAGCGACACAGTTAGTTTGTAATCATCCCCACTAATTTTTATTAATTTAGAAATACTTAGCAATACATGGAAAAATGAAATATTCTTGAATAATGAGATAAAATTTTTTAATCATCATTTTGGATATTATATTACTAATTATTCTGATTTGTCTGACGGGTCATCTCTTTTTAACTTTCTCCCGTCTGAAATCAGTATGAAAAACTTGCTCTGACATACGTTAGAGCACATTTTTCATACTGATTGGAGTGGGAGAAAGTATCAAAGATAAAAGACGTTGAACAAAAGGTAGCCTCCAATCCACTGGAAATTGTGTCAATTTATAACCATGTACTTGAATTTATTTAGTTTTTGATTAATTATTAGTAATTATTACTAATTATTACAAATCTCAATATTTCCAACAGATTTATCTCTATTCTTAACATGTTCAAATATTAAAGAGTCGTAAATTTTCAGGGCATGCCCAATAAAACGTTTGTGTCAACCTTTTCCAATTTAAACTCTATAATTGTCCTTACATGGTTGATCATCTCGCAAGTAGTGTTGCAATAGGACGACACATGTAATGAGAAAGACATGACTTGGGTTTTCCTATTGTAACACTACTTGCGAGGTGATCAACCAAGTAAAAACAATTATATAGTTTATATTGGACACGGTTGACGCAAACTTTTTATTGTGTGTGACCAGAAAATTGGCGACGCTTTAAGATTTGAACTGTTAAGAATAAAGAAAAACTTGTTGAAAATATTTTAAATTGTAATATTTTATAAATTTTTTATAATTTTAATAATATTAATATTTTTTATTAATATTAAACATATAATAATAAAATAATTATATTATTAGTATTATTTAATTATTAATATTATAGTAATATAATATTTTATATTATGTTTCTATTTTATGTTACTAATTATATAACTAATTATGTTACTATTTAGAAATGTGAATATATTCATATAGGATGGGTGGTTAATCAATCATTGAATAGAAAAACAAACGTAATTGATGGCTCATCTACCTCAATATTCTTTTTATTTGTGTGTTGAGGTTGACCGGAAACTTCTCCCTCCACATGTAATATGTACTTTTACTGTCAAAATTATAAACCTCCTCAACTCTACATTGGTGAGGAGGTTGATAATTTTGACAGTAAAAGCAGATATTACATGTGGAGGCAGAAGTTTCCGGTCAAGCCTCAACACACAAATGAAAAGAAAATTAATGTAGATGAGCGGTCAATCACTCTTGCTAATTTTCCTAATTGTTTCCTAATTATTTTTAATTGTTTCCTAATTATTTTTAATTGTTTACTAATTATTTTTAATTGTTTCCTAATTGTTTTTAATTGATTCTTAATTATTATAATTATTTCCTAATTATTATAATTGTTTCCTAATTACTATAATTGTTTCCTAATTACTATAATTGTTTCTTAATTACTATAATTGTTTCCTAATTACTATAATTGTTTCCTAATTACTATAATTATTTCCTAATTACTATAATTGTTTCCTAATTTCTATAATTGTTTCCTAATTACTATAATTGTTTCTTATTTACTATAATTGTTTCCTAATTACTATAATTGTATCCTAATTACTATAATTGTTTCCTAATTACTATAATTGTTTCCTAATTACTATAATTGTTTCCTAATTACTATAATTGTTTCCTAATTACTATAATTGTTTCCTAATTATTATAATTGTTTCCCAATTACTATAATTGTTTCCTAATTATTATAATAGTTTCCTAATTATTATAATTATTTCTTAATTATAATAATTTTTTCCTAATTAAATATAATTGTTTCCTAATTATTATAGTTGTTTCTTAATTAAATCTAATTGTTTCCTAATTATTATAATTATTTCCTAATTATTATAATTGTTAGTAATTATTATAATTGTTACCTAATTATTATAATTTTTTCCTAATTAAATATAAATGGATCCTAATTAAATATAATTGTTTCCTAATTAAATCTAATTGTTTTCTAATTATTATAATTGTTTCCTAATTAAATCTAATTGTTTTCTGATTAAATCTAATTGCCTCCCAATTAAATCTAATTTTTTCCTAATTAAATCTAATTATTTCCTAATTAAATCTAATTGTTTCCTAATTAAATATAATTGTTTCCTAATTATATCTAATTGTTTCCTAATTACTTTAATTGTTTCCTAATTATTTTTAATCAATAAAATCTAATTATTTCAAAATTATTTGATAATTATTTTAATTAAACCTAATTAAATTTAATTATTTCTTAATTATTTGATAATTATATATTTATTTCTAATTATTACCAAAACATCCTCCGGGAGTGTCGAACCAAGAGTGTAGCAAGGCCCGTTGTCATGTACCGGGTTACCCCGAGTCAAGCTTGAAACACCTTGTCAGAGTTTTCACTCCTAGGTACATCTATGCCAGAGCCGCCTCTACTAGTTCGTATCCAGACAAGGATTATTTGGTACAACCACATAATCTAATTATACTATATAGCTACTAAAAATTCTATTAAGAAAATAAAATTAACAATTAAAACTAAAATTAACAATTAAAAATAATTGAACAATAAAAAAATAAAAAAATAAAAAATATATAAATACCTTCAATATTTTGAAGTAATCTGCGCCTTCTAACTCCTAACTTCCTCTTCTCGAAAGAAAAAAATAAAACAAATTCTACACAGAACAGAAAGATAGAGAGAGAAAAGAAGAGAGATCTTAATGTTATAGAAAAAAACGGGTGGGATGTATATATAGGTTAGATTATTTGCGACGGTCGTATTTTCGATGGTATCCCATTGCAAATACCCCCGCCCGCATTAAATACAGGCGGCGGGTAAAATGGTGTTTGCGACGGGCCTGTCGCAAATAGGTTTCTACTGAGACACCATTAGCGATGGGCGGATATCCCCGTCACAAATTCCTATTTACCACCGTCGGTACTGGCTACTGGACCCGTCGCAAATCCCTTCGCCCGCATTAATTACGGGCGGCGAGTAAAAGAGTTTTTGCGACGGGCCCATCGCAAATCTCTGCCTTCCATCACACCATTAGCGACGGGCGGATATCCCCGTCACAAATTCCTATTTACCACTGCTGGTATTTGTGACTGGTCCCATCACCAATACCACTCGGTGAATAATTTTTTGCGATGGGACAATTTACCCGTCACAAATAGTATTTACCACCGCCGGGTAGTTGCGACTGGTTGAAGGCGACAGTCGCAAATAGGCTTTACCATGGCCGGTATTGGTGACGGGTCCCATCGCAAATAACACCTGGTGAATAATTTTTTGCGACGGTACAATTGTCCCGTCCCAAATACTATTTACCACCATTGGGTACTTGCGACGGGTAGCCTTCTACCCATCGCAAATAGGCTTCCCATGTTTTGGCGTGCAAACCGCGCGATTGCAATTGCAATGGGTCCTATATTTCCGTTGCAAATAACTGACCATTTGTGATGGGAATATATTTCTGTCGCAAATACGCCTTTCATCGGAGTTTTTGCGACGAGAATAAAGCCCGTCGCAAATACCCCAATGCAATAAGCGTTTTTTCCCGTAGTGAAAAGACATATACGCAAAAGGAGTACAAGTCGTCAACATTTCTTGAGCTGGTGAATATTGATGTGTGTGGGATAATATCGCTATGGGATATTAATGGGTGGAGATATTATGTTATCTTCATTGATGAATATAGAATAATGGCATGGGATTCAATAAACACCCACAAATCTGAAGTGTTTATTTTCATTACAATTTATCGATAGGAATGTGAAAAGTTGCTTGGTCAGAAATTCCAGAAAATTCAATTAGATAATGGAAACTAGTTCACAAATAGCCAAGTAGAGTATTATCTCGAAAAACATGGGATAAGGCATCAATTACCACCAGTAAGAACTTCATAGTAGAATGGAGTAGTTGAGAGAAGAAATCAGATTGTCAACAATATGGCTAGAATAATGCTCATTGAAAAGGACCTTCCAGAGAAATTTTAGAAAGAAGAAATAATGACAACATTATATACTTCTAACAGAGCTTTAGTTTGTCTAAATGACGACAAAAGTTAATAAGATTTATGGTATGTAATGAAGCCATCATTGAATTCATTTTGAATATTCTAAAGTAAATGTCTCATTCTCAATAAAGATAAAGATAGGAAATTTGAATCACGTGGGGATGAAGGGGTATTTCATTGCTACTCAAAGAATATAAATGCATATAGATGATTCAATAAGTGGTTGGGAAAGATATTTGAAAGTCAGAATGTGACTATAGTAAAAAATTAACAGAATATTCAGAAAATACATGATGAATCTCAGGAGGATAGTGATGAAGAGATAAGTAGATCATGAGATGCTCCAGATCTAGAAGTTCATTTAGAAGAAGACTCAGATGATGAGAACTAATTAGTGTCATCCCAAAGACCAGAAATGAGAGATGAAATTGATAGGCAGAACATAATTTGTGATTAGATATCCCCAGTGCAAACAATAAGTATAAAGTCTCTACGACAAGTATCATACTTATCATAAGTGGAGCCTAAAATATTTGGTGAAGTAGATGAATATGAGAATTGGGTTTATGAAATGAATGATGTTATTGACCTAATTGATAACAATAAGACATGAGAAACTGTTTCAAGACCTTAAAATATAATAACCCAGGTTATTAGAGCGGGTCAAAATCCTGACCCTGTTTGAATTTTGGACTTGTTTCTAAGAAAACAAGTGAAACTGGGTAGTTTTTGGAAAATTCTAGATTACACGTAGTGTACCTTAAGTACACAACATCTACCCATTCCTATGTGAGAATTCCATATATGGAGTTTAGGCCGGTGGGTAGGGTAGAATGATTTTAGAAAGCACACATTGTGTACTATTTGTACACTCCGTGTAGAGGGACCATGTGTGGGAAGATACATGGCGTGTTGGGGATGTCGGCCGGGTAGAGAGGTACACGCTGTAAACCATATGTACACGCAGTGTAGTCAGTCAGCAAGTCCTAGGTGAAATTCCAGATGCCATATGAATAGTAAAATGATACCCGACGTTTAGTCCTAATTACACGTCATGTAATTTATTTTGGTAAATGGGAAGTAGCCTTGTTTTGAGGTGGTAACCCAAACCCTTGATGGGTTTGAGTAGAGAGAGCTGACCAAAACTCAATTTTTCTCCTGGTAGTCCGTCTGAACTCCATTTCGATCAATTTTATATGCGTTAGAACCCCTTGGTAACGCCTTGATTCATCTTGAACCGTTCTTCTTGATTTCTATTCTAGGATGAGTTATATGGGTTTGAGAATATTTGATTCTTTGATAGATCTATCGTGTTTTATACCAAATTGGAAGATGTTTTCGAAGGAGGATCATCGTACTAGTACGAGGTAGGTGGTTCAAACCTCTTTTTCTGTCTTCAAAGACTTTTTGGTGTCACAACTTTGGCATGTTTTCATGTATTTTGATTGTGACCCGGTTTTATCTTTTCTTGCACGTGTTTAATATTATTTGACCTATGGGATGCCTTTTGGTATGCCATATAACCTATATTTCATGAGCGAGGTCAGGCGAGTGGTAGTTACTCATCAGGGAATTTTGGACAGGGGATTCCAAAATGGTTATAATTGATTTGTATTTGTTAAAACTATTGACTTTAGATTATAAAACCTTGATTGCATTGTTTATAGGTATTCAAGACCTCGGTGTTGTTGTTTGATAATCATTGGTCTAGTGAAATTCAACCTTTTAGATTGTTTTCATATATATTCGTAATTTTTTAAATAGGTTATATATGTAATTGATGGATTTCATTTGTTGAAACCTTTAGGTTGTGTTGGGAATGGCCCGAAAATTTCATGAGTGATGTTGATCGCAGGTTAGGTTTGGTCCAGATTACCATGGGTGTTTTTGACCACGTGATTGGGCATCATGGTTGTCGGGATTGAGGTAGTGTGAATGTCAAGTTGGGCATGGCCTGATTTACTTGTATGGAGAGGCCATCAGAATTGAGCGACATGGTCATAGGGACACAAGGGTTAAGAGGTGTTGTTTCTTGGGTCCTATTTTGGTGATTACCTCTCACCCTAAACATTGAGTAGTGTGCACACAGAGAGACTCTGTGATGAAGTGGTTTTGACCACTCATGTGGGTAGAGGCCCCCGTTAGTTGTTGTTTAGGTGCTATTGGTATGTGGTGCTCACAATTGGAATCCACATGGATTGTAAGGAGCCTTCAGGGGATAGTGTTGCTGCTATAATGATGGGGGAAAAGGCACGTCGTAATTTTAGGGTAGTCATCAATGTCCCTTCGGTTACATTATTTGAGGGAAAACATCATTGTGCCTCCGGTTACATTATTTGAGGGCAGACATCACATTCCCTCCGGTTACATTATTTGAGGGCATACATCGATGTTCCTCTCAGTTAATATTACTTGGACGTGCCTTCAGGATGTTAGTACTTAAGACACGTGGTGTCCGGGGGCACATGGTGTCGGGTTACATGATAGAGATTATGTCGTTGGCCAAAGCAGGTGACACTCCATGGTGGATACTAAGTACCAGTGGAGTTTGTGTTTGGTTCAATGCATCAAACTATTAACTGTATTCCGTATAAATGCATGCCTATTTAAACACTTGTATTAGGTACACACTGTTGGGTGGTATCCTACTGAGATTAATCGCACACCTTGCACAGGCCCTTCGGTACACATGGAGACTTTATGTATTTATGTGTAGGAAAGATGTTAGCTTTAGGAGCTGGAATTCATTAGCTATTGAATGGAGATGGTAGGGACCTTGAAGTATTTGCAAGCTGGAATTTAATTTTTTTGCCTCCGTTCCTGTGTCAGCATGCTAACATGTTTTGGAGCTACAATTTTTCAGCCATGGCGCCTTTAAATATGGATATGTATGACCTGCTTTGGATGTATGTTTGTTTTTAAGTAGTAGTTAAAAGTGATCATAATGTTGTTGTGTTTACTTTCTACTACAGTTGTTTATATTTATATCTTCTGTTGTTTATCAATATTGAATGTGCTTCTGCACTGTGGTTCTAGTTTGAGTCTCCAGAGTCATTTATTCCAATGTATCTTTATTTTTACACTCGTACCAGTACCATTATCATCCTCTGATAGGGTATACCCTCCCCACTGTACCCATAAGACCCTCACTGCTAGTCGGAAGCCTTTTTTGTTTAGGGAGGCGCACCTAAGGAAGTAACACCTTACCCATTTAGCACAGTTCGAGTGGTTGTTCGGGTTTGGGTCGTTACAATGTGCTATTAGAGGAGTTCTTGATAGGGATTTAGTATTAGTATCTTGCTTTCTACTAATGAGATTGATATTTATCTTTTTATTTCTTCTGGTTTTACTATTTAAGATATGGTAGACTAGAGACAAGTGGTTACTGGAACTGTGATTCTAGCATATTCTTGGGTGCCTGCAACACTAGGTATGAGAGATAGACTAAGTTACCTTGGGTAGGAATTGTTGTTTTTCTTTTTCTCAGATTACAATTCATATGATTTCCACCTCAGTGGATCACTTGGTGTGTGGTGTTATTGATTGTGAAATTTTACCCTTGACCTTGTGTGGTAAGGGAGAATTGGACCATGGCCCGGTATGACAAGGCATGATTATTTTGATTTTAATAGGCACATTTTTAGGGTATTTCAATTTCATAACTACATGTATGCTTTGTGAAGTGATAATTCCATGGGAATAATATCAATTTTCATGCCTTATATTCTTTCTAAATTTGAATATGTTAAATTCCAAATACAATTGATTGATTATTCTAATGTTTTATTCCATGATTTATATATTTGTATAATTGCACGAGGCTATATATTTGAGTATGGATTTTGAACGAGTAGGAAGGTACTATGGTTGAGGTGATTTTGATCATCAGTATTGGGCGACTCAGTCTTTGGTTTGAGGCAATGTTGCTTGTCATGATGGGAATGGACCATGGTACATTTGATACTTGGCTACGTTGAGGGCCGGGTAAGGAGGCCAGGAGGCCGGGATGTCGTGGTCTTGGGATGCAGTTGGGGAGAGTAAGGGTAGTAGTTATGTGCTGCCTTTTACTAATTTTCCAATCTATATGAATATATTGTTATATATATATATATTGGTTGTATGACTATTTATAGTAATCACTGGGTTCCTCTTATACATCTCGATGGAGCATTAGGTGGGTGGAGACATAGTATCATCAGTGTAAGAACATGTTCGGGATTCTGTGAAAGTAGAGCATGAGCCACAGGTACAATCTCACGGACATGATCAGGTTCATGATCCAGTGTAGGTAGAACAATAGCTGGGTTTGGCAGCATTCAGACCATGGATCGACAAGCAGCTCCGAGATTGCCTGACACTTATCTTGCAGGGGACCGACAGGGGTGTGTAGGGTATAGAGCCATCATTGGAATACCTGACGCGACAGTTCCAATCGTAGAACCCGCTACTTTTTCAGGGTGATGGTTTTCCACAGGCAGTCGAGAACTGGATAGAGAGCATGCAGGTGATCTCTGAGCATCTCTAGAAGCCTCCAAGGTGGAGGGTCAAGCAGGCGATGGACATGCTGTGGGGACCGACAAAGCATTAGTGGGATGTGTATGTTCAGGCTTATAGACACGAAGGGATAGAATGGAAAGACTTCGATTATAGGTTCTTTGAGAAATTTTTCCTAGATACACTGATTTCATAGAGATCTCAAAAGTTATTGAGCCTTCAATAGGGATACATGTCCATCTGGGACTATGTAGCTACTTTCATTGATTTGTCTCACTTATCACCTAGTATGGTAAGATATGATGTGGCATGGGTGAGATGCTTTGATGATGGATTACAACACACCATTTAGATCCTTGTGATTATCTTCATTATGGGTTCATTCTCAGTAGTGTTGAATTAGATGCTCATAGTGGAAGGTACCCAGAGGGATATGAACCATGTTGGAAGGGGTGATGGCTTCGGGTAATGGTTCAGATCGTAGGAAGTGAGGGTGGGATGAGTTCCAGCAGGGCAGTCGGGCCAAAGACTCGGCTATACAACCTCATAGTAGTTATTAAGTGGTGTTCATTCATTGAGGATAGCCAGGACATGTTCGGAATTAGTGTGATAGGACTCCAACGGAGTGTCGGGCATGTGGATAGGTTAGGCATCTAGAGAGGTTCTGCAGGAAGCCTTCTTAGACAGCAAAAAGGCAGGGATCATGAAAACTGTGGATTGTTGAGTTGGATCAGGTTCGATACCAAGAGAGGGTAGTCGAGTTTTAGCAACACGTATAGTACGTGATAGAGATAGCGGGACCCAGCTGAGGGGTTAGTGGCCAGTGATGGGAGAAGCACCACTAGGAGGTCAGGCATCATGCAGTACTACTTCAGGCAAGGTGCACATGATGGAGCTACTAGGGGATGAGTAGGCTGGCGTTCCGACAATGGTTAGAGGTACATCACGATTGTGGCTGTGACATTTTGGTTTTATTTTTGCTAGACCTATTGAGGCATGCCCATTTTGATTACACAAGGTGCACAAGAGTTATTTGGACTAAATAGATGATGGTTATTGGGATTGGTATCATATCGAGTGCATGATATATTTATAGATATTTGTGAGATGTGTGGAATCAGGGAATCAAGGATGTGGGTTACCTGAGGTGCCATGGGCATCAACGAATTAAATATGTAGGTTACTTGAGATTTCCAGGCATCGAGGCATCGAGGATGCAGGTTACTTGAGGTTCTGGGCCCTAGGTTTTTTTCAGAACCCATGGGATACAGGAACTTCTAGAGGCGGACACTAATGTAGTGTGGGGTTTGTTGGGTCTCAAAAATGACACGGGAGCACCAATGAGGTTCAAGGGTGATGATGCATCATGAGAAAACCATGAGTCTGGAAAAGAGGTTACTGAACTTTTTCTTTGTTTTTTTAAGGTTTGAGACCAAGTTAGGATATTCTTAAGGTGGGGATCCACCTTGACGACTTTAGCTAGAACCCTTGAGTCCGGGGAAGTCTGGTTTACTTTGATTGGGGTGGTACATTCAGTTCCATCTCCGGATTTCATTTTTTAGAATGGGGATGAGCTATATTAATGTGGGGAGATTTTAAGAAGCACGTTTTTTGGAGTGGGTAAAAATCCCAGCACTGTTTGAATTTTTGACTCATTTCTATGAAAACTAGGGAAACTGGGATGTTTCTAGAAAATTACACATTTCACATTGTATACCTAGTACACTTCATGTACCTCAAGTACCAACAATGTTCCCTTGCTCGTGTGAGAAAGACATACATGCCGTGTATGTCTATAGGCGGGGTAGAATGTTTTTAGAAAGTACATGTCGACTACTATGTGTACATGTCGTGTAGAGAGGTCATGTATGGGGAGATACATGGTGTGTTGGGGATGTCGGTCGGGTATAGAAGAACATGTCATGTAGTTAGTCGGCATGTCCTTGGTAAAATATCAACCGTCATATGAATAGTAAAATGATACACGGCGTGTAGTCCTAAGTACATGTCATGTAGTTTTTTTTGCTAAAATGTGTAGTATCCTCGTTTGGAGGTAGAAAGCCAAACTCTCGATGGGTATGAGTAGGGAGAGCCAGTCGGAACTCATTTTTTCTCTCAGTCATCCATCAAAACACTGTTTTGATCGACGTAAGATGCATTAGAACCCCCTCAATAAGGCCTTGATTCCACTTGAGTTGTTCTTCTTGATTTCTTTTCTAAGACGAGTTATATGGATTTGAGCAGTTTTGATTCTTTTTTAGACCTACCATGTTTTAGACCAAGTTGGAGGCTATTATCAGAGTAGGATCATCGTACTAGTATGTGGTAGGTAGTTCATACTCTTTTTGTGCTTTCATGGACTTTTGGGTGGCGCGACAATGGTGCATTTTTTGGTATTTGGAGTGTGACCCTGTTTTATCTTCTATTTCTTGTTTAATTTGTTATTTGTCCTTTGGGATACCTTTGAGTATGCCATGTTACCTATTTTGCTTGTGAACGGCTGAGCAAGTGGTCATTTCTCATAGAGGAATTTAATCTGGGGGATGCAAAAATGATTATAATTGATTTTTATTGGTTAAAATTGATGTGTTTGGATTACTAAAAATTGATTACATTGTTTATATGCATTCAATACCTCAATGCTATTGTTTGATATTCATTGTAATAATGCAATTAAACTGTTTATATTTTTTTCCTATTTTTGTGATTTTTTCAAATATGTTATATATGTAATTGTTGAATTTCATAAATAGGAACCTTTGGTTTGTGTTGGGAATGGCTCAGATATTTCATGAGGGATTTTGATCACAGGTTATGATTGGTCCGAATTACCTTGGGTGGTGTTGACCATGGGATTGGACATCATGGACGTCAGGATTGAGGTAGTGTGATTGCCAGGTTGAGCGTGGACCAATTTACGTGGATGGAGAGGCTTTCAGACTTAAGAGACATGTTCGTAGGGATACAAGGTGTCAGTGGTGTTGTGGATTGGGTACTATTTTGGAGATTAATGCTCACCCTAAACATTGATTAGTGTTAACACAGAGAGACTCTGTGATGAGGTGGTTTTCACCACTCATGTGGGTATATTCCCTCATTAGTTTTGGTTTGGTACTATTGGTTTCAGGTTGCCTACCGTAGGAAGCCACGTGGATGGTGAGGAGTCTTCAGGGGATAGCGTTGAGGCTATCGGGATAGGGGAAAAGGCTTTCCATTATTTGAGAAAAGTCATCGTTGTCCCTTGGGTTACATTATTTGGGGCAGACATTGATGTCCCTCCAGTTACTTTATTTTATGGTAGACAACATTATCCCTCCTGTTACATTATTTGATGGTATATATATTTGTTCCTCCGATATACTATTTTTTGGGTGTGCCTTTGGGATGTTGGTACTTGAGACACACGATGTCAGGGGGCACACGGTGTCGGGTAACATGACTGAGATTCCAACATTGGCTGAAGTAGGTGACAATCCAGGGTGGCTGCTAAGCACCAGTGGAGTTTGTGTTAGGTTGTGTGCATCATACTATTTACTGTTTTCCTAATACATTCATGCCTACTTAAACACTTATATTAGGTGTACACTATTTGGTGGTATCCTACTGAGATTCTCCTCACACCAAGCACGGGCCCTTTGGGACGTGTGAAAACTTTATGGATTTACGTATAGGAAAGAGGTCAGCTTCAGGAGCTGGAATACATTAGATATTTCATGGAGTTGTTAGAGACCTTAATGTCTTGCATACCTAGAGTTTACTTTGTTTTTCCTTCTTTCCTATGGTAGAATGCTTACTTGTTTTGTAGCTATAGTTGGTTATCCATGGAACCTTTACCTATGGATATTTATGACATGTTTTGGATTTATGTTTGTTGTTCAGTAGTAGTTACAAGTGATCATAATGCTGTTGTGTTTACTTTCCGCTACTATTATTTATATTTATTACTTCTCTTGTTTATTGATAATGATTGTGCTTCCGCTCTGTAGGTCTGGTTCGAGTCTACTGAGTCGTTTATTCTGTGACATCTTTATTTGTACACTCAGACCAGTACCATTATCATCCTCCGAGAGGGTATACCCTCCACACTATACTAATAAGACCCTCGCTTCTAGTCATTAGCCTTTGGAATTCGGGGAGGTGCACCTAAGGTTGTAACACCTGGCCCATTAAATATTTTCTGGGTGGGTGTTTGGGTCCGGTTCATTACAGCAGACAAAAATGTTATTGGGACAAAGTGGGTCTTTCACAACAAAATGAATGAAGATGGTGTTGTAATTCAAAAAAAATCCCGAATGGTGTGCAATGTGTACTCCCAGATAGAGTTTATTTATGTTGATGAGTTATTTTCACTCGTTTTAAGGCTGGAGACAATCATATTATTCTTGGCCATAGCTGTGCAAAGAAAGATTAAAGTTTTTAAGACGGATGTCAAGCCCAAAATTTTAAATGGAGTTCTGGAAGAAGAAGTTTACATTGAGATGCCTGATGGTTTTCTTATTCATGAATATGATAACAAATTTTATCGACTAAAGAAGGCTTTATATGGTTTGATGTAATCACTAAGAGCATGGTATTCAAGGCAGGATCAGTTTATAAAGAAGCTCTGTTTCCAGCATGGTGGAGTTGATTACAATGTCTATTTCAAAAATGGTAATAGTAAATGGATGATGGTGTTGGTTTATGAGGATGACATAATCTTTAGTGTATCAGATGAAGCATAATACTGATAGTTTTTTGAATGTATGAAAATAGAATTCAAAATGTCGATGATTGGTGAGCTGCATTTTTCCTTGGTTTGCATGTCACGCAATGAAGGAATGCCACTTTTATTTCCCTATATAAATATTCCCAGAAGGTTTTGATAAGGTTTGTAATGGATAATTAAAAACATATAAAGACTCTAGTTGTTACCTGGTTAAAATTGTCATGAGATGATGAAGACAAGCCAGTTAATATCACAGAATATAGGAAAATTATTGGTAGTCTTTTGTACCTGACAACAATAAGTCCTAGTATTGTTTTTCCACATGCTAAGCAGTTAGGTATCAAATAAATCCCAAGGAGAGCCGCATGATTGTAGTAAAAATAATTATTTCATATATAAAGGGGATAATGGATTTTGGCTTAATGTGCCATGACAAATATCTGCCAGAATTATGGGGATATACAGATGCGGAATGTGGTAGTTCAATAGATGATATGAAATCAACATCAGAAGTGCTTTTTATCTTGGAAGGTTGTGTATTTCATGGTTAAGCAAGATACAATACTGAATTTTGTTAAGCACAACAAAAGATGAATACAATGCAACTACTCAAGCTTACATGCAGCTATTACGGATAAAGTAACAACATGAAGATATGGGAATTGAAATGAAATATATTATCTGAAATCATTTTGAATATTCAAGTGCTATAAATATGAGAAAAAATCAAGTCCATCACTCATGGAAAATAATCATTGAAACCAAATATCATTTTATCAAGGAGAATATGGAGAAAGGGCTTGTGAAGTTGGAGTATGTGCCTACAGAACAACACGTTGTAGATATTCTTATGAAGGCCTTACCCAGAGAAGCATTTGAAATGTATCAACTAGCTCTGGGAGTCAATTCAAATCCCCACACTTGAATAAGTGTGGATGTGGGTCCCACATTACCCAAGGTATGATGTGTTATTCCCTAATGTGATGATATGTGTTCTTAACCCAGTTGTAGAAAACATTGAAGTGCCCTTCAGGTTCATTTAAAAACGGGTAGAAAGTATGAATTCTAGGGGAAAAGACATGGGGAGTAGCTATTAGGTGGAGTAGCACGATAGGGGGAGTTAAAGCTGTGATGAAGTTGGTTATAGGAGCTATAATATAGGGGAAGAATTAAATCTAATGTTGATATAATTGTTCTATTGAAGAATATATATCCCGATAGTTGAGGATTGTAGTAAAAGAAAATTAGGATAGCTGAGGATCGTGAAAAAATCAAAAGAGTGGTGTTGGAATGATGTCATGATACTTCTAGTACTCAGCAATTGGTTCAGTTTGGTATCAATAATTGGTGATAGAAATGATGTGCTCAGTTTGGTATCAATAATTAGAGATATAAATTAAGTGTTTCTATGATGAATTTCACATTTACTCTTGTTTCACACACCGAGAATTTCTCATGTGGGCTTAGAGTATGTGTTGAGTAAATCCTTGGTCACTATCCTAGTCGCATGAAGATAATGATGATTAAAGATAGATAGAGATTTAATACGATATCAAAATATAGAAAATTGTTTTAAGATGTGTTTTCAAAAACCCCAAAGGGGATATTGTTGGGAAAAAAACCTCAAGACATCCTCTCAATATGTTTTGGGTATGGTTGTGTTTGTTGAAAAATCCAGATGATTGCAAGAGAGTAAGATAGGTGTTTGCTGAAGGTAGGTTTTTAGGGTGGCACAGTTTCCCAGGGTTTTCAAATTTTGGAGCCTCAAAAAATGGGAATTTGTGAGAATAATGGTGATTGAAATCAGCAAAGGAAGAGGAATAAGGAGCCCTTGACATGGATCATATACCATGTCTGGGAAGGGTTTGCAACCACAAACCAGGAAGTAGGTACGGTACGCGGGTGCAGTTCGATGAACCAAACACATTTTGCAGATGAGTGACAGTGCAGTACATGGATGGGATGAAGTTGGAAGATGTTTTTGATCACGTATGAGAAAATTCAGTACATAGAGAGTGTATGAAAATGGTTCACAAATGGATTGTGGTTCGTGGAAACAGAAGATTTGGTACACATGGGGGCTAAATCGAATCAGTATTTGGTAAATCTTGATTTAGAAGATTAAGAGAATATCCTTTCTTATGTAAGTATCGCTAACTTCACCAATTACTGTAGATATGGAAAATCATTATATATAATATTTTACTCTGGGAATTCGACAAAGTCTAAAGGTAGTTCGCAAAGGGTGGTTCACGAAGGCTGAAGTGGTTCGTGTGGAAGGAATTCTGCAGAAGGTGTTTGTGATATTTTTTAACCTGAAATGGAAGTCCGGTACATGGAGGGAAAGTCTGGTTCATGAAAGAGATGGCAGTATGCAAATAGAGAATAGTTTGTGGATAGAGGGTGTTCCGCAGAGGAGGTTTGTGGGGTCGGTACGCAGTAGCGGTACGCGATTGCGAAGTCAGAGGTAGTCTGCATATAGAGGAGGTTTATGAAAGTGGCAGTAGTACGCAGAGTAGGAGGCTCGTGTACTAAACCTAGTACTCTATATGTGGTATAATAATGTAGTTCTCGATTTGAATAGGAATCATGTGAATGCATCTATTCAGTTTGTGAATGTAATTTCGGCTACCTAATAGTACTTGAGAAGGTGGAATTCATCTATTGGAGAAAACATAACTTCAACAATGCATTTACTTATAGTTGATGATGTAGGAATTAATGAAAATTAAGGGACATAAATTTCCATAAAATGTGTTTGACTTACACGTCGATAAACTGTGAGTGGATTTTTTTGCAAGAGCAGTGAGCAAATGAAGAGGAAGACGGTGACCCTTTCCACCGGTAGGGAGCAAGAGAAAGAGGCATAGGGAGTGACCCTTGGGAATGCAGTGAGAAGACCCTAAATCTTGTAAAGACAGTGAGCCTAGGCATTTAAGATCTAGCCCTAAAATTGTACTCATTATTTACAGTGAGCCTTCATGAATTTTGGTACATCGGCACATTGTTGTTGTATGCTCCTTTGATGTAGCCCAACGAGGGTGAACCAAGTAAAAATTGTTGTGTCATGTGCATGATTTTATATTTATCTGTATATTTCCATCGGAGGAAGAGAGAATTGATTTATGTATGACAACCAAACAAGATCCAAAAGGGAGAAATTTTTAATCTACCATACACTGACCCCCCCCCCCTCAGGGTATTCGACCTAGTGGACCTCCGAGAATATTTTGTAGGAATATGATCTTAAAACATTCCAATGTGTCATTTACCAAAATGGAACATTTTAATCATAATACCAATGAATTAATAACAATAAATATAACATATAATATAATTAAAATAATTATATTCAAGATATAACTTGTCAAATGATTTTATATACACAACATAAAATAAACAAAGACATAACAACTAATACGACTCAATGAACTGTATATTTAGACGAAATCAGTTACCTAGTATTTCATTTCAGGTGAACATCCTTTATCCCCTTTTTTAATGGTATTAATTTTTTCACTATCTTATACAAGAATCATAATTATATTTATAATATCATATAATATCTTCTTATAATATTTTATTACTCATATGTTAACAATATTCCATTATTTTTGTTATTTCAGTAGTAAATTTCAATGTCTTTTGAGTATGTTTGGAACTTTTATTTTGGATATTCTAATGTATATCATGATTTCGTCCTCACGATGATGAAAAAAATGATTTAATTATAATATACAATCTTTATATATGTATTTATAATAATCTACAATACATTTAAGTATGAAATCGAATGTACCATTCATGGAGATGTTAGTCCATATGTATGCATGAACGCTACATTCGTTTGTTTTTCATATTAAAAGAATGGAAAGAAAATTATATATATGAATATTATAAATATAGTATCATATCTATTTCATATATGATGCTTATGTTTATTAAAGCCATCCTTAATATGTTCCATGTATAATGTGAACGAATATAATATATTTAGGGGTGGTAGTCCAAACATCTACAAATGATGTTATCATATTCCCAAAAAATGAAATGAATAAAGGTATATTATATATTAAAATTAAATAATCATAATGAAATTATATATAGCTTATATAAATAGAGTTTCAATTATAATTCTAAACCATGAAAGGTGTAGGGAAAAACAAACCATCTTCATTTCATGAGGTGATAGTTCATCGTACACGAATAGTATATCCGTTACCCATTTGATGGATGTGTGTGTCTGTGTAGTTATAAAACATAACATAAAAACATATAAGTATATTTAATATAGTACTTTTTTATATGATCATGTAATAAAGATAACTGAATGATTTTAAAATGGAAATAAAACTACAGTGCTTGACGAAAGATGTTACCACTTCTTTGGGTAACTCCTTTTGGTTTACACCAAATGGAATACTTTGATGGATTTAGTCTCAAGGTTAGGATTCTATGATGAGGGGAGGAATTTTTAAAATCTATTTTGGAATATATTGTTCAAGATAAATTGTATTGAGAGGTGCGAGGAAGTGGGAGGGGTGTGTGCCTTTTTATAGTGGAGGAGGAGTTTCACTCTTATAAATATTTGGAAATGGAATTCCAATAAAGTTTTTCACATGTAAAGTAGATCCTATAGTGGTAAAAAATATTTAAACGGGATTTTAAGGTATATATATGGAAATAAAATGGTTTTGGGAATAGTTTATTGTTTAATTTGGCCATTATGTTTAGGGTTTAGTCCCTTGTTAAGATAATTTTCCTCTTAATCACTGAAATTAATTTTTATTACTTTCACAAATAATTTTTGGTCAAAAAAATATTTAAATTATTATAAATTATAAATTATTTGTATTCTTAATATGGAATTCATTTTTACAATGTAAAATCATATAAGTGGCCTAAAATAATTTAAATTTAATCCTATACATGGGACGACAATGCATGTTTTTAATGTAAAAATGATCAAAAATATTTTATGTTTATATATCCAATTTCATATTGAAATTGAATTAAATAACCCAAATTGGATTAATTTATAAAAAATTAATCTAATTAAAATTTAAATCAAATAAACAAATCATTTAACCTTAAAAATAAATTAGATGAAAAACAATTGTGAGTTAAAATTCTGTATTTTTCTTTATTCAACAAAAAATAATACTTCATAGAAAAATACCAAGAAATCATAATAACCTAATTTTTATATTTTGTGGTAAAAATTTAAGTTTATTTTTACCTATAATATTTATAAAATTTCCAAAATAATTTAATTAAAATAAGTTCTCTATTAAATGATGGCATCATGCCTTTATAAAAATGTAGAATTTTATATGAAATATTGGGTTTGTTCGTATATTTTATTTGTCAAATTTTTTGTATGAATATCAGAAATATATTTTTTTAAAATATATATATATATATGTCGTGTTAATATCTCTCTCTAATAGTAATTATTCTAATTTATTTGGATAAAACATCTTTGTGAGCATAAAAATAGTTTTTGATACCAAAAACAGTCCATCTATATTCAATTAGTTCATATATTCATTTTTAATTAATTTTTAACCAATGAATTCATTTTATATTCGTATAAACTATATATTATTATAATTTAGTTATTATTGTTCATAACCACTAATTTAATGGCAATGATATGTATTATTATATTAAATAATAATATTTTAATAATAAATTATTGTTCAGTAAAACATGGTATTGTGTGAAATGCAAGATACCAAACAACGTTGTTATTACATATATGGAATGATAAATTAGTGATTTAATGAATTTATAGGTATATTAAAGATTCAATTTATTTAATATAGTTATGATATTTTAATGTCTTGGGATATTATATTCCCATACAAGCATGGTGTTGCGTGTCATACAAGATATCAAATACAAGTTACTATTTTAGAATTTTCAAGGTGTTATAATACATGTATTATATCAAACCAACCTTTTTATACATTATTATTAAACTATTTTAAGATATAAAACATAATAGTATTACAAACAGAGGTTCCAGAGGTTTAGTGTCTTCGGAAAACTAGGACCATACATAGCAATTACATCGTCAAGCATAAACATTTATTTAATTTCTTCTTCTCTAGATCCTTATTGGCACTTGACCTATCCTTCGTACATGTAGAAACCAGAGGATATACATCAAAAGGGGTGATCTAAATTCCCATTAAAAGGATATATAAGAACAATATATCATGGGGTGAGCATAATCATAACATGGGAAAAATCATGAACATGATAGGAAGCATGAATAAAAAACTAGAAGTTGGAAATTCATAAAAATGAAACAGCATGTCTTAGTTGTTAACTACAAAACATAATTGTGGACAAAGATATAATATTTTTTCCACATCATTTCACATTTACTCGTGAGATTATTCACTTTACCCAATGCAATAGAGTGCTGTATAATTTTGGGCTCCCCCAAAACCTTCAAACATTCATATTGCACTATATAATTTTGGGCACACCCGTCACATCATAATAGATTCACTATCATTCAGGACAAATAGAACATATATCAATAATGAACATAACTAACCCATGTAAAGAAATTGTTTTAATCACATAAGAACACATTCATAAACATTGGGTTCCCAAAACAAATAGGGAATAACATACATGATATAAGAACCATCAACCTTGAATGAGAAGTAAAATGTGAGTACTTAAAAGAAGAGTTCTTTTTGAAAACATTTTGATTGACATAAAAAGTAGTGGTAAACATTTATATCCCAAAATAGGAAATAAAATGATGAAAAAATAATTTTTTAGGAGTAACCATAGCAAACAATTGAGTGAAAGAGGGAGAACCCGAAGGATGAAATTTATGTTCAAGAATTTCCCCTTACCTTGAATCTGAACACTTACTTCTCTTTAATGTCATGTATAATGACATTATATTCATTAATCAGAAATTATAGAACATATTATAAATGAATAGGGTTCATTTTGGTTTCATTATGTCATTTTATGTGCCTTTGGATGAGTTATATGCTTTAAAAACATTGTTCGTAAATGTTTGTTTTTTTGGTTGTCTTGAGTGGTTCACTTGTATTCATAAATGAAAGTGCGGGTAGAACATTGGTAAACATGCAGAACTGATATTAAATGTTATTAATGAAATTCAATAATTTGAAATTATATTAGAATTAATTATATTATATACCCTGTGGATGAATCGTTAGTTAAAAATTAAATGATGATTATTTTGGTTAATTTGGGCAGTTTTTCGATCACAGAGAACTTGTTTTAATTTATCACTTAGAAATTAGTATATAAGATAGTTCCAGAACTCTAAATAAGACATAATACATGTAAAATATTCAGTTTCAACCATAAAAATTGTTTCATGACCACATCTGATGGAAGAAATGGAAGAAAAAGACATGTCGTTCTAGAAGGTGATGAATTAACACCCCGCGAACAACATTCTCTTTAATAAAATAAAAAGAAGAGGATAAAGTGGGTTGGATGATATAATATCACATAATTATAATAAAAGTATAGTATATGTATGATACATGAGTTAATATACCATTTGGTCAATGATAGGTTGGGAGAGAATAACAAAAAACATGAAATTGGAAGGGAATTAAAGGAGAAGAGGGAGAGAAATTACCTCTTGAATCCTCCTCTTGAGATCTTTATTAAGAGGCCTAATCTTAGTTTCTTGATGAACCAGTAGCTCTTGAACATGTTGGAGGGGATATGGAGTATGATTGGGCATAGTTTGGACAAGGCTTCAAGCTTGAGAGGTATGAGGAAATGAGGGTGTGAAGGGTGGTATTTATTGTGGAGGGGAGAGAGGTTTCCTTAATATAAAATTCATTAGTTTATAAATTTCGACTATGAAAAAGAAATAGTGAGTCTTAAATGACCATGAATAGTAACTAGGTCATGTGAGTTTGGGATTTGGGTTCTTAAATCAATTTTTATGTCAGGAATATTGAGTTTAAATTATAATGTATTTATACGGAAAATTAATTTATTTTACTTTTGACCAATAATTAATGTATTTCATAAAAATCCCACAAATTTACCCCAAACTTCATTCGATGGGTAGAATCCAAAAATGAAGTCCATTTTTCAGAAATAATTTTCTAAATATGATCAGTATTTAATTAAAATCATAATTTATTATTAATGAACTAGTTTAAAACATTCATTTACTTATTCTAAAATATAGGTACATTATACTTTCACTTGAATATTATATTTATACTATCATTGGTATGGTTACTATTCATTAGGTTATATCACTATTCATAATGTTATGTTTCTATTCATAAAGGTAGGTTATTGTTCACCAAAAATTATTTTTGTTTTATTAGACTCCAAAAATCATTTTGAACACAACCGTGTATGTCAGATTTTCATAATTCCCAATACAGATGTGAAAAACATATGTTTAATGGTTTTTAAGCACATAGTAGTTCATTATGTTGTGTTTTCATGTCATTTTATGAAATATTTATAAGAATATAATTTCCATTTAAAAACTTTGGGTTGTTACATTCTTGCACCCTTATGAAATTTCACCCTTGAAATTTCAATTTACACAAACATGTGAGGGTACGTATCCATCATCGCCTCTTCCGGTACCCAAGTAGCTTCTTAAACTAATGGTTCTTCCACAACACTATGAAAAGGTGGGTTATCTTGTTGTGTAGAACCTTATCTCTCTGGTCCAGAATCTCTACTGGATGCTCCTCATAAGAGAGATAATCTCCCAACCGTACCACCTCTGAGTTTATTACATGTGAGGGGTCTGGTATGTAATTCACCAGGAGTGATACTTGAAACACATCATGAACATGGGCCATATTCGTTAGAATTTCAAGCCAATAGGCCATGAATCCTATGTGGTCATGGATATCAAAGGGGTTAATGTTCCTTGGGCATATCATTCCTTTCTTTCCAAACCACATGACTCTCATCCACGGGGATATTCAAAGGACGACTTTATCTCCAACGTCGAACTCCAAGTTCCTTCGACGGTTGTCAACATAGCTCTTTTGCTGACTCTGAGTAGCTTTGATGTGTTTCTACATTACGTTAACCTTATCTATCATCTCTTGAACAAGATTGGGTCCATGTATCTTTCTTTCTCCAACTTCATACCCGCATGTTGGGGTTCAACATCGCTTTCCAAATAGAGCTTCATATAGATCCATCTGAAAACTCAAGTGGAATCTATTGTTATATGATAACTCAACCAATGGGAGATACTGATCACATCCACATTTTAATTCTAGAGAGCATGATCTTAGCATATCTTCAAGTGTATGAATAGTCTTTTTAGAGTGACCATTAATTTGGGGGTGATAGGTCGTGCTGAAATTTAATTTAGTACTCAAAGAATGTTAAAGGATCCTCTAGAATTTAGATGTGAACCTTGGATCATAGTTAGATACAATTGAGAGTGTAACATCGTGCAGTCTTACCACATCCTTCACATATATCATTGTTATTTGTTCAAGCTAGAGATCTTCCCAAATAGTGATAAAATGGGAATGTTTGGTGAGTCAGTCAACCACAAACCATATCGCATTATTTCTATTTTACATCTTCATGAGAGTCGTCAAAAAGTCCATAGTAACACTTTCCCATTTCCACATGGGTATAGGCAATGGCTGCATCATCCCTTGGGACTATTTTCTATCTTCTTTAACTTTCTGACATACCAAGCACCTTGATATATAATTTTCGATCTCCTTCTTCATGTTATCCCACCATAAGTGTTCTCGGAGATCACGGTACATCTTGGTACTCCGAGGATGGATAGAGAATGTTGAACTATGTGCATTTTCTAATAGCTCCTTCTTTATCATGGGTGATGATGGCATAGAAATCCAAATTCAAGACCGAATCACATAATCATCATCGATATGAAACTCTTGCAGCTTCCCTTCCTTTACTGCATTCACTCTCTTTTGTATCTCCATATCATCCCTTTGGTCTTCCTTAATATTATCTTGGATGGATGGTTGCATAATAATTTGGGCATGGTAGTAGGTATCCTCTTCCCTCATGATTTCCAAATCTATATTTTGCATATCAAAGAAGATAAGGTCTTTCTCAATCCGTAACATGGATAGAGTGGAAGGTTATTTTCTGTATAGAGCATCTGTTACATTGTTCGCCTTTCCAGGATGGTAGTTAATAGAGCAATAATAATCCTTGATTATCTCTAACCATCACCTTTGATGCATTTTGATCTCCTTTTGTGTGAATATATACATTAGGCTCTTCTGGTCATTGTATATGTAACATTTCTCACCATAAAGGTAGTTCTACCAGATTTTCAAGGCAAAAATCACAGTTTCCAACTCTAGATCATGCGTTGGGTAGTTCTGCTCATAAATCTTCAACTGTCGTGAGGTGTAGGCTATCACATTGTCATTTTTCATGAGTACGCAGCCTAATAATTTCTTTGAAGCATCAATTTATATCACAAAACGATCTCCACTTTTTGGTAGTGTGGGTACAGGTGTAGTTATCAGCCTTCCCTTTATCTCCATGAAGCTTCCCTCAAATTTTCCGTCAATACATACTTTACACCTTTCCTTGTTAACTTCTTTTGTGGTCTTGAAAATCATGTGAAGATTCTCACAGAATGTCGGTAGTACCCAGCTAATCCAAGACAACAATGGATTTCTATGACACTAGAGGGCCTGGGCCATTCGTCAATCACCTTTGTCATTGAAGGATCCACATAAATCCCCTCACTTGTGATCACATTTCCCAAGAACGTGACTTGCTTCATCCAAAATTCACACTTACTAAACATGGAGTACAACTTAACCTTTCTCAATGTCACCAACACAAGTCATAGATGTTCTTCATGTTCCTCATTTATCTTAATGTAGATGAAAATATCCTTAATAAACAATACCAAAAATTTTTCGAGGTAATGTATAAATAATCTATTCATCATATCCATGAATATTATAGGGGAATTAGTAAGTCTGAAAGGCATCACAAGGAACTCATAGTGCCCACACCTTGTAAATAAGGCAGTATCCTAAATATCTTCCTTCTTCACATTTAACTAATGATATCCAGAAACAAGATCCACCATTGAGATATATTGATCTCTTCTTAACTGATTGAACAAGTCTTCAATCCATGGAAGATGATACTTTTTCATTATGGTGATCTAGTTGAGTTACCGATAATCGATACATAGTCGCATTGTTCCATCCTTCTACTTCAAAAATAGCACTGGCGCACCCCATGGTGATGCACTAGGGAGTATGAACACTTTTTTCAGATGTTCTTACAACTACTTCATTAACTCCTCCAGTTCTACAGGATACATCCTATAAGGACACTTCGAGATAGGAGTAGCTCCGGGTATGAGTTCAACTGGGAACTATACCTCATGATCTGGGACAATTCCGGGTATCTCTTTGGGAAATACATCACCATATTCCCTCATGATAGGCATTTCCACAGGGATGACACCATCCTTTGACTCAACCATTTGGGAGAGGTGTGATTCTTCACAGGGAATCAACATCCACACAGATGAATGATTTTTCAAAGGAGATTCATCATCTTCCTTTAATTTGTAGAGGATCATGGGATGGTTCAGAATATGAAAAGATATTTCTTTTTCCTGATAGTTGTTATGTGCTCTATATAACAAGAGCCAATCCAT
The DNA here is from genome assembly GCA_963277665.1 of Viscum album. Taxonomy (NCBI): domain Eukaryota; kingdom Viridiplantae; phylum Streptophyta; class Magnoliopsida; order Santalales; family Viscaceae; genus Viscum; species Viscum album. Next base: position 1,400,305,901 of record OY728145.1, on the reverse strand, counting down.
TCCCATTATAGCGTTGAATTCCACCAAGGGAAGTATTATCAAATTTACTAGAATAATATACCCACATACGCCTATAGGAGAAGATTCAAACACTTGGGTTGCAATGATTGCACCACTTGGTGTTATTACAGATATCTCTACTTCAAGCTTTTGAGGCTTCGATTCTATAGTTCTAGGAAACATACAAGATATAATGGAAGGCGTAGAATCTGAATAAAATAAGACTTTTTACATTCATGAGTGAATAAGAAGTGTACCTTGTATGACATCATTATCTTGCTCCACTTCAGTAGTATTCATGGCATAAGCCTTCCCTTGTTTCCTTTGGCATTGGTGGTTATTGACACTGATTACCCTCGAGAACTCGAGTTTTAGTGCACTGGCTTACATAGTTCCCTAGCTCCCTACAGTTGTATAATTGAACCATGGGGGGGGTCTCTGATTTCTTCTACTATATTATCCTTCCATTTCATGTCTTTTCAACACTCTTGAGCATTATGTCCTTATTTCCCACAATTCAAGCATTTCCCCATCCCATTATGGCAGTTCCCATGGTGCAACTTCCAAAATTTTTAGCGTGGGGGTCATTGAGTTTTCTTCCCACCTTTATCATTAGATCCATTGTCTTGAAACTCCATCCTTCATTTCTTATCACCATATCTTTGGGACCATTCTCCAAACTCCATCTCCACTTTGAGAGCATGCCGAACAACTTCTTCATTAATCTCGAAGTATCGAATTTCAAGATCCTTTTGAGGGTGTGGTTTTAATCCACTAAAGAATATGTAAGTTTTACTATAATGGTTGACATCAAAACCCGAAGAATACCTTGTAAGCCTTGTGAAATTATCATCATAGGTTGTGAAATATTCTCCTTATTTTTACATGATCTCTATGGATTCTCTCTCTATCATTCTGTGAAGAGTTAATGGAAAATACTTATTAAGAAACATGGTCTCAATGACTTCCCATTCCATCTCATCAATTTCCTCCCTTGGTTTGCTATTCTTAATCAAAGCCCACCATTGATCGGCCTCTCCATCTAGATGATAAACAGATAGAGTCACCTTCTCTCTCTCTGAACATTGAAGCAAAAAAAGATCATCTACATGGAGTTGACCCACTGTTTCGTTACTAGAGGATCGGAAGATCCACTAAACATTGTTGGTCGTTGCCGCATTAAATAGTTGATAGCCAGTTTCTCTCTCTTTGGTGAAGGGGGACGTTCCCAATTATTATGGTTATTGTTCATAACCTTAGATAATTGGGTAAGAATCACCATGATGTTCTGAACTCCACCTTCCAAATCATTGGGAATGTCATTCGGACAATCGTTTCATTGGCCCTCGCACGATCTGTTGGCCTGGTTTCTCCTGGTTCCCACCATTTTTTAAAATAGAAAAGGTTAGAACAAAAAAAAGGAAACAAGTCCTAAATACATAACTTTTTTATTTGCGCAATTTATACTAAAATTATAACATATGGGATCCCTATGTAGTGATTATTCGGTTCATATTTGTTCTTAGTCTCATGCTAGAGGTTTTCTCTTGGGTCCATTAATCCTAATTCCCAAATTAACTAAACCTTACCTTTAATACCAACTACAGCGAACAAAACTTTTCAAACATTACTATTACATTATTTTAAGATAAACAACATAATAGTATTACAAATAAATGATCCAAAGGTATAGTTTCTTGTGATAACTAGGACCATATATAGCAATTACATCATCAATAATAAACATTTATTTAATTTCTTCTTCTCTAGCTCCTTTTCGGCAGTTGACCTCTTCATAGTACATGTAGCTACCTGAGGATATACATCAAAAGGGGTGAGCTAAAATCCCAGTAAAAGGATAGATAAGAAAAATATAACATGGGGTGAGCATAATCATAACATGGTAAAAATATCATGAACATGAGAGGGAGCATAAATAAAAGACTAGAAGTGTGGCAATGCATAAAAATGAAACATCGGTTCATAGTGGTTGACTACCCCACATAATTGTGAAAAAATATAGAATCTTGTTCACATCATTTCAGATTTACTCATGAGAATCATTTCTTTACCCAATGAATTGGATCACTGTATAATTCAGGGTTCACCCGTCACATTCAAACATTCATATTGCACAATATAATTCTGGGTGCACCCATCACATCATAATATTATCATTATCATGCATAACACATAGAAAATATATCAATAATGAAAATAACTATCCCATGTAATATAATGGGTTTAATCACATAATAAAACATACATGAAATTTGGTTTTCCAAAACAAAGAGGGAATAACATACTTGATACAAGAACCATCAACCTTGAATGAGAAGTAAAGTTTGATTTCTTAAAAGAAGAGTTCATTTGGAAAACATTTTGTTCGACATAAATATTAGTGGTAAACATTTATATCACAGAAAAAGAATGAAAATGATGAAAAAAATATTTTTTTGGATTAACCATATCAAAAATTGATTGAAAGTGGGAGAACTCGAAGGATGAAATTTGGGTTTGAGAATTTCCCCTTACCATGTATCTGAATGCTTCATTCTCTTTGGTGTCCGGTATAATGGAATTATATTAATTAATTAGAAATTAAAGAACCTTTTAAACATTATTAGGGATAATTTTGTTTTCATTATGTCAATTTATTTTCCATTTGATGAGCTATAGGGTTTAAAAACTTTGTTTGGGAATGTTCATTTTTTTGGTTTTCTTGAGCGGTTCACTTGTATTCATAAATAAAAGATCTGGTAGAACATGGTTTAACATACAGAACTGATATTAAAAGTCATTAATGACATTATAGAATTAAAATGTATCTTATAATGAATTATGTTATACAAAATGCGGACGAATCATTAGATAAAAATTAAATGATGATTGTTTGGGTTAATTTGGGCGGTTTTTCGATTTCAAAGAACTTGTTTTAATTTATCACTTAGTAATATGTACATAAGTTTGTTCCAGAACATAAAATAGAACATAATACATATAAACTATTCCGGTTCAACAATAAAAATTTGTTCATGACCTTATCTGCAGGTAGAAATGGAAGAAGAATACATGTCGTTCTTGATGGTGGAAAATTAACACCTCATGAACAACGTTCTCTTTAATAAAATAAAAAAGAAGTGGAGAAATGGAGTTGGATGATATAATATCCAATTAGTATCATAACATTACAGTATATGTATGTCACTAGAGTTTCCCATACCATTTGGGCAATGATAGGTGGGGAGAGAATAAGAAAAGAACTTTAAATTGAAAGGGAAATAAAGGAGAAGATGGTGAGAAATTACCTCAAGAATCCTCCTATTGAGATCCTCCTTAAGGGGCCTAAGCATTGTATTTTGATGACACCAGAAGCTCTTGGACGTGGGGGGGGGGGATATGGAAGATGTTTTGGAAGAGTTTAGGCAAGGCTTCTAGCTTGAGAAGTGTGAGGAAATGAGGGTGTGAAGGGTGGTATTTATTGTGTCGGGGAGAGGGGTTTCCTTAATATAAAATTTATTAGTTTATTAATTTACCCTATGTCAAAGAATAGTGAGTCTTAAATGATAAAGAATAGTAAAGAGGGAATGTGAGTTCCAGATTTGGGTGCTTAAATCACTCGTGATGGCATTAATAGTGAGTTTAAATTATAATGTATTTATATAGAAAATTAATGTATTTTACTATTCACCAAAAATTCATGTATTTCAGAAAAATCTCAAAACATTTCCCCAACCATTTTTCGGCGTGTAGAATCCAAAAATGAAGTCAATTTTTCAAATATAATTTTCCAAATATGATTAATTTGATATTTAATTAAAATCATAATCTATTATTAAAAAAAATGTTTTAAACTATTCATTTACTTATTCTAAAATATTGGTACATCATACTTTCACCTGAATATTATTTTCATAAAATCGTAGGTAAGGTTAATATTCATTAGGGTATATCACTATTAATAAGGGTATGTTACTGTTGATAATTGTATGTTACTATTCACCGAAAAATATTTTGGTCTTATTAGACTCAAAAAAACATCATGAACACAACCGTGTATGTCAGATTATCAAAATTCCCAATACATAAGTGACAAACATCTATTTAAATATAATTTAGCACTTAGTAGTTCATTATGATGTGTTTTCATGTGATTTTATGACATATTTATAAGAAGATAATTTCCATTGAAAAATTTTGGGTCGTTACATGTATGGTAACAATATCTGTAATGTGGTTCATGATCGTGAAGGGGTGAGACCCATACAGTGTATGTATGCTCTATTTAGTAAAACTAACTATTTTAGTATATTTTCATCTTATAAATCATACATAGTTTTAATGGGTTGCCAATAAATTCATGATATTGACTATAAACAAACATTTTCACCTGTAGAAATGAAAGAGTATGTTTATATTTTTCATTCCCTAATAGAATGTTCTTATTATGAGATATATAACATGGTTGTAAAAATGGATCTTTTAATGTGAATACATTTGAGCATGTGTATGTGATACAAGGTGAGATTTTGATGTGTCTTATGATACTTTTATTATATATAACTATCCAGAGTGTATATATGTACTGAAGAATGATTCATGGAATTGGAATATCTGGTTTGGTGATGAAACAAAAGAGTTTTTTCAGTTAAAAAAGGTATATTTCCTCCCCATTATAACATAATAATAAAATGTAGATATTCTCACCATGGTTCCAACTACAAATTTTATCTCCATAATAATAGTGAAATACACCACAAATGTGATGTAATTCAAAGGATATCTCAATTTTTATTTAGAGTTAAGAAAACCAAATTTCATACCCAAGATCCCATCATTATAAAAATTTAGAATAAGTGATAAAAGTATTATGCAGGAATACCGTATTGACCATGATTTTTATCATCATTCTAAATTAGTTTCATTAGGTCCCCTTAGTAATAATTAATGGGTTATTGCCTCCAATGGTATCCAACATCAAATAGAATCAAAAAATTCTTTAAAAATAAATTCTTTTAATTTAATAGTTCTCTAGAGAATTATCTACAAATAATAGGGAATTGGGATATTTTTAAGACTTTATCTAGATGGAAATAATATGAAATATCTCTAATGAGGTGATTGAACTCCATTATATAATATACATGAATCAATTTAGAATTCATCTCGGATTTCATCATATTGGAAAAACTATGATATGAGAATACACATCAATAACCTATTCTATAATTAATTTAATCATTGAAACTATTTAATTTTTTAGTTTATATATATATATAATGTCATTGTGTTTATCAAGGAAACTATGGATGTGGATCACTATTGAAGAATTGGTCTAATGGTGTCCCAGACCATTCGACCGAGAATTGATTTTTTATATATTATTCCAAAGGTAAAGAAAGACCTTCCACAAATAGTGCAGTCAAGGAGGTATAAAGTCATGATCCGAAGGTTATCCCCTTGAACAAACCCATTAAATTCTTGATGTAATGATCCCGAATTAAAGAACACCACCAAGGGTTCCTTTAGGCTGCTCCCACTAGAGAGAGCATCAGCTGCAAAATTGACCTCTTTTGGGATATGACGCAGCAAACAGCCACAAGAGAGTTCCACGTTGCATCTTTGGATAAGGTAGATCAAGGTCATTGAGGCCTAACTTTTCCTTGTAGGGATTAGATCAACACCTCAGAGTCCCACTCCACTTTCGTGCACACCAACGTGAATCTTTTTCACAACAAGGCACTGGAGTTCAATGCACTTACTTCTACTCCCAACGAATTTCTCGGTCCATAGAAGATGCTAAACACGACAATGACCCAACCATTCCTCTACCACACCAAACCACCCTTTCACATCTGTCCCTTCAAAATAAATCCATACGAAATTTATTTGAAACCCAACCGTGGGGGATGCCAACTAACCCAGTGACCTTGGGAACTAGGATGGACCACTGGTCTATCCATAAGACTGAAAAGGATAGTGGAATGTTGGCCATCCTTAATCAACAAACCTAATTCATTAAGCAGACCCTTCATCCTCACTTGTAGAAGACTAACTAGATCACACATCTCTACCTGAGCATTATTCTGTGCCTCCCATATCATCCAGAAAATATTTGTAACTACTATACCACAAAACATAATTTCCCTTCCATGGGGTTCCGAACCCAAAAACCAACACACGAGGAAGTCCCACATGGATATACATGAATAATTGAAGCTACCCCACTTATACATGATAGAAAACAACCCCACATCACAATCACTCCTAAGAAACTAGTGCATCACCATTTCGGACTTGGAATTCAAGTCATAGAAGCAGCGGGAATCCAAATGAACTCTATTTCTTTGAATATTATCATATGTAGGATGCTCTTGGTTCCTTGTGTTGGGAATTATAGAAAGAGATGAACGCATAAAAAATAGAAAAAAAACATGTAGCAGAGAAATAATTCCCTCAAACAGTGGATTCATAGCGACAAAAATATGTGCAAAATATAATGTTGACACCGGAAATTTTAACATGAAAAACCCAAAAGGGAAACACCACAAGACCTATTTTAGAAAGTGGGATGCACTAAAATAGGTAAGTACATGGTAGAGAATCCTCAAAATTAAATGGATATCAAAAGTAATAATTATAAAAAATTTGGATCAATGTCAGAGTATAGATGATGTCTGAATGTAGCATGAAATGGAGAATATAGCCTGCTAAAGGAACCCAAATAGATCTGACCATGAAAGAAGAAGAATGATGTTTGATCAAAATTTCAGATGAAAATGTACCAGGATCAGATCAAAAACCACCGCTGATGAGATCTAATCAAATCAATTTAGTTCCACTAGTTACATATCTGGAAACTGCCCGTTGAAAACGCAACTACACTACTTACAACAACTACAAATATAGGAGCTACACATCTCATATATATAGAAGATTCGTCACATAATATCACATGTATCTCTTGAAAGATATCTCATATTCTATTAATGATATAAAATATATATCATCAAATATATAAAATATATATTTTAAAAGATATCAAATATATCTCGTCAAAGATATCAAAATATCTTTTTAAAGATATCAGATATATCTATTCAAATATTAAAAAAATATTGGGGCCAGATGAAGAGGCTCCCCAACAAACTCCCCCTCCGACTAAACTGCGGATCATCGCCAACCCTACAATCACTCGGAAAGTCTCAAATTTTCCTCTGGGTTAACACTTGGTCAACATGTTTGACCCATGGCCATTAGTGAGAATCTTCCCAAGCTCTAACTATCTCAAATCAAGGACATTACTGATCCAATGATATCGAACATAAATATGTTTTTACCTTCCATGAAAAGTATAATTCTTTCCGAAACAAATATCACTCTGACTATCAAAAAATAAAACATATCTATCTTGATTAAAATTGAGCTCTCTAATAAAAGTTTTCATCCACAAATATTCATTTAAATCCTCTATAGCTAAAATATACATTGACTCTGTGGTAGATAAAGCCACACATCACTGCAACCTAGACTGCCATGATCCATCTCCCCCTAGAAAAATGATCAAATAGCTAGACGTAGACATCCTTGAATCGATATCTCCATCCATATCTTGATCTATAAAGACACAAAGCATAGGTTCCCCTTTTCCAAAATACAGTCCCAGATCAGAAGTACCACAAAGATAACGAAAAATGTACTTCACTTCCCTCCAACGCTCTCTGCCTGGATTTGACAGAAAATGACTAACCACACCAACTGCATGAGCTATATCAGGTCTAGTACTTATAGTGGCATACATAAAACAACCAATGGGAAATGAATAAGGTATGTGTTGCATCTTCTACATCTCTTCATCTGTAGAAGGTGACTGACTTGTGATGAACTTAAAATGTAAAGAAAGAGGAGTACTAACCACATTAGCTATATCCATAGAAAATCTTTGAAGAACCTTCTAATTGTATCTCTCCTGAGAGAACCACAATTTCATGGTCTTCCTGTCATGGGAGATCATCATTCCAAGAATCTGTCATGCTGGCCCCACATCTTTCATCACAAAAGAATGGAAAATATCCTTCTTCAATATGTCAATTCTAGAATCATAAAGGCCAACAATGAGAATATCAACAATATAAATCAGAAGTGTAATAAAATCAACATTAATAAATATTAGAAATAACACACAATGATTAGAATATTTATTCCAGAAACACTGATGAGAAATGACAGATTCAAAAATCTTATACCATTGACTAGGAGATTTCTTTAAACCATACTAACTCTTCTTCAATATATAGACATGATTGTATTTACGTATTTCAACAAAACCCTCTGATTCCTCTATATAAATAGACTCCTCAAAATCACTATGGAGGAATGTTGTCTTCAGATCCATCTTCTCAATCTGCAAATCCAAACTAGTAGTCAAACAAAGAACAACCTGAATAGAAGACAGTTTGATAACAGGTGAGAAAATATCATCAAAATCAATACCTTTCATATGACAGAAGCCTTTATAAACTAACCATGCCTTGTATCTTGGAATAGAACTAGATTCTTTATTCTTAATCTGATAATTCCACTGATTTTGCAATGCTCTCTTACCTGTCAGTAACTTCACGAGCTCAAAAGTATGGTTGTTTTGCAATGACATCATCTCGTCATCCATTTTTGCAACCCTTCAAGCCATATGTTCACACTCCATAGCCTCATAAAAATATTCTATTTCTCCCCTTTCAGCGATGAGCACATACTCATCATGTGAATACCGAGTATAAATGGTACGATGTCGAGATGACCTCTGGAGTGGAACTGCGGGTTCATTTATAACCCCGAGAACCGGATCATCAGAAACAAAAGGTGAATCAGAAATGACCACTCTAACATGTTCACCCTGAGCATCATTTTTCACACCAATGTGATCATCATAATCAACAATATGAGGTAAATCTGAATCAAAACCTGGCTCAAGACTAACAAATCCATAAAAAGTTGGACAAGTGGACGTTTCTCCATTATCAATATCTGCAAAAGTCTGGTTCTCTTTAATCGCTGCATCTCAGCTTATGATATGTATCATCAAAGAAGGATCATAACATCTATTCCAAAACACATCATGTCCATAGACAATAAAAATACACTTTCGTGACATATCATCCAACTTGGATCTCTCATATCTAGGTATATAAACAAAATCCATGGAACCAATAACATTCAAGTGATCATTCCTGATATTTTTTCCATATCAAAACTTATCGGGAGTGTCTATATGAAATGAAAACATATGTGATTAAATGATAATATAAGCAGCAGTTTGTAATACCTCACCCCAAAAGTTTCCAGGAAACGTTGCTTCTGAATGAAAACAACGAACTCTTTCCAAAAAAGTCATGTTCATACGCTTAGCTACACCATTCAGCTGAGGTGTCTTGGGAGGTGTCTTCTGATGCCAAATAACTTCCTTCCTCCAATATTGATCGAATGGACCACAATACTATCCTCCATTGTCAGTGTGAATACATTTCAATTTCATGCCTGATTCCCTCTCAGTAGAAACATGAGATTGCGTAAAAATACTGAGCACATGACTTTTGGAATTCAAAATATAAACCCATATCTTTCATGATTAGTCATCAATAAATGTCACAAAATAAAGACTTCCACTAAACATCTTAGATTTCCATGGAACAGAAACATAAAAATGTACCAATTCAAGTACATGTGACTTCATGTGGGGAGGATGACTGCTGAACCTCACTATGCTCTATTTTCCATCCATGCAATCATAACATGTGTCCAATTTGACACTATTCAAATCTAGAGGAAGATTTCTCTTGTCCAAACAACCAAAACCATTCTCACTAATGTGATTGAGCCACTTATGCCACAACTTAGACAAACCACTATACTCAACAACGCAAGAAGTATCATAAGAAATAAAATTTTTAGTCTAGTACAAACCTAACTGGTTCTTCACTCAAGCCTCAATCAAAGAGCCCTTTGAAGTATTACATTGGTAATCACCAAAAGTACTGATAAAACCATCATCATAAATAACTCTGGTATAAATAAGATTCAAGAGAACCTCTGGTGTATGTCGAACATTCTTCAAAATCAACTTACTTCCAGTTCTCGTCTCTAAACAAACAGTCCTGATACCTATGACATCAGCATGGAAATCATTACCCATCTTCAAAATCCAAAAAATACCTGGGTTGTAAGATGAAAAGAAATCCTTCTCTGATGTCATGTGAAAACAGGCGCCACAATCAACAACCCAGTAAGAATGATCAGAAGAAATATTAATGGAGTCATAAAAAATAACTAGATCACCCCTATAGCAGGAACTCCATGATCATATCCATCGACATTCTTCATTGGATTATTTTATTTCATTATGTTTTTACTTTTCTGCTGATTACAAAACTTCTTAACATTACCCTTCTTAACATAATGATGACATTCAAATTATCTCTGCATTGATCAAGATTTTCTTCTACTTTTACTCTTTCCTCGACTGCTCCATCCTTGATTATTTTCCTGGCTTCTCCCCCTATTCTCTATGACTAAAAGATCTGAGGATTTCCGTTCAGTACATCTCCTGACATCTTCATTAAAAATAGAATAATTAAAAAAAATGACTGTCATAACACCATTAAGAGAAGAACCGTTTAGAGTAACACGTTAATTCTCCCAAGAATCAGCTAATGTGTTATGCAATAAAAGTTCCAAAACCTCATCATCAAAATTTATTCCAATGCCAGAATACATATCAAAACATCTCTGATATTCACTTAAATAATTATCAATAGATGTACCTTCTCTGTACCAAAAATTCATCCTTTGTTTGGGAAGAAACAATTTATTTTTTTTCATGGAATCAAAGGTAGTCTTGAGCTTCTCCCACAAAGTTCTGGAGTGAGAGATGTTGACATGTGGTTCATCACATTGTCTTCGACCCATTTTTAAATGAATACACAATCCATCTCATGCTCGAATGCCCATTCTTCATCTGAAATCATTTCTGGCTTTGGGTACTAAACACTGTACGATGAATTTGCTTGACAAAAAGAATATCCTTCATTTAAAGTCACCACATATGGTATTTGGTACCATTCAACAAAATCATCCGACTGTAGTTGGCCTCCCTAATAAATATGAAATAAAAAACAACCACTCTGATACCAGATGTTGTGAAAGTTGGAATGCGAAGAACACACAAACAATATAAAAATGAATGCATAACATAGAAATCCTTCCCTCAAACAACGGATGCGTAGCGACAAAAATAAGTGCAAAATATAATGTTGACACATGAAATTGTTTCGTGGAAAACCTAAAAGGGAAAAACCATGGGACCTAGTCCAAAATGAGGATTCCACTAAAATAGATATGTACACGGTAGGGACTCCCCAAAAATGAAAGGGATCTCAAAAGTAATACTTAAAAAAATGGATCAAAGTTAGAGTATAGATGTAGTCTGAATGTAGCCTGAAATAATGATTGTAACCTACTAAAGAAACCCAAATAGATCTAATGGGGAAAGAAAACAATTGATGTCCAAAATAATTGTAGATGAAAAATCTCCGAGATCAGATCAAAAACCACCATAGACGAGAGCCGATCAAATCAAAGTAGTTCCACCGGTTGGAGATATGAAAACTGCTCATTGAAAATGTAACTGCACTGCCTTCAACAACTACAGAGATAGGATCCGCACATCTCATATACATAGGAGATTCTTCACATGATATCTCATGTATCTTCTGAAAGATATCTCATATCTTATTAAATATATAAAATATATCTCATCAAATATATCAAATATATATTTTCAAAGATATCAAATATATTTTGTCAAAGATATAAAAATATCTTTTTAAAGATATTAGATATATCTCTTAAAAGATTAAAAAAATATCGGGGCCAGATGAGGATACTCCCCAACACCTTTCTCTCCAGACAAGGAATCTCATCTTTGTTGGGACCTCCTTGCACTACAGACATGGCCCCAACTCATCCTAATCCCCTCTCTGCCGAATCAAACCATTATAATCTCATCCATTGAAATCCCCTGAATGGGACTCGGTGAAGCAACAATGATCGTCTTCAATGGAAAAGACAACTTCATTGATAAGATTTGACTACTCTAAGATCAGAATGGAATCAAGCAGCCTAGGGTGATAGATAGCCTCTCTAACGGACATATTAGGACCTGGAATGTTCGGTAAATATAGATTCTCCCCATCCCAATTGTCTCTCTATAGGTTGAGGTCCCCTCTCCCATGGACCCACTGAGAAGACCCATGTATGACCTCTAGATGGACCACCACGAATTTCACCAGCGCGGACAATTTCTTGTTATCCGAGTCCTCCCAGTTATTGCCATATTTAATTTTCATAGTTTTGGCCCACATAAAATTTTCAACCATTATGTCACATGCAAGCATTGACTGCATGGAATACATAGCAATTGATAAATCCCTATGGCCAACTCCTCCTTCCTCCACCGGTTTCGCCATCCAATACCAAGTATCCCAATGAGCTCTCCCCATAAATTTGGAATCCTAAAGAACTTATTCATCAAATTCTCCACCATGGAAACAACCCCCATATGTGGGGTGATACTAGACCTAACATGCATTGGAATTAATAAAATCACACTGTTAATCAGATCCACTCGTCCCCCGAATGAGAGAAACATGTTCTTATAATTGAGAATCCTTCCCCTCATTTTCTTCATTATATCCTCAAAGAGGATTCTTTTCACCTGACTGTTTGAGATGGGTTCCCTGAGATAGATCATTGGCAATTGTTTCCTCTACATCCCCAGAATGTCTTGTATGGTCTGAATCCTTCTCCTTGGACATTTGGTAGAGACATAAACACTGCACTTCCAGGAGTTCACTTGCTGGCCACTAAGTTTTCTATATATCAACATAGGCCACATAAAAATAACAAGGGAAGACCTCATGCCATTCAAAAAGATGATAATATTGTCAGTGAACATAAGGTGAGAGAACGAGTCATCCGAAGCACGAGAAATATATGGAAGAATTGTCCGGTCCCCCAAGCATATGTGGAAGGCTTTGAGTTTCATGGTGATGCTTGGAGAATTGTTATCGATTCTTTAGATGACATTTAATTTCATTATTGAATCTTTATCCAAGTAAATATGATTATTGGTTAACTAATCCTCATGGAAAATAAGTATCAAAGGAGATAAATTTTTTATAATAAAAGAAGTAAGTGGTTTTGATGTTAAGAATCTCTTTGGAATTCATATTCTAAAAAGAACAGAATATTTGAAGAATTTCGTGAAATATGGAATTATTTTATGATAACCATTGAAAGATATAACTTTAAAAATGCTTAGATTTTAACTTGAATGAAGGAGAACCATGAATTTTTTTTACAATATTTATCATTTTTTTAATCACGGTTGAAGGGTGACCATGATAAAATAAAATTTCATATATATATATACGAGGGAAAAAATTGAATATGAATATAGATTGGCCGTGAAAATTGAAGGTGGAATTATTTTTGACACTTAGCATTTTTCTAAATAATATTTTTGGGGATTATATAAAAAAATGGGAAACCATTTCAACACCAACGGGCTAGACCATCAGACACTTACGGGACAGAAGGTCAACCATGTCCGAGGTCCATCCCCTCAGGCCTGCATGGTTGCAGATATATATTGCTGTTCATAGTGGCCAAATGAACTGTATAGGCCCATGGACCAGCTGGCTGAGGCCACAAATTGGTTGGGCACGAAGCTCGTAAGCCAGTGGACCAGGTGTCGGGTCGAGGAAGTAGCGTACACCATGTTCCTTATAAATTGGGGGAGAGTTTGCGTGAATTTTCGATGTTTGAAAACATGGTGAGAGGCATTGACCACTCACGTTTAAATATACTGATATAGCCGAGGTCGGCCGATCGGAGTGATCATTTCCGTCCGATCTCCAGATCATTGTTATTTGAAGCTCGCCGCACATTTTTTGAATAACACCATCGTCTTCCTCCTCCCTGCTCATGACGACGGCACTGTATAACCAAAGAAGATGGGCCGACCACGAACCCATGTTTGGTTTGTTCAGTCATAGTGTTATTTGAATATAATGATGAATGTGGACAGTGAATACTTGAATACGTTGATATGTGTAAGAATATAAAAATTATGAAATAATTGTGACATAGAGTGAAAATAAATGACATACCGCATAGTTTCAATGTCGTGAAATGGAAAATAATAGAAGAAAAATAGTGAAGTGTGCATGCATGAAAATTAGAACGATAATGTATGCATGAATTGCAAAAAAAATAACATGAATTGATATGAAATATGATCATGTGAAGTCTTATTGATAAGGTAATGCATAATTAAAATACATTTAAAAGATGAATTGTAAAATAAAATGTAATTATTATTTGTAAAATATTCAGTTTCAATGAGAGGAAATCGATACTATACTCAATTGTTAATATTTTGTAATGAAGAAGTTAGAGAATCATGTCTATAGGGATATTGATATATCAATCTGAATGAAGAAGATTTAATTGTGATGATGCTAAGATGAAATAGGAATTCAGTGTTCCAATAATCACAAAGGAGTTTCTGATTATAGTATGGATATGGATAAAAATATTTAGTGCAATCTCTTTTACACTGAAGAGATTAAGACATTTCTATACACTATTACATATGTTTGTGTGTCTTAGATATAAGGGATAAGAGGAAGTGACTATCCAAGTTAATATTAGTTGATAATCCTTTGGGCTAGGGGGATTTGGTTCATTAGTGCACAACACATTAATATTATTTTTTCGATTAGAGGTAGAAGAAAGTGCAACATTCAGTTTTCTTATGGAAGAAAAATATTGAAGGTTTCATTCCTGCCTCTATGCAAGTAACCAAGTTCAGAATAATGTTTTTTGAAAGTTCTATGTATTACCATGACATCAAAAAGCAGTCTGAACAGGTGGATGACTTTCATGGTGTTACAAAGAATCTTATCGACATAGTGGATACTATCTTCAAAATAGTATAAATATCCAACCATGAGATATAAATCATCCAATTTCAATTTCCTATATTTTATTGCAAGTGAAAGGGTTAATCCTAATTGTTTTTACCATGCAAAAAGGAATTTTTTTAATTGGTTGTGTGTGAGGATTATTTTCACACCATGCTAAGGACTAACGACTTTTATTGAGTAGTGATCCTTGTAAAAAACAATAGGTGGTATATTTTAGAACTTTCACATTCATGGTTACAACAAAGAAAAGATAATAATATAATCAAGATCCAAACATGTCAAATAGTTATGGGAAAAAGTTATAATTCAAATAAAAATAGCTAACATTGATTCACCCCCCTCTTAGTGCTAGGAATATCCCAAACTGGTTATTTCATGTGGTATTAATGGGAGGTTAACCTATGTTGGATTATCTATGTGGAAGCTATTCTCTTTTGAAGATTGGAGTTTCATTCCTTAGTCGACAATGAAGTGTCGTTTTGGTGAATATTTAGTTATCTTTAAGAAGAAGTCCATCTGTACCAAGACCATGAAGAATATGAAAATGAATGTGAAGAGAAATTTGAAGACTAAGGGACTCTTATCTAAGGAAGAGGATGTATTTGTTTCACCATGACTTGTAGACAATGAAGACATAACAGGCTTGGAATGTAAAGAGAATCTGGATAATGTTTTCATAATGACAGGGGAAAATCTATCTACCTCAAGTAATCAAGAGGTACATTATAGTTCCTTTAAGTAATGTTTTTAATATGATCATAGCAGAAGTGTTCATTATGGTCAATAAAAAACATATCAAGAACTATCATCTGATAGATAATGGTATTTTGTTCATGGAATTATTGAAAAATATTATCCCTTGTTTGTAGAGTATTTCAATGTTTTTTGGAAGAGATCACCCATTTAGAAGGATAAGTTGATGTTTTAGAGAAAGGATTGGAGGGAAAAATTTATATTGTTTTAAACTCTCCAAACATGTTAGAACCATTGATGTAACTGAGAGGGAAGATGAAATATATTCCTCTAAATGTATCAATGATGTTGATGAAAAAAATGAGACAAGAAGACATTGAAATGAGAAATCCATGAACTCAATGAGAAATTGAAAATTTTCATAAATATCCAGAGTTTACGATTGGTTGAAATATCCACAAAAATAAAGGATCATGACTAATTGATTCAGAACCAAGAGAAACTACATAAAGATGAAGTTTAAAGAATGAAGAAGGTATGTGAAGAGAATATGATTATAGTTAAAGATCATAAAATCACCTGTAATATGATATTTCTAGATTTGGAATTTTAGTTGGACAATCTTGGGAAGAAACATATTGTGAATTCAAAAAATAAGGATATAGTTGTTGTTCGTACTAAAAGATCACTAGAGGATTATAAGCTTTAAATACAAACAATATGTGATAATAAGATCATGACAAAATTAAATGATACATCATAAGTATTTGATAAGAAATAGGTTTCATTCATACCAAATTTTTTAATTCTTATATACCCATTATCTCAAAATGTGCATGTTGTAAGATGATTTCTGAACAAGTATGGATTATGAATGGGGATATGTAACCTATGACCATGTCTATGTCAGATAGGAAAAATAATATGGAAGGTAAATCATCATATATAGAACAATAAATAACAAAGATGACCCATAAAAATGATACAAAAGATATTAGGAAATGATGATTTGTGTTCCAATGTTGGTGCTCCAACAGATTTGGGCACTGTGAATTAAAATGGTGGTATAAGCCTCAAAGTTTAAGACCAAAAAAGAAGCACATTCCATCAGGGAGCAATCCAGAGAAGAATAAGATAGATCCATATATACAAAATAATCATTATATAGAAAAACGATTTGAAAATATTAATTACATATGTGATGTATGAAATGGTAGTGGACATAAGTCTAGTATATGTACATCACTACATATATCCAATTATGATAAGAAAAGAATACCACCAAAGCTGGCTGTGAATGAAGAAGCTACCCTGGGATTAAATTAGAATAATTTTGTGAAGAAAAAATATCCCAACATGATTTAATGAAGGAAATCTGAGTAGACCTTGGATTCCCAATCCATGATGTTGAATAAAGTTACACCATCGAAAATAACTATTAAGATATATAGAACATAGATGAAACCATGTGAAAGATCCAAATAAGCTGCCACAGTTCTGAATTACATGTTAGTCATCTCTCTAGAATATATGGAAATAATTAGGAAACATGAGGATGCACAAGATATGTCGAATAAAAATGGAAAAGAAGTGATTACATAGGAAGATAATGAGATTTTGTGCATGTGGTGATACATTGAAAGAAAAAACTATTCGAAATTACACTAGAATTATTCCATCATAAGAATAATTTCCTATAAAAATGACGGTTTCTCCAGCAAATATTAGTGCTTTAAAATCCCTTGAGAAAAGAAGAGTCACACAAAAAGAAGTTAAAAAGTTATAAGATCCACAAATCCACAATCAGAATTAAAGATTAGATGTGAAAGTGTGATTATTGGATCAAATAGAGAAACATTGGCGAGGAAAACATCTCTAACACGATATTTATAATTATGAGGTGAGGAGGATCCCCATTATTGTTTTAATATTTTTGTATTGTATTTGTTCTTATAATGATGTTAATTAATGTTGATGAATGTTATCAGAGGGATACCCATAGAAGCAGCGAGTGCTATCAATTATTGATCTAAAAGAAGAAGAAGTGACTATCTTTGAATGATTTTTCAATTAGGTATTAAAATAAAAATATGATCAGTGGTCGTTTTTTATGAAGTTTAAGATGTTCTATTCTGAAAAGCCCATATAAAGAAGATAACATATTCTCTTTTGAAGATTGGAGTTTCATTCCTCAGTCGACAATGAAGTGTCGTTTTGGTGAATATTTAGTTATCTCTAAGAAGAAGTCCATATGTACCAAGACCATAAAGAATATGAAAATGAATGTGAAGAGAAATTTGAAGACTAAGGGCCTCTTATCTAAGGAAGAGGAAGTATTTGTTTCTCCATGACTTGTAGACAATTAAGACATAATAGGCTTGGAATGTAAAGAGAAGTTGGCTAATGTTTTGATAATGAAGGGGGGAAATCTATCTACCTCATGTAATCAAGAGGTACATGATAGTTCCTTTAAGTAATGTTTTTAATACGATCATAGCAGAAGTGTTCATTATGATCAATAAAAAACTTATCAAGAACTATCATTTGATAGATAATGATTTTTTGTTCATGGAATTATAGAAAAATATTATCCCTTGTTTTAAGAGTATTTCAATGTTTTTTGGAAGAGATCACCCAATTAGAAGGATATGTTGATGTTTTAGAGATTGTATTGGAGGGAAAAATTTATATTGTTTTAAACTTTCAAAACATGTTGGAACCATTGAAGTAACTAAGAGAGAAAATCAAATATATTCTTCTAAATGTATCAAAGATGTTGATGAAAAAAATTGATACAAGAATACATTGAAATGAGAAATCCATGAACTCAATGAGAAATTGAAAATTTTCACAAATATCCAGAGTTTACGATTGGATGAAATATCCACGAAAATAAAGGATCATGAATCATTGATTCAGAACCAAGTGAAACTACATCATGATGAAGTTTAAAGAATGATGAAGGTATGTGAAGAGAATATGATTATAATTAAAGATCATAAAATCACTTGTAATATGATATTTCTAGATTTGGAATTTTAGTTGTACAATCTTGGGAAGAAACATATTGTGAATTCAAAAAATAAGGAAATAGTTGTTGTTCGTACTAAAAGATCACTACAGGATTATAAGGTTTAAATACAACCAATATGTGATAATACGATCCTGACAAAATTAAATGATATATCATAAGTATTTGATAAGAAATAGGTTTCATTCATGCCATATTTTTTTAATGCTTATATACCCATTATCTCAAAATGTGCATGTTTTAAGATGATTTCTGAACAAGTATGGATGATGAATGGGGATATTAAACCTATCACTATGTCTAGGTCAGATAGGAAAAATAATATGGAAGGTAAATCATCATATATAGAACAATAAATAACAAAGAAGACCCAACAGTATGATACAAAAGATATTAGGAAATGATGATTTGTGTTCCAATGTTGGTGCTCCAACAGATTTGGGCACTGTGAATTAAATTGGTGGTATAATCCTCAAAGTTAATGACCAAAAAAGAATCACATTCCATCAGGGAGAAATCCAAAGATGAATAAGATAGATCCATATATAAAAAACAATCATTATATAGAAAAAATATTTGAAAATATTAATTACATATGTGATGTATGCAATGACAGTAGCCATAAGTCTAGTATATATACATCACTACATGTATCCAATGATGATAAGAAAATAATACCACCAAAGCTGGCTGTGAATGAAGAAGCTACCTTGGGAATAAATTAGAAGAATTTTGTGAACAAAAAATGTACCAACATGATTCAATGAAGGAAATCTGAGTAGACCTTGGATTCCCAATCCATGATGTTGAATAAAGGTGCACCATCGAAAATAACTATCATGATAGATAGAACATAGATGAAACCCTGTGAAAGATCCAAATAAGCTGCCACAATTCTGAATCACATGTTTGTCATCTCTCTAGAATATATGGAAATAATTAGGAAACATGAGGATGCACAAGATATGTCTAATAAAAAGGGGAAATAAGGGTATACTTAGGAAGATAATGATATTTTTTTCGTGTGGCGCTACATTGATAGTAAAAACTATTAGAAATTACAGTAGAATTATTTCATCATAAGAAGAATTTCCTATAAAAATGACTGTTTCACCAGAAAATACTAGTGCTTTAATGGCCCTTGAGAAAAGAAGAGTCACACACAAAGACGTTAAAATAGTTATAAGAGCCACAAATCCACAATCAGAATTAAAGATTATATGTGCAAGTGTGAAGAGTGGATCAAATAGAGAAACATTGGCCAGGAAAACATCTCTAACATTGTATTCATAATGATGAGGTGAGAAGGATCCCCATTATTGTTTTAATATTTTTGTATTGTATTTGTTCTTATAATGATGTTAATTAATGTTGATGAATGTTATCAGAGGGAGACCCAGAGAAGCAGTGAGTGCTGTCAATTATTGATCTAAAAGCAGAAGAAGTGACTATCTTTGAATGATTTTTCAATTAGATATTAAAATAAAAATATGATCAATGGTTATTTTTTACGAAGTTTAAGATGTTCTATTCTCAAAAGATTATATAAAGAAGATATCATATTCTCTTTTGAAGTTTGGAGTTTCATTCCTCAGTCAACAATGAAGTGTCATTTTAGTGAATATTTAGCTATGTCTGAGAAGAAGTCCATATGTACCATGACCATGAAGAATATGAAAATGAATGTGAAGAGAAATTTAAATACAAAGGGCCTCTTATCTAAGGAAGAGGGAGTATTTGTTTCTCCATGACATGTAGACAATGAAGACATAACAGGCTTGGAATGTAAAGAGCATATGGCTAATGTTTTCATAATGAAGGGGGAAAATCTATCTACATCAAGTAATCAAGAGGTACGTGATGGCTACTTTAAGTAATGTTTTTAATACGATCACAGAAGAAGGGTTCATTATGATCATTAAAAAACTTATCAAGAACTATCATCTGATATATAATGATTTTTTGTTCATGGAATTCTTGAAAAATATTATCCCATGTTTGTATAGTATTTCAATGTTTTTTGGAAGAGATCACCCTTTTAGAAGGATAAGTTGATGTTTTAGAGAAAGGATTGGAGGGAAAAATTTATATTGTTTTAAAAACTCCAAACATGTTGGAACCATTGAAGTAACTGAGAGGGAAAATGAAATATATTCCTCTAAATTTATCAAAGAAGTTGATGAAAAAAATTGAGACAAGAAGACATTGAAATGAGAAATCCATGAACTCAATGAGAAATTAAAAATTTTCACAAATTTCTAGAGTTTATGATTTGATTAAATATCAACGAAAATAAAGGATCTTGACTCATTGATTCAGAACCAAGTGAAACTACATCATGATGAATTTTAAAGAATGAAGAAGGTATGTGAAGACAATATGATTATAATTAAAGATCATAAAATCACCCGTATTATGATATTTCTAGACTTGGAATTTTAGTTGGAAAATCTTGGGAAGAAACATATTGAGAATTTAAAAAATAAGGAAATAGTTGTTGTTCCTACTAAAAGATCACTAGAGGATTATAAGGTTTAAATGAAACCAATATGTGATAATAAGATCATGACAAAATTAAATGATATATTATAATTATTTGATAAGAAATAGGTTTCATTCATACCAAATTTTTTTCTTGCTTATATACCCATTATCTCGAAATGTGCATGTTGTAAGATAATTTCTGAACAATTATGGATGATTAATGGGGTTATTAAACCTATCACCATGTCTAGGTCAGATAGAAATATTAATATGGAAGGTAAATCATCATATACAGGACAATAAATAACAAAGAAGACCCAAAAATATGATACAAAAGATATTAGGAAATGATGATTTATGTTCCAATGTTGGTGATCCAACAGATTTGGGCACTGTGAATTAAATTGGGGGTATAATCCTCAAATTTAAAGACAAAAAAAGAAGCACATTCCATCAGGGATCAATCTAGAGATGAATAAGATAGATCCATATATACAAAATATTCATTACATAGAAAAACAATTTTAAAATATTAATTACATATGTGATGTATGCAATGGCAGTGGACATAAGTCTAGTATATATACATCACTACATGTATCCAATGATGATAAGAAAATAATACCACCAAAGCTAGCTGTGAATGAAGAATCTACCTTGGGAGGAAATTAGAAGAATTTTGTGAACAAAAAATATCCCAACATGATTCAATGAAGGAAATCTGAGTAGGCCTTGGATTCCCAATCCATGATGTTGAATAAATGTGCACTATCAAAAATAACTATTACGATAGATAGAACATAGATGAAACCATGTGAAAGATCCAAATAAGCTGCCACAGTTCTGAATCACATGATTGTCATCTCTCTAGAATATATGGAAATAATTAGGAAACATGTGGATGCACAAGATATGTCTAATAAAAAGGGAAAATAAGTGATTACTTAGGAAGATAATGATATATTGTGCATGTGGTGCTACATTGATAGTAAAAACTATTAGAAATTACACTAGAATTATTCCATCATAAGAATAATTTCCTATAAAAATGACCGTTTCACCAGCAAATACTAGTGCTTTAAAATCCCTTGAGAAAAGAAGAGTCACACACAAAGAAGTTAAAAAAGTTATTAGAGCCACAAATCCACAATCAGAATTAAATATTAGATGTGGAAGGGTGATGAGTGGATCAAATAGAGAAACATTGGTGAGGAAAACATCTCTAACATGTTATTCATAATGATGAGGTGAGGAGGATCCCCATTATTGTTTTAATATTTTGGTATTGTATTTGTTCTTATAATGATGTTAATTAATGTTGATGAATGTTATCAGAGAGAGACCCAGAGAAGCAGCGAGTGCTATAAATTATTGATCTAAAAGCAGAAGAAGTGACTATCTTTGAATGATTTTTCAATTAGGTATTAAAATAAAAATACGATCAATGGTCATTTTTTCTGAAGTTTAAGATGTTCTATTCTGAAAATCCTATATAAAGAAGATAACATATTCTCTTTTGATGATTGGATTTTCATTCCTCAGTCGACAATGAAGTGTCATTTTGGTGAATATTTAGTTATCTTTGAGAAGAAGTCCATATGTACCAAGACGATAAAGAATATGAAAATGAATGTGAAGAGAAATTTGATGACTAAGGGCCTCTTATCTAAGGAAGAGGAAGTATTTTTTTCTCCATGACTTCTAGAAAAAGAAGACATAACAGGCTTGGAATGTAAAGATAAACTGGCTAATGTTTTCATAATGAAGGGGGAAAATCTATCTACCTCAAGTAATCAAGAGGTACGTGATAGTTCCTTTAAGTAATGTTTTTAATACGATCATATCATAATTGTTCATTATGATCAATAAAAAACATATCAAGAACTATCTTCTGATAGATAATGATTTTTTGGTCATGGAATTCTTTAAAAATATTATCCCTTGTTTTTAGAGTATTTCAATGTTTTTTGGAAGAGATCACCCATTTAGAAGGATAAGTTGATGTTTTAGAGAAATGATAGGAGGGAAAAATTTATATTGTTTTAAACTCTCCAAATATGTTGAAACCATTGAAGTAACTAAGAGGAAAAATGAAATATATTCCTCTAAATGTATCAAAGAAGTTGATGACAAAAATACAGACAAGAAGACATTGAAATGAGAAATCCATGAACTCAATGAGAAATTGAAAATTTTCACAAATATCCAGAGTTTACGATTGGATGAAATATCCACGAAAATAAAGGATCAAGACTCATTGATCAGAACCAAGTGAAACTACATCAAGATGAAGTTTAAAGAATGTAGAAGGTATGTGAAGAGAATATTATTATAATTAAAAATCATAAAATCACCCATAATATGATTTTTCTAGATTTGGAATTTTAGTTGGACAATCATGGGAAGAAACATATTGTGAATTCAAAAAATAAGGATTTAGTTGTTCTTCCTACTAAAAGATCACTAGAGGATTATAAGGTTTAAATACAACCAATATGTGATAATAAGATCATGACAAAATTAAATGATATATCATAAGTATTTGATAAGAAATAGATTTCATTCATACCAAATTTTTTTAATGCTTATATACCCATTATCTCAAAATGTGCATGATGTAAGATGATTTCTGAACAAGTATGGAATTTGAATGGGGATATAAAACCTATCTCCATGTCTAGGTCAGATAGGAAAAATAATATGGAATGTAAATCATCATATATAGAACAATAAATAACAAAGAAGACCCAAAAATATGATACAAAAGATATTAGGAAATGATGATTTGTGTTCCAATGTTGGTGCTCCAACAGATTTGGGCACTGCGAATTAAATTGGTGGTATAATACTCAATGTTAAAGACCAAAAAATAAGCACATTCCATTAGGGAGCAATCCAGAGATGAATAAGATAGATCCATATATACAAAATAATCATTATATAGAAAAACGATTTGAAAATATTAATTATATATTTGATGTATGCAATGGCAGTGGCCATAAGTCTAGTATATATACATCACTACATATATCCAATGATGATAAGAAAAGAATACCACCAAAGCTGGCTGTGAATGAAGAAGCTACCATGGGAGGAAATTTGAAGAATTTTGTGAAAAAAATATATCCCAACATGATTCAATGAAGGAAATCTGAGTAGACCTTGGATTCCCAATCCATGATGTTGAATAAAGGTTCACCATCTAAAATAACAATTAAGATAGATAGAACATAGATGAAACCGTGTGAAAGATCCAAATAAGCTGCCATGGTTCTGAATCATATGTTAGTCATCTCTCTAGAGTATATGGAAATAATTAGGAAACATGTGGATGCACAAGATATGTCTAATAAAAAGTGAAAAGAAGTGATTACATAGGAAGATAATGATATTTTGTGTATGTGGTACTACATTGATAGTAAAAACTATTAGAAATTAAACTATAATTATTCCATCATAAGAATAATTTCCTATAAAAATGATTGCTTCACCAGCAAATACTAGTGATTTAAAAGCCAGTGAGAAAAGAAGAGTCACACAAAAGGATGTTAAAAAAGTTATAAGAGCCAGAAATCCACAATCAGAATTAAAGATTAGATTTTCAAGTGTGAAGAGTGGATCAAATAGAGAAACATTGGTGAAGAAAACATCTCTAACATGTTATTTATAACGATGAGGCAAGGAGGATCCCCATTATTATATTAATATTTTTGTATTGTATTTGTTCTTATAATGATGTTAATTAATGTTGATGAATGTTATCAGAGGGAGACCCAGAGAAGTAGTGAGTGCTGTCAATTATTGATCTAAAAGCAGAAGAAGTGACTATCTTTGAATGATTTTTCAATTAGGTATTAAAATAAAAATATGATCAATGGTCATTTTTTATGAAGTTTAAGATGTTCTATTCTGAAAAGCCTATATAAAGAAGATAAAATATTCTCTTTTGAAGATTGGTGTTTCATTCCTCAGTCGACAATGAAGTGTCGTTTTGGTGAATATTTAGTTATCTCTGATAGGAATTCCATATGTACCAAGACCATGAAGAATATGAAAATGAATGTGAAGTGAAATTTGAAGACTAAGGGCCTCTTATCTAAGGAAGAGGAAGTATTTGTTTCTCCATGACTTGTTGACAATGAAGAAATAACAGGCTTGGAATGTAAAGAGCAGCTGGCTAATGTTTTCATAATGAAGGGAGAAAATCTATATACCTCAATTAATCAAGAGGTACGTGATAGTTCCTTTAAGTAATGTTTTTAATACGATCATAGAAGAAGTGTTCATTATGAACAATAAAAAACTTATCAATAACTATCATCTGATAGATAATTATTTTTTGTTCATCGAATTCTTGAAAAATAGTATCCCTTGTTTGTAGAGTATTTCAATGTTTTTTGGAAGAGATCACCCATTTAGAAGGATAAGTTGATGTTTTAGAGAAAGGATTGGAGGGAAAAATTTATATTGTTTTAAACTCTCCAAAAATGATGGAACAATTGAAGTAATTGAGAGGGGAAATGAAATATATTCCTCTAAATGTTTCAAAGAAGCCGATGAAAAAAATTGAGACAAGAAGACATTCAAATGATAAATCAATGAACTCAATGAGAAATTGAAAATTTTCACAAATATCTAGTGTTTACGATTGGATGAAATATCCACGAAAATAAAGGATCATGACTCATTGATACAGAACCAAGTGAAACAACATCAAGATGATGTTTAAAGAATGAATAAGGTATGTGAAGGGAACTTGATTATAATTAAAGATCATAAATTCACCTGTAATATGATATTTCTAGATTTGGAATTTTAGTTGGACAATCTTGGGAAGAAACATATTGTGAATTCAAAAAATAAGGAAATAGTTTTTGTTTGTAATAAAAGATCACTAGAGGATTATAAGGTTTAAATACAAACAATATGTGATAATAAGATCATAACAAAATTAAATGATATATCATAATTATTTGATAAGAAATAGGTTTCATTCATACCAATTTGTTTTAATGCTTATATACCCATTTTCTCGAAATGTGCATGTTGTAAGATGATTTCTGAACAAGTATGGATGATGAATGGGGATATTAAACCGATCACCATGTCTAGGTCATATAGGAAAAATAATATGGAAGGTAAATACTCATATATAGAACAATAAGTAACAAAGAAGACCCAAAAATATGATACAAAAGATATTAGGAAATGATGATTTGTGTTCCAATGTTGGTGATCCAACAGATTTGGGCACTATGAATTGAATTGGTGGTATAATCATCAATGTTAAAGACCAAAAAAGAAGCACATTCCATCAGGGAGTAATCCAGAGATGAATAAGATAGATCCATATATACAAAATAATCATTATATAGAAAAACAATTTTAAAATATTAATTACATATGTGATGTATGCAATGGAAGTGGCCATATTTCTAGTATATATACATCACTACATGTATCCAATTAGGATAAGAAAAGAATACCACCAAAGCTAGCTGTGAATGAAAAATCTACCTTGAGAAGAAATTAGAAGAATTTTGTGAACAAAAAATATCCCAACATGATTCAATGAAGGAAATCTGAGTAGACCTTGGATTCCGAATCCATGATGTGGAATAAAGGTGCACCATCAAAAATAACTATTAAGATATATAGAACATAGATGAAACTTTGTGAAAGATCCAAAAATCTGCCATAGTTCTGAATCACATGTTAGTCATCTCTATAGAATATATGGAAATAATTTGGAAACATGAGGATGCACAAGATATGTCTAATAAAAAGGGTAAATAAGCGATTACTTAGGATGATAATGATATTTTGTGCATGTGGTGCTATATTGATAGAAAAAACTATTAGAAATTACACTAGAATTATTCCATCATAAGAAGAATTTCCTATAAAAATGACTGTTTCACCAGCAAATACTAGTGCTTTAAAAGCCCTTGAGAAAACAAAAGTCACACACAAAGAAGTTACAAAAGTTATAAGAGCCACAAATCAACATTCAGAATTAATGTTAGATGTGCAAGTATGAAGAGTGGATCAAATAGAGAAACATTGGAGAGGAAAACATCTCTAACATGTTATTCATAATGATGAGGCGAGGAGGATCCCCATTATTGTTTTAATATTTTTGTATTGTATTTGTTCTTATAATGATGTTAATTAATGTTGATGAATGTTATCAGTGGGAGACCCATAGAGACAACGAGTTCTCTCAATTATTGATCTAAAAGAAGAACAAGTGACTATCTTTGAATGATTTTTCAATTAGGTATTAAAACAAAAATATGATCAATGGTCATTTTTTATGAAGTTTAAGATGTTCTATTCTGAAAATCCTATATAAATAAGATAACATATTCTATTGGTCTTATTTTTGGTATCTTAAATAACAAATTTTCAAGAAGGTCATTATTAGTGAAGTTGTGAAAGTTGTCCAATCTGTGCAATCACAAGTGGAAGGTCCATTTTACTGTATTCACCAAAGTATTATTTCATGAAACCCATTCATAATGAGATGCACCATTATAAACATGATGGGAAGTGTTTCATTAAAGAGGTATACCAATGAAGAAGATTCCATAATTATTATTTCAATTGGTATCAAATATTATTATTTTGAAAAATTCTCGAGGATCATTTTATTGGAAAAGGTATGTCTCTCTTAATCTCTCATCTTTGGTTACTCAAAATAAATATCACTTTACAAAGGAATGTTAATATATTTAATCAATAAAATAATAAATGTGGATGTAATTTATGTTCCCTAGGGTCACATATCCAACTTATTTTAGTTGAATGTTTTTGATCTATATGTTGAATTTAGAGAAAGTGTTTCAGATTGATTATTTCTTTAAATGTGTTATATCTAATTAAAGTGTATTTATCCTTGATTTAATGTGGAGAACCCTTGATGAAAAGTTTTTTATTTTTCATTTATTATGGTATCATGATCAGTTGGTAATGGAAAAATTTGTTATATAAATAAAAATCATCTTCTTTTTCACACCAAGAACAGATTAAATCAACATAGAGTGAAATGATTGATGATAGATAGCTTAAGTATAGACTGATACCCATTCACATGAACATTTTTTTCTTCTTAATAACGGGGAGGGAAATTGAAATTATTGTTTGGAAAAGTAAAATAGAGAGAGAATAAAATTATTCCACATATTGAAACATTCATTTGGAAAGATCATTTATGGTATTGCCATAAAATAATAGTAGAGATTGGATAACACACTTTGTGTATCAGTTGAGTTTTTGTTCAGTGATGGACATTGGTTGACAATGGTTATAAATGAAATTAGAAGATTTTTTTGATGCCAATATGATGAAGAAGATCTATATTTAATGGTGTTTGTATGAATTCCCCAAGTCATAATAATTCATGATATATTGGTTGAAGTCTTTGAGATTCATGGTGATGCCTGGATAATTATTATTGATTCATTAGATGACATTATATGTCATGCTTAACCAATTCTCCAAGTAAAGTTGAGTATTATCGAACTGATCCCCATGGAAAATACATGCATCATAGGTGATACACGTTAGGACCAAGATGATGATGAAGGTTATTGTTTTTAATTTTTATATTTTGTTCTCAAATAATGTTTTTGAATAAAATAAATAACCTCACTTTTTTTTGGTGAAAATCATATTCAAGAAAACTAGACTCAAAAATTGTTTTCTATAAAATTTCAGATTCAATTTGATTAAGGAAGTCCATCATATTGAGAAGGATTTGTTTGAATAAAAAGGGTCGATTGTATTGACAATGAATATTTATGAAATTAAATGGTCATCAGATTCACCTTGGGTATGAAATATAAGATCATCATAATATGTTATTGATTATAATAAGATTATAAATGGATCCGATACAAATGTGATGAAGCTTTTATGTTATCTATTTCACATAAATTATGTGTTAATTTGAGAACTTATGATGCAAGATTGGGGAAAGAAAGGGGGAGTTAAATGGATTTAAGAAGATCATATTCAGATTAATCAGATCTAGATTGAATGTAGGAAAGGGTTCTAAAAATCATACTCAAAAGATCATATAAAGGCCAATCATACCCATAATGATTGTAACCATAATGATCGTTCTCAAAATGATTGTACTCAATATAGTCATACCCAGAATGATAGTACCCAAAATGATTGTATCCAAGCCAATCGTACTCAGAAATATAGTAATCAAGACAATGGTCCTCATCCTAATTGTATTTGAGGCAATTGTTATTGAAACAATCGTACTCAGGTGAGAAGGAAAGAACAAATATTTAATGAATTGGAAGTTATGATGATTTCCAATGTAAATATGATGATCCTAAATCGATTCTCAAATGAATTAAAAGTCATGAATAAAGTCATGATAGAAGCACATGTTTTTGAATTAAGGAAGTTTTTGAAGTCTAATATTTTAACACCGATCCATCGTATTCAGCATTCCATCGTATTCTAGAAGAATTGTTTTCCACAAAGACCCATGGAGAATAAATTGAGATAAATCCAATGAATATGATAATGAGAAAGACCGATAAATAATGTACTCAACCATTTAAAATTGGTTGAATTAGTATTGTTGGTTTCTCAATTGGGTCAAGTGTGAAATGAACTCTGATTTCTTTTCAAATGCTTTTATCAAGTGGGATGAATAGAATAGTTGAATAAATTGAGAAAATGCATTTTTAACAGAAGAAATATTAGTAGTGTTTCTTCATGTGGGTCAAAATCTATCTTTTTATGATTCTATTTCACCGGGGTGTATCTCACGAGTGTATTTTGACATTCTCCGATGGTCGAATTATACCCCAAAATCCTGATTTCCAAAGGCGGGTGGTATCCGTCACTTATTTAGCGATGTTTTCTTCTTGATCGAAATGGGATGATGTGATGTTTGTTACTCCTTCCATGGATTCATCCTCGGAAGTAATTTCTTAGTCTGATTATCCCTTATAGATTGATAAATTGTTCGTGAAACTCATTTCTGGTGCCATTTCTTCATGGATGCTGTTTAATTACACTACTTTTGTTAGGACATTCTAAGGGGTCCAGTCAGGGGAGAAACCTTAAGTTAGGGGAGTATTCATGTTAAGGAATCTATGGCATGTATTGACATTAAAACATTGTAACACATGTATTATTCCTCATCGGAGGGATTCACATGGGTGCATAAACACGAGGCTTCCCACATTTATTTTGATGTACCTTATGCTAGAGGCATGTCTCTGACGTTTTCCTCAACATCATATATTTATCATGGGGTATTCTGTGAGTTTAAAATCTAGAGGAGATATATCATACTGATCATAAAACTAATAAAAGTGGACCATATGGGTACATATCAAGGAGGGAGCACCTGGAGTGTTTACTTGATGGATGGATCAGAACACTCAATGAGGACAGAACCAGGATGAGGTATCCCTAAAAAGGGAAGAATTTACATCGTGAAGGATGATCTAAACACCATGAGGGGTGGTTTAGGGAATTTGGGTCCCTATAAAGGGGAAATCAAATTTTACCCATGGATGGTATTGAACCTCATGGAAGCTTCATAAGTACCATGTGTAGAGGATATAGATCAAAACCCACGTAGTTCAAATTAGTGATTTGGGGCTCATTCACTTAGATTTCATGGCAGCTGCTAGGATAAAAAATTGTATGTATGAATGGGAATTATGCCCTGATATAGCCTGGGTGATACTAGGTGAAGAAATTACATGGACTCATTATACTTATGCACTGAGAAGGCCTCATTTATTCTTGGAGAATCAATCACATAGATTAATGGGACGTACGCACTTAAATAGAAGGGGTAGATGACGTGACATCACTATGATAAGGGAGGGGTGATGGAGAAGTCAGTCGGGGCTTATTCATGGTTAGATACTCATATGAATGTTGTGATCCCACCAAAATGTGGAGGCCCGAGTATGAATCGATATGGATGATGGATGATTTGATGTAGTGGATGAGAAGAATGGGGTGACACCAACATAAATATAACAGTGTTGGTCTTGAAATGTTGTAAGGTTTCCTATATGCCTTACCTGGGAGGTAGGGATCAATGTCTGCGTAGTTCTAGTATGGGGTGATGAGTGACTTGAGGAGGTGACTCTTGAGAATGAACACATTGATAAGACACGAAAGAAGTGGAACCTTGGGTTGGGACATGATCTTCCTGAAACACAAGGGTCCATGGGAGAGATCAGGATGATACAAGAATGATGGGATTAAATCTTAGGGAGGATCTTTATGTATCCCTATGGATGGTATTCAAAGTCCACATAGTTCAGGATGGGGGATAGATTTGGGGAGAACACAAGTGATGAATACTTAGAGACACGTTGAGGCTTAAATATTTTTTTAATCCCATTATAAAGAGAAATACTATTGGATGGAGTAGTATGGGTCAATTGTAGCACTTATTCGTGGTTAGCATCCCTAATTGATTACAAAACTGCATGAAGGCGAATCCAGGAGACGTGTCCCAAAAAGGGACGATGTCACATTAGGAGGGTTCATTCTTAAGAGGGAGCAGAAATGTTTACCGTTACTTGAGGTTGAACATTAAAAAGGCATCCTACATACCCAGTGTAAAAGATAGATACTAAAACCCATGTACATTGATAAGACAGTGTAATATCATGCAGTATGAAGGTGAATTGGCATGAAGTGGTCAAGACAAATGAGTGATGGTCTTAAACCTCAGGGAGAATTCTTGCCTATCCCATTGGTATGTAATCGAAGTCCATGTCGTTCAGGATGGGGAATGTGGATTATTCAAAGATACTGACCAAAGAAAATTCCAAGGATGATGCTCACTCTAAGCCCACGTGATCCATGCTCGGTGTGAGAAAACAGAGGCAACAAGGGACCCGACGATCGTGTCGCGATATATGTGGACCTAATTGATGGTGTGGGGTTTATGCATGGATAGAGGCCTAGGTAGATGAAAATTTGGACATTCTCTAATAGGGAAGTCTGAGGAGGATGTCCAGATGTATGATGAGGACTTGGTTTTCATACAAGGAATTCCTTATCATGGTCTGTCAGGGCTTACGCAAAGGATTCCCAAGGAATTCAAGATAACAAATCGTAAAGTGAATGAGAATGTGGATTGAAAATGTGGGGGGAGAAAGGCTCCTTGCCTTATCCCCTCTCTAGTCCACTATGGTCTTGCACATGCATGAAATCTCATAGTTTAACTTCATATGTTGGGGATGTGGGGTGCTTGGCAGTTTAATGTCCAATAGCTCGGATGGGGAGGACTCACATCCACCCCCAAGGACATACATAACCCTAAAAACCCACACATGGGAAAGGGAAGGAACAATTAATGCCCGGATACAATAGTTTATAAGAGTGTTCACTTGAGGGTCTCACATTAGCATGGCTATGCAAAGTCTCAATAGCCATTAGTGTACCTTTGAGAATAAGAAAAATTCATGGTGACATGAAATTAAGAACCACTCGAGGAACCATGAAATCACATCATATGAGCCTGCAAGGCTGCACTTGAAAAGGTTTCATGAAGAAGAAGGCCTCGTGATGAGGGGATTCGTAAAGCTGAGGAGCATTATTAAGATAAGGATCATCATGAAAGAGGGTGCTTCACAAAGCTCAACTGAAATTCTCTTCCCGAAAGGAGGAGCTTCACGAAGCATAGAGACCCAACTAAGTTGAAGCGTCTATATGTTCAAGGAGGGTAATTCATGAAGGATGAATTCATCATGAAGTCCCGAGTTATAAATTGGGACTCCTACCTTTTATATGTCCATATCGCTTTGTGATGGGAATCCACACTTCAAGAGGATGAAAAATGGTGAAACATGAAAGTTGGTTCACAATGATCTATTACATTGGGAGATTGATTATTTTGATGGTAGATAGAGAAAAGGGTACTTTTCAAAATAATAGCATGTAAGTAGAAGGGTTAGGGTTTTGATCATTTGGGTTAGGAGTGAGACACCTATTTATAGGCTCTACATCATCATGCTATGAGGGTGCACTGCGATGTAAATTTTTCTTTGCGACCAGAGGCGATTCCATCATTATCACGGAGTATTTTTTCATGATTCTCTGTTGTGGTCGTGACGCTTTCCGTTCTCATATGGGATTCAATCAATGCACTATGAAGTGTTTTCAGATGTATTGATCGTACCACGATTCACTATTTTATTCCACCCTTACACCGCTGTTTTAAACTAGTTTTGTAATGAATATTCCAAATATAATAATAAATTGAACATGCTATTTGGTTCAAGGAAATAATTTTTATTACTATTTAATATTGCAATCTTACTTTTTTATGTGTTTATATTATAGGAGGAGGTGATTCAGAGAGCCCACGATGGAAATCAAGCAAAACGGGCCAAACTGCGCAAGGGCCCAAACATTTTTGTGGACAAATATATATACTTTGGATACTACGTGCATTAAGATGGGCTAAAAATTGGTCTATGAATGTAACATGGTGTGGGATACATTTCCCTAGAATACCATGGAGCTCAATTCTCCCATTTAAAGGCCCATAATAGGCCCACAATGTGAAACGATTCTGGGCAAGCCAGATTTGATGACCCTTCTGTATTTTGGCCATAACTCGGGACTAGGAGATCCAATGGGTCGGATTACACCTCCCATGGACAGATAACTTTATGCCCCACAACTCCATTTAATTTCATGTCATTTGAAGGCGTTTGGTCAGTCAACCATCCGGATAAAGATGAAGTTAAAAGTATTCCCTGAATAGTGACCTAGTCTCTTACGCACTTGACTTATTTTTTGGAAAGTGTGATGTGTATGTCCATAAAAACACCTCTCACCCCCATTATCTCAGGTGGCACGACCAGGGGTGAAGGTGAGTCTAATTGGAGAGCTTCTTGCATTTATTTTAGTTCCCTTATCCCTCATATACTTCTATGTTCTTAGTGATCAACTTGGGGGGTGTCCATTGTTGTAATCCCAATCTCTACAGTTGTAATCTCCGTAAGGTGATTTAATTTCTAGGTTTGTTGTCTATTGTTAATAATATTTACCTTATGAATTTGTATTTATTCTGGTATGATTAAATATAAATCAAAGGAACAAGAATCCTCATCCCTCCATGCATAACCCGGATCTTGTGATGATTTGAGTGTGTTTGCCTCTTTTCTCACCTCTTTTGTTTCATGAGTTTTCTTTTGAATTTACATGTTTGATGATATCCAGAAGTTATAAACCATGAATATGCATGTTTATGTATTGAGATAAATTTTTATAAAGTCCCAAATCTGGACATCTCATCACATTTTTGATGTGATGCCTTGATTGAGTTCGGTTCTTACATCGACATAGTTTTATTGATTATGAGCGGTCGCCGATAATCAATAACGTTGATCAATCAAATTGAAGGTGGTAGACTAGTAAGAACTCAAATACTACTGGTTTCAGTGGGTATAAAATCAAGTAATCAATGATCCTTCCCATTCCCTTGAGAGCGATGACGGATTGAGCATCAAGGGACACTTACCCGGGTTGATCACGATTTCTCCAACCAGTTTCTCTCACTTAGTAGTATACTTTCAATTGATATTTAAAAATCATTGAACCCCTAACCACATAACATAATTTAAATTTATTTAACATAACTAGAACCTTCTTTTGAAATTAGTGATCTAAGACTCCATCGAGAGACGACATAGTGTTGCTGCTATACTGCCGAAATTCTAGTTAAAAATAAACAACTAATTTGACGTGCTCGACAACGCGATAATGTATCCATCGGATCACAGAGGTGTCCATCATGGCCCTATATGGTGGTGCAGAAGTATTCCGTTCTATGGGCTTCACGCTATTCATGGTGGAATGGGGCTTCATGATGGACCTTTGTGAGGCAGACCCCTTTGCCGATTTTGAGTCTTTTTTCATGTGGAAATTTATTCTAACAAGTTTTCACTCTTCTTGATCCCTTGGGCCTAAATTTCGTCACAAAAAATTCCCCCAATTAGAATGGGAGCTGAGGTGAAAATGAGAGTCATATTCTTAGGGGAGATCACTGAAAAATATATATGTTGTATCGTCACTCTGTGATGATAGTTCACAGAGAATCTGGGTGAAGTCTCTAAGAAGATCAGGGTAGTTGAGGGTTCTTCATGAAGCTCATGAGGCCTCCACCTATAAATATAGTGTGAGCCCCCCTTTTTTCTACATATACTATCTACAAAAATGAGATTTGTTTCTCAAATCGTGATGATCCAGCATCCCTACAAATTCTCATTGCAAAAAAAGTTACTTGGATCAGTGTTTTGTGAACACTTCCTAGTGAAATGGTTCATTGAGATCTTGTGTTACTCTAGAAGCATGTCGAGTCCTTCAAGGCCCTGTGACCATGTGCTTCCTGAATTGATATTTGCGAATGCACTTTGCAAATGGGCTTCGCAAATAGGGAGGAAAATTGAAAAGTCCCAGAATGGAATGACCAAACAAGAAGCTTCTTGGGAGTTCTTTTGAGATACTACTCGAAGGGATGACATGGTGGACAATCTCGAGATTATAGAATGTGTGTAGAGTCATTCTGAACACATGTCCCTGGTGAAGCTGATGTTCAAAGGGAAAAAAATTATCCCCTCTACAAGGGACTTCCACTGTATAGCTTTAGACAAAGGGAAGAGTTTTAATTCTCGAATCATGTATGGATGAAATAACCCACTAGTTTAGGGGAACATCGTGCAAATACCAGTGGTTCCGGGCTACTGACGACCATACCTGGAAGGACTACTGGCCTGTCACTACTGACTATCTTTACAACCAGGTCAACAATATTAATGGGAGAGTTCTGTAACATGTTGTATATCCACCGAAATATCACTCTATTCTCAAGGTGGATAAAGGTAACCTAGAGAAATGGTGGAATGACAACAAGGATCTATGATAGGGTGGAAACTTCACTGAGGAATGGGCCTAGTCCCATTGTGTCTACGCATCTTGCACTGTGTTCAGTGCAGAGCTGAGGTGGGTAGGCCTCTATAAAGCAACATGGGATACCCAAGTACATATATACCAGAACAAAAACGTGATTCTAGTGGTAAAAAGTAGGTTGTTGTCGAGGACTATCAATTTCCATCTTTATCATAGGGAGGTCAGAATCAGCCTTTGGTACCTCCACCGAATCACAGGGATTCCCATTCTGGGAGTGATCTACAATGAATTATTTCATATAGAGAATACATTGGAGGACTCAGTGAAGATGTTATAGTTGTAAAATACACTGAGAAACCATTTCTTGGGTGATGATAAGTACTCATTGAGGGACTTCCATTTCAAGCAGCAGTTTGGAAACTTTATAAATTTACCATCGGAGAATCTCGCTGAGGGAGAGGAGGCACCTAGTAAACTGCCAATGAGTCCTCCTACTTGTCCAATGGGAGCTTAGAGAATCCTGGAGGGTTCTTACTGTAGAATATCATAGGATAGACAATAGTAGCTGAGGGGGTATAGTTTCAACACTAAATAGCCACTGGTGTTTACGTTGGCTAGGTTCATCTCCATGCTCATTTGCAGGTGGATACATCCAGTTAGGGGTGCACAAATGGGTGCACGACTGATGACATTCATAATGGAATCCATACTAGATTTTGGGCAATGTTTCAAACTTGGGATCCCAGTGTTGGAAAAACTGTAAAAGGTGATATGGTACATCCGTGAGGGGAATAAGCCTCAGTGTGTATGTGGGCCACTCGACTTCCCGTATGGATGGATATATGCACACATGATGGTTTGCGAATACCCAAACCCTATTTCCCCTCCTAGGACAGACATTTAAATTTCCATTCTAAATGTAGTGGGAATATTCCCAATCAAGCTGAATTCATCAGCGGTGCTTCTCAAAACATTGAGGGTGGATGAATTTTACATCAATCTATTACCACTTCCAATTGGAGTGTTCATCGATGATAACCATGGAACTAAGGAGAATCAGTCATATCTCTAGTCCTTTTAAGGTGGAGTCTTGGTAGTTATTGTAGATCGTGAGCCTCTTTGAGATTCATATACCCCACACCTTTTTTGGGGGTATTTTCGATGCATGTAGAGATTAACCCCCCAAGTTTACATTGTAGAATGTCTTGAGGACCACTTGTGTGTGTTGAGGCAAATGTGGGTCATGTTGACACAAGAATATGGTAAAATTTAGAATGACATGCCTCCACCTACAACCACCTACGAGATGATTGAGTAGTATGAAATGTGTTGGGAGATAGCCTACTCGGGGGAGATGTTGAATTAAAAGACTATCAGTGATAATAACGGGGTGCCTCCTCGACCTCAAGGTAGGGGTCCGAAAAAAAATTGAGAACACATCATGGAGCAAGAGTTGGAACACATCAGCGTGGCATAGCTACAGCTATGGCATGAAAAAAAATTCCTAGTCCCACTCTAGGCAAGAGTGGAAGAGAAGAGGTGGCAGACCCAATGGCTTCAACTAGGTAGGGCCAGGAGGTATGAAGGCCATTAAGAGGGTTCCGAAGGATACCTACCCAGGCTCTTGGGAAGTGGATGCACACCATAGACATGCCTGAGGATGCCACTTGTCAAATGTATTGGGAAACCTAGGATGGTAACTGGAAATTACATAGCCATTCCTAGATGAAGGATTACCTTAACCATATTAGGAGGGATCCTTCAATAATTGGCCAGGTCAGGGCCAACTTTGTGTTGTCTTAGGCTAAGGGGAAGTAATACATAGCTGAGATGGAAGACATCATGCAATCTTGGGGAACCCCACATTTAATGATAGCTCAGGTGAAAGTAATGCTTGATAAAACATCCCCACCACGACCATCTACTACTGAGATGAGGGAGCTCTTCCCTCTACATGAAGAATCAGAAAAATCTACTGGATGAGATGACGAAAAGGGATCCATTTGGAGGAAGGTGAGGTTGTGGCCTTAGATTTTGAAGAATTTTCTGAGACTCTGGAGGTAAGCTCTAATCTAGTCTATTGTTCCATGTCATTATCCATATCATCTAGGTTTTTCAACTGAAGCATATCATTTATCGGAGAGCGCTATACGAAAAAAAACCTTCCCGCATAACAATATATGTAGATTTGGGGTCTACACCTGGGATTATGCTGAGCGTGGGATCTAGCAGGGTTGTGATGTCTAGGGTGACAATTTTGGAATCCTTGAAACATCCAACCATATATGGAGGGTCGCGTCATGGGAGTCTAACAACAATGACCCAAAGACGTGTTCATATATTCGACCATGGTATGTCGTCTCCCTCATAGAGTCTTAAAAGATGCCTATAGGATCCGGAAAACTGTCATTTTCTTTTAATAGTCCATCAAACATTATGCACAATGCTAGTGAAGATAGTCAGGATCCCTAGAGTTCCTTTACCAAAGGGAACACTGACTATCATGGAATTAGTCACCTAAGCTAAACCGACCACGACAATCATGACTATGGATAGAGCCACTGGAAGTGAAGAACCAGAACTTATTAAGGTGGGATCCATTAATGAAGGTCAACCACATGATGCAGAACCAATATCATTTGATAGGATTCTATAAGAGGATCTGACTGCTTAACATTTAGAGGAATTCCCAGAATATGAACCTGCTAACCCAAAGGAGTTTGATGATAACTCTTCTGATGAAGACAATAGTCATGTAGTACATCTCTGACCAAGGAAACTAATAAATCTCTTCACTGATGATACAATAGAATAAGAGTGGGTAAATCTGATGGGATAAAATTTCTAATGGTTTCATGAACTATGCATCGGAGGGGTAGATGCATGAAATCTACATATGCTCATTCGGGACTATCTCGTAGAGAAGATACAAAAGTATGACCATGGACTCAGTTTTGGATGGTAGAAAAGGAAGTCTATCAACACTCGGAAGATTCCGGATGTTGAACAGGATATCCAACACTTGGAAATGTAGAAGAACAAGTGCTCTTCTCTCACCACTACCCAATCGGAACTCATATCATAGTTACAACTTTATTTAGTAGATGCTAAGGAGCAGTTGAGGTGAGCATCTCGTGAGGTGGTCAACATACATGTGGAATATGATTGAGTGAGGATCAGGGCTATGAATATTCACCCCACGTCCAATGACGAATTATGGGAGTTCAAAAAGAGAAAAAAAAACTCTTGGATGCCACACACTAAAGGGAGGTAGAGCTGAGATGATCCATCTAAGGGGCCAATCCATAGGGGCTACATTTTACTGAACTCAGAAACATATTATCATGATTTATTTCTTATTTATACCGTAGTCATGGATCTCTCACTACTATTTTAGATTATTTCACTTCGACCATAGAAAAATAACTAATAATCAATCCCTAGGCTCATGTGTTTCATGCCTGATGTGAGAAACAAGGTATGACCATATGATTTCTTACTTTGGGTATGGGAGCGCCACCCAATAATCAAACACATATGGTCTGACTGGATGCCCAATTTTTTGGGATGAGAGAGGGGGATATGACTAGAGAGTAGGGTTATCAAAGTATCCAAATCACCTTTCCCAATGTGCTCTGTTGTATGAACGGATAATGCCAGGGGTGTTAGAACCAATTCTGAAAAAGGGGAATGAAAAGTGTGAATCACGATACCCAAAATTCAGAATGAATTAAGTGTGTAATGATGATGGATAACTATTGACCATGTTTGCAACATAATACCCATATTATGTTTTCTTAAAATGGGGACAAAAAAACAATGGCCAACTGTTGACCGGGTTCGAAACGCGTGGCCCAAATCAAAGTGTCGCCTGATGTCTTTCGAAATATTGGCCATGGATGGTATGTGAGGAAAATGGCATGGGAACATGCTGTTAAGGGGATCCCTTAAAATTAGACGAGGATGAGGATCAAAATAAAGGGTACACAAAGCATGGATATAGAGAATTGGGTTGTTCAAATGGATTCCAATACTCTTGAAATTACACCACTATGACGAAAGCTCATTGGGTGAGAATACAGTTATGAATCAAGATCAAACCTACTTCTAGGCAAGACTTATCTAGTAAGGACTTAGAATACCTTAAAATTTTAATATCAAACAAATGAGAATGATGTACGGAATAGTTTAATGTCATATGAAAAAGTTTTTTACATAGTTTAAGGTCATACTACTAGGACCCTGTCCGAAAGATTAAAGTCGCGTTATACAGACTTGAGGGTC
Organism: Viscum album; assembly: GCA_963277665.1. Lineage (NCBI taxonomy): Eukaryota > Viridiplantae > Streptophyta > Magnoliopsida > Santalales > Viscaceae > Viscum > Viscum album. Next base: position 1,400,265,440 of record OY728145.1, on the reverse strand, counting down.
TTAGTTTATGGTCATAGAGGTTGGACCATAAGGGAAAAGAGCCTCTGAGTTTTAATGAACCTTGGGCTGGGCCCAAGGAGAAATTAATGGGTGTTACTATGTATCCTATGAGGGTATGAATCAATCCATACATAGTTATAGAGATACATCATTGGGAGACACCAACAGTTTTGGGGGAAATAGTCTCTAGCAATGAAGCTGAAGAATCCCATAATTATTGTGAGGTATCTTGAAAACTTTTAAGGTAGGGTCATAGATTAATATCATGTGTCGATGACATCGGCATACCAAAGGAGAGATTTGTGGTGAGGTACATAAAGTAATGTTAATATAGGAAAATAGGTCTCTAATATAACACAAATTTTTAAAGGGGAGATGAGTCCAAGAAGCACTAAAATGGGGAGTTACACCCCTATGGATGGACCCAAGAACAAGATGTTCAGATGTCACTATGTTTCCTAAAAGGGTTGGAATCAAACCATACATAGTTCTTCGATCCAGTGAAGTTTAACGTGATGGGGCATGGATGGTAGAGATCCTAGTTTAAAGGCTATATATCATAGACTATGTGGGTTTTTCAATCCTATATGCGGGTATTACCTTACCAAAACACCTAAGCCCACATGAACCATGATCGGTGTGGGAAACAAGTGGTGCAATTAGGCTTTCCACATCACACGAGATTTCACAACAATGGAGGAGAAATGTTTGGTTGGAAAACCCCAACCATATCAATATTCTGTCTTGATGTACATGGATGTACAAAGTGATAGAATGGAAAGACAATGTGAATCAAAACACCTGATATTTGGGACACAATGCAGGTGGCATAATGCTAGAGGATAACTATTGACCATGTTCAAAACATAGTATCCCTATCTTGTGACTTCGAATGGAAACAAAAAACTGATCATCGACCACCAACCATGTTCACAACGTAATACTTGTATCAAGTTTCCATTCAAGATCCTCCAGGACATTGGCCCAAGATAGTAGGTGAGCCAGAGAGACATGGGACCAGGTTATCATGGGGTCCTTTTGGATGTGAAAGATGACGGAGACCCAAATGAAGGGGATGTATGATGAATATATGAGGTTGTGCAGTTTAACTACATACGGTAAGGATGAATGTCAGGAGAAGTACCCTCAAATGAAGCACACAATGTGACCATCATAACCCGATGTGATGAGGGACTGAAAAATGCCATAGTCAGACCACATACTCTTTGGAGGACCCAAGCTGAAAGATACCAATGGGATGAAATGGGCTATGGCTAGGAAACAAACGAGAAGTCTTGGTGTCATTGCGTGTCATATCTAAAAGTGAATCAAACCAAACATAGTTATTAAGATCACATGGAATGAAACCAATAACAAAAAGGGGAAATATTCTCTCAGGTGAAAAAAATGAATTTGTTATGCAGTTTAGTGTCATGTAATCTTGGAAAATGAAAATATTGTTTTAAATTTATATAGTTTGGATTGGAAGGATGAGGTATGAAACACAGTGCTAAAGTGAAACCCAATGTGAACGAGGACCAAAGGGGTCTACACCACATTAAAAATTCCCTAGAGAATGCACACACATTTTAAAGTGATGATTCCTTGACTTTGGGACCCGAACTCCATCTTTAAAGTCATTGAGTTTGGACTATACAGTGTGTGAATTTCCTTGTAAGTATAAAACATATCAAACCCTTTAAGCCGACGTGATCCATGCTCAATGTGGGAAAAGGGGTAGAATAGAGCATTACCACACATGTCAATACATGGTAAGGGAACCGAGGTGCGAGGTCGAATGATGACCCCAGGACACCGATTTTCATACGCAACATGCAAAGGGGCAGGGAGGAATGGCACCAAGGGTATGAAAATTTTGTCTAGACATAAGGATCCGAGAAGGAAATTGAATCACGATACCGTCATTTGGGGTGTGACCGAGTTGACGATAACAATGGTGGATAACTGCTGACCATGTTAGTAACATTGTATCCATATCTAGTGAATTGGAATGAGAACAAACAACTGAGGATTGGCAACTAACCATATTCATAATGAATTATTTGTATCATGTGTTCATTCGAGATCCTTGGTGATGTTCACCCGATATAGTAGATGAGACAAAGTAGCATGCGACCAGGCCTTCTGGGGGACCTTTCAGATATGAACGATTATGGGGACCCAAATGAAAGGAACAAAAATCGTGGCGGCGGGATGAGGTAATTTTCATTCTGAATACAACACTCTAAGTCCCATTATATGATGCATCTAAGAATGTTGATGTGGCAAGAAAGAGATTGGGGGGGTTCAAGTAGGCAGATTACTTGAAAAGGTGAGTAAGGAAAATGGGGAAAATGGTTTGATCATCATAGGGATGGACCTAGGGATAAATCTTGTGGGTGTTCCTACTTATCCTAGGAGGGAAGGAATCAATACATACATAGTTCTAAAGGTGTTGTGCAATTTAATATAATGTGGTAAAGATGAATATGAAAGAATAATGTCCCAAAGGGGATGTGCATGGTGTGATAATGTAAACCCGATGTCAATGAGGAAAAAGAATTCCACACAACACCATGCATCCCTACAAATGGAAACATAGGCCTAGATTCCGAGAAAATGAATGGAAGAATATGGGACTAGACCCAGAGACAAAAAATTTCGAATTTCAACGTATCCAGCAAGAGTAGGAATCAATCCATACTTAGTTCTGGAGATGCTGTGTAGTTTAATGTCATGCAATGTGGATAAACTGAAAAGGGTATGTTCTCATGGGGGAGTGTTTGGTGTGGCTGTAGTAAATCTGACATTGATGAGGATCAAAGAGAAGTCCACACAACACCATGTTCAATCCTTAAATAGACCCATGTACAAGAGAGGATGAATATGTGAAAAAATATGTGAAACCTGGGTTTGGACTCGAAGATGAAGCGTACAGGTGTTCCTACATATCCATTCAGGATGGTAAACAAGCCACACATAGTTCTAGAAACGTCTTGTAGTTTAACATCCTATGGTGATGATGAATGTGATAAGGAATGCTCTCAAGAATGGGTCGCACGTGGGACAACCATTGTAAACCTAATGTGAATGAGGAACCAAGTGGTTCACACCACACCACACACTCTGAAGAGGTGACTCGGGCTAAGGGTTCATAATAAGGGGATTTAGGAAATGTTCTATAAAATTGAATGACATGGGGGACAAAGGGGTGCATACCTTTTAATGAAATGTATAATGGAACACAAATGATTTTCAATTTAATGTCTTGTTAGTTGAAAAAAATAGTTTAAAGTCATCTAGGATGTGTGACATCATAGTTTCAGTTCATTGAACAAGGACCATAGGATGGGGACAAGGGGATGAGAAGGTCGAGGAACTTGGGGTTAGACCTAAGGAAAAATTACCGCGACATTACTATGTATCCCATAAGTATGGAAATCAATTCCCATGTAGTTCTTGAGATGTCGTGTAGTTTAACATCCTGCGGTAAGGAAGAATGGTACAATGTAGTTTTTCTCATGCAGATAGGACATGGGGGGACCTTAGTTTATCTTAATAGATATGAAACGATAGTATATATTTTCCGTTCTTAGTTTAATGTTATGTGGGATGACATCTTACATATGAGATGTACTGCTTACGAAATATAACATTAGTGGTAGGGGTAATATGCTCACCATTCATGGTAACTAGAGAGTATACACCATTGGAGTAGTCCTTTTGTAAAATAAAAGGCACCTCCCAATTGGCCTCCATCTTTGGTGGCATCTGGAAGGGTATCATCAGCGTCCTCAATGCTAAAACCATACCACCTTAAAGGAAATAGAGATGACGAACTTTATTATTGGAAGCTCGAGCTATCTTATTTTTGTTCTTCTCTATATTGTGTAAGGCCCGAATCCTATTCTCATTGAGGGATTCCAGTTCAGTTAGATAGACTTTGGCGACCTTTTTTGGAATCTTATGATCATAGATGGATGTGTAGAGTGAAAAAAAATTGAATCTAGATGGGATGGAATACTTATTTACCATAGATTAAGGAATAGGGGGTCACCTGGGCGGAATTGTGAGTTGTCGTCTGGTAAGACCAGAGGAAATTGGGGATCTTGTCCAACCAAATTTTCTTATTCTAACCAACCATATTCTGCAAGATGTTTTTGAGGGTCTTTTTGAACGTATTGAGATGATCATTTTCTTGCATATGATATCATAATTTATGGTTGAGTTGTATACTATACATCGTGTAAAATTTCATTTGTTCATATTCCGAGAAGATTGTGTTGTTATTGGTGAGAATGACATGAGGGAATCCAAATTGACGAATGATGTTAGAGCTCATGAACATGATGATAGAATGATTTTTTACTTCCTTGATGGGAATTTCTTCCACCCACATGGAAGAGAAATATGTGGTAATCTGGATGAACCTATACTAGAAAGATTCATGATTCTAGAGGAATTATTCGACTTTAATATGAAATGATTAGAACACTAATAAGTTGATTAAAAAATTTTAGACCCAGAGGAATCACCTGGGAAAAAAAGGTATTAGGCGATTATCGGAAGGCAGTGAACTCATCATCCTCAGGGGCCATTTGGATTTGATTATATCTAGAATACCCATCCAGGAAGAAGAGATCCTGGAATCTAGTAGTAGCATCGATCAACAACTATATCAAAGGATCGGGAAAGTCATATTTTATACAATGAAAATTGACATAATGAAATTCTAGGAAGACTATGATATGTCCATTATTCTTCTAGATGGGCATGATATTGGATAGAAATATAATGTACTGGAATTCCTTGAAGAAATTTCCTTTGATAAGATGATCAATTTTGGCCTCGACCAGGGCTCCATGGAAGGGGTTCATTTTCTTGGGAGGCTATTTGAATCTGTGATGACCTACTAGGATGCAGATATGGTGGATGAAAATTGGAGGATCATATATTGACATCTTTTAATATTTCCAATAAAATACATACTGATGTTGTTTCAATAACTCCACATACTATTGTTTTTCTACTTCAAGCATGGATACACTGATAAGAAGTTGTCTCATGTCTACCTCGTTATCAGGATTCACTTGTACCAACTCATTGATCATGGTGGAGATAACTTTTTCAAATACTAGAGGAGCATCCTCAAAATCGTCTTCATCATCTATAATGAGAGGATCATCGATAGGGGGAAATTCTTCCATGTTAGTTGACCCTAAAGGAATGCTGGTGCCGACCAAAGCAGTAGTGGAATCTCATTTGGGAGAGTTATGTACTACAAAAACCATAAATGGTGTCGAACCTATTCCATTTGGCCTTCGACCTAGGGGGGATCACTTTATAATATAAATAATTTAGTTTCACGTTATCTTGATTTGGTTCATCCCATCATGACGGAATAAGTTAGTATGGAATTTTTCTTTTACCATGGGTCGGACATCCTGATATCTCCTAAGGGTAAGGGTCTCTGGAATCACTTTAGAATTATTCTTTTTGAATTATGAATTGATCTTCTGATGTTCCTAGTACATAGGAATGACCATTCATCTTGTCCTAGAGATATCAAAGGAATTCTACATGTATGGGGTAGTGGCCTCCAACCGGTGAATCAAGAGGATGAAAGCATCATCTATGTCTGTCCATGGGTCGGCCGCAGCGGCAGCATGATCCACCTCATTAGGGTAAACCATATTATCCTTGCTCTTATAATAGTACACATCTAGATAGAGGGCTTAAAAAGAGGAAAAGGGAGACACATCACCTAGGAGCATGCCTACTCAGTCATTAAGCGAGTACTTAAGGTATTAGTCATAGGAGAAAGGGACTACTGCATGCAAGTAGAGCTAGGGTATTCCCATCAACAGCTCTTAGGTGGTGTCATATAAGACAACCATAAACCTAGTGCTTGAAATTACACAACTGAATTGAGTCTTCTGTTGGAACTAGCTAACCAGTGTTTGGTCTGTCCTATCATAACCTTGAATTTTCAGGTCAGGGGGACTCAGATCTGCTTCAGACAGTCCCAACATGCAGAGTGTCCAGGTCAGGAGACGATTGATCCCAGAACCCGTGTCAACAGTACAATTATAAAACTCTAATCCATTGAATTGTCTAGTGATATACAATAGGCAGAGTTGACCCTATATAGTATAACAATCAACCTCTATATAAAATGAAATGATGGCTTGAAATTCATCAAGCATGGCTTCCTCATCATGGAAGGCATCTGCAGCTGCTACCTCTGTTTCCAACTGAAGGGGGATTCTAAAATACTCTGTAAGGACATCAGGAAAATCTGCAGACATGAGGACATCCTCAAGGATTGATAGCATTGTAGGAATTTTAGAGAGGTGCTAAAGAACATCATACTTATTTGTGAGATTCACAATTATTCCAATAAGAGGTTTCTCTATAGTGAGAGGTATAACATGTACTTTGGGTTGTACTGGAGGATTATAACTCATGTTTGGGACTTCACGTTTCTCACCAGATGAACAATGAAAAATTATGACCAGATGAAGGAAAGATAGATGAGTTATTTCCACAAATGAATGTAGTGGATCATAACACAATCAGAATGGATCAACTAGATCGAGCAGTAAAAATGATGGTGGGAGTGAATATGATATGACATGATGAGAGGCCTGCATAAGTTAATCTCTACACTATGCCTTCTTTCTGGTCTCGGTATCATGCAAAACTTGGTCAAAATATCTAGTTGATGAATTATGGATATTCACAAACACACAATCTTGTCGACGCTGACACCAACTTGGGACCTTAGGAGGGTCTTCATTGCATTACTTATTGTCAGGAACCATATAAGGGTCCACTAACTCGGTGATGTTCATTGATGGATACTCCTGATAATCACTTGAAGAATGCTCCATTACTGGGTGGATGTTGGGGGAAATCCCTATCTCTGGGGGCATGAAGTTTCCAAGATTATGGGTTGAATTTGGATCCTGTGGGGGGATTTTCTTTCCCTTACTCTATCGGTGACTCCTCTTTTAGGTACATGAAGGATGAGATTTAGAGGCGGCAGTGATAACTGGGGGAGGTGCGGTGATCTCGAAATGACCTGGCTAATTCAAATGAGCATGGTTGGAAACATGAGGACGAGAGACCGCCTTACGAGACATCCAATCGTCATACATATGAGACCCACTACTAGATACATGCCGACATTCACCCCCACTATCGCTATAAAGATTTATAGAAACACACACCACCAGTTCCTGGGCCTGACAAAATTTTACAATATTGTTATCGATCTAGTCCTAAAGACAATGTTTGAACATGTATACCAACTTGAGAGTGTTCCCAGTGATCTCGTGATAGGGTTATTAGTTGGGGAGATCAATGAGATCCTCCTCCTCAGTCTTTCTACATGTTTGAATCCTCAACATTCCCTAATCCAATGCACTCCTAAAATAACTGGGGACACGAGCCTTATCAAAGTAGTAGGTCCAATTTATCCTATCTAGGAAAAGGACTCTGGGATCTTGGCATTGAAGAAAGGATGGATTCTAGTGAATTGGTGGTACCTGATTATCTCACCTTGGTAGTGGTGGTAGAGAATGTGGAACCTATTGATTCTAAGGTGGGAGCTACTGACCCTGAGGCTGAGGCCAAGACTGAGGTAGTGTCCCTTGAAAAGGTTGTAGAGGTGTCTCTATCGGTATTAATTACAATAGTCTAGGGCCTCTAAATTCAGAACAAATATTGTCTAGGAATTAGGGATCCTTTTAGAAGGATCTTTGAGAAGAAACAGACAAGACCGTCTAGCTTTCAATAAGGATTCCTCTTGTGATTGAGCCTTGTCCGAGAAATCCCAAAATCTACTTGCGATGTTCTGCGTGATGAGGGATGGAACCAATTAAGTCTTCATGTTCCATATGTACATCATTAGAAACTAATCAGAAGTCAGTGACATGTCGAGTGAGTACATGAGGCCCTTAAACCTAGCGACAAAGTATGTGACATGCTCATATAGCCTTTTGTTGCACATTAAGTGGTAAAAATGGCTTCTTTTACGAGTAGTGGAGATGAACTGATACAAAAAATACATACATAGATCCTACCAACTAGCTATAGACCTAATAGGAAACTTGTTGTAACATAAAAACGCATGCCCTTCCAGTGTCTGTACGAAGCACCAGATCATGGAAGCCTCATGCTGCACTAGAGTCTCTAACATAGGTCCACATTTTGAGAATGAAGTGGGCTAGGTGCTGCAGTGGGTCGCCCCATCCCGTTGAAGGGGGGAAAAGTGGGGTTCCCAAAATTCGTGGGAGCAGGTATATCATCAACCCATACTAGATACGAATATCCATAATGTGGGATCTCCACCTATCGAGTCTCAAGAGCCTCATGATGGTAAATGAGATCGGCCATCAGATCACCATGGTAAGGATACCTACCCATATGAGGGTATATGACCACCAGTGCATTTGTAGGCTATTCAAAAATATAGGTGGAACCAGTGGATCTTAGAGTGACTGGTGGAACAACTCAGAGGGATACAAGAGGATTGAACTGTGGAGTAGTTGGGGGATGAACCTGTAGAACCACTTCTTGGGATTTTGGTGGGAATAGCCTATGGAGCCCATTCTCTGAGAATAATTTTGCACAGCTCAATTGGATTCAGAAATTCATACCATGCTCACTTACAATATACTTTTGAATCTACCCTATCTAGATGGATAGGGTTGTATTGATCACTAGGAGGAAACTTTTAGGGAAGTATATGTACCTACCCTTGTTTCCCCAGTAAAGGAAGATTGTTATCAAACTGAGGATCACAATAATTGGGATTCCATTCTACGATGCACTTAGTGAGAATATCATCGAAGATCCTTCTCTAATCCATTAGCTATTGACGCAATGTTCCCTTTTGTAATAATCCTCCACCTATAGCACTAAAACATATGATTCATAGGGTTTAAAACCTCATAAGGAGAATTTTCTCTTGTCAGGGTCCTGACCAAGGGGTAGTGAGACAGATGACTCTACAAGACCAAGCAAGTGTCTCTTCTAGAGAGTGACCATACATGGGGGTTTAAACAAGTGTGGAACCCCCCAAAGGGGTAGGTTCTCTTCATGGAGTCTCATATTGGATTCCTTCAATGGGAGTTCAGCCATGTTGAATGTGACTGGGCCTGATGGCATGTCCTCGATATCACTAGTTGAGTCGGGCTATCGCAGAATCAGGCTGAAGTGAAGGGATGCATACTGCCCCCAACAACAAATTTACACATGTGGAGACATCTCAAAAACAAATTTTGTGGACCAAATTGAATAATTGGATACATAATTATTGAATAATTCAATGATAATAAGATGCTACAAGGTGGTGGGACGTGGGAATTGTGGCCAACTCAACCAGGTGACATTGTTGGCCAATATCATTGTAGTGCTCTTGGATACAAGAATAAGACCTTCAACAATGGAGGAGGAAAAAATGAATCATACCTAGGGTTTGGTAGTGACACATGACATAGTACTTTTTGGGGGAATTCAGGATGCTAAAGTCAAGAGTTTAAATGATCCAGAACATCTTGGGGAAGTAATCTGTGGCATGAATGTCACACGGGCTACTTTTTTCAGAACAGGTTCTAGAATTTTATTTCCCCATTCATCAATTGGGTAATATGGGGAATCGAAAATGATGATCATATAGACTGATACAAAGTGGTCTGGTCGGTGGGGAGTTTAGCGCGTGAGTTGAAAAACCACTTCATATTAGGCTATCTGATGGGGACTATACTGATTGCATCACCACATCGCTATGGGGAGGGGTGTTGACTGCTTCTTCCTAGACAAGTGTTTAGGTCATTGGTGGTGGAATGGGATGTTTCTCATCATTTATCAAACCCTAGAATAACTCTTCATGATATCATGTCGAGGTAGAGAGTGAAACAGGAAACAGTAGAGATGGATGCATGACAATACCCTGGAAAGGAACCAAATCCTCCTTTTCCTGTATGTATCTATAGAGGGACACAAGGATCTAGTGTGTCTTGATTTTTAGAAGGACGAATATGAAACATTGAGCTCCTTTCACAGACCCCAATATTAGGTGTAACGACCCAATCTTTTTGAGTAGTATATTAATTTACTCTTATTGATTTAATAAGATGTTAATGGTTAATGCAGAAAGAGGAGTCGATGGCTTCATCAAGTAGACTCAACCCTTATGAAGCCCACTTATCAGATCTTGGGAAGGAGGTAGAATCTGTGGGCTTCGCTTTGGACCAAGCCCAAGACGAACTCCAGCGTGTCAAGCTTGAACGGAAAAGCCTACGGGAGAAGTTCAAGTTAGTAGAGATTACTACTAGGGCAATGTTATCTGAGCCTCCCTTAGATTCTCTCACCATATCACACCTTACACTTCGGTCGTATGCCGGTGTTATAAGGGGCTATGTGACGAGACCCTAGCTTCCATGTGTAATCCTTTCGGGTGAATAAATTGAGATTTCTTCCTTTAGTGATGTTTGTGAAATTTCAAATGTCTAGATAATTTTAGAATGTATTTTATTGATGAATTTTTTAAAAAGGGATATTTTAAAACATTTATGTAAACCCTAAATAACTAATGATGTGTAATGATTTTCAAAAAATGATCTTCTACAAAAGTGTTCAGTAAGGAATTTGGAGTCTGATAAGATCAACTTAATTTTTGATGAATAGTAAATTATGAATAGTGATTTTACGCTTAGGATTAGTAATGTGACCAAATGGATTAGTAATTTCACTCAAAAGAAAGTTTTAATATAATTTAGACACCTAGATTAAGTAATGTGATTCAATAAAATGGGTAAATAACGGTTTCATAAATTATTAATCAAGTATTAGTTTTTTCGAACGAATAGTGTTTTTTAATTAAAAATTTAATTAAAAATAATTAGAAAATTATTTTTATAAAAAAGAATTTATTTTTGAATTCAGAGCATCGATATTATGTTAAGGTAATTTTTGGGGATTTTTCTGAAAAAAATGAATTTTCGATGAATAGTGTTTTTATTTAAAAATTAAATTAAAAATATTTACAAAATTATTTTTATAAAATGGATTTCATTTTTCAAATCAGAGCATTATTATTTGGTTAAGGTGAAATTTTGGGATTATTCTGAGAAAGTTGAATTTTCAGTGAATAGTAAAAATACCGTTTTAGGGTTTCGGTATGTTTAATGAAATCATAACGGTGTCATGATGATTTCATCAGATCCTTTGAGGGTTGGACGGCCAAGGGTGATGAATTATTGTTTTGGGGGTCCCATGTGGCCTAACTCCATGATAAATGCCAAGGGAGAGCACATGGGTTTGAGAAAAGCACATATGAGGTGTCCCTTGGCCATTAATGCCTTGTCCCCTCACTTTCCCTATAAATACCCACCCTTTCCTCCTTTGGTTTTCATTACCAACTCTTACCCAACGAAGTTCTGGTCTTCTTACCTTCCAAGGAGTCCTCCCAAGATTCCCCCAAGCCCTCAAGGTCCAATCCTTAGAGTTTCAAGAGTCACGTTTTAAGGTAAGGGATCCGACCCCTCTCTTTCCTTTCATGTAATCTCTTTTATGTATTTCCTTTTATGATCCATGTTATTATGTGAGAGGATGTTATTTTATATTCCTCTTACTGCCCCTTTCATTTTTATATGATTATAGATCCCCTCTTACTCTCATCATTTCGTTTTATGAATGTTTAAGTGACGCCGTTAGGCTGCCGAATGTTTAAGTGATTCTTTCACCCTTCTCATTTTTCAAAGTTCGATTTTCATGTCAAATCTTTCAAGATCCTTTTTATTATGTTGGGTTATGATCTCTATATCGATCATACTGATCTCTTATGATCATATGATGAGAGACCCTATTTGATTTGTTCGATTCATTTTTGTTGAAGTTTAAGTGACGCCGTTAGGCTGCCGAATTTTCATAAGAGGAATCAAATTTTTGTCTTCCTCCCATGTTTTTCATTTCAAATGGTATTTCCTTGAAATTTCATCACCATGTCCATATATCCTTCTTATTCTGTCCCTCTACTGTTTTATTGGACAATTATGATTGTTCAACCCATGTTCCCTCTCTTTTCAAGGTTTTCTAAAACCTTGTAACATAGCCGTTATGCTGCAGAATTTTCGTCTCAAAATGCCTCCCTTTTCTCAAATTATTTTTATGTTATAAAGTGAATACTCAAAGCTCTTATTTCTACAGGGGTATTCACATATATATCAAAATGTTCTATTTTAAATTCTGGGATTTACATACATGAAACCCTCTTTCCCTTTCCGTGGGTTTAAAGTGACGTAAAGATCAAGTCTTTAAAGCAGTTTTTAAAACGTTATGATTATGAAATGAAACCCATTTATTTTATGCTATATGGGTTATTTATGAAATTTTTGATGATGATATATGTGCCTCACATGATAATAAAGGCATATTTAAGGGTGCGCCCTGATAGCGCTCCAATGCATTGGGTAAAGACTTAATCTCTAGAGATGACCATTTTAACGACGCCTTGGTGAATAACCTTGGTAATTTTTAACGACACCTTGGGGATGGAACTTGGTGAAACGAAACGATTGTCAATATTAAATGTTGTAGCCACATCTTCAAGTTATGAAAAATGTTATTTTTATTATGATGTATCTCATGATTTCTTTCTCATTCCTTAATGTTCTTTTCATGTGCTTATTGAAGTATCTCAAGTTCACTTGTAAAATGTTTCTCTTGTTTCCCTTACTGGGCCTTCTGCTCACCCTTTCTTTTGATGTATGTCCCCAGGTTATGAGATGCATAATGAACATAGGATGAACTAAAGGAGAAGCCTTTCAAGTGTTTAAGAAGAATGTTTTATGATTTTTTATGTATTATGATCCTTGTTTCCAAGACACTAAACCTTAACGATGCTCAGTTTTGTGTAATGTAATGAAAGTTTATGTTATAAAAATATGGGACCCTATAGTTGGTATCAAAGGATGGTTTAGTTATTTGTGGAAATTAGGATATAAAAACTTTAGGAAGAACCCTATAGAAAATTTTAAATATAGGAAAACATCCGGTTATTTTGGTAAGTATTGAGTAAGTGGTTTATCAAACAAATACATCCATGTCTGGATACGAGCATGTAGAGGTGGCACTGGCACAGATGTACATAGGGGTAAAACCCGAAAACACCGCTTTGAGCTAGACTCGAACGGGAACTGGTGCACGATAACGGGCCTTGCTGCACTCTTGGTTACGACACTCCTTGGGGATATGTTTGTTTAATCACAAGCTTTTTATGAATCATTATGAAGGAATTATAGAAAAGTGTAATTGTCTAAGCATTAAGTCTTAGTTAAAAGATTCATAAATGAAATTAGTTTCTTACTAAGGTTTTATTCTTTTTTGAAAATGGCGGGAAATAGGAGGAACCGTGCCGATGGTGACCGCAATGCACCATGTGCTGACGGCCCTCCGATGGAAGCCGGAATGGAAACATTCATGCGAATGATGAACCAACTGACTCAAGTTATGAGTAATAACTTGAAACAAGCTGAGAGGCCGACCTCACCACGAAGGGAACAACACTCTGTTGAGTCCTTCATGCGTCAACGACCGCCAACATTCAGTGGATCTACTGACCCATTGGTTGTGGAACAATGGATAAGCTCCATTGAAAAGATCTTTTCTGTACTTCATTGTTCGGAACAAGAAAAGGACACCCTTGCTGTTTACCACCTAGAGGGAGAAGCTGATCAGTGGTGGTCACTGATCAAAAACACGTAGCCACGAGGAGAGATAGAAGCTATGGAGTGGGAAGAATTTCGGGGAATCTTCCTTTACAAGTATTTCCCTCGTTCCATGAGAACGAGAATGGAGAAAGAGTTTCTCGAGCTGAAGCAGAAGGAGAACGAATCTGTCGGAAGCTACGAGATGAACATCACAAGGCTTTCCCATTATACCTCAAGCTTTGTCATGGACCCTAATGGGAAGGTTGATAGATTCTTTGGTGGACTACGACCTCATCTGCGGAAGAATCTAGCCAACAGGGACTATGATAGCTATGAAGAAATAGTTCGAAGTGCTATGAAAGTTGAGCTGGAGTTTGGTGAGACACAGTGGTCTCATAAGCCAAATGAAAGAAGAGATCGTTGGAGCCCAGTTTAGGGAAGTATTTTGATCAGGGAAGAGGTGGAAAGAAAATGCAACTTACCACATGCAATAAATGTGGGAAGAATCATCTGGGGAACTTCTTGAACGGAAGTGGAAAGTGCTACAAGTGTGGAAGAGGAGGCCATATTGCTCGGAATTGTCATAGTGAGGTGAAGCCTCAGCTTCCCAACACTAACGACAGAGGAAAGATGGTTCTGGCCCTACCCGAAGTCACATGCTTCAAGTGTGGACAGCTTGGGCACTTTGCTAACCAATGTCCCAATCCGAGGGAGGTAGAGGGGAATCACCACCAACCTCAGCAGAGGCCAAGAGAGCAAGGTCGTGCTTTCTCTATCACAACAGCTGAAGTTGAAGTCCCGAATGATGTGGTAGCAGGTACTCTTGTTGTCCTCTCAAAACTAGCAAGTACTTTATTTGATTCTGGTTCTACACATTCCTTTATTTCCTCCAAGTTTGCAAGGAATATAGAATCAATCCCCGAACTACTAGAGGTAGTGTTGTCTGTCAAGACTCCAAGTGGGATTATCCTTGAATCAACAGTATTTAGAGACTCTAGTGTTTACTTTGGTGAGCACAATCTTATCACAAATATAGTACTCATTCCCATGATGGAATTCGACATTATACTAGGGATGGACTGGCTCTCAAAGTATAATGCTAAGATCAAATGTAGGAGTAAGGAAATCTTAGTAGTCTTGAATGAACGACCTACAGTTATCTTCCAAGGAGAGATATCCCGAACTGATCCCTATCTAGAAGCACCTCCTATAGCATTCTTTATGGAGTTAATTGGTGATGATGAAGAAGGAAAAGGGAGCATACAAATAGAAGATGTTCCAATTGTTCAGGAATACATGGATGTATTTCCTGAGGAGTTACCTGGACCTCCCCCAGAAAGAGAGGTAGAGTTCTCCATTGAACTCGTACCTGGGTCCCAACCGATATCAAAGACTCCGTATAGAATGGAAAATGTGGAGCTAGAAGAGTTAAAGAAACAACTCCAAGACTTGTTGGAGAAGGGGTTTATCCGACCGAGTGTGTCTCCTTGGGGAGCACCAGTTCTATTTGTAATGAAGAAGGATGGATCAATGCGGCTATGCATCGATTATAGAGAACTGAACGGGATCACAGTGAACAACATATATCCTCTTCCAAGAATTGATGATTTATTTGACCAACATCGTGGGGCTCAATTCTTCTCTAAGATTGACCTTCGATCTGGTTATCATCAACTGGGGGTGAAGAAGGATGATATTCCAAAGGCTGCCTTCCGATCAAGATATGGGCATTATGAGTTTACTGTTATGCCCTTCGGATTGACTAATGCTCCTGCTATTTTCCTGGATTTGATGAATAGAGTCTTTAAGGACTACCTTGATAACATTTTGGTAGTTTTTATTGATGATATTTTGATATATTCATAATTTCGTGAGGAGCATGAAGATCATCTAAGGGTTATATTGAAAACTCTGCAGAAGGAGAGGCTCTTTGGGAATTTCAGCAAGTGTGAGTTTTGGTTACAACCGGTGTGTTTCTTGGGGCACATCGTAACCAATGAAGAAATCTCGGTTGACCCTGCAAAGACAATGGTTGTGGAGGAGTGGCCTCAACCCACAACAGTAACTGAGATTCGTAGTTTCCTTGGTTTAGCAGGATATTATAGGAGGTTTGTGAAAAACTTTTCACGGATTTCTAATCCACTAACCAAGTTGACTCGAAAAGGGGTTAAGTTCATCTGGACAAAGGAATGCGAGGAAAGTTTCCAAGAGCTGAAGAAGAGATTGGTTACTGCACCGGTGTTAACACTACCCTCTATCGGAGAAGGATTCGTTATTTTTAGCGATGCATCTCTGAAAGGGATTGGGTGCGTCCTCATGCAAAATGACAAGGTAATTGCTTATGCATCTCGACAGTTGAAGATTAATGAGCAGAATTATCCTACGCATGATCTAGAGCTGGCGGCAGTTGTTTTTGCTCTAAAGATATGGAGGCACTATCTTTATGGGGAGAAATGTGATATATACACTGACCACTAAAGTCTAAAGTATATTTTCACACAGAAAGAATTGAACATGAGACAAAGGAGATGGTTGGAGCTTATTAAAGACTATGATTGTTCAATTCATTATCACCCGGGAAGAGCAAACAAAGTCGCGGATGCATTAAGCAGGAAATATCCTGTTGTTTTGGCAACAATGAGGATCTTAGGAGATCCCTTGATTAAAGATCTAGTAAAACTAGACATGGGAATTACAAGGAAAGGGACATCATCAACCCTATTCCAAATTATTTCTCAACCTTCATTACTAGAGAGGATCAAGAATGCTCAAAAAGAAGATCCTTTGCTGCAGGAGAAGTTTGAGGCTGTAAAGGATGGGAAGTTCCCTGATTTCAATATTGATCAAGAAGGTGTATTAAAATTTCGTACAAGTCTATGTGTTCCATCTATTCCGGAGATAAAGAAATAACTGATGGATGAAGCTCATAGCTCTACATTCTCTATACACCAGGGAAGCACTAAGATGTATAGAGACCTTCGTGATCATTATTGGTGGGATAACATGAAGAGGGAGATTGCTGATTACACTACAAGGTGCCTGGTGTGTTAGCAAGTAAAGGCAGAAAGAAAACTTCCTAAGGGGGTATTACAACCACTACCCATACCACTATGGAAGTGGGATAATATCACTATGGACTTTGTAACTGGTCTCCCAAAAACATTCAAAGGAAACAATGCGATATGGGTTATTGTGGACCGTCTCACCAAGAAAGCCCATTTTATCTCTATTCGGGAAGATTTCTCTCTAGATCAGCATGCCAAGATATACGTGAAGGAAGTGGTAAGGCTGCATGTGGTACCACTATCCATCGTATCTGATCGTGACCCAAGATTCACATCAAAATTCTGGAGAAGTCTTCAACATGCTCTGAATACTGAATTGAATTTTAGTACGGCCTATCATCCTCAAACTGATGGCCAATCTGAAAGGACTATTCAGACACTCGAAGACATGTTGAGATTATTCTCAATGGAATTTAAAGGTGGATGGGATCAACACCTCCCATTAGTTGAGTTCTCCTATAACAACAGCTTCCATTCAAGTATTCAGATGGCACCCTATGAAGCTCTATATGGAAAGCGGTGTAGAACTCATACTTGTTGGGATGAAATTGGTGAGAGGAATCTTCATGGGCCTGATCTCGTGCATGAGATGACGGAACAGGTTCATGCCATCCAACAACACATAAAGGCTGCTCAGAGTCGGCAGAAGAGCTGTGCTGACAATCGTCGAAGGGACTTGGAGTTTGGTGTTGGTGACAAAGTCTTCCTTCGAATTTCTCCATGGAAGAGAGTCATGCGGTTTGGGAAGAAAGGGAAGCTCAGCCCTAGGTACATTGGCCCCTATGAAATCCTTGATCGCATAGGAGAAGTGGCCTATCGTCTAGCACTTCCACCGAACCTAGCTCAAGTTCATGATGTCTTCCATGTATCTCTCTTGAGGAAGTACATACCCGACCCTTTGCATGTACTGAACCCAGAGGTGGTACAACTGGAACATGACCTCTCTTACGAGGAGCAGCCAGTGGAGATCTTGGACCGTAGAGACAAGGTCCTACGAAACAAGACTACCCACCTTGTGAAAGTGCTGTGGAGGAATCATAAATATGAAGAAGCGACTTGGGAGCCTGAGGAAACAATGAAGCAAAAGTACCCTCACCTTTTTGACTAGGCCTCAATTGTAAATTTCGGGGACGAAATTTCTTAAGGGGGGAAGAATGTAATGACCCAATCTTTTTGAGTAGTATATTAACTTACTCTTATTGATTTAATAAGATGTTAATGGTTAATGCAGAAAGAGGAGTCGATGGCTTCATCTAGTAGACTCAACCCTTATGAAGCCCACTTATCAGAGCTTGGGAAGGAGGTAGCACTTGTGGGCTTCGCTTTGGACCAAGCCCAAGCCGAACTCCAGTGTGTCAAGCTTGAACGGAAACGCCTACGGGAGAAGTTCAAATTAGTAGAGATTACTACTAGGGCAATGTTATCTGATCCTCCCTCAGATTCTCTCACCATATCACACCTTACACTTCGGTCGTATGCCGGTGTTATAAGGGGCTATGTGACGAGACCCTAGCTTCCTTGTGTAATCCTTTCGGGTGAATAAATTGAGATTTCTTCCTTTAGTGATGTTTTTGAAATTTCAAATGTCTAGATAATTTTAGAATGTATTTTATTGATGAATTTTTGAAAAAGGGATATTTTAAAAAATTTATGTAAACCCTAAATAACTAATGATGTGTAATTATTTTCAAAAAATGGTCTTCTACAAAAGTGTTCAGTAAGGAATTTGGAGTCTGATAAGATCAACTTAATTTTTGATGAATAGTAAATTATGAATAGTGATTTTACGCTTAGGATTAGTAATGTGACCAAATGGAATAGTAATTTCACTCAAAAGAAAGTTTTAATATAATTTAGACACCTAGATTAAGTAATGTGATTCAATAGAATGGGTAAATAATGGTTTCATAAATTATTAATCAAGTATTAGTTTTTTCAGATGAATAGTGTTTTTTAATTAAAAATTTAATTAAAAATAATTAGAAAATTATTTTTATAAAAATGACTTTATTTTTGAACTCAGAGCATCGATATTATGTTAAGGTAATTTTTGGGGATTTTTCTGAAAAAAATGATTTTTCGATGAATAGTGTTTTTATTTAAAAATTAAATTAAAAATATTTAGAAAAATATTTTTATAAAATGGATTTCATTTTTGAAATCAGAGCATTGATATTTGGTTAAGGTGAAATTTTGGGATTATTCTGAGAAAGTTGAATTTTCAGTGAATAGTAAAAATACCGTTTTAGGGTTTCAGTATGTTTAATGAAATCATAACGGTGTCATGATGATGTCATGAGATCTTTTGAGGGTTGGACGGCCAAGGGTGATGAATTATTGTTTTGGGTGCCCCATGTGTCCTAACTCCATGATAAATCCCAAGGGAGAGCACATGGGTTTGAGAAAAGCACATGTGAGGTGTCCCTTGGCCATTAATGCTTTGTCCCCTCACTTTCCCTATAAATACCCACCCTTTCCTCCTTTGGTTTTAACTCCCAACTCTTCCTCAACGAAGTTCTGGTCTTATTACCTTCCAAGGAGTCCTCCCAAGTTGCCCCCAAGCCCTCAAGGTCCAATCCTTTGAGTTTCAAGAGTCACGTTTTAAGGTAAGGGATCCGACCCCTCTCTTTCCTTTCATGTAATCTCTTTTATGTCATTCCTTTTATGGTCTGTGTTATTATGTGAGAGGATGTTCTTTTATATTCCTCTTGATGCCCCTTACATGTTTATATGATGAGAGATCCCCTCTTACTCTCATCATTTCGTTTAATGAAAGTTTAAGTGACGTCGTTAGGCTGCCGAATGTTTAAGTGATTCTTTGACCCTTCTCATTTTTCAAAGTTCGATTTTCATGTCAAATCTTTCAAGTTCCTTTTTGTTATGTTGGGGTATGATCTCTATATCTATCATACTGATCACTTTTGATCATATTATGAGAGACCCTATTTTATTTGTTCAATTCATTTTTGTTGAAGTTTAAGTGACGTCGTTAGGCTGCCGAATTTTCATAAGAGGAATCAAATTTTTGTCTTCCTCCCATGTTTTTCATTTCAAATGGTATTTCCTTGAAATTGCATCACCATGTCCATATATCCTTCTTATTCTGTCTCTCTACTGTTTTATGGGTCAATTATGATTGTTCAACCCATGTTCCCTCTCTTTTCAAAGTTTTCTAAAACCTTGTAACATAGGCGTTATGCTGCAGAATTTTCATCTCAAAATGCCTCTCTTTTCTCAAATTATTTTTATGTTATAATGTGAATACTCAAAGCTCTTATTTCTACAGTGGTATTCACATATATATCAAAATGTTCTATTTTAAATTCTGGGATTTACATACATGAAACCCTCTTTCCCTTTCCGTGGGTTTAAAGTGACGTAAAGATCATGTCTTTAAAGCAGTTTTTAAAACGTTATGATTATGAAATGAAACCCATTTATTTTATGCTATATGGGTTATTTATGAAATTTTTGATGATGATATATGTGGCTCACATGATAATAAAGGCAAATTTAAGGGTGCGCCCTGATAGCGCTCCAATGCATTGGGTAAAGACTTAATCTCTAGAGATGACCATTTTAACGACGCCTTGGTGAATAACCTTGGTAATTTTTAACGACACCTTGGGGATGGACCTTGGTGAAACGAAACGATTGTCAATATTAAATGTTTTAGCCACATCTTCAAGTTATGAAAAATGTTATTTTTATTATTATGTATCTCATGATTTCTTTCTCATGCCTTAAAGTTCTTTTCATGTGATTATTGAAGTATCTCAAGTTCACTTGTAAAATGTTTCTCTTGTTTCCCTTACTGGGCCTTCTGCTCACCCTTTCTTTTGATGTATGTCCCCAGGTTATGATATGCATAATGAACATAGGATGAACTAAAGGAGAAGCCTTTCAAGTGTTTAATAAGAATGTTTTATGTTTTTTTATGTATTATGATCCTTGTTTCCAAGACACTAAACCTTAACGATCCTCAGTTTTGTGTAATGTAATGAATGTTTATGTTATAAAAAGATGGGATGCTATATTAGGGATCATGGTGAAGTCCCCTTCATCGATTCGTGTTCCACTTTGGAATCTGAAAAAAATACTAGGTAGACCATGACCATGAACCACCCAGGATTCTTCAGGTATTGGCGATGGTTCTCCCTCCTTCCCCTAGATGGTTCTTCAGTGAAAGGTGAATCTACGACATCAGATGAACTTCACCCAAGTTAGTGATAAAGTAGGGAGGACCTTATTTTAATCTGGATAAGATATGATGAGTCCCTTAATACCGGCTATCATCAAAGTGGGGATGACCTCCGCATTGATGAGATGGGTTGTGAGAGTAACCAAGGAATATTTCAAATAGAACACATGGAGGATATCCATGTCTGTTGGACGGTGTGTGGGGAGGGCCTCCAATTAAGGAATGATGGTGCGTGGAGGATCTCAGCTGGAGTAGGTGATAACATGTGTAATAACTCCATACTGATCGATAGTAGAGTGAGGAGTACCTCCACTCTAGTTGATGCTTCCATGGATAGGGCCTCCAATTTAGTTGGTGATGATGTGAAGTAGACATTCACATTGATGACCTAAAATAAGGGGAAAACTTACACATATGAGATCATGGGCATTGGGAGAACCTCTGTACTAAATGCTATAATCAAGGGTCAGCCCACAATAGCTGATGCTCATGCCAGTGACTGGAAGAGTCAACACATACCCTCCAATGGGTGATTGGGTCCTCAATCCCGATCAAACGTAGAGCTGACCATGATCTGTAGTAACAAAGGATATATATCATGTGTTAGTGGTGGAATGGTCCACTGATGAAGTGTAAGATGGATCCACATGATGGGCGTCCCCCTTAGCCTACATCCAACATTGGTACTAGGTTCATCGAACTGAGGCCGAATGGGAATCAGATATACCACATGCTCTTCGGACATCAAGAATATATGATATCATTGACGTGGCCTAGTGAGAGCCCTCATTGGAATCTCCCTGGATGAAGTTGAATTTGGGATGTCTTGAACATCCCTTAACGTGTCAGAGTAAGGGATTGAATCATAGGAGAGTTTCAGTGAGATACCATTGAAATGGTTGTATGTTGGAGTGGGGAGTAGCAGCTCCCAATGTGGCCCTTGTGGGAGGAAACGACGATGCGGCACATAAGCCTCCATATCATTGCGGGTCATATCCCTTGTCGGGATAACCCATCCTATTCATATAGCTAAATAAGAGTATCAATCAACCTCATCTGAATAATATATTAGGGAGATGTAGGGTGTGGGCTCCCAGTACTCGATGTTAAGGAGGCCATTGAGGTAGATGTGGATCTTTGCAGGAAATCCGTAACATCATTCTTCAATCCCCTATGTATACGGGTGGGGGATGATTTATTCCCTATAACTGCATCTTGGCTCCAACCAAGAAGGATGATTCACCGATCCGTATAGATATTAGGAAAGTGATGCTCAATTCCCCAACACTATTCAATCATCCATGGTTGGAGAGAAATATCCACACCGAAAATGCCATAGACCGGCATGCCTAATGATTAACTACCCCAAACCCTTGTGAGTTTCATGCAAGACCCATTATTGTTTTGGCAGGAACTGGTTCAAGATATCTAAATCCCATGACATGTTCATCTTCTGATGTATCTAATGCAACTAATCCCCACTTTGAGGAGAATAGTCTCATTTTGGGTTCACCATTTTTGTTTCTGATGCTCTTCTGTCAAGGCACACCGCACTGGCATATTTAAACATTTGCTGATGGCCATATTGTAACCCTCATTACTGCTTTCCAAATGTGGGTGACATATATCACATCATTAGTGATGTTCTCTCATTTATTGAAATGAGATGATGGGATGTCGGTTCCTCCTTCCTTTGAATCCTTCTCAGAACTGATTGCATAGTCCGAGTCTCCCTTACAGAATATGATGTTGTTCATTAAACTCGTTCTCGGTTCCATCTCATCATGGATACCAGTAAATTATGCTTCTTATATCATGAAATCCCATGGGTTCTTGGGAGAAAATCAAACTTAGATTTTGGGATTAGTCACGCTGAGGCATCTGTGGTATGTATTGATGCTGGAACATTGTAACACCTATATTATTCCTCATCAGAGGGCTTCTCAAGGACACAGAATCCCGAGACTTCCCACTTCAATTATGGGGTATCTTATTCTAAAGGAATGTCTCTAAGGTTTTCCTTATTATATTTTTCTTGACATGTTTTATTTCGTGAGATTAACAACTATCAAAGACATATTAGACTAATCGGAACACTGATGAAAGTGGACTAGATGGGTACATCACTAAGAGGGAGAAATTGGAGTATTTTTCAAATAGATTTATATGAACACAAAATAAGGACAGATATAGTATTATGTGTTCCTTGAAATGGAATATTTCACATCATGATGGCTGATCTAGACACCACCAGGGGCTGATTAGGGAAGGTGGGTCCCAACAAAGAGGATACCATGGTTTACCATTGGGTGGGAATGAACCTCATAGAGGATTTCTATGTACCCTATGTAGAATACAGGATTAAAAACCCACGTAGATCAAAGGTGTCTTGTATTTAATATTCATTGAGACTTCCCGAGTGCTTCTAGGAATAGAAATCACATGGATGAATTGGACTTACAATTTGAGATAGACCAGGTGTTTCTACGTGAAACAATCATATGGATAAATGGGACTAACACACTAAGATGGATCAGGTGGTTGATGTGACCTCACCATGATGGGGGGGGGGTTGATAGAGTAGATGGCTGAGGATTATTCAGGGTTAGATACCGATGGAATGGTGTGATCCCACAAGGATTTGGAGGCTTGAGTAAAAATAACGACGGATGATCATTGATTTGATGAAGTGGATAAGATCGTTGGAATGAAACTGAAGTGAAGATGATAGTGTTGGGCTTGAACCTCATAGAGGATTCCTAAACACCCTACCTGGGAGGTAAGGATCAAAGACCAAATAGTTTTAGTATGGTTTCATGAGTCATCATAGGAGGTGGCTTATGATAATGGATTCTTGGATGGGACCCAAAAGTAGTTGAACCGTGGGTTGAGGCACGATCTTCCGGAAACATAAGGGTTCCTGAGAGAGACCAGGATGAGACATGATTTATGGGATTGAATCTCAGGGAGGCTTCCTACATATCCCCGTGGCAGGGAATCAATGTCCATGTTATTTAGGATGGGGAATTGAATCAAGATATACAAGAGGGATGATAACCCATAGACATGCTAGGGATTACACACTGTTATAAGTCCATCACTGGAGGTATAATCATAGTTGGAGAAGTATGGATTTTGGGAAGGGATTATTTGTGGCTAGCCTTCCGAATTGATCAGAACACCTGCTGGAGGACGATCCAAGAGATGTGTCTGAAAAATGGATGATGTCACATCAGGAGGGAGCATCCCTATGAGGAAAAAATAAAGTTTACCATTGGTCATATTTGATCCTCTTGGAGGCATCCTATGTACCCTATGCCTAATAGAAGGATCAAAACCAATGTAGTAAGATAATTTAGTTTATCTTCATGAAGGACAATTTTGAACTGATTGTAAATGGTTAGGTCAAATGAGTGATGGGCTTAAACCTTTGGGAAGATTCCTACGTTTCCTTGTGGCGTGGAATCAAAGTCCATGTAGTTCAAGATTGGGTGTGGGGATTATTCATTGAGATGGACCAAAGAGGATGTCATTGTTGATGCCCACACTAAGCCCACGTGAGCCATGATCAGTGTGAGAAATTAGAGGAAGAAAGTGACTCAATGATCATGTCATGATAGATGCAGCCAAGATGGATGGTGTGGTGCTTAAGCATGGCTAGCGGCCTTGATAGATGAAAATTAGGACTTAATATAGGAGGAATGCCCAATGAGGATTTCCATATGAATGATGAGGATATGGATTTCATACAAGTAATACCCTATGAATGCATGTCAAAGAATACACAAATGTTCTCTGAGGTGCACAGAACAATAATGCACAATGGGAAAGTGAAGGAACATTGAAACGGAAGGGAGAGAAAGGATCATGGTATCATCCCCTTTCTTTTCAACACTGGTTTACCACATGTGTGACAACTCAAAGCTTAACGTCATGTGTTAGGGATGTGGGGTGGTTAGTAGTTTAATGTCCTGTAGCTCAGATATGGAAAACTCACTCCCTCACCCTAAAACCTACATAACTTGTACCAATCATCACTTGGAAAAGGTAAGAAACATGAAATGTATGGATAAAATGTGTTGGATAAGTGTTAAATCGAGGGGATCACATTTTTATGGGTATGAATAAATGCAATAGCTGTTGGTGTGCCTATATGAATAAGTATAAGGAAAAGAAACAGAACATTAAGAACCACTCAAGTAACCATGATATCACGTCATTCGAGCCAAGAGGGCTATATGGGATAAGGGTTTGCAAAGAAGAAGGCCTCCCGAAGAGGGGATTCGTGAAGCTTGGGTGCTCCGCAAAGAGAAGGAGCATCACGAAGGAGGGTACATCAACCCAATTAGTGGAATGACTCTCCGCAAAGGGAGTATCTTCATGAAACCTAGAGACTCAGCCGAGGCATGGAGTTTAAATTTGCTTGGAGGGTAATATGTGAAGATTAAATTCTCCCTGATGTCCCAAGTTCCCTACAGGGACTCCTACATTTGCAATGAGATTAGGTACTTAAAAAACGCATCCCCACATAAGGGGGGGGGGAATGAAGCAAAGGGAAAGATGGTTTGAAATGATCAGGTACCTTTGGTGATACATTTTCTATATATTTAATGGAGAAAAGAGT
The DNA here is from genome assembly GCA_963277665.1 of Viscum album. Taxonomy (NCBI): domain Eukaryota; kingdom Viridiplantae; phylum Streptophyta; class Magnoliopsida; order Santalales; family Viscaceae; genus Viscum; species Viscum album. Next base: position 1,400,239,832 of record OY728145.1, on the reverse strand, counting down.
GCTTCATAAAATAGGATATTGGAAGGTGGAAGGTTAGGGTGTCGATCGTTTGGGTTGGGTGGGTGATCTGCATATTGATAGTCTCCGGGAATCGCGATTCTCAAAGTGAATGCCATGAAGGAAATTGTGCTTTGCGATTGGAGACAGATTCATCGTAATCGCAGAGGTTTTTGTCAGACTTCTCCATAGTGGCCACAGTGCTTGTCATTCTCAGAGAGGATTCCCTAAATTTACCCTACGATGGTTGTGAATAGACCCATCATATCACGGAGGCTTACATCATGATCCTCTATAGTTTTCATGGAGGAGTTTTTTCTTTGATATTGAGGGAATTCAGGTTAGAAATGGGCTTCACGATGGAGATTCACGAGGCATTTCCCTTTGTCAATTTTGTGTCTTTTTTATAGGGAAATTTTCATCTTGCCGGATTTCACCCCTCTTTATCCCTTGGTCCGAAATTATAATCCCAACACCATCATATCATAATTGAATTGTTTTTAGTTAAATGAAGAAGTGAATAAGTTGTAGTGAATTGAATGTGCAGAAATCCATTTCATCAATTATATTTTCTAATTATATAGTGTTTTGTTTTGAAGTAATTGTATTCATGAAATCGGACTCCGAAATTGAAATTAGTCTGGTAATTGAAAACAAATTATGAATAAGATATAAAGAGTTAATAAGAGTTGAGAAGATTTGAGAAGTGTTGACGATGTCATAAATGCACTTGAAATTTAAGAGAAATTGATATTTGAATGAATTTGTGAGTGAGGGAATTTTTTTGGGATTCTCGAAAAAACCTCTCATGGTTAACCTATATAAGGTAAAGGTACATTGTACATTTTGACTGATGTACTATTCACCATAGAAGAGGGAGAAGCTCTATGTTTTTAGAAAGAGGAAAAAATTTCTATATTTATCTTTTTTGAAAAAGTTTCGATGGTAAAATTGAAAAAGAGAAGAGACAAGATTTCAATATTTTATTCAAATGATTATCATATTCAGTGATTATTATACTCAAGATGATTATAATATTCTAGTTATCGATCATATTCAATATATCATTATTCTAGGCTAGATAATTGGATTGGGATTTCAATTTGGGTAATTCTAGACTGGGAAGAATTGTACTATGTTTTTTGTACTCAAAATAGAAGTGTTTCATATTCATCTATATCATACCCTAAAAAAATTAAATACTTTTTGAATTGTGATAATTGTATTAGGAAGAATCATATTGGTAGAATCATACTCAACATAATCAGACTTTAAAAATCATCCTGGGAAAATTAGACCGAGTTATCCTTAACAATGTATAAGATGTTCATACCATATTTCGGATAAGAAATTACAGATTTTGTTTTCAGAAGATTTCATCCATGGAAATTGAAATTAAGCACATGTAACATGCATTGTATCATAAATTTTGTTTCACAATATTTTAGCTAAGTGGGTGGACACAAACTATTGGAATTGTTTACACAATGGTATATGAGTGAAAGGATATATCCTACTTGTTGAAATACAAGAATTATTTTCTAGTAGATCATTTTATATTGGATCATTTCCAAACTATACCATGGGTGTAGCTATTCATATTGAATTGTGAACCTTATAAATACATATATTCATGTGGATGTTTTTGTTATTTGTTTTCAGTTTGGAATTTAATCACAAACATGAGTTGATGGTCATTTCAATTGTAAAGAAACATAAAATACAAATTATAACTAATTCACCACTCCACCTCACAGTGATACAATTACCCTTACTGGTCACTTTCAACTGGTATTATAGATGAATGTTTCGTTCACTTATTATTTGATGATGATGAATTTGAATGGTTTGAATAGTGTAGGTATCATGGTTTTTGATGGAAATAATTATCATATCTGGAAAGAAAAAATGTTTTTTATCTTATGACTATTGTATACAATGTTCTTGAAGCTATAATAGATGGGTTTCCTCCTATTTATTTTTAATCTCCTCTTACATCCATTAATAAGAATAATTTGGAGAATTATGGAAGGGCCATGAATTATATATTATCATCACTTTATGAATGTGATTTCCTAAGGGTAAAATATGTTTTCATAGCCAAAGGTATATGAGTTAAATTGAAAAACATATACTAAGACAATACAATGTTGAAGAAGTAAAAGTTACAAATATGGAGATTGAATTTTGAAGATTTTAATATGGGTTAATAAAAAAAAATTGGGGACTTCTTTGTGAGGGTGAAAGAAATTTTTAGCACTATCAGATGTCTTGGTAAAAAGTTATAAGATTCTACAGTTGTTAGAAAGATCTAGAGAGTCCTTCTGACCATGTTTTATGTAAAATTTTCCTCATTGGAAGATAGAGATCCTGAAACATTATATCTTGATGATTTTCAAATCACCTTTATCACTTATGAAATGATAAAGGGGAAATATATGAAAAGAAAAACCAAAATTGATAGAGAAACTTCTTTTAGGGCTACTAATAAAGAGAAATCTAAGAAGATTCTTATTCAAGATGAAGCTGGTGAATATGATTATGGAAATGAGGTATGTAAAAATATAGATGATATTTTATCATTATTATTAAAAATATGAAAATAAGTAGAGGTAAATACAAAGGGATGATTCCCTTCACATGTTTTGAATGAGAAGGCATTGCCCACTTTGAAACTAATTTTTCTCAAAGAAGTAAATAATTTGATAGGGATGAACAAGAAATAAAGCCTAGATGATTTTGGAAGAAATAGGGATACAAAGAAAAATTGAAATCCAAAGGGAAAGAAATTTTTTTCTTCAAATCCAAAAGAAGAAGATTTTTGTATAATGATGAAAAAGAAGAAGGTTGTGACTCTTAATCTGAAAAAATCAATTAAGTATTGTATTGAAAATACTTTTATTTCAATATTAAATGCTGAAGAATTTAGAAGTATTAGTTCTAAAGAAGAAGAAACTCAACATGAATATCATTTAAAAGATGATATAAAAGAATGTCTAAGGAAGATTATAAGGTTTGAAAATAAAAACAAAAAGTTTCAAGATGAATCTTCCTCAAAAAGCAATCAATAATGTGTTGCTTGTGAGAAAGAAAATCTGGTGAAATAGATTGATGGTTTTATGAAATATATGGTAGAATAATTGAACTGTAATGAGAATCTGGAGGTGAAGATGAGATAAAAAGAAGATGAGTTGTAACTTTTCTAACATAAACAACCTAAATCTAAAAATAAAAGTATAAGTATCAAATAATCTATAACTGAACTTGGTGAAATTTATCTAAATGATAAACCTAAGAAGTTTCAGAAAAAGTTAACTTATATGGGTTAAAATAGGGATGTAATTGTTTTTGAAATTAAGAATAATGGGAAAGTTAGGCATGTTTCCAATACCAACAATGTTGGGAATTCAGAATTCTTAATAAATCTGAGTCTAAAATTGTTTTAAAATAACATAAATCTAGAAAAGTATAAAATTAATTTGATTCCAATAAGGCTGAAAAAAATAAGAGTAATCTAGTTGATAATATAAATGTTGAATGCTCAGAAAATAAAGGCAAGAAGATTGATGAGAAATGTATTAAACATTATGATCACTAAGTAAGTTATAGAATAAAATACTCTTTATATCGATATTGATGGTATTGTGGTGGATTTGGACACATGGAAAATATGTTTTGGTTCAAACAACAACATTATAATTACATCACAATCTATGGAAAGAAATGTTTTGGGGAGAGAAAATCACCTCGAAGAATGAATTCTTACAAGGACATTTTAAAAAAACAACAAAAGGATAGAGTAACGATTCAAAATAGGTTCTAGCCCCTGGAAACTATTTTTGAAATATGTGAACAACCTATAAACTATGAAAATTTATGTATTGTTTTTAAATAGAATACAAAAAATATTATTAACAATTCTCAAAATATAATGGCGATGAATGTAGAGGTTGGCGAAAAAGAACTTATTGTTGAAACCCCATTGAAAACTACAAAAGGGGAACAACCTGGGATTTGTGATATTGGGTGTTATTCTCACATAATAAGAGATCTGAAATTTTGGATGAATGTTAATGATATTAAATATGGAACAATGAATTTTTTGAATGATGAATCCATAATTATCGTAGGTTTAGTATCAACCATCATTGGAAAAGAAAAGATGAAATCCAAGAGAACTTTGTAAGTGTTTGGGATGTAATAGAATATGCTATGTGTTTCAAAATTGTGTAATTAGGGAAAAAATTTATCTTTAAAATGTTGGTATTTTTGTAAAATTTGATGAATATAGAATTATTTTACAAAGCACAATATACAAAAGTAAATTTGTTTCAAATTCATGAAATACAAAACTCTTGTTATTAAATTATGGTTTAAGAGAATCAATTGTTGCATTAAATTATAGGAAACATGTGTCCAAGAAACATGATCATGTTATCTAAAAGATATTTTGTTCGAGACATTCCCTATTTTCCAATAATAAGGTATTGGTGTTTTATTATTCGTCTAAAAGGAAATATAACAAATTCAGTGCATAAGAAATTTGAGAATTGTTAAAGAAAACTCATAGAGGTGATTCATTAAAAATATTTGTGGGTCAATGAAAAAGAAATAGATAAATGGGGATATGTAATTCGTCACTTTCATGGATTATTCTACTCACATTACTTGTGTTATGTATATGAAACATAAATCTTATTCCTTGAAAATGATGAAAAGTTTTAGAAGGAATGTAGAAAAGGAATGTTAGTATTCAGTGAAAAAGTTGAGAACAAACAATGGTGGTGAATACAAAAGTGAATAATTTGAATTTTATCTTGAGAAGCATGGAATTATTCATGATTATAGGTCCCCATACACTCCTCAAAAAATGGTTTTCTAAAAGAAAGAATAGAAGTCTGGTAGAAATTGGAAGAACTATATTAAAAGAACATGGTCATTCTCAATACTTTTTGGAGAAAAGACATGAGTACTGCTGTTTATATTCGGAATAATTTTTTTATAGGCCCTGTTTATATATTAGTTCATTTTAATGTTTTAAGGAAAATATCCATGTTTGGAAAACATTATAGTTTTCAGGGGTCCATGTATTATGAATAAGAATGGTGGAAACTATGGAATGTTTGAGCAGAAAGCTTAAGATGGAATCATTCTTTTCTATGCTCTATAAGGAATATGTAATAGAAGTTAAAAAAAACAATGAATTATTGATTTAGTTTATGTTAATGTAATTGAAAAGGTAGAAAAAGGCAAACATACCCAGATAGACAAGGAATTTGAGGATGATAAATAATTTTTTTTAAAAAAATCCGGATAAGGATGAAAACAATTTAAATCCAACATAAGAAGAATAATCAGACTTAGCCATTTTTATTAGAATTAAGATACTCAAAAATATCATCCTAAAATGAGGAAATAGTGTGAAGCTCATAATAATGTTTGTGATCTGTATCAAAGGGATCAAACAAGAAGAACAAAAAATGCCATTACACATAATTCTTTGTATTCAAAAGTGGAGATGAATGATATGAAAGAATATTTTTAGTATTCGGAATGGGTTTAAGACATGAATGATTAACTGAATAATATTGAAAATAATGATACATGGGAACTCATTCCCAAGCCAAAAAAACATCATCGGTTAAAAATGGGGTTTTTCAGATCAAGCTGAATAAATTGTGTAAAGGAATAATAAATAAAGAACAATTGGTTATGAAAGGGTTTTAAAAAATTGAAGGTAATTATTTCTATGAAACCTTTGATCTAGTGGAAAGATTAGAAATAATCAGAATTATCCTTTCTAATTACACACAATGAGATTACAAGACATTTCAAATGTATGTGAAATTTGAATTCTTGAATGATGATCTTGATGAAGAATTTTACATTGAAAAAACATGTTTATTTGTTGTTGGAAAATACGAAAGTTATATATGAAGATTGAAGAAGGCATTGTATGGGATAAAACATGCTTCGAGGGAATGATATTTGAAATTGGATACATGATTAAGGAAGATGAATTTCATGAAATGAAGAGTTGATATTAATAATTATGTCTGATAATTTCAAGAGTATTCCCTCATAATAATTGTTTATATTTAGGATACTATATAATCTAGTAGTGATGAATGAAATTGTGAAAGGTTTGATGAAGATATTATAAAGTTATTTGAAATTTGTATTCTATGTGAAATGAAATACATTATTTGGTGGCAAATTTTACAAAAGATGAATAATATATTTCTTTCCTAAGAAATGTATGCAAAAAAACTTTTGAAGAGGTTTGGAATGGAAAAATAAAAAACTGTTTCCAAACCAATTTCAATGGAAACAATGTTGAAAAAATATGGAGAGTGAAAATAATATGATTAGAAAAAATTATAGAACCTAATTGGATGTTTTTTTTGTATTTGACTACCTTAAGGCCTGAAATTTATTACGTTGATACTATATGTGGAAGATTTCAGAGTGCTCCAAAAAAAATCCCATTTAATTATAAAAAATAATAATTCTCAGATACATCAAGGACAAAAATGATTTAAGAATAAGATATAATATCTTAGAATGTATTTATTTTTCTAGTTATTTATATATTAATTATATAGGAAATGCTGATGATTGAATATACACTTCTGTTGGAGTATTGTTTCTAGAATGAAATTTTGTTAGATGGTATACAAAGGAACTAAATTCCGTAACTCTAATTATTACTGTATTAGAGTATGTTAATTCCACACTAGCCTCTACTCAATTTATGTTGATGAAAACTCAATTAGAAGACTTACTTGTGGAAGTGAAGTTACCCTTTATCTTAGGCTGTGCAATCAAAGTACACTCAATCTCACGAGGAATCAAGTTCAACATTCTCATTAAAAAAATATTTATTTAAAAATATAATTTTATAAAATAGCATGTGGAGAAGAATGAATTGAAGATAGAAAATTTTCCAACATCATAACCTGTTACATACATATTAACAATAAACTCACCGAAAGAATACTTTTCCAAATTGATGTTGAACATTAGCATCCAAACTTCATCTCATCAAGGTTGACGTATGTGTCTATATCCCCAATCTCATCATACATTTGGATAGTGTTTTTAAGTGGTAGAATAGAATTTCTTTCATAAATCTAACCTTATAAGGAATGTAAAAAGGGGGAGTTTCAGGTATGCTGTGAATTCTGAATTGTACTGTTTGTGAACTATTATAACTTTTTGATGGAGTGGTTGTAGGAAAAAATTTGATTTTTATTCCCGGAAAATTGAATAGATGATGTTAAATATGTTTTGATAATATCTTATTTTGTATAACATGGTTTTTATATCAATTTTTTTCATACAAAGAGTTTTATCATTTTGTCTTTTAATTATTGACAATCAATCCATTTCAAGAGGATTCAATGTTTTGTGATTTATGAATCTTGGTTGAAAAAAAAAATATAAAAGGTGGAGAATGATTGGACCAAGATGATGATGAAGGTTATTGTTTTAAATTGTTGTTTTTTATTATCAAATAATGTTTTTAAAGATAGGTAATCACCTCATGTTGTTTTTGGAGAAAATTGTAATCAAGAAAATCTGACTGAAATTTTTTTTCCTGAAAAGTTGGAATCAATGTGTTTGAAGAAGTCCAAAATATCACAAAGAAGTTTTTTGAATGAAAAAGGTAAATTTTATTAATAATGATCCTTTATAAAGTAAATGGTCATAAGTTTCATGTTGGATCTAGAATGGAAGAGGACCATAATGAAGTATTGATTGTAATTATATTTAAAATGGATCTGAAATAATTATGATGATGCATTACTGATTTGTATTTCAAATAAATCATTTGTTAATTAGAGAACATATGATGCAAGCATGGTGAAATAATGGGGGAGTGAAATATATTCAGGATTATTGTATTTATATTAATCAGATATGGATGTAAATAAAAATATTTTGTAGAAAATAATCCTCAAAAGATCATATGAAGGCAAATCATACCCATAATGATCATACCCTGAATGCTCGTACTCAAAATAATTGTATTGAAAATAATCATACCAAGAATGATCGTACCTAAAATGATCGTTTGTAGGATAATTACCCATAGAAATATGGTAATCCAGATAATCATACTCATCCTGATTTTATCAGGGCCATTTTTTAAGCAATCATACTCGGGTGAGAAGGAATGAAATAAGCAGAAAAGAATGAAAAGTTACAATACTTTCCAATATAAATATAATGATGCTGAATTTTGTCTCAAATTAATTCAAACTGATGAAGAATATCATGATATGGGAATAAGTTTTTGAATGAATTAAGCTATTGAAGCTGAATCTTTTGACACCAGTTCATCATATTCGGAATTCCATCACATTCAAGAAATTTTTTTTCCACTAAGACAGATGGATAAGGAATTGAGTTAAAGATGATGAAAATATTAATGATAGATACTAATAAACAATGTAGTCAACCATTTAAAATGGGTTGAATTATGAATTTTTGTTGATCAAGTGGGTCAAGAGTAAAATGAACACTTCTTTGTTTTCAAATTCTTTTATCAAATGGGTCGAAGAGTAAAGTAGAATGAATATAGAAGAAGTGTTTTCATGAGATGAAATAAAATTATTTTTTCTTTAAGTGGATTTAAATCTATAATATCATAATTGAATTATTTTGAGTTAGGAGAATATGTGAAAAAGATCAAGTGGATTTAATGTGGAGATATCTATTTATTTATATATTAAACAGATAGAGATATTTTTTTTGGAAGAAATCAGATTTGAGGAAATTAGATTCATAAATTGAAATTAGAGTTGAATTTGAAAAGAAATTATGAAGAAGATATTAAATTTTAGTAGAGTCGAGAAGAATTGAGAAGAGTTGAATATTTTATAAATTCCCTACAAATTTATGGGAAATTGTGATTTGAATGAATTTGTGTGAGAGGGAAATTTTTGACGATTACTACCAAAACCTCTCATGGGACACCTATTAGAGGAAAAACTATTTTGTACATTCTGACCAATGAAATTTTCACCACCATAGAGTTAGACACATTGAGTTTATAGAGAGAAGAAGAAATTTATGTATTGATATTTTGTTGAAAAAGATTCTATGGGAGATGTAAAAAATAGAATACATAGGATTGCAATGATGTATTTAGCTGATTATCATATTCAGTGATTACCGTACTAAAACTGATTACCATATTCTGATTTTCTATCATATTCAGCTTATTATCGTACCAGTCTGTATAATCAGATCGAGATTTCTATATTTGTATTTTTGGACTAGGAATAATCGTACTGTGTTTTTTGTACTGAGAATTGAAGTGGCATTGATCAATCTCTATCATACTCTAAAAAAATTATATACATTTCATATTGTGAGAATCATATGGGGAAGAATCATATTGGGAGAATCGTACTAGGTAGAATCAAACTAGGAAAAATGAATTGGGAAAATCTGACTGAGTTTTCCTTAACAATGTCCAGGAAGTTATTACCATCTTCTGGATAAGAAATTGAAGATTTAGTTTTCAAAATAAATCATCTTTGGAAATTGCAAAGAAGAACATGTAACATAAATTGTTACACCAATGTTGATTTACACTATTTGTGCTAAGAGGGTGCACACACACTATTGAATTTTTTTTACTTTTTTCTACACAAGTGAAAGGGTATATCGCACTCATTGAAATCAGAATATTTTTTAGTGGATTTTATGGTATTGGATCATTTCCAATCCACACCAAGGAAGTATTTAAACTTATTGAATAGTGAACCTTCAAAATACTTCTGTTCTTATGGATGTGCATGTGATTTGATTTCTCATGGGAATTGAATCTTTAATATGAGGCGAATGTTATTTCAATTGGTAAGAAACCTTAATGAAAAAGTATCATTGATTAACCCAGGGCATCCATGGAAACACAGGGAATCCACGGAAGGTGGGAAGATGTTGAAGATGATTCCCCAAGTAAGATAACATATTTTCAGACTTTATCCAAAGGAAAAGCAGTTGTGGACCAACCTGTTCCTCCTAAGAAAGAAAGACCGAGGAAGGACTACTCACATCTGAAGCCAACTATGGTTACTCGATCCCATTGTTCTTTTGATTATGAGTCTTATTGGGATTATGATTATGATGCTACCTACTGTGGCTATTATTATTGATGTATTTTCTTTTTCTTTTCTTGAGGTCATGTTGCATGTATTACCCCATCCATCCTCTCTTTTTTTCTCTTGTTCTTAATAAAAGGGCTATGCCATAACTTTTCAGCAGAAGAAAGTGTTTTTGATGTGAAGATGATATTTGGAATTAATATTTCAAAAATAATTAAAGAAGATAAGAAATTTTCATGCAATATTCCATTATTTAATGTGAACCATGAAATAGATTACTTGATGACTATTATGTTTTTGATTTTAATTAAGGATATCCATGTAACATAGTCAATATTTTCATGAGTTTTTTAATGAAGGTTTAATATTTCCTATGAAACAATATATGTTCATACAATATAAATTAAGAATGAATTTGAAGACGAATATAATGTGTCCATTCAAATTGATGGTGGAATTATTATTGAAACATTGTTTTTTTCTAAGTGATAGTTTTAGGTCTTAGATAAAAAATAGTGAAACCATTAAAAGCCTAATGGGCCAGCCAATCAACCACTTATGGGATACTATGTCAACCATGTGGGATGTCTAACCCATCATGAATGCATGGAAGAAGGTATAAATGGTCATTTATTGTGGCCACATGAACTGAACATGCCCATTTGTAAGGCCTGTAGAGAACATAAAAAAGGCCACACCTAGGTTAGACATGAATCCCACAAGCCCATGGACTGTGTGTGTCATAACCCTTGAGGGCTTGGTGTGTGTAGTGTTATACTTGTGACAACCCCGATGGAAGCTTGAGAATGTAGAGGTGACAACTTATTTTATAAATCAGAGAAGAGTTTTAGTGATTTTTTTTTGATGTGGGTCAATGTTGTGACTGACACTATTCACTCCTGTTTATATATATGTATATTGAATGTTCCAGGAACAGTGGAAGTGTGGTTTGTAAGGAAACCAACATTGATTCTTACCATGATCAATGATTATTCTGGGATCAATACAATGATGAACACATATCCCCACATAATATAATCAAAGATTTAGATAATTTAGGAAGTTTCCTGAAACTATTAGAGATAATATTTCACATTATGTTTATAATTAATTTAATTAATTTCATAAAGAAAATAATACCCGAATCTTCGGTATTATCTTCATTGATGTTGTTGATCATTCAAAATTACCCTACTAGATTATCTCATTGTACTAGTAAGGATCAAAACTTGAATCCCTCTAGCAGGGATCCACACATCCTCCGATGGCCTCTAATCAACACCGCTCATTCTTAGAGTGCTAGAACGGTGAATAGTGTGTCTTGTGTTAGTTGTTCTTGATCGCTTGTTCTTCATCCCTGAAGAATGTCTCTTGTTCTTGAGACGGGGCAAGAAGTGGAATCAAGAGAGAAATTTTTTTGCATCACAATTCTTAGTTCCCCAAGCTTGCATTGTCATGTGGTGTTTGGCACAATAGGCGTACTTGTCTATTTATATTCATGTAACTTCAGTTACAATATTGAATTTCATAATAGAAATTAAATATATTCATGAAATTAGGGGAAAACCATGATCATAATAATAATACAGTGTCATTATTGATGGTTCACCAACATGTGCAAAACATAATTATAAATAAAATTCTATGCCCCAAAATAATAGAAGCATCATTGTTATTTTAACTTATGCTGACTAGTTAAATAATTATTTACCATCTTTAAAATAATTATTTTACAAATGAATCAGCCATGGTCTGCTCGAACTACATTTCCATTTATTTAGAACCTGAAAAAATTAAATAAATAATTTATTCTCTTGAATGAATATTTTATTTACAAGCTAGTAAATAAATATTTATTAAATGTTCAATAAAAAATACATATATTTTATTTAATTTATGCGATCATTTTAACATGAATAAAATTATTCCATGGTCATTAGAATAATTTTTATTTTGTTAATTATATTCAAATAAAATTTAACTGAGACCACGAAAAACACAGTGTGTGACCCTCTAGGATTCTTTCTCATTAGCATTATGTGGGCTTGCCTGAAGCCCAAGAGTACTATCTAGCAAGAGTTCAGGGAACCCAAGAGAAAGAACGTAATGTCATAACAATGACATCTATATAAAAATTCTCATTATGTAATATAACCCCTTTGTCGCAATATCTCATCAAGAAGGTTTCATGATAGTGTCATCAAACTTTACGCTAGATATATCGTTCATTGAATACCTGAAATAAAGTCATCATTACACCATGACCATGGAATTTCGTATGATGGTTCTATTTAAATCAATGGGATAGGATATCAACTTCCATATATGGAAGGAAAAAAATCTATCCTTGGCTTATCCATTAATAACATGCCACTTGTGATGCAACCAAAATACCGTACTTCCTGCCAGCTGTCTGCATGATGGTTTTAATCAGTAAATCAAAGTGCCCCAGTCATGAAATGTATTAATAATAATATTAATGTCTAAGGATAATTATACATGCTCGTAGATATAAATATCCGATGACACCAAAACATGCGGAATTCCTACTGGCGTGTATATTCTCTTAATGTCCTATCTTGGAGATTACAAAGTGGGAACTTCATGAGAGGAAGTAACATCTTCTTATGTGTATTCACACATGATCGTCTCCATGATATGTGTCCCACCATATTTTTTCATCAAACTACAATACTATATTTAAGAAAATTGTAATAGCATTTCATGGTTCTCATCATAGTGGGTAACTACAATGACCTTATAAATTAAACAAATACTTTATGACATTATTACATCATAGTCATGTAGAAAAATGAACAATATGTAATATTATATCAAATATACTTGTAATCAAAGTTAAAAAAGTTTGTTCTGGGACACCAACTCTTACAAACTCACACTTGGACAAGAGAGAAAATCCTACGACTTTCAGTCCACTAGACCTCTCGTGGTGATCATGTTTCTGCTAAGTCAAGGCATTAGTCAAGGGGTCTTCCACGTTGTCTTCTGTGGAAACACTGCTCACTATAACTTCACCTCTCTGAGAAAATACATCAAGAGATGATATTTCTGACGTATTTTCTTCATTTGATAATGTGACCTCATCTCTTTTGCGAGAGCCACCACTGCAGTATTATCACAGTACAATGTGATGGGATCTTTACTGATAGGTATCACTTCTAGCTCCTGAATGAAGCATGGAATCCAAACTACTTATTTAGCTACCTCAGAAGCTGATATATACTCTAACACTAATATAGAATCTACAATCACACTCTTCTTTGAGCTCTTACAGCTCACTGCACACCCATTCAATATGAAGATGCAACATGTTTTCAACTTCATGTCATGTTGATCAGTCTGGAAACTAGAATTTTAATATCCACTGATAACTAGTTCCTCATCTCCTCCATTAACCAAGAACATATTCTTAGTATAGCTCAAATACTTTAGGATAGTCCGGACTACCATCCCATGAAAGTCACCTGGGTCAGTTTGATTCTTCCTACCACACACAATGCATAGGAAAAATCCATCCTAGTACATAGTATGTCATACTTGACTGACCCAATATCTGATATGTATGGAGTCCTTTCCATTATCATTATTCCCTCATGTGTAAGATGACACATTTTCATAGAAAGATGAATTCCATGTGATGAATCTCTTCAGTATATTATCAATGTATATACTTTGACTTAGGCATAACAATATATTGGATCTATAATGATGGATCTTGATCCCAAGAATATATGTTGCCTCTCCCAAGTCCTTAATGGTGAAGCATTGATTCAACCATGCCTTAACAGACTCTAAGAATAGTTTCTCACTTCCAATATGTAATATGTCATCAAAATATACTATTAGGAAAATGACTGCCGTCCCACTAAACCGTTTGTAGACACAAGGCTCACATTCATTCTTGATAAAACCAAATTTTGTTATGGCTTCATCAAAATGAATGTTCCATGACTTGGAAGCATTCTATAATCCAAAAATGTATTTCTGCAACTTGAAAACCTTATTTTCATCCTTTGGAGTCACAAACCCTTCTGGTTGTGTCATGTAGACATCTTCCTAAAGGGTCCTTTTAATGAATGATGTTTTGAAATCCATTTTCCAAATCTCATAGTCTTGGTAAAACACTATGGAAAGTATAATTCTATTGTATTTTAGCATTGAAAATAGTGAAAAGGTTGTATCATAGTCAATTTCATGATTCTATTTAAACCCTTTTGCAACCAGTCGTGCCTTAGAGGAACTATATTGTCCTTCCATATCCAATTTCTTCTTGAATACCCATTTGCAACCAATAGGCTTTGCATCAATGGGTGGATCTACCAAAATCCAAACTTGGTTTTGGTACATGGAATCCATTTTAGAATTCATGTCTTCTTTCCACTTGGTAACGTTTGTTACACTTAATGCTTCCTTGTACATCAGAGGATCCTTATTATCAACTAATAATAAGTCACCATCCTCTATAACTAGAAAATAGTACCGTCCAGGTTCTCTATTCTCTCTTGAACTCCTACAAAGTACTTTTTTCTCTGGAATAGATTCATCATCCACGTGGCTTTGTGGAATCTATTCCTCTACCAAATCTTGTATACCTTGAGCCTCGACTTCATCGAAGTCTATCTCACTCCCACTATCTCTTTTAGAGTTGTGCTCCCTATCAATGAAATATGTCATGTATTTAAAATATTAACTTTTTGTCTGAAGGGTTTTATAAGAAAATATCCCATTGATTCCTAGGGGTATCCTATAAAGGTACACATTGTAACTTGGGGTAACAGGCCTTAACAAAAGCTTCGCTACCCCACACATGTAAATTAGATAACCTGGATTTTCTTCAACTCCATAAATCCTATGGAATACAATTTATCAATTTAGTTTGTACTTGGATTAGTATCTGTGACACTATTTATAACTCATACCCCCAAAAGGATAATTAATGAAATTTATGACTCATCATTGATCTCACCATGTCCAACAAGGTGTGATTCTTTCTTTCTCTTACACCATTACATTGGGATGTGTATGCAAGATTGAGTTGGTATAGGATCCCAAACTCCCATAAGAAATCAATGAAATACTAATTAAGATATTTCCCACTTCGGTCTGAGCGTAGTTTCTTAATCTTCTTACCAAGCTGGATTCCAACTTCATTCATGTATTCCTTGAACTTATAAAAGGAATCCGACTTATACCTCAATAATTAGATATATCCATATCTACTAAATTCATCAGTAAAAGTTATGAAGTATGAGTACCCACCCCTTTCTTGAATTGGAAATGGTCCACACCCATCGATATGAAAAAAATTCATGAATCTCTTTAGACATTTCTCCTTTCCCACCAAATGGGGCTTTGGTCATTTTTCCTTGTAAACATGCATGAAATACGCCAAGTGGTTTTATTTCAAAATAATCTAAATATCCATCTTGATGTAATCTTGTCAAGCATTTCACATTTACATGAAATAGCCGGTGATTCCAAATTTGGGTGTGGTATGAGTCATGTGAAGTATCATTTTCATCAATTTCCATTACATGGTTTGTGTATTATAACACATAAAGACTGTTGTATAAATGCACCCTACCAAAACAAATGCTATCTTTATAAATGAAGAAACATTAATTTCAAAACTAGAAAAAAAATCAATCTATATCTTGTCTTGATATTGAAATTATGTTTTTGGCTATAGAAGACACATAAAAACAAACCTTTAACACCATGATCATCCCAGTTGGCAACGTGAGGTGGTAGTACATGACAGATACAAAAAAAAAGTCTGGATCTATTAGATTCTCATATATGTACCTCCCTTCGATCAATCTTTTTGAATCTACTTGGTTCGTGAATTTTGATACATATGTGAGAACCACAAGCTATATTTAATACCCAATTTATAGAAACAGATAGATTGCATTCGATTAAAAATGCACCTGAAGCTTCCCCTTTCTTCTTAGTCTAGGTGCAATTATTCTTCTAGTGGCCCTTATTGTCAAATGAAAAACATACAACCTCCTATTCCCTTGCCTCCCCTTTGATATTCCTTTCCTTGGAAGGCCGGGAAGAAGATTTGGGCTTAAATATCTTCGCCTTCCATTTCCTCTTACTCACCATACAGTCAAATGGATTTTTGCTCTTCATATCTTTTTCCACTTGGTGAATGAGGATAAGAAGATTAGATAAAGACTTCCCAATGTTGTTCACATTGAAATGGACAAAAAAATTAGAGAATCTCTAAGGGATTGATGTGAGAATGAGATCGGTGCCCAATTCTTCGGGGAGATTAATCCCTAGAACTTGTAGGCATTCAATGTAGACAATGAGCTTGACTACATGAAGCCCACCCGGGGAGCCTTCTCCATGATTACTCTGAAATAGTTCCATAGATATCTCAAAACATTATTGTCTTGCTCTATCCTATTAAAGACCACAGGGGTTCTAGAGCATTCTATAAGCATCAATGTTATCATGAGACTTCATGAGATCACTAGACATTGATGTTAACATCAAATGTTGAACATAGACTGTGTCGTTCATATGTTTATCTTAGACCAAGAGATCCTTATCACTTGCCTCTTTGGTAGGCGGATAAGGTAATGCTGACTCCAACATGTAAGACTTCAATTAATGGCAAAGGATAACCTAAAGGCATCTAAACAATTTCAGGATGTCACTTCGGGTGAGGATGTTATCATTATCTAGAATTGATCATATAGATAGTTTTGTTAACGAGCATGTCATTTTTAATATAAAATTATCAGAGGAGATCATTAGTACTTTCTTGATAACATTTTATGGGAAATAATAAATTTTTATTAAGTCTCCGACTATTTTATCAAGTTCCAATGGACCTCATCATTGAAATCAGAATGTCTAGTTTCCAAGACATTTTAGTGGAAAGGATAAATATTCCCCTTCACATAACCCCAACAAGGGTTGGTCATTCTATTAGAAGGTATTTTTGTAGGCATTTCTTTTCCAACTACGGAATTTCATCTCCCTAATCTATTGAGGGGACTCCCCAGTCCTAAAATCATGGCTTTGGATTTCCTTACCCCTTGCCTCCAATATTACAAGATGTCTATAAAGGGATACACCTCTTGATGTAATATGGTTAAGTCAACCTGAAAACTTTCATAAGGGCTTCCTATATAAAAGTAAGTTTCCAAACAATATTTGGTCAATAACATAGTTTTATTGAGTTTTTCCCTTAATCAGGTAACAGAAGGCATCATCTTACATAATATTTTTTGAGGGATTTTTATCTCTTATGCGTGATTTTATTATTATCATTATAACATGCTTGTTAATATTAAGTTTAACTTACTTATGTGATTAACCAGGTCTAGATAATATTTAAGCGTATGTATGGTTTAATTTAGTTCTATCTTTTATGCTTGTTTAATTCATTAATTATGTGACTGTGACAACACATCCCAAATGATAAACAATGCAGCTGACAAAAATAAAATTAAGGGCATGATCTTGAACTTTTCTAATGGTTAGTTTATCTAGTTGTTGATTAAATAACCTTGACCTATGGGAGAAACATCTTGATCCTTTTGGGTTCGCGTTTATAGCTTTCCACATGTCCACCTTTTTATCTCCTGGGATTGGTTTCATCTTGCATCAAGCTTGAACCACCTCCACTAGATTGGGAGTTATATTCATTACATTATCCTTTTTTTAAACTCACATGCAAGTGAGGGGTCAAAATGGGGTTTTACATAAAATAATCCTTGGGCATGCAGGACCTACATATTAATGAGAATAAGTCTTACAATCCAACATATATAATTTTAAAAAATAAATTATAAGAAACAATTCACATACAAAGGTCTTTGTCTAGCTCATGATCATCCATACATGCACTAATATTTTCACATAAATAAAACTAGCATTCAATTCATTATTCATTATTGTTTAAGATAAATCACGCTCGAATAAATTAATTATCATCTTTAATTAATCAATCCTTTTGTCTTAAACCCTTTTTTGAATTTCTTTGAGATTATCATCCATCATAATTTTAAACAAGTAAATTTATTTAAAATTATCTGTGTACATAACATATACATTGGAGGAAACTCAGTTAATTCCCATTAACAACTACCCATTGAGTATAAATTTACATTACATAGATGTTAAATTAATCACATATATATAAAACACCTATCGATTGTTGTGACAGAGCTTTATGTCCGCACTATGGTACACGTCTCAAGGTTTTGTATAATATAATAAAAAATATTAATAAATATGCGTAATTTGGATGACTACACAGTGTGTATTTCCAATTACATTATTTGTAGTATCGTTCAAAGTCCATCCGAAGTACACGTCCGAGGACATGGTGTGTAGATGCAATTCAGAAATCATTAGAGTACACTGTGTGTTCAGTGTGCCACAAGCCGTGTAGTATCCCTATTACATGCTTTCCAGCCAGGCAAGCCGTGTATGGGGTACATGGTCTAACCCTAACATTAAGGGACTACATGTCATGTCTAGTTGGCCACATGACGTTTAATACAAAAACTGTGTGCCACCTATTCCTTGTCAACACACTGATCCATTAAGACTTCGATAGACTCTAATGAAAGAGCTTGGTTTGGAAAACCGTTTTGATGCATTAAATCTTGACTACATGATGCGTACTACCGAAGACACATCATGTGTTCTTGTGTTGTACGGCCAGGATACTTTGGCACCTGTGGATGGGATCCTCTGTTTTATATTAATCCAAATTAAAAGAAAATATGGTTTCTGTAAGGTAAACGAGAAATAAAAGAGGAGGAACATATCTCAAGATTCTGATTTGCACAACGGTTAACATGAATTGAAACAACTAAATTATTAAATGAGTATTTCATCAATGAAATATTTATATAATTATAATCTATGATGTGACCCCTCTAATACCACATGAAGGTTCCGGGTGCAGCGGAAGCATGGTTGGGACATAACCCAACATTGATTTTTACCATGATGAATGATTATTTCAGGATCAATACGGCGATGAACACCGGTCTTCAGGGAATATAATCAAATAGTAAGTTAAATAAGGAAGAGGCCTGAATCCTTTATATAGGATCTTTAACATCATGTTTATAATAAATTTAATTAATCACATAAATAAAATAATAGTTGGATCTTCAGTATTTTATTCATTGATGATGTTCATCATCTTGAATGACCATTCCATATTATCTCATTGTGCTTGTAAGGATCTGAACTATAATCCCTTTAGTGGTGATACACACATGCTCTGATGGACTCCAATCGACACCACTCATTTTTAGGGTACTAGCGTGGTGAAGAGAGTGTCTTGTGTCGGTCGTTCTTGATCTCTTGTTCTTCAGCCTTGAAGAGTGGATCTCATTCCTAAGAGGAGATGAAGAGGATTTGAGGGAGAAATTGTTTGGATCAACCATTCTAAATTTACCAATTTTTCAGTGTCATGTGGTGTCAAGCACAATAGGAGTACTTTTTTATTTATATTCATGGTACTTTAGTTATAATATTTAATTTCATAACAGTAATTAAATAAATTCATGGGCATAGAGAAAACCCATGCTCATAATAATAATACCGGGTCATTATTTATGGTCTCCTAGCATTCGGAAAATGTAATTATAAATAAAATTCAGCATTACAAAATAATAGCAGCGTCATTATTATTTTAACTTATTCCAACTAGTTAAAAATTTATTTACCATCTTGGAAATAATTATTTTACTACCAGAACAACCTTGGCCTGCTTGAACTCCACTTTCTTTTAGTGAACACCCAAATAAATAAATAAATAATTTATTCTCCTAAATAAATATTTTATTTACAAACTAGTGTTAAAATATTTATTAAATGCTCAATAAAATAAATAAATATATTTTATATAATTTATGAAATCATTTTAACTTGAATAAAATTATTCCATGGTCTTGAGAATAATATTTATTTCATTAATTAAATTAAAATAGAATTTTACTCAGACCACCAAAATCACGTAGTGTATGACCCTCTAGGATTATTTCTCATTGGCATTAGGCCAACTTGCCTAATGTCGAAGAGTACTATCTAGAAATGGTTCAAGGAACCAAAGATAAAGAAAATAATGTTGCAAAAATGACATCCACATACGAATGCTCACTATTAAATATAATACTTTTGTCATAATATCTCATCAATAAGGGATCATGATAGTTTCATCAACTTTTATTCTTGATATGTCATTATTTGACTACCAGAAATAAAATCATTGTTAAACCATGGACATGGAATTTCGCGTGACAATTCTATTTCAATTAAAGGTACGTGCTATCAACTTCCATGAAGGGATGGGATAAAACCTTCTATGAATTAACTGTTAATAACATGCCACTCGTGACGCACCCAACATACCCTACTTCCTGCCAACTGTCTGCGTGACCATTTTTGTTAGTAACTAAAAGTGCACGAGTCGTGACACATATTAAGGATAATATTAAGGTCTAAGGATAATTACACATTTTTGAAGATAAAAATATGTATTGACACCAAAACATGTGAAATTTCTACTAGCTGGTCTATTCTCATAATCTATTATCTTGAAGATTACCAAGTGTGAACTTCATGAGAGGAATTATCATCTACTTACATATACTCACACCTGACAGTTTGAATGTTATGTGTCCCATCATAGTATGTCATCCAACCACAGAACTATATTTATGAATATTACTATAACATTTCAAGGTTCTCATCATAGCAGGGAACCGCCATGACCTTATCAATGCAACAAATACTGTCGGAAATTATTACATCATAGTCATACAGAATAATGAACAATTTGTAGAAATACATTGAATATCCTTGTAATAAAGGTAATACTAGTTGGTTCTGGGCCACAAAATTTTACATATATCACCAATTCCAACTAATTAGAGTGATCAAATCCATCTGATATTCCGCACATTGTTATTTGAAGTGATCCCCACAGTTTTTGAATATCTTTGTCGTTTTACTCCTAGATCTTGATGATGCCACTTCATCATCAAAGATGAAGAAAAAACCACCATAATTATTACCAAAGGCTACCATGATCAATTTGATGTCAAAAAAATGAGACAAAATATATCAAAGTATCATGAAACTATTTTTTCATGATTCATATGAAGAATTAAAAATCCAAGATTCAGCTGAACTATAAATAAAGTTCCAAGATTCTATTAGGAATTAGGGAATATTATTTTCATGTGTTTATGAATTCATTCAGATGACATGTACATAAAAAGGATATTTCGATTACAAAATAGAAATTCCATTATTTTTGGAGTCTTTTAACATATGGTTTATGTATTCAAATTTCTTGTTATGTAGGTTTATTTATAGTAGGATTTAGATGAAATTTTTTATGGGGATTTAGGTCAGTGGATACAAAAACCAAAGGTGGCGATCCCTTATCACTAAATGGATTTACACTGGCAAAAATAAGTATGATTCTACTAATGATATTATGGGAGCATAGGTTTTATGAAATATAGAGTATCTGTGTGTTAATTTTACATAGACAGGAAAAGATTTCTGTGGGAATTTGAGGCTTTGCAAAGAAGGGGAGTCCCATGTATCATTTTAAGCCATGAAGAAGATCTATGGACACATGATATGCAGGTCACATAGTCAAGTGTTTCCCTAAGAGGGAATTATTATTCATTGTGTGAAAAATAATAAGAAATGAAGAGTTGAGACCGGTTTTGACATCCTTATCAAGCTTCATAAAGAAAAACATCATCAGGAACTAGTGTTTGAGTCATTCACTGACACTGTTTTTTGTGAATATTATCAATATGTGTTCTTTTGATACACATTATTGAGTAATGAAAAATAGACAGTGTGGATTGTGTAATGGAGGAGGCATCCACATGATGTTCTTAAGCTAAAGTCTTGTGTAAGAACTTGAAAGTATGAGACTAAATGAACTGCATATAACATGATTGTTTTTGTGAAAGAATATCAACATAAGTAAGAATAATATAATACATTGTTTTCATATACTATCATGTATAAGAATAATGTTGACAATTAATTCATGGATGTATAGATATGTGTATGAATATACCCATGAAGATATTATTGTGATATTGTGTTCATATAACTGTCTTGTAAGAAGAATATAGTACCACACAGTAGCACTTATGCAAATATTATTGAGAGAAAAAGAAAAATATTGAAGTGTGTATACATGATAACAAGAATTATAATGCATGAATGAACCCCAAACGAATCATTTAATGATAATGAATTACGGTCATATGGATTATTTTTGATAATGTCATGCATAATTAAAATTAATGCATAAAATGAAATTTTTAGTGTAGTGTAATTAGTGATTGAAAAATATTAAATTGCACTAACAAGAAATTGATAATATCAACAATTACTAATATTGTGTATTGATGAAGTCAGATAATTCCATCCACATGAATATTTATATATCACTCCGACGGAAGAAGAATTAATTGGGATGATTCTAATGTGATATGAGATTTTAGTGGTTCAATAATTACAATGAAGTTCTTGAATATATCATGAAGAAGGAGAAGAAAGTTCAGTTTAGTATGTTTTTTACTAAATTGATTAAAAAATTTCTATTCATTATTTAATATATCTGTGTGCCAGAGATAAAGGGAGAATAGTAAGTGACTGGAAAATTTATTATCAGTTGATTATCATTTGGGCTTGGGATAATTTGGTTCCTCATTCCACAATAATTTAATATTAATTCTATTGATACATGAAGAAGAATGTGAGGCTTTCAGTTTACTATTGGGAAGAAGGGAAAGGAAGATTGCATTCCTATTGATATGCAGGTAACCATGTGAAGAAGAAGATGTTTGTGGAATAACTAGGCAACAATGTGACATCCAAATGTAATCTCAATAGGTGGAATACATTCTTGGGGTTAAAAATAACCATATCAACCAATTGGATACTCTCTTCATAGGAATTATAAATATCCAAACATGTTCTCTAGAACATGAACATTTAGATGACAATAGTGTATTATAGGTGAAATTGTTTATCCTGTTTGTTGCCAACATTATTAAAGGATTTTTTTCTATGTGGTCATGTCGTGGGGTTATTTCTAGAGCATTCCATTGACTAGCTGCACTTATTGAGTAATGAACCTTGTAAAAATATCATGTGCTATATTTTCATACATTAATATTCTTTCTTGATATATGTAAAAAATAATAATAGAATCGATATCCTAACATATTAAAGAGATTAAGGGGTAAAAGTTATAATTGGATTTAAAAGTCACCAATATTTATTCACCCATCCCAATGTTAGGAATATACCAAACTGGTCCTTTCATAACCATCACCAATCCATTGTAATTAATTAGAGACTATTTTCCAATAATCTCCGACATTCTCTAAATTGTTATTAAATTTATAAAATATATCACAACTTTATGTGAATCCATCCAATCACCTCTAGAAATGATTATCAATATTTATAAAAAAATTCAGTAACACTTTTTATAAAAATTATTCATCATTCTATGACAAAAGTTTTAACATTATAGGCCTTTGTAGCATGGAAAATAATTCTAAATTCCGTGATACATAATTTTAAACTACGAGTCACCGATAAAAAAATATCAGTTCTAATCAATCGATAATGGGGTCTAACCCAATATCAATCAAACACCCCAGTATCTCCATATAAATATATTCACTACAATATATATCTTATAAATTTATGCATGGTTATATAATCCCTTTATCCACAACAATGTGTCACCACTGGAAAATTAATATGCTAGTTTAGTATAGTCCTCATCAATTGTTCGTGATTATCTAACAAAGTGCCATTTTTGATTAAATTCATCACATCTCATTAATCCAATTAGTTGAGAACATCATATGATTATCAATTAAGGAAGACAATAAATTATTTTTTCAAAATAAATCACGGGAAAATAATTCATATATGAAAGGCATGATGAAAAAACATGTCTTAGGTATACTCAACTAAATAAATGATAAAAAAATATAACCTATTACAACATTATTTTCTCTATCTCAAGGATTGAGTAAGAAAGTTAGGAAAATTTAAAGATTCATATACTATATATATTTTCAATATCATGTAAAGGAAATTCATATTAAATATACACAACTATGTATATCAATGAGAATATGAAATTATATATGATATATATTCACCTATCCATCTATAAAATAAGTCACTACTTATTATCTTACAAGGCTATTATGTATCACATATATGATTTTACTTATTCTAACACTAACATATCATTATATCACATCATATTTTATGATGATAATATATATTGAAAAAATATTAGTCATAATTTGATGTTATGTTACCATTATTATATTCATGAAATATATGAAACACACATAATGGAATGATAGATTGATATTTCCATTATTAAAAAACAGTATAGATTTCCCAACCATTATATCAAATAACTAATTTAGATAACCAAAGGAGATTCCACATGAACCTCATTTTTTTAATTATTTAGTAAATTTTTTGATTGATCTGTCACATGGTCATCTATATCTTCCCAAATTAACAATAAATATCCCTATATAAATGAACTATCAAATGAGATTATTTTTATGAAGGATTTATCATGTCCATAAGTGAGACAATGGTTCATTTTCATAACTAATAACCCCACTGTTAGAATAATTAATCAAAATTTCAACAAACATTCTAGGATCTACACAATTTTAAATAATGAACAAATTGATCTAAAAAATACTCCTTTACAGAATCAAACATTATAATATACTCTAGCTGTATTTATCGACATAACCAGGGTAGATTGCTATGAAATCCTCCAAATAATATCACCACTATTGTGGAGAAACATGAAACAAGATTAAGATCTCATGTCATCTTAATTTAATTGAAAATACCATATGTATAGCCCTTAAAAATGACTTCATCCTCACATCAAAATAATAAGTACATATCCATACTTATTCTAAAATACATAAGGAAGTACATGAAATTAGTCTACCTACTATCACATGGATTGTGTTGGTGTCTATATTAATGTGGAAAACACATGTGACATCGGTTCAATAACATAACATGCAATACATGGTAGATCCAATGAAATATGTATAACAAATATTACCCATGTTCTTAAATATTGTAGAAGGATCATGAATCGTACTTATATTTTTACCATGAAATACTAACAGATATACCATCATCACGTTCTCCTTGATAAACTATTCTACCACTTCAACAATATATATGTTATTAAACAGTCCAAAAACCTCTTTGATAAATAATTACAAATTTTTAAGTCTAATATTTTGTCTAGTTCACTCATTTCTTTCATAAACAATCATTTTACTAACCTCACCATTATAGAATGTAAATTTGGGATATAAATTATAACATGTTGTATCCAATACTTATAAAATATAAAAATTAACACAAAATATCCATTGAATCTCTTTTATAAATCATATTCATAAATATTTTTGATTAATCAAAACTCATTAATTTCATTGAACACATGATGATCTAACTCTTTGCTGAATGCATTAATCTATAAAAGATCATTCTGAATATTAATTATTTAGAATTATTATTCGGTACATAGAATCATTTGGGATATATAATATACCCCTCCTTGAATAAATTTTCATTAAGGATTTTATTTATGATATCCATTTAATTTATATCAAAAAAATAACATTCTTTTAGAAACATATATATGAATGAAATTTTCCATAAAAATTTTAGAAAACAAAATCATAATAGTTAATACCATAAATTCCATTATAATATCTTGGAAGAAAATGATATTTTTAGGTAGTCAGTCTACCAACCATGTCATGTTTATTATCAAAACTCCACATTGACCAATAGTTCATTCCCTATTTGTGTCATCCACCAATTTCAAAAACTGGCCATTTTACGGGGATTTTATCGCTTATTACAAAGAATTTATTAATGTCTTAATATCACAATGCTTGATATCTTGCCAGTACGTAATAGGTTTATAATACAAGGAAATTTATTAATAATAATTTGTCAGAATAAATCACTATCTCTCATTTTTCAGTGGAATCCTACCAGGCCTTCGAAGTTCTTTTGTAAACCGAGTTAGTTTATCTTCTGTAAATATTTTCAGAATCATCTCACCCTAAACCTTAAAAAATTACTCTTTTTTACAAAACATGCATATGATTAAAATTACTCCCACTAATTATAATATTTATTCTTTTCCCTAAATAAAAATACTATATTTTTCAACAAACACTTTTTATTCTTTAGAACTATAGAATAAATTTCCATTATTTTTTTTGAAAAAAAAATTACATATAGGTACAGTTATAAAAATAAAAAAGTCACTCAATATTCATAACCAGATAAAATTTTCAAAAAAATAACTGGGATTTCTCTCAATCAATATATTATATGGTGTTTGTAACACCCTAATATATTTTGATTTTTTTTCAAATTATTTTATGCTTTTTTATATTTTTCCTTTCAAAAAAATAGAAGAAAATTTATTTTATTAAAGAAGAATGTTTGGATTGCATTATATAGAACCCTAAGTTAATCATGATTTACATGCAACATAAAATTTGGTTGTTTCTACATGTAGCACTGAGGTTAGCTTGTGTTATAGACTACAGTAACATTCCTTGATGACTTGTGTAACATTTAAGACTGAGATTTACTGATCAATAATATTTTACTAGAATCTACTAATTTAATATAATAATAAAAAAATATGAAGTTAAATTAAAGATTATGAATATTATTAACCAATCTATTAAAATATATGGTTGAAAAAATGTAATAAGAATTCATAGGTTACCAATTAATTATAAATGAATATGAAAACTGATTGAATATAAAAAAAATATTATTATCGACACAAAGTTGTTTTACCATAATAAATTAAATTTTCAATAATTACTATTAGTGTAACAAGTAAAGAATTCCTTTAACATGGAACTGACTTGGAATATATTACACAAAACACTGACATTGTGTATGTTACACGCAACACTGAATTGACGTACACAACACACAACACTGAGTTTCTACGAAACATTTTTTATTTAATTATTTAAATGAGATAATTATAAAATAGATATTAAAAATAGTTTTAATAATAGTAATAAATACTTTTCAATTATTTTATATTATTTTTTTATATAAATAAAACATATTGATAATGATGATTTGATTTATGGAATAGTCCTTTTATGTTAAAGATACTGTTTTCTTAAATAATCAAATTTTAATAATAAATTTTTTTATACATATTTAGAAACTGAATTGAACAAAATAAACAACATTTTTAATTTATAACATTGAATTTATCCTGGGGTCAACATTTGGTATTTTTCTAAGAAACATCATTTATTGATGGATAGTGGAAAATATTGCTTTTAGTTAAAAACTGACATTATGTTTAATTAATTATTAATATTAATTGATATAATAACATTTTTCAATGTTCACATTAGATATATATTAAATATATTAATGCTATGTAATTCATTATAATCAATTTAAATTAGAAATTGAATTCAAAATCATAACAAACTTTTGAACATTTTTGTACTTCATAAACCTATTATTTCGTCACGTTTGTAATATTAGCATTTATTATAATTTTTTCACATATGTGATTTTAATTTTGATAATATAATATATAGAACTATATTAATTATAGTATTTATAGTCTAATAACACCAATTTAATTTTTTTCCCGAAATCATTAGTAAAAGTGATTAAAATTAATCATAGTGATTAGACCAACTTAAGCATAATTATGGACTAAAAATTAAACTTAATGGTGAAAATTATATAGAAACTTGTCCAAAAACCATTATATATCCATGTTTATGCCTCACACCTTCAGTTATTTTTTTATTCAGGTGACTTTTTTATGTAAGAACATGTGTACACATATCTTGTTTCTAAGAATTCCTAGTGCGTCCTTTTACATCCCTATAAAAAGCCACCATATCTCCTATTTCAACAAATCTCTAAAACCTTTTATGTTTGGCCAGGCCCCAATAAATACAATTCACTTCAATCATTTCTTCCTCCTAGAATACTCTCCTTGTAGATAATTCAATCCAAGGAAGCCTTTTGGCACAAACCAAAATGAGTTACCTGATTAAGAGGTAACACTCTCTCAAGTCCTTTCTTTTATTTTCCTTATCCATCATAAAAATTATCTTTATTATATGAATATATAACAAAAAACATAATTTATATTCTAGGATGTTTTAATGTAATATTTTCTACATACTCTTACATAGACCTCCATCTAATTGGCGATGAATATATTGTTTTTGTGTGCAGCAAACTATTGCCTCACGAAACGATGATTGTTCATTTTTTCATCACCACCTATCACGGTGGAAATTATGATCGAAAATATTTTATATATGATATATATTATATTTATAATGTCTTTATTATTCAGTAATTTTTATTTCAAACATAACTTTATGCTTTCCATCTAATGTAAATAAGATAATTTCATTTGTGGTGGTGTGGACTACCGCCCCCTCAAAGAGATATGATTCATTCATACACTACATGAATTGTATGAATGATGATTTTAGTGAATATATATAGTATATTTGATATAATAAATCTAATGTAATAATGATATATATATATACATATATGTCTTTTATTTTCTTTCTCTCAACACGACAATTAAACGGAAATAAAATTCATGGGTACGAACGACATACCATCTCTATGAATGTTGTATTCTGTTTCATACTTATATATTAAATAGATTATAATAATACTAGTATACTGTTTATAAATGATATTTATATGATTTTTTACATTTTTGAATCATTATGTGAGCATAAGTACCAATAATATCCGAACTAAGACACATATGAAAAACAAATCGAATATTACCCCAAGTGAAACCTTACCATGATTTTTTTATATGTGTCTTATAAAAAAATTTATGGGTATTAACATATCCTTTTTATAAAAATTCATTATTGGGGATTGTGTTTCAAAAGTCACCATATTGGTAAAAACGTATTGTCTCATTTTGCCTTCTTTGAGACTCATGTTTTGTTGTGCACATAAACTATTTTTTGAGGTGTATATACATACTTATTACATTTTATATCATGAATACCATTATTATAATGATATTATAAGAATCATCCAATTTAAGTTTCTTTCAAAGAGAGTATGATCCAAAGTTACAAATTTATAAGAGTTTATTGAAACCATCTCATCATTATTCAAGATTGTTTATGTTTATGCTTCCTTTGATGAAATATTATGATAAATCTCTCAAACAAATTCATGAATATTATTATAATAAAGTTATAAATGATTAATTAATATATTGGTAATATTTATTCCATTCTATGGTACATAAGATAATTTAGAATGTTTTTTACGAAATACGGATATCACCATCTCTTTGGTCGAAAATTTGTGTTCCATAAAAACAAGGTTTTCTACAAATGGTTTCCAAGAATTTTCTTCTAAGATCCTATGATCCGTAAAATTCATTTTTAACATTTTTTTTTTCAAATTTTATAATTATTGTTTTTTTTCGCTTTTGGAATATGGTATTTCAAAAACCTTTTTATCGTGAAAAGGAATATTAATTTTACCATATACAACATTTTATGATTTATCGAATGTCATTTCTGTGAAGCATCCTTCACATGTTTAAAGGGTTAATT
The DNA here is from genome assembly GCA_963277665.1 of Viscum album. Taxonomy (NCBI): domain Eukaryota; kingdom Viridiplantae; phylum Streptophyta; class Magnoliopsida; order Santalales; family Viscaceae; genus Viscum; species Viscum album. The sequence continues at coordinate 1,400,209,957 of OY728145.1, read as the reverse complement.
TTTAAGGAAGTGACATTTTTAAAAATATTTTCAAAAAATATTTTAAAAATATTTTCAAGCATCTTTTATAAGTTTTCAATAAAAATGGTTTTCATATTTTTCTTAATCTGTATTTATATGTTTTCAAAGTATTTTAAAATAAATGATTTTCAAAACATTTTCAAGTTTCATTTTATGATTTCTCATTTTTTTTCAAAGAATGGTTTTTAAAATGTTTTTAACCTTATATTATATTTTTTCATGGAAAATTGATTTCAAATGATTTCAATTCTTCATTATAATAATTAATTTCATTTTATATGAAAATTATTTTAAAATGATTTTATGTGCTAAAAATAATTTTTCAAAGAAAAAAGTATATTTCCATAAGAAATGTTTTGAAAGATATATCAATAATTTTATCTATCTAATATGAAATCCATTGATGTTACTCATTCCCTTCTTGGAAATGATCTAAAGGTTCCATTCATATCCTTTCTAGGAATTGTCTATGCTTAATGTCAATATCTCTATGAAAACCTATTTCTCTTTCATGGGTTTTATGTTTATGAAATATATTATCTTTCATGGGTTATATGTTTATGAAATCTGTTTCTCTTTTATAAGTTATGCATTTGAATAAATGATTATGAGATCTGTATCTTTTCTACAAGTTAAGATATGTTTGCATGTTTTAGATACCCATTTAATTTCAAGGGTTAAGATATAATTTATTATTATTTTGTGATACATCTATGTATGATTTAACTATGAGATAGGTAGGACCTATATCTCCTTCAAATGCATTGGGTAAAGATTTATATCACATGAGATAGACTAATATGGTCTTGGAAGTGTTCCTTGAATACAAAATTGGTATGAGGAGTGAAATATTGATTCTAAGATTGCCATGGGAGAGAACCATGACTACCATGATGGTATGAAGACTGAGATCATGCTACTAAGATGGAAATTGAAGTGAACCATTACTACTAAGTTGAAATGGGGAGTAAACCCTTAATATTAAGATGTAATGGCAGTGATGCATTGAATACTATGTGTGATCCTGATTATATGTTCAAAATATTAAGCATGGACCTAGTTTCAGGTCTATAAATTTATATGAGGGCCTAATCACATGTCCATAACCTAATGAGTGAAACTGTTTCTACTTATACATGTTTACTATAATATATGCTTATTTGTTCACCACAATTACATGTTTTATTCTAATTATTTTCTTTCATTGATTATGTTCTTTATTTCATTATGACTCATATATTATGAACTACCAAAATTTATTATGCGTGGTATGCTATTCAATTGTTATGCCCATGTTCTATACGCATTTTTCATGTTTGATTATATATATTTTCTATTTACCTTTACTGATCATCTAAGCTACCCCCTTTCATATGTTTCTTTTTATAGAGGATAAAAAGAAAGTTTTTAGGTAGAATTACTAATGTTTTAGATCATTATGGGAGATGTTGAAGATCATTCACCAGGATAAAAGATTTTGTTTCCATGTTTCCAAGGACACGAAACTATTAATGGTACTTTGGAATATTTTTTTATTATACTAAATAATAATTTTAAGAGATATAATATACATATATGTTAAGCATGGGTTACAATAGTTGGTACCAGTGGAATGTTTTAGTCAACACTTAGAAACAAGGATGATAATTCTTTTGTGATATCTCTAGGTATGAGGATATTTCTTTAAATGTATGATTCACTATTTTGAAAAATGTCCTAGTGTTTTGGTAATGATTATAGTGAGTGGTATCCAAGAAATACATTTTTATCTAGATACCACAAGTATATGTGGCTACAGAACAGTTGTACCTAGGTGTAACAACTTTGAGAATATGATCTGATCCTAGCATGGAGTAATCTGGTATACGACCACGGGCCTTGTTGCACGCCTGGTTGGACACTCATGAGGGATATGCTTTGCGAATTCACAACCTCTTCATGAACCATTGGTGTTTTATATTAAGGAAGGTATCATGATTTTGAAATCCCATAATTAAATCATTTCATGACTACATGGTTTTAAAAGATAATAAGTAATGCTCACACTATGCTTCTTGTTTTAGTTAATTTGGGTAACTGAAAGGAACTCGATTAATGTTGAATGAGATGGATGAATTTTTAACTATCATATCGGTGGGATGATTTCTAGATTTAAAGACATCGTTATCATACCTAATCAGTTTTCAATGAACATGATTAAAAGTTTTTACCTTAACCAAATCTCAGACTAACCAAGTAAGAGAAATAAGGAGTTCGTTTAGAGATTTGGTAATGGGGACCATGGAGCAAAAGGGGTTTGATTTACTTTGTGTCAGGAGTATGGAAAGCTTCACCTAAAAAATGTTTTAGTGGAACATGAATACATTTTGATTTTAGAAAACAAGGACACAAAAAAAGCGATTGTAATGGAAAAATAAAGAGTTTGCTTATAGGAATGAATTAGAATATTGGCCTTCTTAAGACATCATTGAAGGATAAGTGTTTAAAATGTGGAATAAATAGTCATTATGCAACTCAATGTCTCAAGTGGAAGGATCCAAAAAAGGATCAACAAGGTGGTATGAGTAATGGTCATAATTTTGATGATGAAGAGTCTGTAGATGAAATATAAAAGGAAAGAGGTAATTTGTAATAAGATGAGTTAGCCTTGTTAATTCCATAAGGATGAATTGGAATAATCAATGTTTATATGTATTTGTGTTAAAAAATTATGTTATATGAATGATGAAATATATAAGGGTTGTTCTACGTATGCAATTATCTTAGTATTTACAATATTTGGTTGAATTTTCTTGATGGAATGGTGGAGTTATTTAATTACAAGGTGATATTATGACTAAGAAAAGGTAACCCTTAATATATTATTTAGGCAAGATAATGCTGTTTTGAAAAAGTAAATTGGGCAGTACTGATTACATTGAAACTAAGTAAGGACTTGTTAATATGTGGTTTATTATAGAATTGATATTGTTTGTAGGATTGTTGGATTTGTGGAATATATCCAATATAATTTGGAATAAGGAAGAATTCATATTTTCCTAAATTATTTATGATAATTAAGTTTATTACCATGTTTCAAGGGAATATATGATAAGGGTATTCACATGTTTGGAATGTGAAAAAAATTGGTACATTGTGATATATGGGGGATCAATGTTAAGATGATTTCAGAAATTTCTTTTCAACACATTGTATTTACATATATTGGAAGGGTTATAAATTCAACCATTAATGAAAAATTTAATTTAAACATCGAAGGAGGTATTTATGTATTGAGTTTGTATTAAAAACCTTGGATAAAATCTTATTTAGTGAATAAACTTATTTCACGAATTACAATTATATTTTTGAAATTATATTAGTATGATCTTATAAATTGAAAGAATGAATGTAAGGCCACAACCAATATAGCTCAACAAAGAAGTGTGTCATGAAACCTTGATCAAAAGATGATAAGGGTTTCACTCCTACTACTAGGCTATTCAATTTCCAAGTTAATGTGTAATTATTTTATATGAATAATAATTTATGAAGATGAAATAGTGTAAATTTTTAGGTTTGTAGGTTAATATATTAACCAAATTAATTTTGAATAATAATTATAGATAAATGGTTATACTTTTCACACTTTTTTGGGCCTTAAGATATGCAAAAAGTGTATTTTAGCACTTCATCCATAAAAGATAATTTCTAGACATCCATTTCATGATGTAATGGATGAATTAGAAATTGATAAAAGAAAAATTGAAGAATGAAATTATGTTTATAGAAATCATTCAAGTAAGAATATTATCTTATATTATTTGGAAGTACAATAATTACTCTATGTTAGGATAATGATTAAAATAAAATGTGTTGTCATAATTCCTTAATTTTTATTGAATCGATGGACTTATAATTCATCACAGATTTATGAATTTGAGGCCCTGAAATTGTATTTTATCATTCACTTTTTTTGATTGATGACCCCAATCACTCCTTATAAATATTTATGTTTTTTACTCCATGTATAATCTTCACTCCCAAACTATTTTTCCCTATATGGAAGCATAGTAGTATGTTACATTGGGTAACTATTATGGTTCCAACTTTCCATATTTAAAGGAAGATGTAATATTGAATTGTACGATGTGGATTTCTTTTATTAAAACTTTCAAGTATTTATCCTTAGATAATAAAGGTAAATATCAAGGGAAAAATTAATATTAAGGGTGTAGAATATAACACCACTAGATTTTGTGAATTATTTTTTTTTCAAATTAATTTATGCTTTTGGGTATTTTTCATTTCACACAACATTAAAGATAAATTATTTTTTAATGAACTATTTTTGTTTTTCATTATACGCAAAACCAAGTTAATCATGCTTTACATGCAACATAATCTTTGTATTGATCAAAAAAACACTAAGGTTATCTTTCCTTATATACAACAATGACATTCCTGATTGACATGCTTATCATGCAAGACCAAGGTTTACTGAACAATAATATATTATTAAAATATGATTTTTTAATATAATAAGATAAAACTTTGTATTCAAATTAGAGGTTATGAATAGTATTTTCAAATCTATGAAAATATATGGTTTACACAATATAATATTAATTTATAGGTTACCAATTATTTATAAATGAATATGAAAACCAATTGAATAAAAAATAAATAATAATATGGTCGCAAATATGTTTTAATCTAATAAATAAAATATTTTTTTATGACATTCAATTATTAAATTCATATGGGACCATGATAGAGTACATTACAAGCAACAATGATTTTGCGTATGACATGGAATATATTACATGAAAATACAACTTGGCATACGACGCACAGAACACTAAGTTTCTATGAAAAATATTTTTTTTCTATATAATTGTTAAATAAGATAATTATAACCTAGAAGTTAAAATTAGTAATTGGAATATTAATAAATACTTTTAAATTTTTTTATTAATTTATTTACATAAATAAAAAAATTATATAATGAAAGATATGATTTTTGGTAATGACTTTTATGTTACAAATACTATTTTCTGGAATGAACCATATTGAATAATAAAAATAATTTTAGAAATATTTATTAATCGAATTTGATTAAATAAATTTATTATTTAATTCAAAATGACGAAATTATCATAGGGTTAATTTGTGGTATATTTATGAGAAACATCATTTTTTGATGAATAGTGAAAAATAATGATTTTAGTTAAAAATGAAATTTTTGTTTAATGAGTTATAAATGATAAATGATATTATAAATTTGTTTTAATGTCAAATTACATATATATATATATAAATTAATATTTTTCCCATATAATCAATTTCACATTGAAATTTAATAAAAAATATTAACAAACTTTTGGAAATTTTTCTACATTAAAACCCTCTTATTTCGTCCCGTCTGTGGAATTAGCATTAATCTTAATTTTTTTTCTTCTAGGATTTGAAGTTGGAAGAAAAAGAATTCAAAATTTTATTCAATATAATATTAATATTTTAAAAATCCCACGTTAGTTTTTGAACAAAATGATTAGTAAAAGTGATTAAAATTAATTATAGATATTAAGGCCAAAATAAGCTTTATTAGGGAAAAACCTTAACATTAAGGGACCAAATAATCTATCCCCTTTTCCAAAACCCATTGGATGTACATTTTACATCCTTAAACCTTATATTATTGATATTTTTGGTTTTTTATTACTTTTTTTAGGTACGAACATGTTTACACATAACGTGTTTCTAAAAATTACGAGCCAGTAATTTTCTATCCCTATAAAAAGCCCCCACCTCTCTAACTTAAACACAAATATAAAATCACTTTGGATCATACAATACCTAAAAAATACAATTCCAAAAAATCCTAACATACTACTAGAATCCATATGTTGTTCAAAACGAAATCCATGGAATCCTTTTGGCACAAACGTAAAGGAGTTACCCGATTAAGAGGTAACATCTTCTCTCAAGTCCTTTATTTTATTTTTCTTATACACCCCCTAAAAATATATTTTTTCAATTAGTATATCAAAAAACCAGTATCATAAATATAATAGGATGTTTTTACATAATTGGATCGACCTACACATACCCACACCTCCATCTAATGGGCAATGACCATACTGTTTTCAGTGTACTGTGAACTACTGCTTTATGAAAGGATGATTTTTCATTTTTCAATTACCACCTATTATGGTGGAAATTATGATGGAAACTTTTATATATGATATATATTTTATTTATCATTTATTTATGATTCTGTAATTTTTATTTTGAACATAAGTTTATACTTTCCATCTTATGTAAATAGGATAATTTTGTTCGGGGAAGTGTGTACTTCCACCGCCTGAAAGTGATATGATTCATTCATACAATACATGGATTTTATTAAATATGATTTTAGTGAATATATATTCTTTATATGATATAATATTGAAAATTATATATATATATATATATACATACGTATATGTATTTTACATTAATTCAATCAACACTATTATTAATTGGAAATAGCGTTCATGTGTATGTACGACCTACCCTCTCAATGAACAGTGTATTCTGTTGCATACATATATATTCTATACATTATTATAATATATATATATAAATATTAAATTATATTTATATCATTTTTTACATTTTGGTGTCATGATATAAGTATAAGGACTAATAATATAACAAATTAAGACACATATGAAAATCAAAGCGAATATTACCCAAAGTGAAACCATAAAATATGATGATTAATAGGCATGTAATATATTGTCATAAAAAAAACATATGGTGTTATAAAAAATAATATGGTTCCAAAATATATTCATAATAAATTTAACTTTTTATATAGGTGGTTTGAATGAGTACAATTGGAGTCAATACACAAGTTGAAGGGATTTGATCTAACATTTTATTCCCATGAGATTCAGGATTTGTTCAACACACTCTCCCTATGTATAGTGTATATACTAATCATGATTTTATTATATGTATCATATAAATAAATTTATGGGTATTAGTATATTGTGTTTTTGAACGTTCATTCAGGGGGTTTATGCTTTAAAAGTTACAAAATTGGTAAAACAAATTGTCCCAATTTGCCTTATTTGAGACTCATGTTTTATTATACACCTGAAAATATTTCAAAGTTTATATACTTACATTTTAAATTTTCTATCATGAATGTAATTAATATATTGATATTTTAAGCTTCATGTAATTTCATTATCTTACATTTAGAGTACAATCCAAAGTGACCATGTTATAAGAGTTTATTGAGACAATCACATCGTTTTGTGGATATTGTTTAAGTTTATGCTTCCTTTGATGAATTATTATGATCCATATCTCAAGAACATTCATGAATTTTATTGTTCCTTTTTAATTAATGATTTATATATATATTTGTATCATTTATTTTACTTATTTTACATAAGATATTTAAGAATTTGTTTTTAATAAATACTGAGTTCACCCTCTCTTTGGTCAGAAATCATTGTTCTAAGAAAACAATTTTTTTATAAAAAGGGATTAAAATAATATTATTCTAATATATTATGATCATTAAAATTTAATTTTATTCTTTTTTTTATTTTACCAATTTTAAAAGGAATCATCTTGTCACTTTCCGATCAAGGCATTTTTCTATCCTTTTTATTGGAAAAATAATTATTTATTTTACCTCATAAGACTTGTATGGATTTATCCACTGTCATTAATAGGAGGATTTATTTACATGTTCAATGGGATAATTTTTAAGGAAGTGACTATTTTGAAATTATTTTAAAAAAACTGGTTTCAAAAATATTTTATTCTTCTTTCATAAGTTTTTATAGAAAATGGTTTTTAAAAAAAACCTCTTTCATTATTTATATGTTTTTAATGTATTTTCAAATAAATTCTCTTCAAGTTGTTTTCAAGATTTCATTATATGATTATCAAAATCAACGATTATTTTTTCTAAAATGTTTTGAATATTATTTTATAAATTTTCAAAAAAATGTTTTTTCAATTTTTTCATGTCTTCTTTATAAGAATTAAAGGTATTTTCTAAGAAAATGATTTTGAAATGATTTTATGTGTTAAAAATAATTCTTTAAGGAAGAAATGATATTTTCCTCAAGAAATGTTTTGAACGAAATTTCAAAATTATTTTCTATCTAATATGACATCCATTGATGTTACTCATTCCCTTCAAGGATATTATATGAAGGACCCATTCATATCCTTACTATGAATGGGTTATGCTTAATGTCATGGTATTTATGAAACCCATTCCTCATTCAAAGTTTTTATTTTTATGAAATCCATTCTATTTCACGGGTTATATATTTATGAAATTTGTTTCTCTTTCACAACATATGCTTTTTATGAAATGATTATGAAACATGTAACTTTTCCACATTTTGTGATATGTTTACATGTTTATGATACCCATTTAATTTCTTAAGTTATGATATGATTGTTTATGATTTTGAGGAATTTTTATGTATGATTTCACTAAGATATGGGTGGGACATATATCTCCCTTCAATACATTGGGTAAATATTTATATCTAATGAGATAGACCAAGATGAAATTTTAAGTGAACCTTGTATACCATGATGGTGTGAGGAGTGAACTAAAGCTTCTAGGATGTCCATGGGAGTGAACCATGACTACCGAGATGGAATTATGAGTGAAATAAATATAAAAATATGGTTATGGGAGTGAACCATGACTAATAATATGGTATGGTGAGTGAACCCATACTACTAATATAAACTTGGCATGGATTCCTTGACAACTATGCGTGGTCCAGATTACTTGTTAACAATGTTATGAATAGACCTGGTTGCATGCTCAGAAGTTTATGTGAGGGCCTGACATCATTTCCATAACATAATGAGTGAATTTGTTTCTACTTAAACATGTTCACAATATTATATGCTTATTCATTCACCACAATTACATGTTTTATTCCTATGATATTTTTTTCTAGATTATATTCATTATTTCATTATAATTCATGTCTTTTGAACTGCCAATCTGTATTAAGATCTATGATATGTCGTGTATGATCTTAAAATGTCATGCATAAGTTCTATATCATTTTTTCATGTTATTGTAACAGATTTTCTTTATTTACACTTACCAAGCATCTAATCTCACCCTTTTCTTATATTTAATTTCTCCAGGTTAGGAAGAAAGGTTTTAGGTAGAATTTTTAAAAGTTTAGATATTTATACGAGATGTTAAATTGTCTTTTACCAGGATAGAATATCTTGTTTCTATATTTCCAAAGACACTAAACTATTTCAGTCCTGGGGCATGTAATTTTTCAATGTACTAAATATACTTTTATAATGATATAATATACATATATGTCTATCCTGGCTCTCTATAGTGTTATTATTCATATCTAGGACATGGTTTATCATAAATGAAACATATTCCATAGAATATAAATTTTATGGGAAGGAAAGGTAACATATACTCATAATTGATTGAACCATGTACATAAATTTGTGATTAATCTTCTTAGAAACACCATTCCATTATATTATTCTATGATGAGTGAGTTGTGAAATAATTCCAGAATGTCTTATATGATTAGTTAATTCCTTAATCAAGGATTTAACACACCAATTTTATCAAAGATTACCAATTATCATACCTAGATGATTTTATGCCACACTTTTAAATACCTTCAATATTTGTTTTCAAACATGTTTTTTATAATAAAAACATAACCATAGTTAGTAAATAAATTGGTAAAGGTTTTGAAATAAATATATTTAAAAATTTATTGTGTACTAATTGGTCAACCTACATCTCCATGTATAAGATTAAATAGTGCATAAGTCCTCTCCCCATTTCCACTAAATGGTGTGTTTGTTAATTTTCTAAAAAACGAGTTATCATTATTAAATGATTTATAACTAAATGTGTACAACTATCCACCTATATATATTCCTTGGATTCCTTTGTCATATATAATCCCATGGAGACAATGAAGAATATAAGTGGTGTTAGAATCAATCATAACCATATTATTATAAAATTTTATTACATGATAATCTAAATCATGAATTTATAAATCATTTATTCTATTCCCAATTCCATAAAAAATCACTTAAATTTATAATAAATAATATTCTTAATAATGAATGAAAAATAATTTTTTTCAAAATAATATATTGAAATCATATTCATATTTATGGAAGGAAAAAATTATAGTTTTATAATTATAAAAATAATCAAGTAAGTACACCTAATATAAGGTATATAGGATTGGATGATGATTTAACCAAAATTTGGAAACAATAAGAAACCATAAAATTATTTCTCACAATGAATTTGAAATAGAAATTTAACAAACATGAACTGAATAAAGTATAAATTATAATAGAGTTTTTAGATGATGTTTCATTTGATAATTTCTTTGTGAGTATCATAAGGAATATCCATTAGACTCCTCCATTTGTAGAGTATCTACAAGCTATACCAAATCAGATTTTTTTTTGATATGACCATACAACCATCATGATATGGTATTATCATTAAATTTTGTGATTAAAGAACGAAGAGAGATTAATGATGGAAATATTATCATCTTTATAATTTTTAATTGAGGTGCACACAAAGGAATAAAGTCTTAGAGGCCCTTATAGTTAACTAAAAATTTTAACAATAAATCCAAAAATAAGTATAGTATTACATAATGAAATGGTAATTATTTAGTAGTTCATTCATCCATCCCCTGAATCTATTCTCCCATGGTTTATATTTAATCAATGATAGCTTATGTGTATTAGTGAATAAAATTTTAACTTTATTATATTCTATTATCATAAGTGATTTTTAATATTTATTGATCAATCAAACAATATGATTCATAATACATTTATTCACCTATATTATATAAAATTCATTTACCAAGTATCCATTATTCAATATCATTATATTTTATAATACAACATACCCAAAGCAATAATATTAATACTTTTTCATAATATATTTAATACTCTATGTTATACCATATTACACCATATGATATCATATAGATTTAGGTTATATTCCCTTCAATTTCCCTCATGATATAAATACAAATATGCTTTTTATAACTTAAAAATTATATCATATCCTAAAAAATAATGTGTGTAACCGAATACAAAAATACTTTTGCATATTATTTTAAAAAAATATAAATTTATCATCAAAGGAACCATATATCAAATCATATTAAATACATTATAAATAACTATCCAAAAAAAGGATAAACACTAAATAACTGTTATAGAAACTCTAGAGGTTTTATAATACTAAATCCCCATTTACACACCAAAAAATTGCAACCCCATGATAATTTTTATCATTAGAAAAAGTATAACATCTTAAATAATAATTGAAAGAGAATTATTTCTTATATAAATACATCCTTGTTACTCATGTTGTCAATGGGTCTGTCATGACATCCATTAAAACCATATATCTCTATACTTGTGTCCATTAGATGCATCATATTGAAGATGAAATTTTTCATATGATATATTTACCTGGGGAAATTAGTAGTCATGGGATTAGATATATGTCAAAAAAAGTATCCTAATAAAATTTTTCAACACTGTATGTATATATTTACCTGGTTAATGCTCACATCACATGAAATTCATTTCTGTATATGAGAACATCCCATTATACTCACCCATATAGATAATCATATCATATGTACTATATATGTGTGTTCATTCACATCCTTATAATATCTCATTAAAGGGACCAAATGTTATACTCATTATATGAGTGGAAAAATCCAATCTCAATTATGGTTCAATAGACAACATGATTAAAAATATTCTAAAAAAACCCTAATCATCTAATCATCAGATATTTTCCAATATAGGTATCAAAATATGATGGTTCTCATGTGGGGTATCTTATCAAACATAAATTTTTATAAAACCAAATATGAAATTTATACTCAAAATATACAAATAAATAGTGCATGACACTCCATGTGAAGTATAATGAAGCGTTACAAGAACGAAAAAATAATTTTCACCTCATGCATATATTATGGAATATTAATATATGAATCATAATAATAAGTACCTTAATATTTTATCACATCCCAATATAATCTATTTTGAAAAAATTTGTGATTACTTGAAGAACTACATTAATTCATGTATTATATATAGCCATTCTGAAAAATGATAAACACTGTTTAGATTAACATGATACATTTAACATCCTTATACTCATTTAATAATGTTAATAAAACGATATAAACATCCTTATACTATATGATAGACCATTATACCAACTTTATGTTTTCTATATTTAAGGGTTTTTTAAATTATATAAATCTTTTTATAACAACCTAATCATTTCAATCATAATTACTAAAACATATTGGTTGAATAATCAATACATATCAACATGATTTGTTCTAGAACAAAAAAGTGTTACTGCGTTTGGAAACATGAATACAATAAAAACTATCACATAAACTGTTTGATTCATTTCCCATTAAAATACTCAGAATTACCACCCATTATAGACATAACATATGTAAAAACCCATCTCTACAAGCAATGTAAGGGAAACATGAGAAAGTGTGATATTAGATTCAGTGTATGTGTAAAAAATAGACATCAATCAAGGATCATACGTGATAATAATAATACATAATAGTATGATAATTTGAGTTTAACAATATAAAATCATACATATCAATTCATTGATAATAATCATAAATCAATACATTATATTTTTTCTATCTAAATTCATATTACATATTGCTGTTGAATCATCAGTAATTGATCATGAGCCATCAAATTATATCCTAATCACAATACATATGTAATTGGTATACCCCAAAGCATTAAAACCCATTTTCATATTAAAGGATCTCTTCTAGGACAATCATATTTGATTGGGTTCACTCCCCATTCCTTAATTTTCTCTGTCAATGTTGACTCCCAACACTATGTTATATGCAAAAATCCCTTACTAAACTAGGTTAACTCCCCCTTACACTCATTCTTATATCAAGGGATATCATTCATTACATAATACATTGGAAAAATATAAAATTTCTATCTCACCCTTCATATAATAAATATCATAATATGTGTTCCACAAGATCATAAAACATTTTTCATATCATCAATTCATAACCCATGATAGGGATACTAGTTTTATAAAAAAATCATAATAATTATCATAAACCATAATGAGAATGAATAAATATGTTATCACTTGATGGTATCCTCATTAAATCATATGAAACATCAATGTATTTTTTATAGATAAAATTACCTTTTAATGATCAATAGACCATTAATTAAGAAAAATACTATATTCATTTGAAAAAACATATTTAGAAGCTAAAACATTCCTAAATATTAATGAAATGTTTTTATTTAAAAATAAAATATGAAAAAAATTAATGAATATTTATCTAAAAATGTATTCTCGAAGGAAGGGAAAGTCATTCATGAGGTTAATTATAAAATAATAATTTCATTCATATATTGGATAAAAATTTAAAAGTACCATATTTGGAAAAGGATAAGACGGTTCTTTTTTAACCATTGAATGGAATGTTAAATATAGTAAAAAATTACATTATATAATCTATTTTATTGATTAAAAACATTATTGAAGACATTTTAAATAAAATATGGACATGGAAGAAAGGATTTCCACTAAACAGAAAATATAGAAAAAATTTCCATAAAAATATTTTTTCCATATATTTAGTACATAAATCTAGGAAAATGAAATAAAAAATTTATATATTAAGAAATATATAAATTATAAGAAATTAAATAATATTTTTGGGAGATAGATCAAAATTTTTTATCATTAGGAGATTTAGGCATTAAAATCTCAGTAAAATGAGATTGTAACATTAAACCCTTACCTAATATCCATCATGATTTATAACAACCATGTAAACCAATATAGTAAATTTTAAATTATTATACTATTATAATAGAAATATAATCATACATATATTACCACACATGGTCTACTTATAACCTCTTATCACCAATTCCTTAATAATTATTCATTATAATTATCATTTCTGGTGTTAACTTGACAGTTTTCATGTACAATTTGGTTCAATGTTTATTATCTTTTCACATTGATCATGATCCCTTCAAATAATGAATATTTTTCATGATATAATCACCATAAATATTTATAATATACATTTTTATATCCATTCATATTAATCAGTGGTGAATAATTAATTATATCACTACATGGAGATCGTATCCTATATATACGAATGAATGATGTTTCCCTTTTTCAATGAATGAAAGGAAAGAAAGTAAAAAAATAAATCAAAATTATTTAATAATTATAATGTCATAAATATAATATATATATTTTACATCTGACCTAATAACCAACTAAGAAATAAGGTGTTGGAAAATGAATCATATCACTATGTGGAGGTGGTAGTGGCCACATAAAGACAAGAGATACATTAATAACACCATTAACATAGAAGCACTGTCAAAATTTAATACCCCTAGTTTTAATAATTTTTTTTTGAATAAATTAAGTTTTTGTATATCTTGCGTCCCATGAAGCATCGAGTTTTAATTAACTATTAAAAACTATTAATATTATGATTGAAACAAAAAAATTATTAAATAGCCATTACCAATGGTGTAATTAATAGGAATAAAAACATTATAAATGTCAAGTATAAATTAATTTATATATAAATAATATATTTTTATAAAAATTACATAATTTTTGGGAAATCTTTGTATCATTCAAAAATACTATTTTGTCAATAAAATGTATTTTATTTATTTTTTCTGATAATAATAAAATTAATTTATGAAATGTTTATAATAATAATTTTAGAAATGAAAAATAATTTTAGATATCATCATTTCAATATTTAAATATGGTGGAATATGGGGTTCTTTTTAAATAGTGTAATTTTTCGATGAATAGTGAAAGATAACGGATTTTATTAACAACTACATTTTCATTTAATGAATTAATAAGGTAAATTTTTATTTAAAATAGGATCAAAATTCATATTATTTCAATTAATTTTCAATTAATCCAATAAATGTTTTCAAAATATTCTTCATAGTTAATTTTGATATAAAATCATTTTAAATTATTAATCATTTTGTATTTAGAAAAAATCATTCTCATCACGATTGAAGGTTTAATTTATGTTTAATATTTCCCACATATATTTAGAAATATGGATTATATATTTTTAATCAAACTAATTTATATTATAAAATAAGTTCAACTATATTTTTGACCATAATTAATGGAAAAAAAGTAAAAATTAATTACTACGGTTAGAGTAAAAATGGGTTTTACGGGTGTCAATCTAAAAGGATATGAGTTAATAATGACACAAAACATGTAAAAAACTAATTTTAATGCTATATTTGGGCCCTGTAATATTTATGTCTTTATAATGGTCCATTTAGAGCCTTTTTTCACGTGAAGAATATGGGTTCACCTTTTTATTTTGATGAAATATAGGCATCTCACTAAACTCACTTATAAAAGGACACCCCTTTCAATCCTCTAAATACACTTAAAAAACCATTTGTTTGAATAAATATATTTCCCAAAAAATTAATTTCTTCCATTCAATCATCATAGAAGCTATATTTTAACATAAATCCATCATGGGATGACTCTTTAGAAAAAATTAAGGAGGTCACCCTTAGAAGTTTTTAAATTCTCCAATGAATATTTTTATATTATTTATTCCTCAACCTAATTAAATTATTATTAAACCATGATGGTATAATAACATTACCATATTATATATAATTATATTTTTTAAGGTAATGACATACAACTATCTCCACTTCCATCAAATGGTATAAGAAATCATCATTAATGTGTATGAAAGACTAGCACAACACAAATTAAAGTTATTTATTTCCCAAAACACCCCACAACATTGAATATAATGATGGATTAAATGTTTTTATTTTATATAAATGAAATAATTATAATTATATAATCATAATGTAACATGTAACTTCTTATATTCTATTCTTAAGGAATATAATAACGTTTCTCATGTATATGGAGGACTACCGTGTCACAAAGTGATGTGATTTATTCAATCTTTAATTAGAAGGTAACAAAGATTGGTTTAATAAAAAAATAATATATATATATGAAAAATAATTATTTATTGATGGAAATATATTATTTATCCTCTTTTATTTCAATCCATCTCGACAATGAAAAAAAACGTTCATGCGTACGTACAACATACTGTATCCATGAGTAATGTATTACATTTTCTTTCTCTAAATTAAATATATTTATCTGAATACATATATATTAAATATAAAATATAATTAAATATTGTTTAATATTATATAGATTATGGAACCCTGATAAATTTATTATGTCCAAAAAATTAATAAAGCAAAACTTTCATAAAAAGTAGTAATTCACAGAACGTAACTTTATTATGGAATTGTTAATAAATAAGTAATAAAAGGCTATATGTAAATCATATATGGTATGATATATATATATATATATACATATGGTTATTTAATATATTAATACTAAAATTATATTTATTATACATGAGGATTGAGTATGTATGAAAGGATTTGGGACTTAAGGTAAGCTATTTTTGGCTCAATTTTTTTTATTGAGACAAATGTTATATTATGCAGATATTTTATTTTATAAGGTGTATCTAAATCCATGTTTTACATTTAATAACATGAATTTGTTTATTCTCATGATATTTTATGTTTTATATAATTTTATTCTTTCATGGGGATTACAATTCAAAGCTACCAAATTAGGGAGGGTTTTATGAAAAAATCTCATTATTTATCGAAATTTCTCATGATTATGCTTGAAATGGTGAAATAATGTGATATAAATATAAATAAATCATTTATTTTCATATTATATGTTTTTAATGGAAAATAAAATTTCCCCCATCATTTTCTTCTCTTTATTTACTCATGAGTTCAAAATAATATTTTTAAGAAAAATAATCTGTTTTTCACTATTCATAAAAAACACTCATTTTCTGCTAGAATATTTTTTTATAAAAATGATTTTAAAAAATATGGTTCTATAAATTTTTTCAATTATTTAATAGGTATCTGTTTTCACATGTTTTAGCTTTTAGTGTTTTAATTGAAAGGAATCACCAAGTCATGTTTTCAAAAATGGATCATCTATTTATTACCAAAAATGAGAAAGGAATATTTGTTTTAACATGTTTGATAGTCGTGGAAATTTACCAAAGTTATTACCACTATTTTCTTTGACTATTCTTGTATATATTATCAATTATATTTTGAAATAAATTTTTTTACACAAAATTTTATGAATTCTTAATTTGGATATTTTGATTTTCCAAGAACGTAAATACTTCTCAAGAAAAGTTCCCAGGGATATTTATTTCAACATAATTTCCAATATAATATTAAATCAGTTGAACTCACTTATTACTTACTAATGAGATGTTTGAAGGATACCATTCTTATTCTCTCTCTCAATATCTTTTGTTTGTAATGTTAAATGTTTATAAAACCTTTCTATCTTCAATGATGTATACCATGATAAAATTATTATGAAACCCAATTATTTTTCCCAGGGTTATGTTTTGATTAAATTATTAAAGGATTATGAAACCTATTTCTTTTGCATAGGTTATTTTATGGTGAAATGTTTATGAAACCCATTTCATTTCATGGGTTTTGATATGATAACTGTTTTATAATCTTGATGAACCCATATGTATTATATTTAATATGTTATGGGTGAGACATATATCTCTCTACAATGCATTGGTTTAAGATTTATATTTCAACAGATAAATAGAACTAGAATCGTTTGTGAACCCATTTTAGTAAATGACTCTATCCACTATGGTAGTATTGGAAATGAACCTTGACTACTACACAAGGTTAGGTTGTGATCCCATTCCATTTCAGTAGTTATGAAAATGATCATTGACTAATAAAGAGATGATTTTATGTGCTTATTTCTATGCCCAAAATCGATATCTTATGACAATTTAATGATGTCATGGTCATCTACATTTGA
The DNA here is from genome assembly GCA_963277665.1 of Viscum album. NCBI lineage: Eukaryota > Viridiplantae > Streptophyta > Magnoliopsida > Santalales > Viscaceae > Viscum > Viscum album. The sequence continues at coordinate 1,400,191,854 of OY728145.1, read as the reverse complement.
TTCCATTACGACTCATGTCTTTTGAACTACCATGATTTATTTCATGACTAATGTTGAACCTCTACGATATGAAGGGTATAGTTTTAAAATGTCACTATCATGTTTTTAAACCCGTATAATCATGAAATATGATAAGTCCCTTGATAACCTTTACTAATAATCTAGTCTCACTCATTCACATGTTTCATTTATCAAGGTTATTCAAAATGTTATTTTGTTTGATATTTCTATGAAGAGTTCTAGTTATGAAGAACATTTTGGGAGAGGATGTAGACCACTTCTAGACCTATTATTTGGGTGTAAATGATTCCAAAGGTACTTTAGATTTATGATTTTTAGGTATGGGTATTTGTAATGTAATGAATATGAATCTAAAAATATGCAATGTCTATGTATGAGCGGGTTGAGTTTTTACAATTGGAATAAAATGACAGTTTTAGTTATACTTTGTAATCTTGGTTATGAAAACATTAGTGAAAACACTATTTATATATCTGATGATAAGTTTATGGAAAAGTAAATGTATTGGAAAATGTCATGAAATTTTGGTAAAGCATAGAGTAAGTGGTTTTCAAGAAATTACATCCCTATATGAATAATATAAATGTATGTGGTTATTGAATAGAGGTACCTAGAGGCAATAACACTGAAAATGGTGAATTATGCAAGACTTGATCATCCCCTAGTGCGTGCCAGTGTGAATTTCTTTAGACCTGGTTTCATAATCCTAGGGTATATGCTATCGAAATTCACAAACTCCTTAGAAACCATCAGAGATGTTTTAAATAGAATAGGACTAAAATAACCTAGGATAAAACTATGGTGTCATAGATTAAAAATTATGTTCCATTATTTAGACCTCTAATACGTAGTTATTCTTTATTATGTGGTTCCTTGATATGATTATTGTTTCTCTCAATATGATTTTGCGTTTTAGTCAATGGATAGAACCTAAAAGAACCAGGATGATTCTAATTAAGATAGTCAATGAAAATATTTTCCCCACGAGTATCCAAAAATTATCTAATATTGAATTAAAAAAATCATTTATAAGCTCAAAAAAATTATCAAGATATGAATCATACTGATCTTCCAAATTAAAAAATTAGGGAACAACGTTTTGTTGATTCCTTAATAAGGCAGAATCTACCATCTTTATGTGGTTCTGATGGTCTACATGATTATTAAAAATGGATCAGTATAAATAAAATTATATTTTATTATCTCTAATGTTAAAATATTAAGGATTTCATTTTGGATGACTATCATTTAGAAGGAGAAGAAAATTATTAAGGAACTCTCATCAAGATGAGAGGGGAACATGATGAAATTGGATCCATGGAGTGGTATGAGATTCAGATCTAATTTTTCAAATGTAATTTCATTTATCCAAATAAACACATGATCCTATATCATTGGGAAAATAAGAATGAAATTTTTATAAAGGTCACATCCTTTGTATGGGTATTTATTCCCATTCATAAGTGGTGTTTATCTCATATGTTTTGGGAGAAACTCGACATCAATGATACAAATATTGGGTGAGAATTTTTTGATTCCTTTCCGGAACATTTTCATGGACTTCCACTGAATCGTGACACTATGATATTAATAGAACTCATATATGGTTTCACAGATGTTTTAAAGACTCTCTATATAATTTCCATGATAGAGTTACATGAAATGGTGGAGAAACTCAAGGAGAACCATTAAAATAAACTCATTTTGAAACACATTGTGTTTTTATGATATTTTTTTAAAATAAATTAATATTCATTTATAGCTTGCGTTGGACGCTACGCCACAGTAAGCTTCCTTTATACACAACACCATAATAATATTGTGATATATAAAACATTGATTTTAAATTTTATTAAAGTCAAAATAAATTATGGCTTGATTTACACAGAAAACTCAGTACCATTGTTAGCTGGCGTTACACAAAAGACCATGTTTTACCAAACTACAATATAATATTGCTATCAATATTTATTTTGAGAGTTATCACAAATCTGTTGGAATAAAATGAATAAATAGGAATAAAAAACTTATGAGAATTTGTATTATTAAAATGTTTATTATTTATCTTATTATTAGAAATAAAACAAGCATCATTTAAAATAAATTTAATTTTCTTTTGAAAAATAATATATTTTCTAAAAGACAATAAAATTTTTATTGAAGAAAAAAAATTAAATTATAACTTTATATTTTGTATAATATTTTATTTAAATATTAAAATTATTTTTTAAATTTCAATAGTAAAAATATACTACAATGTTTTTATGTATTTATTCTGAAAATCATCAAATTTTGATGAATAGTGAAAATTATGGAATTTTAATTGATAACTACCTTTTCATTTAAAAACATTATAACATTAATTTAAATTATGAATTTATTATTAAAGTCAAAAGAGATCAATTATAATTAAATTAGTCCATTGTAGGTCATTGGAATCAATTTTATATTTAATTTTGACCAAAAAACATTATAAATGTTTCCACATATTCACATTAAAACTGAACTTTCTTGTCACGTCTACGAGATTAATTTTAAATTAAATTTTACAACTCCATTGAATTGAATTTATAAATATTAAGTCTGTATTTGGAATCATAATACATTATAATATATACTATAGAAAACCTAATTTTTTACCCAAGTGATTAGTGAAACCAGTTAAAATTAATAACAATAAATAAGGTAAAAATGAGATTAAAGAGTGGTTAAACATAGAATTTATGGGTTAAAATGGCCTACCAACTTGTACAATGCCCACTTACTATATATAGTTAGACAATTATCACATTAGGATCGATTTTTATGAGTTATTTTGATATTATACCCAGAAAGTGACTTATAATAAGTTACATAAAGAATAATACAAAAAATGAACAATCATTTTGTTTATTTTTATTAAAGATTTGGGATGGGGAAAAGAAAGATACAGTTTATTATAAATATTATTTTGAACATAAAATGAGTTTTTTTCTCATGATAATTTATTTTATTTTTTATAGATTATATAATTACATTAAATGCATAAGAAACACCAATGTCAGAATTATAAGGTTAATTATTTACTAAAATAAATGACAGTAAAAAATTTAAAAATGAAAATTATTGAATGAATTGTTATCCTAAATTATTTTTTTATATGAATATATAATTTTACACATTTTTAAAATAATATATTAAAATTAAATTATTTTTATTTATATTTTTAAATTCAAATGAAATAAATAATGTAAAAGTTGATTTTAATGTTATTTTATAATAAATAATATTTTAATAAATTATTTAAAATTAATAAAAAAACAATATTCCTCTTAATTGACTAATAAAGTTTTATATATTTCATATATTCTCCATTAAAGGACCAATTTACCTTTTATAATGAACATATTGACCCATAAATAGTTAAAACCTTTTTAGAGTTGTTAGGGTTAAATAATTTTTTTGTGTTACTTATGCTTGTGTTAAAATTTATTTCTAAGACATATGGGATAATTATATTATAAATTAGATAGAATTTTTTTTAATCACTATGTTTAAATTGTCTTATTTTAAACACATTAATTTTGACATACTGTATAAATTTCTTAGTTTAGGAAATTAGTTACTTTAATAAAAATAGGAAAAAAGGGAAAACATTTAAGATAAGGAATTACATTATAAAAGTGATTTTATTTTTTCATGAGGTGGTTTTATTGATAACATAATCCCTCCCCTCCATTATTATTCATTTTTGGGATTCAGATTAGGTAAGGTATACGTCTTAATAGTAAATACATTTGAGTATTTACAAAAGTGCCACTTCGCCTCAACTATAAAAGTGCACTCACGCTCCCACATTCTTCACACCTCTCAAGCCATTTGGATCGACCCTGATTTACTTGAATAATTTCCCAAATTCGATAAAATCATTATAGAATATTCACATAGGGTATTAATATATCCTATGGAGGCCTAAAATGTAAACCTAAGGATGATACCTAATGAAGAGGTAACATTCATCAATGAGTGTTTTGGTTTTATATCCTTCTACACCCCTTCCATTTTCTTGTATTATTATTTTATTTTTACCTCCGTATAATAATTTTTTTGATATATTTTATTCTAAGGGTACGAACTACAATCTCACACACTTCCATCAGATGTGTTACGAAATCATCATTCTTGTGTATTGCGGACTGCCATCTTGCGAAAAAATGTCATTTTTTCCATTACCACCTCTAATGGTTGGATGAAATGATATACACACTATTTATTAATGATACATACGATACTTATGATGTTTATTTTCTATTTAAGTTATTATATAACACATAGCTTTATTCATTCAAATTTCTAGGAATATGATAATGTCGTTCATGTGTATGGAGGACTACCGCCTCACCAAGTGAGGTGATTCATTTACGTTTGACCATGATTGAATGAAAGATTGGGTTTAAAAAACATATGTGATATATATGAAATAAAAATAATCCTGAAATGAATATATATATATATTTGTATTAGTTTCTTTTATTTCTATCAATATGATATAAAAATGGAAACAATGTTCATGTCTACGTATGACCTATAGTCTCTAGGAATAATATTTTTCAAATCATATTAGTATATTTTATGGATTACACTAAATAGATATATAATGAATATGTATGATATTTATATCATTATTATAATTATTTATATTATGAAATCCTTATTTCATTAAGATAGTAAAAAATATAACAAATCAAAACATTAAAAAGAAGAAGTTATTCCCCAAAATGCAACATTAACATGGAATTGATAATAAATGGGTAATAAAAAGGTAAGAAAAAAATTATATATTCTATGATATAGATTATTATGGTGATGTGATAGATGTACACCAAACATATATTTACTATAAAGGAAGATCGAATAAGTATAATGAGAGTCAAGATTTAAGGTAAGGGATACCCATATCACATTTATTTTCTGTGAGACACATGATATATGCCCCACATATTTCTTATATGTGGTGCATGTACTCACCATTAATGTAATTATTATTACTACAAAATAAATTATTTTTGTTTACATATAAATTTCAGGATCTCAATTTCGTGGGTTTTACAGTTCAAAAGTTAATGAATCAGTAAGGGATTGTCATCTCAATTTTCCTTCTACGAGATGTACGTTAGGTTATGAACATATTTTCCATTTCATGTAATTTATACAATACATTTTAAATGTAATGTGATGAATTTATTTATTGTAAAAATATTTTAGGTTCCCTTTTATGTTATTCCTTCGCGGGTTTTCTAATTCAATGTTATCAATGTGGAACTGATTTTATTTTACAAGCTCATCATTTATGTGGATTGTTTATGATTAAGTACAAATGAAAAAATATCATGAAATTCCTCTAAATAATTTTTTTTGAATATTATTATATTTTGGATATTCATTATATCTTCTTATAGTGGTACCATTTATCCACTATTTGTTACCTAATAAAATTATATAAATGTTTTTTAGAAAATCTGACTCTGTTTTCTCATTGGTCAAAAATCAATGTTCCTTCATAATAATGATTTATAAAAAGGATTTATAAAAATGATTTAAACTTTTTACAATTATATTTCAATCTCAATTTTAATGAAGAGGATATACAAATTATTTTATGTTTAAAAAATTGTTTAATATACGTTTTAATGATTCATTTATAATCCTTCAATGTTATTTTCAAAGAAAATGGTTTTTAAAATGATTTATTTTATAGAAAAAATTTTCCAAAGAGGAAGGGATATTTTCATCAAGATATATGTTAAAATAATTTTAATTATTACCTTATATGATCTCAATGTAGTTTTAAAAGAGTTCGATTTTAAAAATGTTTCATGTTTTAAATTGTGATTGTCAAAGAATAGTTAGTTTCCATAAGAAATACATCAAGTGATCTTTCAAAATCTTTAATAATATATGATTAAATACTTAAATTTAATTTATTTTTGATTGGGGATATAATAGAAGGATACCATTCTTATTGTTTCTCTGAATAGTTTATGTTTATGATGAATAGTTGTTACATAAACCCTATTTTTCTCTATTGGTTATACCATGAGGAAATTCTCATGAAACCCCTTCTTTTTATAGGTTATGATAGGAAGAAATGATTATTAATCCTTAACCATTTTTATAGGTTATGATATTATTAAATTTTATGAACTTGTGTCACACATAATTAGGGTTCTCATTATGCGATAGGTGAGACCTATATCTCCCTCCCATGCATTAGAAAAATATTTACATATCTTATGAGATAAAGAGGGCTAGAATAGGGAGTGAACTGGGCTTAGTATGTAAGAAATAAATCAAGGGTTAAACATAGTTTAGTAAATGAATTTACCCACTATAATGGTTTGGGGAGTGAACTCATTCCACTATAACAAAATTTCCTCCAATAAGGATGGTGGTTTATCCTACCCAGAATGTTTTTTCCTCCAAATGAATGGAATGCGGGTGGTTAGCCCAACCCAAATGAGGGTATATGGGAGGTCATACGAATCCCAAATGAGGTACATATGTGGTTAACTGAATCCTAACTTATTAAGAGTGTCTTGGTGGGTAACCATGACATAATATTTTATATTCTTATGTGTATGTCCCAAATCTATGTCTTATACTAATGTTATTATTTCAGGGATCATGTTATTTGATTGATTTATGATTAATGTATTATGGGAATCCAATATTTGTGACATGATTCATATTTATGATCTTTGATATATAGGTTATGATTTTTTAATGTTGTGCTAATGTTATCAGACAAAAATCTCAAATTCCTTTTATGATAGTTCAATGTATTATTTGTGGAGAACATGGCCATTACCCTAATGAATTCTTTTACCTATGAATTAAATTCTAGACCAATGAAGGAAAAATTATTTGACAATTATTGAAGTGGAAGAATTGAAATATTTATCTATTTGGATTCAAATATTGTCAATTGTGAAATATATGAGGATTTTTTAGTAAAAGTTTTTCTTTATTGATTTTATTGAATATGTTGAATAATTTTGATAGACTAGAAAAGTTATATAATAGAATGGTGACCCTTAATATTTTTCGGATGTTGAGAAAATGTTTTTTTGTTTGTATGAAGGGATGATTCATTTTTTTCATGTAAATTGTATAGTATTGATGACCTCAGAACTAATAAATAAGTTATTAAAAAAGTATTTTATGAAATTATTGATGAATTTTCAAAATTATTGGATATATGGAATATATTCCATTATTTTTTGTTTTATTTATTTAATCATGAAAAATTATTGTTTTTATTAAGAATCTATGGTAATTTAGGTTATTAACATGTTTGAAGATAATACGTGATTATGGTATTAACATGTTTGGTATTTGATAATCATTATCTACAGTATGATATATATGGGTTTAATGCAATGATGATTTTGATAAATATATTTACCTTCTTCCACATGTTTTGGATTTTTAATCTTATTAAAGGTTCCTAATGTTATCCTTTTTTGAAATAATTTACATTGAACATTGAATGTGGTTTTAGAGATTAATTTATTACCTATCTTTTTGAATAATTAAGCATATTTGACAACATGTGTTGTGAATTTTGTTTAGAGAATATATAAATGTACATGGAATAACTTATCAATATATTTAAATACATTTTGATAAATTATTTCCTCAGACAGAAAAATTATCCTTTATTTAATGAAGTAATCAAAGAAGTGAAAATTGATCAAGGAAGACCCAATAGATGATATTGTTCTTATGGAATGGAATGAAATAAACTATTTACATATTCTTATTAAAATTATAGAACTTTAAGATAAGGATCATTGAACAAATATGTTATCCTCATGCCTTCATTTATGATAAATCAAATGGTCCCATAAATCACCAAATATTTTTGGTTTGTGGTTGCTAATATTCCATGGAACACCCAATTTCTGGTGAGTAGTGATCTATATAACTATATATAATTATTTACTTGTTTTTTATGTTAAAATCATCGCTTCTCAGCAATGTTCTCCCATGTGGAAACCTAGTTATGAGATTCTTTTGGTTGCAATTATGTTTTTAGCATTCCCTTTTTAAATGATGTAATAGAATTCATTTTGAAGATATGGGCTTATATGAAAGGAACATTAAATTATTAAAATATTTATTAGCCATAAGAGTTTAGAAGAAGAAATTAGTTTTTAATGGTGGTAGAATGCAACACTTAGAGTTTTTATGAATTGTTTTTTTTTCTAAGAAATTAAAATACTTTGTTGGATTTCATTGTACGATACACCAATTGAAGCATTATTTTAATGAAACACCAAATTAATCATTATCTACATGAAAAAATGAATTTATGTTTAGGTAAATGAAACACTATGTTTTTATTTTGTTACAAAGAATACTGAGTGCCTTTGATAGCTTGTGTTACATTCAAGACCATGTCTCACTAAACTACAATATATTATTAATATTGATATATTATATGATAGTTATAACCTTTTTATTGATATTATGTGGATGAAAATGAATAAATAAAAAAATAAAAAAATATATTTTCTCCATGTTTATTAGTTATTGATTTATTATAAATAAAATAAGAATCATTTAAATGAAAAAGAAATATTTCTGAAAAACAATATCATTTCTAAAATAAGGTATAATAAATATTGGCACACATAGTTAGAAATTACCACGTTTACAATTTTTTTTGAAAAAATAAAATTAATTTTTGATAGCAGAATATTAAAATTTTCTTAGGTTAAATTGTTTGTATTTTTCTAAGAATTTTAATTTTTAATGAATAGTGAAAAAAACTGAATTTTAATTGAAAAATACCTTTTCGTTTATATAATTAATAACGTTAAACTATATTTTTAATTTTTTTTTAAAATTAAATATTGTTCAATTAAACATATATTAATCTAATTTAGGACATTGAACACAATTTTATATTGAATATTCATATAGAAACATTATAAACCTTTAAACATTTCCAATTTAAAAAAACACTTTATTGTCACTTTTATAGGGTTAATTTTTATTTATATTCTACCAATCATGTAAAATGATTTTCTAAAATTGGATTGCATGTTTTGAATAATAATAATTTAAAATATATAATAATTCCAACACATTTATTTGCTAATGTAATTAGTGAAAATTGTTAAAATTAATTAAAGTGATCAACGTAAAAATGAGTTTACTTAGTGGTTAAACATATAATATAATGATTATAATGACCTAGAAAATTGTCCAAATCCCATTGTATGGATGTTTATGGATACATAATAGAATAGGATCTATTTATATGAGTTAGTGTGATATGATTCACGGAATGTGTCCAATATAATAAGTCAAGTAATGAAAAGGACAAAAAAGTACTGTTGCTTTCCCTTAATATTTTAACGCTTTTGGATAGAAAAAACCATGATGTGTTTATTTATAAAAATTATTTTTAAATATAAATTTCTTTTTTATCATGATAATGTTTTTTAAATTTTTTGCGATTAAATAATTAGTTTAAATTCTTAAGAAATGCCAATGCAAAATTGTATTGGTAATAATTAACTAAAATAAATGATACAAAAATTATTAAAAGTGAAGTTAATTGAATGATTTATTTTTTTATTTTTTTATTTATATAAATATGTCATTTTATTCTTTTTCATTTTAATATATTCAAATTTCATTATCTTTATTCATATTTTTAAATTCAAATTAAGTAAATAATGTCAAAATTGACATTAATGTTATTTTATAATAAATGATATTTTATTAAATGATTTAAAATTTCTAAATATAATTTATTTTAAAAAGATACATTTAAATGTTTATAAAATTAAAATATGTCCCATTTATGTAAAAATTTATCTTTTATTTTAAACATATTGACCCCTAAAGAGTAAAAATTTGGTTATTAAGGTAATAATTGAAGTTGTGTTTTGGCTTGTTACTTTTTCTTTTATTAAAATAAATTTCCACAGAATTTGGAATTTTTATTTTATAAACTATATATAAAATTCTAGAATCAATTTTTATAAATTTTATAAAATGTCTCACCTTTTTAGTCGTAGTGGATAAATTTACAAGTATAGAAAATTAATTACAATAATAAGAATCAAAAAAGGTTAAAATAGGTAAACATATAAGTTATATAATACCATTATAAAAATTACATTATTTTTCTATGGTGGAGGGTTTTTTATTCAAAATAAACACTTGAATCAATTTTTATTCAATTTTTACACTGCATTAAATATTTGATACCTCCCAATAGTATATAATTTATGAGTATTTAAAAAAAATGTTATTCCTACTCAAATATATAAGGGGTCTCACTCACCCCCATTCTTTACAACTTGGAATCCATTTGGGTTGACCAATATCAACAAAACATACTTCTAAAAATCCATTCCCTCATCATAGATGCCTAATTTTATTCCTAAATCTATCTTATGAATTATTTTAGTGGAAACCTAATAAGGATACCTGAAGAAGTGGTAATGTTCTTCAATTACACTTTTCGTTTTTTATCTTCCTCCACCCCTTCCAATCATGTTTTATAATTTTTTTATAATATAATTATTTATATATATATACACATAGATGTTATTATTCTATATTTATGACCAAAAAATTACTCAGACTTTGATTAAATGGGTTATAAAATCATCATTCATGTGAATGGAGGACAACCGACACATGAACTGATGCTGTTTGTTCTACCATTACAAACTCTCAACGTTCCGAATAATTAAATAATAATATTTATACGTGATATATATTTTATTTATTATTTATATATTCTTATTTAATTATTATATAACACATACCTTCATTCATACCATTTTATGAGAATATAATAACATCATTTGTGTGTATGGAGGACTACCACCTCGTGAAGCAATGTGATTCGTTCAAGCCTTTCATGGAATTTATTAAGGATGGGTTTAATAAATATATGTAATATATATGAAACAAAAATTAAAATGTAAAGATAATATGTATATATATATGTGTGTGTGTGTCTGTGTGTGTGTATCATTTACTTTTCATTCATTCAATGTGATAAAAAAATGGAAACAACGTTCATGCATATGCACGGTCTACCGTCTTAATTGACACCGTATTTCATTTCCTATCACTAAAATTTATGGCTTAATATAAATAAATATAAAATGAATATGTGTTATATTTATGTCATGTTTATAATTCTTTAGATAATGAAATCATGATTAATAAAATATAAATAAAAAAATATAAAATCAAAACTTTTACGAAAAACAAAGCAGTTATTATGCGAAATGTAAATTTAACAAGAAATTGGTGACAAAGTGGTAATTAATTGTTTAAATAACATCTTATATGAAAATAAATATATTAATATGGTGTTTTGATATATTTATAATAAACCTACATTTATTATATATGAATTTTGAAAGAGTAAAATGAGGGTCAAGACTTAAGGTAAGGGATTCTCATCTCGCTTTTATTTTTTGTGAGACACATGAAATATTCACCACATATTTATTCTATGTGGTGTATATAATTCCCATTAAATTATTTCATGATTATTATTTGAAAAATTATGTGTTTTTATCTATCAAATTTATGATCAATCATTCATTGGTTTTATGAATCACAGTTTAACAAATCAGTAATGGAGTTTTGCCTCACTTTTCCTTCTATGAGATGAATATTAAATTAAAAAAATATATTCATGCATAAGGTGTATATAAATAGACTTAAACATGTAATATAATTAATTTATTTTTAATGATTATATTTTAGATTAGATTTAATTTTTTCCCTTAGTGGGGTTTACTATTCAGTGTTATGAAATTTGTAAACATTTTATGTTACAATATCATCATTTATCAAGATTGTTTATGATTAAGTATTAAATGATGAAATATAATAACCTACCTCTAAATATTTATAATTAATTTTTGTCACACCACGACCTGATTGATTTTTTATTTTTAATTGTTTTAATAATTATTTTGAGTTTCGGTAGGAGGCGGGTCGAGTTTTAAAATTATGGATGATCTTTCCACTGTTGTGCGGTCTGCCCGCATAGATACCCATGTGCATTGGGTTGTGGCGTCAAAGTGCGCGTGTTTTTTTTAAGTCGTGTGATGAGCACATGGCATAGCATTGTAAGCGCGTAGTGTCGGGTGACGCGGGTTGAGCACGGCTTACTCAACTGTGTGTCCGACTGCCGGTAATCGTGCGCGGCCCGTGGGGTAACTAGTTGTTTTTGAATAAATAATACAACCGCATCTTTAAAAATACTATAAAATAAGGGAGGGTTAAATAAAATGAAATAAGTAAATAATTTTTATAATAATAATAATAATAATGATATTATTATTACTCTAATTATTATTATCCTTGGTTTTATTATAAAATTTAATAATAAGATGAGTTGGAAAAAGACCCTAGACCTTATCCCCGGCGGCACCCCATTTTCACCCCCCCCCCTCTTTTTCCAGCGCGCTGCATGAGCCCCCCCTTTTCACCTGGTCTGCGCTACGCGCCACCAGCCCCCTCTGGTGGCCTTCTCCTCTTCCCCATTTTAGCGAAGCCGCCGTCCTCTCCTGCATCTGGCGTGAGGCTCCTTATTTTATCTCCCCACGACATGGCGCAGCAACATCCCCTCCTCAGCCACCTTTGCATGCGGACGACCGATGCCCTCCGAACGCTCAGACCCCAGCCACCTCCTCTTTTCCAGTGCCAGAAATCCCAACCCTTTTCCAGCGCTAGACCCCCCTCTTTCATTAGCGGTGCACTACCCAGCAGAATCCCCTTCCCTATCCAGCCGACACGAGAGCCCCCTGCCCCTTCTTCTTGGCACAACCCACCGATAGCGGCCCGTTTTCCCCCTTCTCGGCGCGTTTTCGGCAAACCTCGCCCCTTCCGTTCGACAATCTTCCGACACAAATCCGAATTTCGTGGTACATCGCCTCAGCGTGCTTCGCCGTGGCCGCGAATTCCCTCGTTGGGTTCGCGAATGGTGTCTCGGGTCATGTTGGATACCTTTTTGTTCGCCGCCGCCGAAGGCGAAGTGATTCAAATCTCTTCAGATCATCCGCTTTTGTTCGTGGGGTGCATTTGGCCTCGCCGAATGTTTTGGTTCTCCACCACCAACGAAGGTATAGTTCTATGTATGTTGTTTGGTTTCACAGCTTCATTATACCCTTAATTAGTTGATTATGACGTTCTTGAATATTTATGAATTTGTTAAAAATATGTTTGGAGTGAGTTCTTGGTTCGCGTCTGCATGTGTCTGAGTTGATTGGCTTGTTTGTTTGGTTAATCTGCTATGTTCTTTGATTTATTTATGTGGCGCAGATTGTGTTTTTTGGGAGTATTTTGAGGCGCGCTTGATTTCAAAGGTAGACTTGGTTTATCAGTTTTAAAGCGGTGTATACATGGTTTCAAAATGGGTTTTAAGAGTGTTTGGAAGGTGTTAAATGCACTTTACATTTTAATAGAAAGCGGTGAGGTTTTTTGTGTGTGAAAACGAGTGTGTTATTTTATAAAATTGTTTTATGGGTTGAGTGTTAGGTGCGAGTCATGTTTTGGAGTGATGATGTTTTGTGTTTTATTTTAAAATGTTTTCTTATGAGGAACTGAGTAAGTTTGGATGTGAACCTTGGTTTCACCTTTGCAGATGTTTTATAAATTGTTCAAATGGATTATTTCTTTAATCATGTGGTGCGTAGGATGTTTGTTAGACAGTTGGTGTGTCTAATGGTATTGGTTGGATTCTAATATAAAGTTTGGTTGGGTTTTGATATGTGTTTTGATGTGATGTTTTGGAAACATACCGAAGGGGGTTTTGAGTTGTTTGTTCGTTTGGATTGTTCAAAGTCTATGGTTATGGGTTTTTAGTTGTTTTGCGTTTGTTGCAGCGCCTTGGCGAGGAAAACCCGCGATACTGTAGTCTTTAGTGGGTTGCACGTTCTTGCTTGTGAGTGTGAGACGTGTCACGTCGTCGTTGTAACCGAGCAGCAAACCATGGTAGGTCCCCCACTGCACTTACCTTTAGATTTAGAATTTATTAATTGCTTGATGTTTTATTAATTTTAATAAATTGAAAATAATATAATATAAATAATTTTTATATGATTATTTGGTGCGAAAAGAGCCGTTTACTTTATAACGAACACTTGAAACATTTTCTTGATTAGCGGACACCCAGTATTGAATGAATGCCCGTTTGGCCTTTAAACATAATTCACAGAATTTCAAATGTACTTCTAGTTTTAAAAATAAGTGATTTCTTCTGAACAAGTGTTTTGGTTTTTCTCAAGAAATGAGGTTTTGTTTTAAAATTTGTGAAGGCCCGTTTGGCACTTTAATAGAATAAATTATTTTGGAAAACCCATTCAGGGGTGATATTTTATGTGTGTTGATTGCGTGAGCTGTATGTGATGTTTGTGCATCGTCACTGATTGATTTACATTTTGGACGCACCCCTTTTTATTATATGTGTTGACATGGGAACCTGGCATATTGAGTGAATTTTCTGAGAACGATTGCTGCACTAGTTTAGAATACGCACTGGCTAGTGGCTCCATAGCAGGGGAATACTGAGTTATTGCTGCTATGGGTATTGGGCCCCTCGGTTAGGCCATGCAGGGCTATGTTGGGTAGTAGTATGGGCGTTATGACATCATCGAGTTAGGGCATGCCTTCATGATGAGTCACATGTATAGTATGATCTGGATTGTTCATGATCTCCTAGGTTCGACCAATGTCTCTTTTAGTGTTTATTTGTATCTGGAAGACGATTCAGAGGTCGAGTTCGGTTGCTGACCCTTGTGTGCCACTTTTTCCATTGCCCTTAGTGTATGTTGTGTGTTGTGTGTGATTTTCCTATTGACTAACAACTAAAGATTGAGTTTCTAAATTGTTTGCAAAATGATTTAAAATGCAATGCACCTGTTTCTTTCAACATTAAACTTATTCTAAATTAAAAGGGCAATGGACTGTTACTTGTTTTAAAAAAATGGAAGTGCGTGTGTGAAAAACCATATTCTGTATAACACAGTTCAAACCTGGGATTGATAAATTCTTTATTTAATGGTATGTGATTTGGGAATAGAATTAGTCAGGCCTACCTACTGTGTTTTAATACTCACGCCTATAGATATTTTCTGTTTTTAGTGTTTGTGCAGGTTACAGCTTGGGGGTGTCGCCTTGGGTGACGTTTGGTCGTGAGTTGGAGAGTGACCTGTGAGGTCACACGGTGATAGTGGTTTTCTGTTTCGGTTAGTTTTATTTTCTTTTGTTCTTGTTAGTTACTTTACTTTATTTATGTTGCGTTGCTCTTTTTATTTTTTTATGATTTAATTATTTATTTTTACTGGGTGAAATAATTCCCACAGCCTCTGTTGATGCCCTGGCGCTTGTCGCCAGCCCGGGAGGATCGGGAACGCCTCTCGGGCCATGTCGCGGGCCGACTCGGGTGACCGGTTCAGGGTCGACCCAGGTTGGTTCGTGACAAAATAGTATCAGAGGGAGGTTGTCTCTTAGCAGACCTCACTTTTCAGAGCGCCCTTTGTTATTTGGGATGTCTGATAGAAGGAGATTAGGACTATCGGAGCTCAGGAGGTAGGTTAAGGGTCTGTGCCTGATCACCACCGCTGATGACGAGACCTGAGTTACCAGGGTTAGTTTGGGATTTGAGTCTCTTATTTTTGGTGGCTTTGGATTGAGGGATGACAATGGAGGCGAATCAGTTCACTTTGCGGGCTCACATGCGGTGGTGACCCATGTGGAGTCCAAGTGTCCAACTCATGGTTCTCTTAGTGTTATGCTTTACCTGGGGCATGACTCACCACCATGTCGTTGGGTCAGACATATGCACTAGTTTCTCATTCCAATGGGTTATTACTGCTTCTGTTTTGTTTTTGTCTAAGTTTATTTGAGTGTGAGTTAAAATTGAAATTGTTTTTTTAATGGAAAAGTGTTTCTTCCAAATTGTTTTTGAAATTACTAAAGTGGGTTTTTAAAGAGAAGGTGTATCGGTTTGGAAAAACATGGTATGTGTTTGGATTTGGTAAGGAAAAGAAGTGTTTGAACCTTGGAACTCCTTATGGAGGGTCACACATGCATGGGTATGTATGGAATGTGTGTGGTGGCACTTGTTCATAGATGATGTGAGCGGGATTGAATGAACACACGTGTGACGGTTCATAAAGTGCCATAGGTGAGTTTTGAAAATTTTAAAGAAATAACGGTTTTGGAAAAGTGATTTCTCCTTGTGTTGTATGTGTTTGGATTATGGGATTATTTCCCTTAGCATGTGTTGTTTCTTTGATTGAGTTTTGTCCTGATGCCTGTTTCGATGGTGTTTCTCGTGTGGTCATGAGTATGCCACCCAGAAAGCCTCAAAAAGTTGTCAATGTGTTATTCTCAGTTCTCAGTTACTTTTGTGTTTTTCTTTCTTATCGAGGTAGTCGAAGTCTATTAGAGGTAGTTGTATATTTCTGAAAGATATTGTGTCTTCAGGTTGTTGGGAACTCCCAGGATTGTTAAGGTTCGTACCGCACTAGAGTTGTTTGAGGGTTCAGTTTTGGACTAGTATAGATGAAATGTCTCATTGTCGTTGGAGTTTTGGGTGTGATTAACGGTGGTCGAGTTCCGCGAAGGTTCCCCACCTGGCAAGGAGTGCGGGTCGGTGGAACCTGTCTCCAAGAAACCATCCTCGTCGGTACCGGCTCCTAGTTCGTCAGACCGCTCTCTTGTGCGCCACCGGTATGGCCTATCCGGACATTCTATGTTGTCATGTTGCATTCCGTTGAAAAGGTATGACCATCGTGATTGTTTGAACCATCGAATGGATGGAGTTAGAGACCAGAAGATGGAAATTCCTGACTGTGAGGCAGGAGATGCTTCAGCCATCAGGGCCCCAGCCACAGGTCTCGGGGTGAAGCTTGCGCATAGTCAGGAGTTGCCGAGGGTGTGTGGAGCCTCGGTCCGAGTAATGTTTTCATCTTTTTGAGGGATATATCCAATGTTGTCTTGTTCTTTTCTTGTCACCGTTGTAAGCTCATCATAGTTGTGGTGATGTGATGAACTTGTTCTTCCGCAGTCTAAGTGGTCTTATCTATTCTCAGTGTGTTTTCAAATCGTTCGGTTTTCCTTGAAGGGTGTTGGGCCCGTGAATGAACGGGTTGTTCTAATTTTGAGTTGGGTATCAATTGTGCTTGTTAGGGGGATGTTTGGATTCGTGAAATTAATGGGCGGTGTTTCGGGTTCCTTTATGAGTTCGGGCTAGGAATTTTCTAGTCTGTGGTTGCGATGAGGATTTTATTCGGTCGGTGTGTGAGGAGTTGAGAAAATGCCTTATCCTCGGGTTGTTGGGTCATTTCGTAACAAGCTTTTCGGTTAAGTCTCTGGGTGTAGTTCGGTCCATGTAGAGAAATTAAATGGGTTTGGTTTGGGAGTTCCCGCGTTGGCCCCCTCGGGGGTGGTGTAATTAGGTTTCAAGGTTTGCATATTAGTAAATTCTTGTGGTGGGGAGAACCCTCCTGTGTTCTCCCCTCAACCCCGGGCTTCGATTTTCTATTGAATTGGTCGAGTGTGATATTCGTTGGGAATGGTCACTCCGAGATTCTCGGTTCTCTATGATTTTGTCTGGGCAGGCACTCAAGTTGGGTTGTATGTTAGCTTGGTGACTTTCTGGGGGCAGAAAGTGTCTGTGGTGGGGAGAATTGTCACACCACGACCTGATTGATTTATTATTTTTAATTGTTTTAATAATTATTTTGAGTTTCGGTAGGAGGTGGGTCGAGTTTTAAAATTTTGGATGCTCTTTCCACTGTTGCGCGGTCATCCCGCATGGATACCAATGTGCATTGGGTTGTGGCATGCAAGTGCGCGTGTTTTTTTA
The DNA here is from genome assembly GCA_963277665.1 of Viscum album. Classification (NCBI taxonomy): domain Eukaryota; kingdom Viridiplantae; phylum Streptophyta; class Magnoliopsida; order Santalales; family Viscaceae; genus Viscum; species Viscum album. Next base: position 1,400,173,928 of record OY728145.1, on the reverse strand, counting down.
AGTCGTGTGATGAGGACATAGCTTAGCACTGTAAGCGCATAGTGTCGGGTGACGCGGGTTGAGCACGACTTACTCAACTGTGTGTCCGACTGCAGGTAATCGTGCGCGGCCCGCGGGGTTACATGGTTGTTTTGGAATAAATAATACAACCGCATCTTTAAAAACACTATAAAATAAGGGAGGGTTAAATAAAATAAAATAAGTAAATAATTTTTTTTATAATAATAATAATAATGATATTATTATTACTATAAATATTATAATCCTTGATTTTATTATAAAATTTAATTATAATATGAGTTGAAAAAAAACCCTATACCTTATCCCCGACGACACCCCATTTTCACACCCCCACTTTTCCCAGCGCGCTGTGTGAGCCCCCCCCCCCCTTTTCCCCTGGTCTGCGCTACGCGCCGCCAACCCCTTCCGGTGGCCTTCTCCTCTTCTCCATTCCAGCGAACCCGCCATCATATCTTGCATCCGGCTTGAGGTGCCTTATTCCCTCTCCCCACGGCATGGCGCAACAACATCCCCTCCTCATCCACCATTGCATGCGGCCGAACGATGCCCTCCGAACGCTCGGACCCCAGCCGCCTCCTCTTTTCCTGCACCCAAAACCACGACCCTTTTCCAGCGTCAGACCCCCCTTTTTCATTAGGGGTGCACTACCCAGCGGAATCCCCTTCCCTATCCAGCCAGCACGAGATCCCCCTGCCCCTTCTGCTTGGCACAACCCACCGGCAGCGGCCCGTTTTCCCCCTTCTCGGCGTGTTTTTGGCAAACCTTGCCCCTGTCGTTCGACAATCTTCCGACACAAATCTGAATTTCATGGTGCATTGCCTCAGCATGCTTCGATGTGGCCGCAATTTCCCTATTTGGGTTCACGAATGGTGTCTCGGGTCATGTTGGATACCTTTTTGTTTGCCGCCACCGAAGGCGAAGTGATTCAAATCACTTCATATCGTCCATTGTTGTTTGCGGGGCGTGTTTGGCCTCGCCGCATGTTTTGGATCTCCACCACCAACCAAGGTATAGTTCTATGTCCGTTGTTTGGTTTCAAATCTTCTTTATACCCTTAATTAGATGATTATGACGTTCTTGAATATTTATGAATTTGTTAAAAATATGTTTGGAGTGAGTTCTTGGTTCGCGTCTGCAGGTGTCTGTGTTGATTGGATTGTTTGTTTGGTTAATCTACTATGTTCTTTAATTTATTTTTGTGGCGAGGATTGTGTTTTTTGGGAGTATTTTGAGGTGCCCTTGATTTCAAAGGTAGACTTGGTTTACGGTTTTTAAAGCGGTGAATGCATGGTTTCAAAATGGGTTTTAAGAGTGTTTGGCAGGAGTGAAATGCACTTTAAATTTTAATAGAAAGTGGTGAGGTTTTGTGTGTGTGAAAACGAGTGCGTTATTTTATAAAATTGTTTTATGGTTTGTGTGTTAGGTGCGATTCATGTTTTGGTGTGATGATGTTTTGTGTTTTATTTTAAAATGTTTTCTTATGTGGAACTGATTAAGTTTGGATGTAAACCTTGGTTTCACCTTTGCAGATGTATTATAAATTGTTAAAATGGACTATTGCTTTAATCATGTGGTGCATAGTATGTTTGTAAGACAGTTGGTGTGTCTAATGGTCCTGGTTAGATTCTAATATAAAGTTTGTTTGTGTTTTGACATGTGTTTTGATGTGATGTTTTGGAAACTTATAGAAGGGGTTTTTGCGTTGTTTGTTCGTTTGGATTGTTCAAAGTCTGTGGTTATGGGTTTTTAGTTGTTTTGCATTTGTTGCAGCGCCTTGGCGAGGAGAACCCACGATAATGCAGTCTTCAGTGGGTTGCACGTTCTTGCTTGTGAGTGTGAGACGTGTCACGTCGTCGTTGTAACCGAGCAGTAAGCCATGGTAGGTCCCCCACTGCACTTACCTTTAGACTTAGAATTTATTTATTTCTTGATGTTAAATTAATTTTAATAAATTGGAAATAATATAATATAATTAATTTTTATATGATTATTTGGTGCTAAAAGAGACGTTTACTTTATACCGAACACTTGAAACATTTTCGTGATGAGCGGACACCCAGTATTGAAAGAATGCCCATTTTTCCTTTAAACATAATTCCCAAAATTTCAAATGTACTTCTAGTTTTAAAGATAAGTGATTTCTTCTGAACAAGTTTTTTGGTTTTTCTCAAGAAATGAGGTTTTGTTTTAAAATTTGTGAAGTCCCGTTTGGCACTTTAATAGAATAAATTATTTTGGAAAACCCATTCAGTGGAGATATTTTATGTGCGTTGATTGCGTGAGGTGTATGTGATGTTTCTGCATCGTGACTGATTGATTTACATTGTGGAAGAACCCCTTTTTATTGTATGTGTTGACATGGGAACCTGGTATATTGAGTGTATGTAACGCCCCGACCCCAGCTACCCAGAGTCGGTGCATTACTTCATAACATTGGCATGATCACAAAAGATCAAGTCTCGAAAGACCGATTAGTATAGTAGCCTTGGAAACACTAGATACATTCATAAACATTACATTACATCATAAAAATGAAAACTACAATAACATGGTCTCCCTAGTCCACACTCATATCCTCACTGACTATTCTTGCAAGTCAGTCGCAATACACTTCTTCACATCCTGGGAAAAATAAAACATTGAAAGGGGTGAGCTCAAATGCTCCGTAAGGATAACAATATAGCGGAAACTTTCATAAGAAAACATAAGCATTTAAAAAAATGTATAACTAAAACCAAAGCCTTATTGAACTTGAACTTCAGCATAATATGTAAAAAGTAAAATAAAATAATTCCATTACTTACTCACATGGATATTCTACTAGATGAATAATCACGTGAAATATCAATAACCACTTTCATAACGAGGGAATGTATAATGCCAGACATTCTGAAACACTTTGTCAAGGCCTCGTCCAAGACGTCTAAAATGATTAAGGCCTCGGCCAAAACCATAAATCAAATTGGGAAAAGGCCTCGGCCAATTCCACGTCTAGTTGTCTCATGAGACCTACCGATGCATCGAGGAGCTATAGCGGGATCTACCCGTCACATATTAAGTCCAATACATTCCTCATTTGAATAGGTTTAAACATAACATAAATATTCGTATTAAAACTAGCATACAAAATGTCAACAATTTCTCCATAAACTATGGATGGTATAAAAATAACACATCCACAGTCAAATATTTCACAAAATGTTCAATGGAAGTTTTGTATCATAAATCAATTTCAATTAAACTTAAAACCCATCAAAGGATGTTGACATGGATGAAATCAAAGCTATTTGAGAGTAATATCTCTCCTTTTTGAAATCATTTAAAAGTCCCATAATTATTAAATAATACATTTACATTGAAGATATTCTTATAAGCTTGTTAGGGAAGCTTCGACGAAGTTATAATGGCGGAAGATAGCCGCACCCGCCGTATAAGTTAAAAAAAACATTCTTACCTTAAATTTGTCAAAGAGGTCAAAAAGTAAATTGTTTGAAAAACGACGGTAAGATTCCTTTCAAAAATGTATAAGGGTATAAATGACTTTAACACATTTTCCATTTAATAGTAAAAATGTTTTGAAAGTCATTTTAAAGAAACATGGATGTGGATGATAACGAGGTCCCAGTAGATAATTATGTATAAACAACCTTGGATAATGAAGAGGTTGTGAAGTAAACCCTTACCTTGTAATTTTCCTTGGTTGGGGTAGGTTAACCTCCTGTATAATGGTGAAATAATTGTTATTAAATTATACAAGAATCATATACATTCATATGATATCATATATGATCTTTTAACATTGCTTTGTTAACAATATCTTAGATTTATCGTTGTTTCGGGTGTTAACTTACTCGTTTTTTTTATATGTTTTGTTACGTATGTCGTGTTTTTCATGGATAGGTTGTATCTTATTAATATCCATAATGATATCATGTCCTTAAACATTATTTTTAAATCATCAAATGATAATTATACTTGAATGGATACGACGGAGAATGAATCTCATCGCGTTCGTGGAGACGGTAGTCCGTACGTACGCACGAGCGACAATATCATTATTTTGATATTAAAATAATATATAATTGGATAGTATATCATATATACAGATTCATCATCATGTTATATTTATTATTTACATTAATTACATATCATTATTATACACATCTAAATAATATTATATTGAATAACAATTACACCACGACGTGGAGACGGTAAGCCGTACGTACGCATGTATGGTGACATGTCATTAAAATGATGGTTAGAATACTGAATATGGTTGTTCCATATTTATAATAACATCACAGTATATATAAGATACTGGAGTTATAATTTTAGAAATGAAATAATAAACAAATAGGGAGTGGAAGAAGAAAGAAACTTGAAATAGGGTGATGAAAATGTTACCTCTTCTTCGGGTACTTCCTTTTAATTTGATCAAAAGGACTCCATAGGATGGCTTTCTGACTAAAGTAAAGCTTCTAGGATGAAGGGAGAGAAGTTGGGAGAGTATTTGGGCAGAGGTTGGCCGAACCAAAAGGCTTGAAAGTGTGAATAAGGTGGTAGATGTGGGGGCCTTTTATAAGAGGAGAGGAGGGGCTCTTTTGGAAAGATTGAAATGTTACATTATTATACAATGATTTTCGGATTCTAAAGGTCCCAAACTTATACAATTCGTGGATAAGGTGATAAGGGTTATAAATCTCCTCATCCAATAGGCTTTGGACAATTGTAAGCCTTGTATTTTTCATTATCTTCTCATTTTATTGAAATCGTTAAATAATGAGGTCATCGCTGCATCATCATGATGTCATTAATAATTTAATTTATTTAATGTCTAACAATTCTAAAAAAATTACTATGATGTAGGAAATCTTTTTATCTTTCCAATGACTATTTATAGTCAAATATATGACCTGTATAACCCCATATATAAATTGTTTTAGTAAAACATTTCATGTTTGTGTCATTTTTTACTTTACCATTAAATAAAAGGTATTTATGTCATTTTCCAACTAAAGTGGCTCCATGGGGTCCCCAAGTTGACCCATGGATTTTCTTGGTCGGCCATGGCATATCCAATGAGGGTAGGACATGTGTCAAGCTTATATCATATTATTAAAACATTATTTTTACCTTAAACTACACTAATTACCTCTAATCACGATTAAGAACTTAAAAGTTACTATTCACCAAAAATTATTTTAATCTCATTCAACCACATTTTACTTCTTAATGAAAACCATGTATGTCGGATTTTTGAAAATCAAATCACAGAAGTGGTAATATTTCATTTAAACGAAAAATCAGTTATTTAACTACCACTTAGTGGTTTCACTATTAATCAAAAATTGATGTTTTTCAGAACAATGCCAAAATTTCACCCTAAGCTATAATTGATATTCCGAATTCAAAAATGATGTCTATTTTAAAAAATTCCAAACATATAAGTTGCATTAATTAATTTTATAATTAATTCCCGCTGTCACAATAAATAGCGTTTTTTTAAGAAACAATTTATATCAAACGATTGGCAATTTTCCATGTCCATTTTCAATGTTAAATTAATTCTAATGACCACCATTGGATAAAATGGTAAAAATATATTCTAATTATACTTTAAAACCACTAAATAGTATAATTTATCACTATAAATTATTTTGATTAAAAAAGTTGTTTTTAAGTATTTTTCACTATCCATAAAAAATTAGAAGTTCTCAGAAAAATACCAAAAATTCAACATAGGCTAATTTCGATATTCCGAATCCAAAAATGAAGTCCATTTTGATAAATAAAATTTATAAAATTTCTAAAATTAGGTATTACTATTCACAATGGCTAGTTTAATTAGTTGTGGTGTGTGTTAGATCTGGAGGTTGCGTACAACACACGCTATTGCATTATTCGAAGGGAAACGTACCGTGGAAGATTGGGGTGTTACATTCTCCCCTCCTTCAAATAATTGTGTCCTTGAAATTTCTAGGGTATTACTGCATTAAAATACTCGGGTGGTTCTTCATCATAAGTTCCTCAGGTTCCCACGTTGCCTCTTCCATTTTATGATTTCTCCACAAAACCATTACCAGACGAGTCGTCCGGTTTCTCAGCACCTGCTCCCTCACATCAAGAATTCTGATGGGCTCTTCGCAATAAGATAGATCGGGTTCCAGTTCTAATTCCTCATAGGTAAGTACATGTGTTGGGTCGGGCATGTATTTTCTCAATAGAGATATGTGGAAAACATCATGAACTTTGGAGAGATTTGGCAGCATCGCCAAACGATAAGCTACAGCCCCAATACGATCTAGAATTTCGAAAGGTCCGATGTACCTGGGACTCAACATACCCTTCTTACCAAAACGTATAACTCCCTTCCATGGAGATACATTTAGGAAAACATGATGTCCCACCTGAAATTCCAAAACCTTTCTTCTGTTATCGGCATAGCTCTTCTGCCTACTTTGAGCTGATTTGATGTGGTTTTGGATTACCTTCACCTTTTCCATTGTTTCTTCCACCAGTTCTGGTCCCACAAGTTTTCTTTCACCAATGTCATCCCAACAGGTTGGTGTACGACATCTCTTTCCGTATAACGCTTCATAAGGTGCCATCTAAATGCTTGAATGGAAGCTATTGTTATAGGAAAATTCTACCAGTTGTAAGTATTGATCCCACATACCCTGAAAGTCAAGAGAGCATGATCTCAACATGTCTTCTAAGGTTTGAATAGTCCGTTCTGATTGTCCATCTGTTTGAGGGTGATAGGCAGTGCTCAAACAAAGTTCAGTATCCAAGGCCTTTTGAAGACTTTTCCAGAATCTTGAAGTAAAACGAGGATCACGATCAGAAACAATCGATAGGGGTACTCCATGAATTATTACAACTTCATTAATATATAATCTTGCTAGACGTTCAAGTGGTAGATCCTCCCGTATAGACAGAAAATGTGCTGACTTAGTAAGACGATCAACAATGACACATATTACATCATTCCTTATACGAGTCTTTGGTAGTCCCATGACAAAGTCCATCGTAATATTATCCCATTTCCACTCAGGAATGGGAAGAGGTTGCAATACTCCACCAGGTTGTTGCCTTCCAGCATTCACTTGTTGACAAACCATACACCTCGACACAAAATCAGCAATCTCCCTCTTCATATTGTCCCACCAAAAATGTTCCTTCAAATACCTATACATTTTGGTGCTCCCAGGGTGTATAGAGAAATTGGAACTACAAGCATCATCCAGCAATTCCCTTTTTAGATCAGGTATATCGGGAACACAAAGTCTCTTCCTGAATTTCAAAATTCCATCCTTATACACAAAGTCCCTCAATCTTCCATCATTCACATCTTTAATCTTCTTCTGAAATTCTTCATCATTGGTCTGAGAACTCTTAATCCTTTCTAGTAATGATGGTTTGGAAACCATTTGAAAAAGAATTGATGTTTCACCTTCCCTAGTTATTCCCATGTCCATCTTCACTAGATCCAAGAAAATTGGATCCCTTTCAATTCTCATAACATTCAAAACTCCATGGTCTTTTCTACTCAATGCATCTGCCACCTTGTTTGCCTTCCCCGTGTGGTAATGTATCATGCAATCATAATCCTTGAGTAGTTCAAGCCATTGCCATTGCCTCATGTTGAGTTCTTTTTCTGTGAAAATATACTTCAAACTCTTGTAATCAGTATAAATCTCACATTTTTCACCATAGAGGTAATGTCTCCATATCTTTAAAGCAAATATCACAGCTGCTAACTCAAGATCATGAGTAGGATTGTTTTGCTCATGAATTTTTAGTTGTCGTGATGCATAGGCAATGACCTTATCATTCTGCATAAGGACACAACCAAGTCCTTTCTTTGATGCATCACTATAAATAAAAAACCCATCATTCCCCGATGGTAGAGTCAATACAGTGGAATTGACTAATCTTCTCTTTAGTTCTTCAAAACATTGTTCACACTCTTTTTTCCAGACATATTTAATCCCTTTACATGTGAGCTTTGTCAATGGGTTATCCAATCTGGAAAAATTCTGGACGAAACATCGATAATAACCTGCTAAACCAATAAAACTACGTACCTCAGTTATACTTGTCAGTGCTGGCCATTCTTGGATTGCCTTGGTTTTAGAAGGATCAATGAAAATTCCATCCTTAGAGACAATATGGCCAAGAAAAGAAATCTCATGAAGCCATAATTCACACTTGCTAAATTTCCCATATAATTCATGTCTTCTAAGAGTCTTCAGGATAATGCGTAAGTGATTTTCATGATCTTCGTGGCTTTTGGAGTATACCAAGATATAGTCAATAAATACCACTACGAAGTCATCAAGATATTCCTTGAAAACTCTATTCATTAGATCCATGAAAACAGAGGGTGCATTAGTCAATCCAAAAGGCATTATTGTAAACCCGTAATGCCCGTACCTTGTTCGAAATGCTGTCTTTGGAACGTCTTCCTTCTTCACACACAACTGATGGTATCCAGACCGAAGGTCAATCTTTGAAAAGTATTGAGCTTCATGCAGTTGGTCAAACAAATCATCAATGAAAGGTAGGGGATACTTGTTCTTTATTGTTATAGAATTGATCTCCCTATAGTCAATGCACAACCTCATATATCCATCTTTCTTCTTAACAAAAAGAATAGGGGATCCCCAAGGAGAAACACCAGGGCGAATAAATCCCTTATTACTCAATTCCTCTAGTTGTTTCTTTAGTTCAACTAATTCCACAATGGCCATTCTATAAGGGGTCTTCTATATGGGCCTTGATCCAGGAATTAAATCAATGGAAAACTCAACTTCTCGTTCTGGAGGATGTCCAGGTAAATCTTCTGGAAACACATCAACATATTCTCTCACAATAGGAACATCCTCTATTTGAATATTCCTTTCCTCACCCTCAGTAATTTCCTTCTCTTCCTCCCCAATAATTGAATTTAGTTGAGCTACTGGGGGTGGATCTAGAAAAGAATTATGTGGCGACGATTCGGCTCTAAAGATAAGGTGTTCCTTATCATCATCATCAAGAATCGTAACCTCTTTCCTCTTACAATAAATATTTGCATCATGGTCCGAAAGCCAATCCATACCGAGGATTATATCAAATTCAATCATGGGTATGATGATGAGATCAGCAAGTAAAGAACATTTAGATGCTCTAATGGGAACTAATCGACAAAACTTTGTTTCAACAATACTTCCCGTAGGGGTTTTGACAGACAACTCCCTTGTTAAATCAAATTTTAAATATCTAATTTTCTTAGAAAACTGGGAAGATATGAAACAATGCGATGATCCAGAATCAAATAATGCATTTGCTAAACTTAAGGAATCCATTAAATTACCTGCCACCACGTCTTTCGGAGCTTCCACCTCAGCAGTAGTGATAGCATAATCCTGGCCCTGATCCCTTGGACTCTTCTGAGGTAAGTTCCCCTGACGCTTAAGACATTCATTTTCATAATGTCCCTTCTCTCTACAATTATAGCATTCCACGTTGACAGCCGCTTTCTTTCCCTTGCATTCATGAGCTTGGTGGCCTTTTTCACCACACTTATAAAATACTCCTTTTCCTTTGAGACAGGCACAGGGTTCTTCCTACCGCAATTATCACAGGGTGGAAATTCATTTCTACCCTTCTTCCCTGTTTCCTTATTTCCTTTTCCAGAGTTTTCAGCGGATCTCTTCTTATCTTGCTTTGATTTAAAGTCATAAGACTTAAAGAATTCATTTTCCGTCTTGATAGCGCATGAGACAATACCTTCGTATGAAGAGAAGGTTTGTGATACTAAAGCTCGACGGAGAAATGGTTTCAACCCATCAAAGAAACGATCAGTCTTACTTCTTGGGTTACGTATGTAATCTGCAGCATACCTTGCTAACCTTGTAAAGTTAGCCTCATACTTTGCGACATTCTCATCCTCCTTCTGCCTCAGACTCAGAAATTGCCTTTCCATATCCGCTCGATGGTCTCAAGGAAAGTATTTTTCTAAGAACAGCTCTTTGAACTCCTGCCATTCCATGTTTGTTAATTCATCATCTTCCTTTGTGTTTTGAATTAGTGACCACCATTGATCGGCATCTCCAGTGAGGCGGTAAACTACCATGACAACATTCTCCCTTTCACTACTCCCCAAGGCATGGAATATTTTCTCTAAGGAATTTATCCATTTCTCAGCTACTATAGGATTTGTACTCCCATTTAAGGTTGGTGTTTGTTGCCTCATTAAACGGTCTAGCATTGATCCTCCACGTTGCGGATTAGGGTGCTCCATACGAGTAAGGTTGTTATTCATAACCTGCGTGAGTTGTCCCAGTATGGTGAGAAGCTGATCAGCACCAGTTGTATCACTAGCTCCACCATAATTATCTTGAGCAGGAGGGCAATCCCTACACGGAGTGCGTGCATTGATATGGTTTCCATTCCTTCCACTAGGCGCCATTTCTAAATAATGGCATAAACTAGATTAGTTCATGAACCAAATACATAATTCCATACTTGTAAAACACTTAACATAAATTGAACTAATTATGGATATAATCCATAATTATAAAAATGTTTTCTTTGAGTAAGTATATACTCGTAACCCTTCATAGTGGTTTGTAAAGAAAATGGGAATTATCCAAAGCATATCCCCTGGAGTTTTGTAACCAAGAGTGCAGCAAGGCCCGTTGTCGTGCACCAGTTCCCGTTCGAGTCTAGCTCAATGCGGTGTTTTCGGGTTTTACCCCTAGGTACATCTGTGCCAGAGCCGCCTCTACCTGCTCGTATCCAGACATGGATGTATTTCTCGGAAAACTCACAACATCTCTACAATACGAAAATTCTTGGAAGTTCTTCTATACCAATCCTCAAAGTCTATCTTCAGGATATGTGCTCTAATCAGAGTTTATCTAAATCTAGCTTCCAAGGCTAGTACTAAACTGCCTCTGATACCAACTGTAACGCCCCGACCCTAGCTACCCAGAGTCGGTGCATTACTTCATAACATTGGCATGATCACAAAAGATCATGTCTCGAAAGACCGATTAGTTTAGTAGCCTTGGAAACACTAGATACATTCATAAACATTACATTACATCATAAAAATGAAAACTACAATAACATGGTCTCCCTAGTCCACACTCATATCCTCACTGACTATTCTTGCAAGTCAGTCATAATACACTTCTTCACATCCTGGGAAAAATAAAACATTGAAAGGGGTGAGCTCAAATGCTCCTTAAGGATAACAATATAGCGGAAACTTTCATAAGAAAACATAAGCATTTAAGGCAATGTATAACTAAAACAAAAGCCTTATTGAACTTGAAATTCAGCATAATATGGAAAAAGTAAAATAAAATAATGCCATTACTTACTCACATGGATATTCTACTAGACAAATAATCACGTGAAATATCAATAACCACTTTCATAATGAGGGAATGTATAATGCCAGACATTCTGAAACACTTTGTCAAGGCCTCGGCCAAGACGTCTAAAATGATTAAGGCCTCGGCCAAAACCATAAATCAAATTGGGAAAGGGCCTTGGCCAATTCCACGTCTAGTTATCTCATGAGAACTACCGATTCATCGAGGAGCTATAGCGGGCTCCACCCGTCACATATTAAGTCCAATACATTCCTCATATGAATAGGTTTAAACATAACATAAATATTCGTATTAAAACTAGCATACGAAATGTCAACAATTTCTCCATAAACTATGGATGGTATAAAAATAACACATCCACAGTCATATATTTCACAAAATGTTCAATGGAAGTTTTGTATCATAAATCAATTTCAATTAAAATTAAAACCCATCAATGGATGTTGACATGGATGAAATCAAAGCTATTTGAGAGTAATATCTCTCCTTTTTGAAATCATTTAAAAGTCCCATAATTATAAAATAATACATTTACTTTGAAGATATTCTTATAAGCTTGTTAGGGAAGCTTCGACGAAGTTATAATGGCGGAAAATAGCCGCACCCTCCGTATAAGTTAAAAAAACATTCTTACCTTAAATTTGTCAAAGAGGTCAAAAAGTACATTGTTTGGAAAACGACGGTAAGATTCCTTTCAAAAATGTATAAGGGTATAAATGACTTTAACAAGTTTTCCATTTAATAGTAAAAATGTTTTGAAAGACATTTTTAAGAAACATGGATGTGGATTTTAACGAGGTCCCAGTAGATAATTATGTATAAACAACCTTGGATAATGAAGAGGTTGTGAGGTAAACACTTACCTTGTACTTTTCCTTGGTTGGGGTAGGTTAACCTCCTGTATAATGGTGAAATAATTGTTATTAAATTATACAAGAATCATATACATTAATATGATTTCATATATGATCTTTTAACATTGCTTTGTTAACAATATCTTAGATTTATCGTTGTTTCGGGTGTTAACTTACTCGTTTTCTTTTATATGTTTTGTTACGTAAGTCATGTTTTTCAGGGATAGGTTGTATCTTATTCATATCCAGAATGATATCATATCCTTAAACATTATTTTTAAATCATCAAATGATAATTATACTTGAATGGATACGACGGAGAATGAATCTCATCGCGTTTGTGGAGACGGTAGTCCGTACGTACGCACGAGCGACAATATCATTATTTTGATATTAAAATAATATATAATTGGATAGTATATCATATATACAGAATCATTATCATGTTATATTTATTATTTACATTAATTACATATCATTATTATACCCATCTAAATAATAATATATTGAATAACAATTACACCACGACGTGGAGACGGTAAGCCGTACGTACGCACGTAGGGTGACATGTCATTCAAATGATGGATAGAATACTGAATATGGTTGTTCCATATTTATAATAACATAATAGTATATAGAAAATACTGGAGTTATATTTTTATAATTTAAATAATAAACAAATAGGGAGTGGAAGAAGAAAGAATCTTGAAAGAGGGTGATGAAAATGTTACCTCTTCTTTGGGTTCTTCCTTTTGATTTGATCAAAAGGACTCCTTAGGATGGCTTTCTGACTAAAGTAAAGCTTCTAGGATGAAGGGAGAGAAGTTGGGAGTGTATTTGGGAAGATGTTGGCCGAACCAAAAGGCTTGAAAGTGTGAATAATGTGGTAGAGGTGGGGGCCTTTTATAAGAGGAGAGGAGGGGCTCTTTTGGAAAGATTGAAATGTTACATTATTATACAATGCTTTTCGGATTCTAAAGGTCCCAAACTTATACAATTCGTGGATAAGGTGATAAGGGTTAGAAATATCCTCATCCAATAGGCTTTGGACATGTGTAAGCCTTGTATTTTGCATTATCTTCTCATTTTATTGAAATTGTTAAATAATGAGGTCATCGCTGCATCATCATGATGTCATAAATAATTTAATTTATTTAATGTCTTACAATTCTAAAAAAAATACTATGATGTAGGAAATCTTTTTATATTTCCAATGACTATTTATAGTCAAAAATATGACTTGTATAACCCCATATAAAAATTGTTTTAGTAAAACATTTCATGTTTGTTTCATTTTTTACATTACCATTAAATAAAAGGTATTTATGTCATTTTCCAACTAAAGTGGCTCCATGGGGTCCCCAAGTTGACCCATGGATTTTCATGGTCGGCCATGGCACATCCAATGAAGGTAGGACATGTGTCAAGCTCATCTCATATTATTAAAACATTATCTTTACCTTAAACTACACTAATTACCTCTAATCGCGATTAAGAACTTAAAAGTTACTATTCACCAAAAATTATTTTAATCTCATTCAACCACATTTTACTTCTTAATGACAACCATGTATATCAGATTTTTGAAAATCAAATTACAGAAGTGGTAATATTTCATTTAAGCGAAAAATCAGTTATTTAACTACCACTTAGTGGTTTCACTATTCATCAAAAATTGAAGTTTTTCAGAACAATGCCAAAATTTCACCCTAAGATATAATTGATATTCTGAATTCAAAAATGATGTCTATTTTAAAAAATTCCAAACATATAAGTTGCTTTAATTAATTTTATAATTAATTCCCACTGTCACAACAAATAGGTTGTTTTTAAGAAACAATTTATATCAAAAGATTGACAATTGTTTATGTCAATTTTCAATGTTAATTTAATTATAATGACCACCATTGGATAAAATGGTAAAAATATCTTCTAATTATACTTTAAAACCACTAAATAGTACAATTTATCACTATAAATTATTTTGATTAAAAAAGTTGTTTTTAAGTATTTTTCACTATTCATAAAAAATTAGAAGTTCTCAGAAAAATACCAAAAATTCAACATAGGCTAATTTCGATATTCCGAATCAAAAAATGAAGTCCATTTTGATAAATAAAATTTATAAAATTTCAAAAATTAGGTTTTACTATTCACAACGGCTAGTTTAATTAGTTGTGGTGTGTGTTAGAGCACGAGGTTGCGTACAACACACGCTATTGCATTATTCGAAGGGAAACGTACCGTGGAAGCTTGGGGTGTTACAATGTATTTTCTGAGAACGATTGCTGCACTAGTTTAGAATACGCACAGGATCGTGGTCCCATAGCAGGGGAATACTGAGTTGTTGCTGCTATGGGGATTGGGCCCCTTAGTTAGGCCATGCAGGGCTATGCCAGGTAGTAGAATGGGCGTTATGACATCATCGAGTTAGGGCATGCCTTCAGGATGAGTCACATGTATAGTATGTTCTGGATTGTTCACGATCTCCTAGGTTCGACCCATGTCTCTTTTAGTGTTTATTTGTATCTGGCAGACGATTGAGAGGTTTTGTTCGGTAGCTGACCCCTGTGTGCCACTTTTTCCATTGCCCTTAGTGTGTGTTGTGTGTTGTGTGTGATTTTCCTTTTGACTAACAACTAAAGTTTGGGTTTCTAAATTTTTCGCAAAATGATTTAAAATTAAATGCACCTGTTTCTTTCAACATTAATCTTAATCTAAATTAAAAGGGAAATGGACTGTTACTTGTTATAAAAAAATGGAAGTGCGTGTGTGAAAAACCATATTCTGTATAACATAGATCAAACCTGGAATTGATAAATTCTTTATTTAATGGTATGTGCTTTGGGAATAGAATTAGTCAGGCCTACCTACTGAGTTTTAATACTCACGCCTATAGATATTGTCTGTTTTTAGTGTTTCTGCAGGTTATAGCTTGGTTGTGTCTCCTTGGGTGACGTTTGATAGTGAGTTAGAGAGTGACCCGCGAGGTCACACGGTGATAGTGGTTGTCTCTTTTGGTTAGTTTTTTTTTCTTTTGTTCTTGTTAGTTACTTTACTTTGTTTATTTATTTTGCGTTGCTCTGTTTATTTTCTCCTGCTTTAATTATTTATTTTTACTGGGTTAAATCGTTCCCACAGCCTCTGTTGATTCCCTAGTGCTTGTCCCCAGCCCGGGAGGATCAGGAACGCCTCTCGGGCCATGTCGCGGGCCGGCTCGGGTGACCGGTTCAGGGTCGACCCGGGTTGGTTCGTGACAATTTTCTTATTCAATTATTATTCATGATATCATCATATAATGGTACAATTTATCCACTCTAGTAATTTGTACAATTAAGAAAATGTTTTAAAAGAATATAATTTACTTATCTCATCGGTTGAAAGTATGTATTCATCAAATGAAATTCTTATATATATTTTTAATTGTTTTAAATTTTTATTTATAATTATTTTCAATGGAAAAGTTTTTGAATATATTTCATGTTTTTAAAAAATATATAAAATGGTTTCAAAATATTAATTTATATATTTTCAAGTTTATTTTCAAATAAAATGGGTTTCAAAATGGATTTTGTATTAAAAAATAAATTTTCAAATAAAAAAGTATATTTTCCCCAACAAATGTCTTAAATTATTTTTAAGGGTTAATTTATAATTTTTCCAATTCTTTGTTTTTTTTTAAAAAAAAATTTTAAATGTTATTGTCAAATAAAGGTTAGTTTTCTTAAAAAATGCTCTATGCGATCCTTTAAAATCCTTATTCATATAAGATTAAATACATTGATGTAACTTTTATTTTGTAGGGTTTAATGATAAAGGAATACCATTCATATAGTTTCATTGAATGTAATATTTTTATAATGAAACTACATTTCTGAAACCTGTTTCTCTTCAACGGGTTCTACCAAGATGAAAAACTTATGAAACCTAATACTTTTCATGGGATATGTTATGATGAAATTATTATGAAGGTTGTCAATTTTTCAAAATTTATGATATAATTACTTGTTTTTGATACCCATTTAATTTTATGGTTTATAATATAACAAATTTTTATTATCATACGGAACACATAAATATGGTTTTTATTATGTGACGTCTCTGAACTATATCACTATCAAATGTATTGGGAAATGTTTAATATATCACATGATATAGAAATGGAAACAATGGGGATTGAACACAGTTCAGAAGGAAATGTATTGAATGAGTAGTGAACTTGGTATTGTAAAAGAATGTTTCCACAATTATGGTTTTGGGATTTAACACATTCCACTATGAGAAAAGGCAATCCACTGGGGATGGTGGTGTGTCCCTAATGAAGGTTTATCCACCTAAAATAATTGTACATAAGCGGTTATCCAAATCAGGAAATAGGTTACATAGGAGGTCATCCCAAGACCAAATCTGGTATATGGGTGGTTATACCAAGCCTAATATTTTATGAAAGTCTTGACAGATATCGTTGACATATAATATTTTTTATTCTTCTGTGTGTGCCACAATTCTATGTATTATGCCAATTTTATTTTTCTCATGGATCATTTTATTTAGTTTTCTTATGATTCATGTCTCACAGGCATCTAATATTGATGAAATGATTCATGTTTATGATATTTTTAACGTATGGTATTGTTTTCCAATGTAATTATCATGTACATATACCCTTATTATTATGTAAAGATTATCTTTATTCCCGGTTTATAATTAATGAGAATTTGATATCACCCTTTCTTATGATTCCTTTACATAGGTTATATGGAAAGGTTGTATGTACGATATTCTTATGAAGAGTTCTAAAAGGGAAGATATTTATTGGGGATGTTAAAGATCCTTCTCCATATTAGATGAATATTTTCCCATGTTTTCAAATACACTAAAAACATTCTATCTACATGAGTGTGTTAATATAATGTAATTAATATTAATCAAAAAAGATGTAATATACATGTATGAGATTACATGGTAATTATAGATTGAATCGAATTAATGGTATAGTTATCCATTTGAAAATAGATTGAGAAAACTATAATGGTATACCTTTGGGATATATATAGATAATTATATAGATGTATCTAAGGAAAAGTATAAGGATGAGTCAAAGTTTAAGAAAATGTCCATGAATTTTGGTAAAAGATTCATAGAGTGGTTTCCATGAAATTATAACCATGTATGGATATTAAAAGTGGATTTCTCTCTATCCCAGATCTACATAGTGCTAATAAACCTTAAATGATCATATTGAGCTAAAATCGACCAGGAACTAGTTCTTAAAAACATACCTTATTGCACAGCAAGTTTGATAATACATTAGGATATGATTTTGAATTTCAATAACTATTTACAAAAAATTGGATGATGAATAGATAGAAGGATATTTTGATTATTCCTAATAAACTATCATGACATATGACTATCAACATGAACATTAGTGAGATTATAGACACATTTAATCAGAGGAATATTAACTATTATGAAAGTCAATGCGCTGATATAAGTAGTAGAAAGGAAACTTATATTCCTACTTATCATGAAGGTAGAAAAAACTTGATGGAATATATAAAATGGTGGGGAATAAATTTTCTATGTGGAAAGGGGTCATAGAGTGTGAATTTAACTAGGAGATCAATCTATTATCTTTACAAAACATGGTTATTTCCCAACTCAATTACTAGATAGATGAATATACTTATAGACCATGTAAGGTCCAATTTAGTGTCAATCATTGATGTGGAAGGATTTAATGGTGTATGTATTTGGATTCAAAAAATAGTAATTGAGAAATATATAAATATTTTTAGGTATATATTTTTTATAATGAGTTTGAATAAATATGTTGAATGATCAGGATGGATTAGAATAGTAATTTAATGGCAAGGATATATATTGATTATGGTACAATACCCCTTAGTATGCTAAAGATGATGAGAACACGGAGTTCAGTTTCGATAAAGAAATTATTCATTTGGTTAATTTAAATTGAATATTACTTATGATCATACAAATGATAAAAAATTTCTTGAAAAGGTAGTTTATAAAAATATTTAAATACTCAACGAATTTATTCTATCTGAAGAATATATTCCATAATTTTTTGTATTATTCTAGGAATTAGGAAGAATGATTGTTTTAATTATGGTTCTTTAGTAATTTAGTTTATTACCATGTTTGAATAGAATAAATGATGAAGGTATTCACATTTTGGGTATATGAAAATAATGAAATACTTTATGATATATGGGATATTATTGAAATGCATTTTTTAGAAATTTAGTCACCTACTTTCTCATGTTTTTTATTTTTAATATTTTCAAAGAGATATAATGATAACAATTTATGAAATTGCTTATATTTAAAATTGAATGGGGTTTTATAGTTCAATATATCACTTCACCATATTAATATAAATGAATATTTTATTAAATGTGAAAATAATTTTTTATAATGATAACTAAAGATAGACAGAATGACTTATCATTCTATTTTCTGATCTTATGATCCATTAGTGCTTTAGTCACAAAAAAATTCACCATTATTTCTTGGAGTAATATATGAATTCAAACTTTATTAAGGTATAATCGATGGATGATATTGTGATAATAAAATTGAATAAAAACATATATTTATATCTTCATGTGAAAATTATTAAACTTTAGGAAAATGAAATTGGAACAAAAATGTCTTCCTAGAACCTTCATTTTCAATGAATCAAATGTATAATTATTTCATTACAGATTTATGGTTTTGTGGTTGTTATATTTATATAGATAACTAAATTTCTATTTATTACTGATATCTATCAATTTATATAATTATTTAAGAATTTATTAAATGTACAAATCATCATTTCCTTGAAATGTTATCTTATGTGGAAATGAAGATACGAGTTACTTTGGGTAACAGTTATGATTCACAATTTTCCATCTTAAATAAATTTTTAGTATTCATTATTACAATATTTATTTCTATGAATTTAAATTTAAAGTATTAAACCATTGATGACCCATTTTAATTTTGAGGGTAAAATTCCATTTTAAGGGGGTAGAATGTTACACCTCGAGATTTTATGAATATTTTTTTTTGAAATAAATTATTATTTTTTGATGGATTGAATTTCATAAAACATAATTTTAATAATTATTTATAAATAACATGAAGATAAAATAGTGATAAAAGATACCCTATTCTTATATTTATGTACATGAAAAAATATGTATTTCTTATGTTACACACAATACATAATTCCCTTGATAGCTCGCGTTACACACATGATTGAGTTCTACTAAAAAAAATATTCTATTACTTATATTATTTGATATGAAAGTTATTAAAATTACCTTGGAATGATAGGAATGAATAGGATTCAATAACTTATAAAAATATATAGTATCCACATTTTTATTATATTTCCATTGATTAGAAATATAATAAGAATCATTTAAACTAAAATGAAATGTTTTCTGAAAATAGTATATTTTCTAAAATACGGTTTAATCGTTCTTGGACAATATAATTTAAAATTAAATTATTCTAATATTAGAAAATTTATTTTAAAAAATAAACTTAAGTTTTGAAATAGGAATATGAAAATTATCTTTGGGTGACATTTTGTTATTTTTCTGAGAATGTTCAGTTTATTGATGAATAAAGAAAATACTGAATTTAAATTAAAAATTTCTTTATAAATTATGTAATTAATAATTTTAAAATATATATTGATTTTTTTAATTCAATATATTTCAATTATACATATTTTCATCCAATATAGGTAACAGGTATCAATTTTATATTGAATTAAAATTTAAAACCATTGAAAATTTTAAACATTTTCACATTAAAACCCCACATTCTCAATAAGTATGTAGGATTTGTTTTAATTTATATTCTTCCAATACATTGAATTGAATTTTTAAAAATGGATTCCATATTTTTAATAATAATTATTTATAATTTCAATATGGACAATATAATTTTTTTCCAAATTGATTAATTAAAACATTTAAAAAATTTATAGTGATTATTGTTAAAACGAGTTTACTTATTTGTTAAAATTATAATATAATGTTTAAAATGACCAACCAACATGTACAAAAACCATTTTATGGAAATATTAAGACATGTACCACCATATTATCAATTTTTATGAGTTATTGGGATACAATTACATGATATTTTTGTATATATAAAGTGAAGTAAAGAAAAATGAAAAAAGAACCTTTATTTCCTGTAATATTTATAAAGATTTGGGATAGGGGAATCATTATTTTATAAAGTACTAAATTTTATTATTAATTCTAAATTAGTTTTTATCATTGTAATTTTTTATATTTTATAAAGATTAATTAATTTCATCATATTCTTATGAAATGGGAATGTACGAATTATATAGTTAATCATTAACTAATATAAATGATACTAAAAATATTTAAAGGGAAGTTAATTGAATGAATTATTGTCTTACATTAATATGTTAGATGAATATATCATACTACATAGGTTTAAACTTCATTTATTCAAATTCCATTATTTTTCTTCATATGTTTAAATTCAAATTAAATAATAATGTCAAAATTAACATTAAAGTTATTTAATAATAAATGATTTTTTATTTAATTATTTAACATTACATAAAATCATACATTATAAATATTGACTATTAAATGATAATTAATGTAGTATATGGTCCATTAATTGATCCATTTATCTTTTGTAATGATCTCACTGACTCTTAAATAATAAAAACCTTTTAGTGCGGTTTTGGTTAGAGGAGTGTTTTTAGGAGTAATTAATCTTCTGTTAAAATTAATTTCCATCACATAGGTTATTCTTATTTTATATATTTGATATAAAAATTTACAAATAATGTGTTTAAATTTTCTAATATTTCTCACTTTAATTTAGTCATAATGTTTAAATTACCTAGGTAAGAATATTAGCCAACGTAATAAAAAATTATAATAATAGTAAAAATATAAGTTAATGAAAAATATTAAAAAAATGATTTTGTTTTTGTGTAGTGGAGGAGATTCTAGTCAAAATAAACCCGTACAAAAATTATTATTCAATTTTGGCGCCACATGTGGTAAGGGATACATCCCAACATTATATACTTTTGAGTATTTACCAAAATTCCACTCCTCCTCAACTACAAAAGGGAACTTACACTCCCCTATTCTTTAAAAGTCTCAATACATTTGAATAGACCAATATAAACCCAAATAATGTCCCAACCCCACACCCCATATCTTAGAATCCATATATTTGTGCATAAATCTATCCTTGGAGAGCGTTCAGTGCAAAACTAAGGAGTATACTAGAAGAAGAGGTTACAGTCATCAACAAGAATTTTTTTATTATATCTTAATACACATCATTAAATTCATTTTATATCATTATTATATAATTTCCTCATTATAATATATATACTATGATGTTATGATGCTATTTGTATGACTTATAACTACACAAACATCCATCAAATTTGTTAAAAAATCATTGTTCATGTGTAAGGAGGACTACCTTCTCATGAAATAATTTCCTCCATTTTCCTATTACCACGTCTCTTAGTTTGGTATAATGATGGAAATTATATTTATATTATATATATATATTATATTTTTCATTAATTTATTCTTTGATATATATTATATAATACATTCCAATATGATTTTTATTTTTCAGGAATATGATAATGTTGTTCGTGTGTACCACATTCTACTACCTCGTTATACAATGTGATTCATTCAGACCATACATGGAATGTATTGATGATGTTTTTAATAAAAATATGTGATAAATATGACATATAAATTAAACTATAATATATATATATATATATATATATATTACTTTTATGTCATTCAATATGAAAAGAAAATAGAATCAATGTTCATGTGTATGTACGGCCCACCGTCTCCATGAATAGTGTATTACATTTTTTGTCACAAGATTTCATGGATTTATATAAATAAATATATAATGAATAAATACGATATTTATATCATGTTTAATATTCTATATAGTATGAAATCATTATTAAAGTAAGTTAATAAAAAATTTAACAAATTAAATCATTTACAAAAAAAAGTGGTTACTACCAATATGTAACTTTTATGTGACTGAAACATATTTTTTATTATCATCTATGAAAAATGGTCTACAATCTTCCAAAAAAATAGCCTCAAGGAGGTGAAAAATAATGTAAGCCAAGGGCATCTCCTTGCACAACGATTTGAAACTCCGGAGGAAGAGACCCTAGACTGTCAAAAATGGTTAACCCCCCTCTTGAACATCCAAATCTTGCAAGAACGCCGACAAATAAATATGATTACCTTATACTATGATGTATTCATTGACCAAAGGGAGCCTACAAAAAACACATTCATATAATGTAGGTTATATACTAGGGATTACCAATACTCCCCTAGATCATATTTACATATACTTTAGAGTCTGACTCAACTTTTGACACCTGAAAGCCGCACTCCCTGCAAACATGAAGTCTCGTGAGCTGTACAGGTGCCTCTACACTCCGGAACTACCTGAACCATAGAACATACAGAACACCATAAGGACTAAACTGCATGTGTCACGTAGGAATCCTCCACCCCTCATGACTCTGTTCCTAAGTGAACCATCCACGTTGTGATTTAGCCCGGTGGTAGAAGGACTCCAGCCGATCCATCTTCCCCCCGAACCACCAAGCATGATGGGTATGTTAATAATGTTACATACCTGAGTTGATTTGTGACTCCACTTCAGTAACGATATCAGCTTGAAAATAAGTAACTTAGCCATTATATAAATAAACAAAATAGAAATCCCAGAGCCCAGCTGGGATTGATTCCTTGCCTCCCAGATGATCCAGAAGATGGAAGCTAGAATGATGGACTATAATTTTCATTCCATGCTCTTGTTCTCAACACCGTTATGATATAAAGACATGAGACATTTTAATTAGGGTTTCTACATTCCGGTCTGTGGCTTTGGGGAGCAATGAGACCAATGTTCGACTGCCTAGGCACTCTGTGTGAAGAGGTGGTCAGTTGATTCCCCCATCAGGTTCACATAGTAGAAGCACCAAGAGGATAATTGGATACCCCTCCTATGATTGTTTTCATCTGTTGGAAAATCCTTGTTTCTAATATGACAAACAAAGAAGGTCATTTTATTTTGTATTTCATTAAACGATGATTTTATGGGCCACTCCTTAGAGGAAATCTCTACATGACTGCTCCTTATAAATTCCCGAATAGATAACATTCCCAAGGCTGAACCCATGTATCAACATCTGTCTACCTCATCGATCAAGCTAATATTATCAATCACCACCTTCAGCTCCTTATTAAGTATGTCCACAATAAGCGTAGGGTACATTCGGGATTCTTTGGAAGTGATTTCAGGTGAAGGAAAACCTATGAAAAAAAATCCTTTCCCACACCAAGTTATCCTTCCAAATTCTGATGTCCCTTATTCTTATGATCCACTGGGTAAATTTTTTATGTTCAACAAGGTGATAATAAATGCACCATGCCACAACTGTAAAACATGTTCTTTGACCTTCTCCAAAAACCCGATTCTCCCCATACATATCCTTGAAGAATGAATCCCATAATGATCTTCCAGTAATGATGTACCAATCAAACCTCACTTTCATTCCCTAGATGCCTTCGAATATGTCGCGCAACCCCATCCCACCCTCCACTGGTCATGCAATACGCTCCAATATTTCCTAGTGATAGTGTTGAGATTTGTTGGAATCCCATAGAAGCGTTTTCATAAACTTCTCCATCCACATGATGGTCCCTTTAGGTGGTTTGATAATAGATAAAATGTGCATCAGAATAGATGTAAGAATGTTATTAATATGCATGAAGTCCCCCAGAAGGATAAAAATATGTTCTTCCGATTTGGAATACTTCATTGAATCCAATTTATGAAGTCTTTGAAATATCTCTTTCTAATGTGCCATAGAGAGAGAGGAACCCCAAGGTACATCAAAGGAAGATTCCTCCTTCGGAAACCCAATATTCCAGGAATAACATTGCAACGTCGTCCTGAGCACCTATTTGAAATGGAGACATGACTCTTACCTGATTTGATATTCTTCCGACATAAAATTATATAAACTGAGAGATTATACGTGACTCTGACCAAGGATACTCGTTTATTGTTCATCAATATCAAAATATCATCTCCAAACATCAATTTGGAGATTTCCACCCTTCCTCTATGACTAAAGAACTGTTCCAGTCTCCCATTTTTTCATTCCACTATTTTAATTCCGAGAGAGGGTGTCCTGTTCAAAAATGAAGAGATCAGGGGATAAGGTATCCCCATGATGAACACCCACACCGTTTTGAAAAAGTTTAAAAAATTTCCTTTTAGAAACATTAAAATCCACAGAGATGAGTACCACTAAAAACCGAGATTGCAAACCCAGTCTTGGAATCCAAACATGAACATTGCCCAAATAATAAAGCTCTATTCCACCTTTTCACAAGAATTATCAATGTTCACTTAGAATATTACATTAGAGCCAATCAGCCTTATATTATTACCATTCACATGTTCAATAGCCATGTATACTACCCCCAGTATGCTTCTACCCTTGATAAACCCGTGTTTCTCACCAGAAACAAACCTTATAATAATCTCACTCATACACCTTGTGAGTAAACATACCAAAATTTTATAATACACATTGCAAAAGTAGATGGGTCTATTCTATCCAAGATAAGTGGGGTATTTGATAAACAAAATTAGTACCAACTTGGATGAGCTCACCAATCTAATGATTACACCACCTTGGAAGAAACTGTGTATGGCCTCCACCACCTGTTTTTCAACCACCTATGATGAATCTATGTAAAATTCTTCTATAACTCCATATGGGATATGTGCACTTCTATGAGGCAAAGAATGGACCGATATCATAATCTCCTCTTCACTAGTTGTGAGGGACTTCTTATCATTATCAAGGTTCTGCAAAATTCGGGGCACACCTTCCAAGAATGTCTCTGCCTCATTAGTATCATGGTTAACCCCACAGTTTGTGTTAACCACCCCTACAAAGAGGCCTTCAAGGTGTTCCAAATCCAAGCATCCAACAACCTCCACATCTAACGTATATAACACATTACCTAAAAAATATTAAGCTTCATGTTTCTATTTTCTTTTAGGCGTGCATATATGGGGGAACTGTTTTAGTCTACCTCCTTCAGACATCTTACTTGAGATCTTGATTTGTAATCCTTCTCAATATCAAGCAGTTTCTTCGCAAGGAAAATCTTTTTGTCGTAGAGTTGTTAAAACTTTTTATCTTCCTAGTCATTCTACAAATATTCCTCTAACCTATCAATTTCCACCTGAATGGTTTCACTCCAAAACTAGAATTGTGTCTGAGAGCTATCCATTTGATAATTTCATTCCTAGGCCACTTAAAGTCTATTTGTGAGACCGTGTTAGGACCTCCCATTCTCCTTCCAGCCCCAATAATGTCTAACCATTTTCAGGAAGACTCTCTCATTGTGAAAATTAATAGAATAGTGGAACGATCAGTGGTTTCACACATCCCTATTAAGCTTCACAATAAGAAGTGTATGGTACTATAAAGAGGGTGGGAGGGGAGTAACCAACATATGGGTGAAGGAGTCGATACTCTGATGGTTCACAAATCATTTATTATGGTAGCTCCATATTCGACTTGTTCCCTTGCGATTATTGAACTAAGTGAAGCGATTTCCTTTGAACCCCAAGTCCAACAACCCCACAGAGGAGATGAAGTCACCAATGTCTTACATCCCACCATTGAGAACTAGAGAACCCCCTTTCATTTCTAAATGATCAAGGATAGCGTTATAATCAATGCCCATGAAACTTGGAAGAGAGACCTAATGAAATAATCCCACGATATGCCACAAATAGAGTCCTTCGTTAACCTCATTATTGGCATAAAAAACAATAATATCACTTCACCCCTTTCAAAATATATATTTTCATTAATATACTAAGACATAATGCTGAGAAGTTTGACCTTAGAATGTCGTTTCCAACATATCCAAATATGTGAGTTCCAGGGAGCCCATTATTGCTTGAATGAAAACCCATCTTCATTGCCATCTTAGGATGTTTATAAGAATCAAGTTTTGGTTCAATCATGAACACCTCCAACACCTTGTATTTTCTAGATTCTGTTGCCAGGAGGGATATTTTTTCTAGAGCCCCCATCTCCCTCACATTCCAAATTATTAGGGAGACTGTTAATGCTTGACAATTCTAGTCTTAAAACTCACACCTGTAGTTGGGGAAAAGGAATTCACCATACCTTCCTCAATCGATTTATAATGAATTACTAGCCTATAAAGTCTCTATGACAAGTCATCTCACATGGGAAGAATTATATTCTTCCTGACCCATTCTGTGTCCTCGAGCAGCGAAAGATGAGACAAAAATGAGGGTGGAAGAGAGAATGACTCAGAGTCCCCATTGAGAGTGGAAAACCGAATCAAGTAGTGAGGTGACACCCATGAAGAATCCACCTTTTGTAACACCCATAATGATAACAACTCCTTTTCAAGGCAACCCTCATGGGACTGGTGTCCAGCTTTGGGGAAGAGAGTGTTGAATTAAATATGGGGAGCTCTGGGAAAAAATATGAAATGATGATGAAGGTGGTGAAAAAAACATTGTTTGGATGAGGAAGTGAGATGTCTTGGGTATCACACCCCCTGATTCTTCTAATAAAAAAGAAGATGAGTCGGCAACGTCAGCAGCACCGCAGGTCATAGGCGACGGAGAGATCAGATCTTGTTGAGGAATGACTGTAACTCATGCCTCCAAAGCGGGTCTACCAGACAGATCTGATAGCACAAAACAAGCGTGAGTGCCATCATTTGAATTTGAAAATGCCTTCATAATGGTAAGGTGCTCTGTCGTCCCTGTCGACATCTCCGGCAACTCCGTCTCCACCAAACAACCGCACCGAGCACCTTTATATCTGATGCTAGAACCAACACTAGACGTCCATTTTGCGCAGACCACTGCTGAATTCCCATGGAGACCACACACTAAGTTGAACCTCATATGATCTTTGAAGATAATCCTTTTTCAAAATTGAAAACCATCCATGAATCTTAAAATAAACCACCATAGAAGCTTCATCGAGATGTCCATTTCCCCATAGATTCTCATGCATGTCGTGAACTGATATCAAGGTGAATCATCATTGGAACGAATGAACTGTCCCAAAGCATCACCCACTTAGATCAGAATTTCCGGATTATGGAAAGGAAGTGGGAGGCCAGACAAGGTGACCCAGATGGCCGCCGAGGGGGATTCCATACCACATTGGTGATCTGAAGCCAGCGAGAAAGGGAAAAGCACCACGAGCCACACCGACATTCATCCCTGGACCAAGGACTCACAAAATCTTCAAAGGAGGAATATTGAATGCTGAACACAACCCTAGAGAATCATTATATGGCCACAAGAATCCTTAAACCCCATGATCTCTCAAACTCTCTAAACATGTTCAGTGGAGGTTTTTTGAAGCAAAACCGGGCTACCAAAGTGAGATAATGGAAAGATGAAGCATTGTGGAGATCATTCTCCATCAGCACCACCGTAGAAAATCTATACACCTAACGAACAGACTACATACCAAATTTAATCGAAGGGGTAGGCGGAAGGTCAGGGGGCATCCCACCACTATTTGGAACCATGGAAACCTGCCAACCACAAAGAGCCTCTTTGAAGGTTTTCCCCTTGAAGCCACCCGCTGTCATTCCATCTGCCCCCTATAGGGAGGAGAGCCAACCACACCATCAACATCATGACCAGAAGCGGGTTGGGAAGATAGAGTAGCTGAAGAAACTATTCAATGTCTTTCATGATGTTGATTCCATTTGAAATTCATTTACATGGAATTTTTAATAAATGAGTAGTGAAATTTGATAATAAAATTAGATATGATATTAAATATATTATTATGGATCATAAATATATTTATAATTGACATGTATTTGTTACATAGGATTTTTGAACTAGTACAAAGAGAGTGAACACTTACGGTTCGGGATTACTATATTACCTTTATTTTTTGTCAGAGATAAGCAACATTCACCAACTATTTATTATATGTAGTGTATATACAGCCCATGAATGTATATTATTATTATAATACTAAATGTTATTAATTTTCACATATCCATTTTGGGATTTATATTTCATGGGTTTTATGGTTCAAAATTTAACAAATTAGTTAGGGAGTTTTGTCTTAGTTTTCCTTATATGAGACATACATGATGTTATTCACCTGTATTAATTTATGAGGTGTATATATATACACACATTTACATGTAATATAATGAATTTAATTTTAATTATGATATTTTCTGTTTCATTTTCTGTTATTCATTTATTGGTTTTATGATTCAATGTTATCAAAGTGTTAAGGATTTTATTTTACAATATCATCCTTTATTGGGATTGTTTATGCTTATGTCTTTAATGTTTAAATATCATGATCTACCTCTCAATAACAATCCTGAATTTTTTTCTCTTAAAATTATTCATGATATTTACTTAACATTTTAATATTCATCCCTTATTTAGTAATTAATAAAATTAAATTTTTTTTAAAGAAATTATAATGTTATTTCTCTCTTCAGCTAGAAATATATATTCTTTTAAAATAGAATCTTTTAAAAATATTTTTAAAAAATATTTAAATGATATTTTAAGATCATTTTCATGGGAAAATATTTTTAAAATGTTTTATGTTTTAAAAATTCATTAAAATTGTTTTCATTATATTATTAATATGTTTTCAATGTTATATTAGAAGAAATATGTTTTCAAAATGTCTTATGTTTTAAAAATATTCTTTCAAATAATAATGTATATTTTACTCTATAAATTTTGTAAATGAATTTTAAATATTAATTTATATGTTTTAGAAGTTTTTTTCATTGAAAATTATTTGGGAAATGATATATTTTTTAAAACAATAGTATCAATGACTGGTTAGTTTCTTTAAGAAATTCTCCAATTGATATTTCAAAATCCTTCTCCATCTAAGATGAAATTTTTTTATAACATAATATTTAATGTGGATATGATCCAGTGATACCATTATTATTCATTCTATAAATGAATTATGTTTATAATGAAATATTGTTGCAGAAAATTGTTTCTAGTTCGTGGATTAAATCCAGAGGAAATTCTTAGAAAACCCACTCCTTTCCAGGAGTTAAGAAATGAGGAAGTGATTTTAATGCATACATTTTTTCATAGGTTTTGATATGAAGAAATGTTTATTATAACCATTTATTTAATGGGTTATTATATGATGATTATATATTATGTTGATACAAAAATAAATATTGTTTTCATAATGGGATATGTGGGACCTATATCTTACTCAAATTCACTAGGTAAAGGTTTATATACCTCATGATCCAGATAGAGTTGTAACATGGAGTGAACTCATTTTTTATGATAATATTGGAATGAGTTTTAAACTCATCAATTTGAAAGAATTTCACTATTATGATAGTTTGGTTAGTGATCCTATTCCATTATGAGAAAAGGTCTTCCACTAAGGATTGTGGTGTATCTCGACCAGAAGGATTATACACCTAAATGAATGGTATGTGGGTGGTCATCCCAAGCATGAATGAGGGTATGTGGGTGGTAATCCCATGAATAAAGAATGCTTAAAATTTGTTACCCAAATCCTAACATGTTATCTAGGTCCTGGTGGGTTTCATTGAAATAATATTCTCTACAATTATGTGTATTCCACAAATCTATGTCTTATTGCATTGTTAGGCACTAATGGATCTGGTTCATTGATTTTATTATGATTTAAGTCTTATGAGCTTCCAATCATTATGACATGATACTAGTTTATGAATTTTGATATGTAGTTTATGGTTTTACATATTTGTGATCAAGATCTCTTATTCTTATGCGTATTTCATGATTACATATCTTCCATGTTTACCCTTAATGAGCATTTTAGCTCAACCTTTCCTATGTTTCCTTCCCCCGTGTTATAAGGAATGTTTTTAAGTAGGTTATTCTTATGAAGAATACTAGTGGGGAAGATATTTATGATTGATATTGAAGATATTTCACCAAGCTAAAATATTATCTTACTATGTTTCTGACGGAACTAAACAATTATGGTCCCCAGGAATGTGATTATATAATGTAATGAATATTCATCTAAAAAGGTGTAATATTAATGTATAAGAAGCATGGTTTGTTATAATTGGTACTAAATTAAAGTTTTAGATATAATTTTTAAATTTGGGTGTGAAAACATTAGTCATATTATTTGGGATATTTATAAGGATATTTATAGGAATGTATTTAAGGATAAGTAAAGGATAACTCAAATTTTAGTAAAATGTCTTGGAACTATGTTAAAGGATATAGAGAGTGGTTTCCATGAAATTAAATCAATCTATAAATAATAAAATGGGATGTATCTCTATAATATATATACATAAGGGTATCCACCTCAAAAATAGTATATTTAGCTATACTCGATTGGGATCTCATACATGAAAAAATTCCTTACTAAAAACAAGGTTGGAGACTCTCAAGGGGTATACATTGTAAATTGAAAAAATATTTATGAACCCTTACAGAGGATTCAAGTAGATTATGACTATGAATAACCTAGGATAAACATTGGTGTTATAGATTAAAAATTTGGTTTTACGATTTAGACATAGTATAAGTGATTTTTCATGATTATGTGGGTTTTCAATATAATTAATATTGATCAAACGGTGTTTTGGGTTCATTCAATGGATAGATCCCAAAGAAATCTAATTAAAATTTAAATTTATGGAAAATTCAAGGATTATGATTATCATCTGTGGATAATGACTAGATAGAATGATGTTGTGGTTATGCCTAATCCACAATCATGAAATATGACTAACAATGAGAATTTAGTGATCATCAAGACACATTAAATAAGATTAAGATATACATTTAGTAATTTTCAAATGGTAATGGAAGTAGAATAATGAAGTGTTATATTTCTACTTATCATGAAGGTAGGATAAAAAAAACATAAGGAATATAAAAAATAGAGGGGAACATGTTATATATGTCAAAAATGGGTCCTAGAGTGGTAACTTCTTGAGGAGTTCATTGTATCATCTATGGAGAACATTTTCATTTCCTAAATCCATTCTCTGACCCAAGATTTTACTATTAGACCAAGGAAATAAAGATCTTGTTCCAGTAATTTATGTGGATGGATTTAAGTATTTATGTATTTTGATTCATGAATTATGAATTCTGAAATATATATGCATTATTTTGTATCATTTTTTTATTGTGGATTTGAATGACTGTGTTGAATGATGTTTATGTTGGAACCATGATGGTATTTGAATGATTTGGAGTATGTTTTGTATTGTTTTCAATCCTCAATGGATGTTTAGGATATGTGCCAGAAATGTGATCTTACAATTCAAGTAGATAAGAGTATTGAAGGTGGAACCATTTTGCAGTGTTTTCCAAATTTATGAACCTCAAAATTGTCAAATGGAGAAATGTGATTTTGGCCAAGGGACATGCGCGCCGATTACTTGGAGTCTTGGAAACTTGCGAGCCATTTGTTTTTCAGGAACAGAACATGAAAATATGGCACAGGGAGAAGGGCGCAAAAGATTGGATGTTGGTCGCACAAGTGTTTTTCGAGGGTAGAGACTTGCCCGCCAAAACTTATGTGCCGAGGGGAGACTTGTGCCCCATCACGGTGGGTCTTTAAATGCCTATAAATACCGGTTGACCCCTCCAAATTTGGTATGATGTTCAGACTTAGAGAAAATCATAGCTCCCATCACGCAGGTGTTGTAGTCGCACATGTGGTGGTGGGTCACGCAAGTTGAAGTTGTGCGACAGTTGATAGCTACGCATCCATGGTGGTTTGGGCGAGAAAGGAGTTGAGTGACGCAAGTTTGAAGATGAAGAAGTGAGTGTCACACACATGGTTCAGGATAATTGCACACTAGTTTGGACTTGCACACCGAGACTTGAGCGACGTCTTGAAACTTTCCTGTCTGGCATAGAGAAGCATGCTAGGATTCGTTGAAGCGTGCCGGTCTTTTTAGAGCTGCATGAAAGCTGGATGATTTCCCGATACCTTCTATGCAAAGTGGGAATATTCAATGGTTAGAGTCAGACTTCAACAGAGTATCTACATAAAATAGAGGATGCATTCTTTTTTCCATGATGAAGAGACCTTCACGTCAATAAACTTAGTGGGACTTCACCAAAGGCAGTGAGCTAGGGGGAGTCAATGGGAGTGACCTGAGGGACGAAGTGAGCTATCCCTAATCTTTTGTAAAGGCAGTGAGCCTGGGATAGAGTTACTATGCCCAAACCTTTGTTATCTGATGCTAGTGATGTTTAGTGTAATTTGGTATGACCGAAAACTAGTCGGCGTTTGCTCCTTGGGCGTATCTCTTAGTGGTGAACCAAGTAAAAGGGGTTGTGTCACCTCCCTTTTTGTGAATGTTTTCTTTCTGATCATATTTACATCACAGTTTTAACATGTTCCTACCAACGTGGGAACTAGATCCATCACATTAAAAGAAAAAGTGGTCACCCTGATTCACCCCTCCCCTATCAGGGTGTCCCGGGGATCTACAAGTGGTATTAGAGGGAGGTTACTGGTGTTTGATCTGTTTTTATACCACCATGGAAAATCCATCTTGTGGTAGGGGAGTTTCCCTCATTGATGGAAGTAATTTTCATATTTGGAAGAACAGAATGAGATCTCATCTAAGATCCCTTGGAATGGATGTTCTATTTTACACTATGCAAGGTATACATGTTACTGATCCAATAGGGCTGGCTATGACTGATGCAGATAGGTAAATTCTTGATGCAGATGCTAAATCACAAAATACACTCACCGCAACTCTTTCTGATCAGATCTATCTCAAAGTGATGAGTTACACCTCGGAAAATTCCATATGGGATAAACATGAAAATAATTATGAAGAAGATATCAAAGTGAAGGAGGTGAAACTACAAGTACTGCACAAGAGGTTCGATGATTTGAAGATGCATCCTAATGATAATTCATATTCGTTCTTCAATTGAATTACTGAAGTGGTTGGAGCTATTCAGGGTCTAGGTGAAGAAATCAAAGATGTAGACATTGTGAAGAAAATATTAAGAAGACTTCCACCTCTTTACAATGCAAAGGTTTCATCCCCTGAAGAATGATATCTTTCAAAACATTCTTTTGATGATCTATTGACCAGCCTGGTGGCATATGAAATGTGGGTCAAACTAGAAGATGTTATGACTCAAGTAACCAAGGAAATGGAATTCAAATACATGGAGAAAATGAAAATATCAAAATATAGTAGTGGTGAAGATGATAAAGAAAAAGAAATTCTTTCTCAAATTGCCAAGAAGTTTCAGAAGGGAAAAGGGAAATTCAAAGGGAAGTTTCCTCTAGCTTGCTTTCGTTGTGGAAACGTTGGACACATTGATTATCAGTGATAAAAAAAGATTGATGATGATGATAGTTATGCTGAAAACATTGAGAAGTCTTATAAAATGTTTTTCAAGAAAGGATACTTCAAATCTAGAAAGAAAATTCTGAAGAAGAGTTTTGTCTTTGAAGAGGAAGAAGATGATAATGAGTTCTGTGATGAAGAAGAACCAGAATTTAAAACTGGGAACCATGCTTCCATGATGGCCACTGTTAAAAAATTAAAAGATACTGGTGGAGGAAATCAGTCGAAAACTAGTGTAGATCCCGAGTGGAAACTTAAGGATGTTTTTTGTAAGCTCAATATTAAATTCTAGAGTTTCAATAAGTGGAAATCAATTGTTCATAAATCACATGAATATGTTGATCAACTTGAAGCTGAAATTGACTGACTGGAATAATTGGTGAAAGTACAGTCTAAAATAATTGAAAGCAATAATTATGTAGTGGACTTGAAGCTGAGAATTGAAGAGTAGGAAAAGGTCATCCAGGACCTCACCTCTAGACTAGAAGAAAAAGTCCAAGACTGCTGAGCATCTAGAAGAGGAAGTTGTTACTATTAGGAGTAAACATGAAAATTATTCAATTTCAAAAGAATCAAGGAAGAAAATCCTGTTTGGAAGGTTCTTAGATGATGATTTGTTGGAGAGGGAGAAACTTGGCTCTAATTCAGTTGAGATGATTTTAAATGATCAAAGTCTTTCATGCATGGGAAATAGTGGAATTGGTTGTGAGGCAAAATTTTCAAATGCTGTAAATAAAGGTGACCAAAATAAAGGCGTGCTGAAAGTTAGGGATGTGGGAAAGTATTCTAATGTGATGAAAGAGAAACCCCCAATTCAGTCTGAAAGAAGAAAAAAATATTATACTCGAGCCTCATGGAAAATGGAGCCCTCATACTATTCTCCCACAGAAGAAGGAATGAGGACATATATAAGAAAGCAGACATTTCCTACGATGAAGTGTCAGTTCTATAGATATTTGGGCAATACCATGTCTTATTGTGAAGATGCATGAAGCTATCTGAACGGAGAAGATATATGAGTTCAATAGAGGATAACAAATTAATATCCTGATTCATTTAGAAGAAACAATTTTTTGGGATATTGTTTTCGTTGTTCTACCTATGGCTATAAGGGTGTTAATTGCATGTAGAGAAGGGACATGGACACCTCAAACCTATAATCAAGACAAGTCAAGTCTCTTCAACTAGAGTGTGTTTTTATTTCAAACAGGTTTCCTCCTCTCAAATAAGATTTTTTCTATGAATAACCTAGGTACATGGAAGAGTTATTAAAAGGCCATAAGTGCTCTATACACAATCCAATGTCTCATAGAAAGAAAGGAAGAAAATTGAGAAATCCAACCTTGCATAGGTGGACGTCAAAGCAACAAAAAACAACAGTACCTAGATTCTGTATAGCAGTTGTTCTTCTCATATGACAGGTAATGCTGTCATGTTAACAGATATCAAATAGAAGTTTGATGGTACAATAAGATTTGGTAATGATAGAGCTCTAAAAATCAATTGTAGTGGAAGTACTGAATTAGCTAATGGAGATCTAAAGAAGAATGGAGTCCTTTATGTAGATGGCCTACGTTAAAATATACTCAGCATGATTCGACTCTTGGACTCTGGATTTATAGTTACTTTCAATTTAAAAGGCTACACTATCATGGGAAAGACAGGCAATTCACTTATGAAGGGACGCAAAACAGAAGACAACATGTATCAGGTTGATAGTAAAGAAAATGTTTGTTACATAACTGTAGAAGAAGAAAAAAATTTGTGCCATCGGAGACTGGGACACATCGATCAAAAAGACATAGAGAAAATATCAAGATTGAGGATTGTCATGGACATTCCCAACCTGATGCGTGAGCATGAAAATTCTTGTGATACTTGCATTTGTGGGAAGCTGGTCTACAGTTCATATCGACCCAAGAAGAATAGGGCATCCCATATTCTTGATCTAATTAATACATATGTATGCGGGCTGATAAATGTTGTCGGAACTCATGGAGAAAGGTACATTGTCCTTTTCATAGATGACTACAGTAGAATGGCATGTGTAATAGTCATTTATAGGAAACAACAAGTGCATGACAACATGAAAACATATCATCGAATTGCCAAGAATGATACTGGACGAACAATCAAAGTGTGGCGATATGATAATGGAGGGGAATACACGTCCATTGAATTTGAAAATTATATGGAGAAGCATGGGATACAACATTAGGTAGCTGCAATGATAACTCCACAACAAAATTGAGCTGTTGAACGTAGCAATTGACAAGTGAACAACATGGCATGAACTATACTGATTGATATTCGTATTCCACGATATTACTAGAAATAGGTTGTTCAAGCTATACTTTATATTCAAAATCAAACATAATTTATATGGGTGAGATGAAGACACCATATGAATTGTGGCATGTACGGAAACCCTCTTTGAAATACATTCGTGTTTTTGGAAGTAAATTATTCATCAGAAACAAATAAGGAAATCAAGAGAAGTATGGTGATAATGCAGATGAAGGAATTTTCCTCAGATACTCAATGAACAACAAAGCCTACAAGTGTATCAACAAGAGATTATGAAGTATTGTGGAAAAAAGTGATGTAAAGTTAATTGAAGAGAAAACCAAAAAATGATTCAAGGACGTCATATGGAAATGTGATAGAAAGTGAGGAAGAAAGTGAACATGGAGAAAATAAAAATATAGAAATAGAGGAAGCTGTACAAAAAACTCAGTAGTCACATCATGATGTTTTCTCAGAAGAAGAATCTGAAGAAGAAACTATGGCTGGAGAGAACGGAACTGAACCTCGCATGAGAAATTGAAGAGCTGATATTGATCCATCTAACACAATTGGGGACCAGAGTGCACCCAAAAAAACTAGGAGGATGAGGAGTAACACGCAGTTTTCATTTCTGTCAGTTGTAGAGACATCCTCATTTGAAGAAGATACAATGGATGAATCATGGGTGAAAGCCATGAATGAAGAGTTAGATCAGATTGAAAGAAATCAGACATGGGATCTTGTCCTGAGACCCGAAGGTCATAATGTGATTTATAAAAAATGGATCTTCAAGAACAAGTTTGATGAGAATGGAAGTGTTTTTAGAAACAAGGAACAACAGGAATGTACAGGATACTACCATATTGAAGGATTTGATGTTAAAGAAACCTTTCCCCCAGTGGCTAGAATGGAGTCAATCATGATTTTCCTTGCAAGACACAACAAAGAGGATATAAAGTATATCAAATTGATGTTGAGATAACATTCTTTAATGGTGTACTCGAGGAAGAAGTCTACATCAAAAAACCAGTGGGTTTTGTTCTTTATACTGATGAAACAAAGTTCTGCAAACTGAAAAATTCTCTATATGGTTTGAAGAAGGCACCACGAGCATAGTATTCCCTGGTGGACTCGTATCATAAGAAGATGAAATTCAAAAGAGGAGGAGTAGACCACAATCTATATGTGATGAATTTCCCAAAATATTAGTTCATGGTTCTAGTCTAAGTTTATGACAATATATTTTGTGGAAACAACCATAAATCAATGGATGAATTTTCCAATCACATGAAATGAGAGTTTGAAATGTCTATGATTGGGGAGCTCAAATATTTTAGGGAGCTGCAGGTGATTCAAATCCAGGATTACAGTTTCATTTCTCAAGAAAAGTTTTCAAGAGAGCTGCTAAAGAAATTTAATATGCATGACTCCAAACCAATATCAAATTCGATTGTAGTTGGAACCAAACATGGAAAGCATGAGGATAGGGCATCTGGAGACCCCACTATGTATAGGAGGATAATAGGAAGACTAATATAACTGATAGCGACAAGACCAGATATTTTCTTTGAAACCTGTCTAGCTGCCCTCTTTCAGATTAATCCAAAGGAGGAACATATGATAGCAGTAAAAAGATTCATGAGGTATATTCAAGGTAATCACAGTTGTGGCTTATACATTCATGTAGGAAGATACTGTGAATTATCAGCATTTTATGATGCTGATTGTGCTGGAGATGTAGAGGACAGAAATTCCACCATTGGTGGAGCATTCTATATTGGAAATACATGTGTTGGATTCTTGAGAAAGAAACAGGAATGTACTTCTCTTCGTACTGCTGAAGCTGAGTACATATCTGCCACAAAGGCTTGCACTCAACTGCTATGGATGAAGCAAAAACTAATAGATATTGGTGATGAGGTGAAGCAACCAATGGTAATTTACTGTGATAACAAGAGCGCAATTGATCTTACGAAGATTCAAATTCAGCATTCTCATTCAAAACATATTGAAATTAGGTATCACTTTATCAAAGAGATATTTGAACAATGAATGATTAGAATTGATCATGTGGGAACTGATGAGCAGGTTGCTGATATCCTGACCAAGCCACTGTCAGCGGATGTGTTTGAGAAGCATCAGTTGTTCCTCAGTGTTCAGCAACCTCCCAGTGCATAAGGAGGATACGAAAAACCCCTCTCCCCAGTTATGATAATTGTTTTTAATCTGCTTATAGATGAAGTGCAGGTTTGTGAGGGAGATACTATCTAGGGGGAGTGTGTTTTGAGATGTTCAACTAGAAAATAACGATATTTGGGTTTATTTCCAATGGGGGAGAAGGAATAAATTCTGGTCATGTTTGGTATCACGATGAGAATTCAGTATCGGTGATAGGATGGGAAGTTATGCATTGGACAGGAACCCAATTCAAGATTTCTCTATTGTTTTCAACACTGAGCATTGCTCAAGTAGACTTAGAGTGTTGGCTAAGTTGATTCTTTCATTTCTGGTTTTCCTGTGGCTGGTACCCTATTGAATTTATTTACTGATTTCCAACAAACCCAAAGGGTAGATTGTTGGAACCAAGGTTGTCTTTGCATGATTTAGAGTTTGTTTTTTGTTTGTTTTCAATCTTAAGTGGATATTAAGAATATATTATAACAATGTGTTCTTATAATTCATGTAGATAACAGTTTTAAGGAGGCACTGTTTTCCAATGTTCTCCAAATATCTGGACCTCAAAATTGTCAAATGGAGAAAAATGTTTTGGCCAAGGGACTTTCACACCGATTACTTGGAGGATTGGAAACTTGTGCGCCTTTTGTTTTTCAAGACCAGAACATGAAAATATGGAAAAGGGAGAAGGGATCCCAAGTTTGGAAGTTGGCCGCGCAAGTGTTTTTCGGGTGCATAGAATTGCACGCCGAAACATGCGCGTCGAGGGGAGACTTGCACGTCGTCGCTCAAGGTGTTCAAATGCCTATAAATACAGGTCGACCCCTACTCTTTATGTATGAAGTTTAGAGTTAGAATAAATTAGAGCTCCCATATCACAGGTGTTGTAGTCGCGCAAGTGGTGGTGGGTCGTAGAAGTTGAAGTTACACGATAGTTGATAGCTACACGTCCAAAGTGGTTTGGGTGAGAAAGGAGTTGAGTCACGAAATTTTGAAGTTGAAGAAGTGAGTGTCGTGCAAGTGGTTCAGGTGAACAAGCACGCCGGTTTGGACTTTCACACCGAGACTTGAGCGCCGTCTTGAAACATGGGCACCAGGCTTGGAGAAGTGAACCATGTGTTGTTGAAGCACGCCATTCTTTTTGGAGATGCACGAAATCTGGAAGATTTCCCAATACCTTCGCTGAAAAGTAAGATTAGTCTACGGGTAAGAGACAAACTTCAAAATAGAATCTATATACAATAGAGGATGCATTCTTTTGCAATGATGAATAGACCTTTAAATATACCAACTGAGTTGGACTTCACTAAAGGTAGTGACCCCGAGGGTGTCAACAGGAGTGACCTGAGGGATGCAATGAGCTATCCCTGATCATTCGTAAAGGCAGTGTGCCTGGGACATAGTGACTATGCCCAAACCTTTGTAATCCACAACTAGTGACGTTTAGTGGAATTTGGTATGACCGACAACCAGTCGTCGTATGCTCCTTGGACGTAGCCCTTAGTGGTTAACCAAGTAAAAATTTTAGTGTCATCTCTCTGAATGTGAATGTCTTCTTTCTGATTATATTTATCATACATGTTTAACACGTTCCTACCAATGTTAGAACATGATTCATCACAATAAAAGATAATGTGGTTCCCTTGATTCACCCCTCCCCTCTCAGGGTGTCCCGAGGCTCTATAATTTATTAATAAGAAAAGTGATTTAATTGAAATGGGATATTTTTATTATGTTAAGAGACCCCTTAATATGTTCAAGATGTTGAAAAAATGATTTTTAGTTTGTATATAAAGAAAATTGGTTTTGATTAAGTAAATAGAATAATATCAATGACCTCATAACACATAAAGGATTTATTGGAAAAGTAGTTTATAAAATAATTTATAGTGTTTAAAAAATTGTTCGGATCATTAGAACGTATTTCATAGTTCACTATTTTAATCAAGTAATGAGGAAGACCGATTGTTTTCATTATGGTTCTATTTTAATTAAGGTTGTTTCCATATCTGATGTGAATACATGATGAAGGTATTCGCATGAGGGGAATGTAATAATCAAGATATATATTATGATATATAATAGATTAATGTTAATTTTATTTGGAGATATTTAGTAAACTTTTATATTAATTTTTGGATTTTTAATCATTTAAAAGGGTCATAAGGTTAATCATTTATGGAATGGTTTATGTTGAACATTGAATGCGGTGTTATAAATTAATATATTACTTCAACATATAAATATTTATGAATATTGGATAACATGTGATAACCATGTTTTAGTGATGATAACTAATAATAGACATAATTAATTAGCATACTATTTATGGATCTTATGATTCATTAGTGCTTCAGACAGAAAAAAGAAACCTTTTTTATTAGAGACATAGATGATGTGAAAATTGATCAAGGAAGTACTGATGGATTAGATTCCACTTATGAAACTGAATGAAATTAATTATGTATATTTTCTTGTGAAAATTATTAAAATTTAGGAAAATTATCTATGATAATTTTTTTATCACAGTTCCTTCATTTCCGATGAAACAAATAATCCGTTAAATCATCACAGAATTATAGTTTGTTTTTGCCAAATTTCTCTATATTGTCTAATTTATTGTTATTAGGGATCTTTATCACCCTAAATAATTATTTATTATGTTATTCCATGTACAAATATTCACTTCCTAGGTATGTTCTCATATGTGGAAACCTAGTGATGAGTTTATTTATGTAACCATTATGTTTCTATGTTTTCCCAATTAATGGTTGTTTTAGTATTATTTTTTATGATGACGGGTTATCTGAAAATAACATTCAAGTATTAAACCTATGATGACCCAAAAAATGTAGAGAGTGAAATTAATTTTTAATGGGAGTAGAATTTAACACCTTGAGTTTTTCTGAAATATATTTTTCAAATAAATTAAAACTCATTGAAGTCTTGTGTTTCACACTTCACAATGTTAATTTTGATTTATATGCGACACCAAGGTAAACCTACACTACACAAAACTCTATGATTAAATTGTGGTATATAAAACACTATTTTTGTATTGTGTTACCCACAATAAGGAGTTCCTTCAATATCTTTCATTACACTCAAGACCAAATTTTACCAAACTACCATACACAAATAATAATATTATTTAAAATGAAAATAATCAACTAACCATTAGAATGGTAAGAATGAATGAGTAAAACTGACTTATATATATATATATATATATGTTTTTCATATTCTTATTATTTATCTAATTATCAAAAATAAATTAAGAACCATTTAAAAGGAAAAATGTTTTCTGAAAAAAAAAAATTTTACAAAAGGAGGTTTAATCCTGGCTGGAGAACATAATGTAAAATAAACATTTACCAATTTTAGAAAATATATTTGATAAAATAAACATATATTTATAAATATTAATTTTAAAATTATCTTAGTATGAATTCTTTATATTTTTTGAAAAGTTTCATTTTTTGATGACTATTTAAAAGTACTGAATTTTAATTGAAAAATGCATTATAGTTTAAATAATTTATAATGTCAAACAATATATGGAATTGGATTTAATGAATAAATAGTTAAATTATACATCTATTAATCAGATTTCAGTTATCATACTTAGTTTATTGTTGAAATTTTATATAAAAAAGTGTAATCTTGTAATCATTTTCACTATAAAACCCAAATTTCCCGTCACATCTATGAGATTAATTTTAAATTAAATTATTTAAATCCTATATATTCAATGAATAAATGAATTATATATTTGGAAATAGTAAAAAATATAAAGTATAATAAATGAAATAATATTTTTACCGAAGTTATTAGTGAATGTAGTTAAAATTAATTATTGTGATTAAAGTAAAAATCTATTTTCTTAGTACTGAATCATAGAATATAATTTGTAAATAGTAAAACAGCCATTGGATGGAAATATTTAGAATATTAACATCCTTGGATCTATAGGTTTGAGTTATTGTGGTACTATTTGATGAACATCACTAATATAATATGGTATGTAATGAAAAAGATAAAATGTAACATTTCATTCCATTAAAATTTATAAAGCTTTAGGATAGTGAAAAATATCATATGTTCAATTATAAATATTATTTTAAAATATAAATGATTTTTTTAAAATTATAATTTATTTTAATTTTATATAGATAAAATAGTTACTTTAAATTCTTATGAAATGCTAATGATGGAGTTATTTAGTTAATAATTACTTCAAATAAATGAATAAAAAAATCTTAAAGGTTAAGATAGATGAATGAATTATTGTCTTAAATTAATTTTTTAGATGATAATATCATGTTACATGTGATTTCATTTAATAGATTCAAATTAAATTAATTTCCTTGAGTTTTTAAAATTTATTTTAAATAAATAATTTCATAATTTTAATTAATGATATTTCATAATAGATGATATGTTATTAAATGATTTAAAATTAATAAAACTCATATCTTCTGAAAAGTGACTAATATTTATTAATAAATCTAAAATTTGTTCCATTAACTAACCAATTTACCTTTTTATAATGATCAAATTGACCCCTAATCAGTAAAAACATTGTCCTTGTGGTTATTGTTAAAGTAGTGTTTTCATAAGTAACCTGAGGTTCTTTTAAAATTAATGTCTAACACATATGGTATTTTTATTTAATAAATTATATATAAATTTTTATAATAATTGGGACTATAGTTTTTAATTATATCAACATTAATTTTTTCTAATATATAAATTAACTAGGTTGTAAAATTAGTTACCATAATAGAAACCAAAAATTGAAAAAATATGGAAACATAGAATTTGATGAATAAAATTATATAAATGCTCTTATGTAGGGGTGTTAGATGTGTAAAATGACCAAATTAACCCTCCAGTCCATTATTATTCTTTTTTAGATCCACACGAGGTATGTGAGTCATTCCAATTGCAAATACATTTTAGTATGTACAAGAA
Source organism: Viscum album (assembly GCA_963277665.1). Lineage (NCBI taxonomy): Eukaryota > Viridiplantae > Streptophyta > Magnoliopsida > Santalales > Viscaceae > Viscum > Viscum album. The sequence continues at coordinate 1,400,130,665 of OY728145.1, read as the reverse complement.
TGGTACTCCTCCTAAACTATAAAGGGGAACTCACTCTTCCACATTCATTACACCTATCATAAAATTTTTATCAGCTTTTATATATCCAAATCACTTCCCATCATCCCTACTGTCTCACAAGTTTATCAAAAATCATCTCAACTGATTCGATATAGTTCCCTTTTTATTATGGTCTACCCATTCCTTAAATTATGGGTGGGTGTTGAGATTGGATTTCTCTAGTCAGATACTCAATGGATGGCTCAGCTCCCTAAGCTCCTCTATCCATACCCTAAATTACACAAACTAGGTGCATAATGAGCAATTAATCTATGCATGTACCAAATATATTCCATATTATATGGCTGTACCACATTTTCTGAATCCTATGCCTATATATCATGATAAGGACAACCCTAAATAGACTCATCCAGACTATCAAGGGCCTCATATTGTGAAATCTCTAGTGGCACCACATCTTTACCCCCCTAATTATCAACAAGAAGATGAATAGGTGGAATCATGGTTAAGAAAAAATACCGTGGTCAAATAGATATAATAGTCTAATATATATATAATAAAAATATAGAATGTTTTAATTGGTATTGCATCTCACCACCCTTACACTCCCCCACTGCATTCTTATCACATGAAATCTGGCCTCATGGACTATCACCTACTAATAAAAGAGTTAGGTGTCATATATCATCCAGTCTCATGGACCCTTTTATACACATACAAATGTCAGGAATCAAATATCACATATATCAACTATAACCAATCTGAGCTGGCATAGTAGAATTCAACCAAAAGACTATACATGAAAACATTGATTAGATTTTTGTTGACATTTTAAATAGCTCATCCATTCTATTAATCCATCCCAACATACTCATAATAAAGTCAGGACCATATATCACATATCAGTATCACTGGGAACCACATGCCTTGGTTGGTTGAGTGGAATTCCACTAAATTTTCTATGATGGAAAATACTATTTATTTTTTTTGTTGGAACATTAAATATCACAACACCACTTATCACATTATTGGTTCCAAGAAATTATTATTAGTCACATACTTATATAAAGTACCCCTATCTTCTTACCATGTTGCATAAAATATCTTACCTTTCCCTATCAGGCCAAGGGTTAAACTAAAAAATCTAATAAAATCACACCCAAGTGTTCCACTTGAGGTGGAAATCAATCAATTATAAAATTACATGGAACCTCACAAATTCACCCCCTAAAAACATGGTCCACCCCTTGTGAGTGGGGATATCGAAAGCCAAGAATGAGCTCCACATCTAGTTTTTACTACATCAGAGTCTCGAGTCAACCATGGAAAAACTTTTAACACAAAAAAATGAATATAAATACTTTTTCTCATTTTTAGCCTTTGACTTTTTCCCCCATAATCAATTCTCCAAGTTGGTTTTACATATGGCGTTAGGCGCAACTCCCTGAATTACATATTCTATCGACTATTAGAGAGGGAATGATTATGTGATAGTGGGGAGACAAATAACCTATAGTTATGATAATACTAATGGCCCCTATATATATAACTCATCATATGAATGACCATAATATTAGAAGAAATAGAAAAAAAAAATTGAATAATAGTCAAAAGTAGAATTAGTAAATATTCCCAATGGATTAACCATTCACTGAAAAATAGACAGGTCCAAATAGGTTATACAAAACATATAAGAAATATCTCTGATGTAACTCCCTATATAGAACCCCAAAATAAGTTCTAACTCAATTCATGGGAACCAATTGGTCCACTACCATCTATCCTATTCAAAAGTTGTACATACAAATCACTATGGTCAAACTCCCTAGCCTAATACCATATATGATCTCAAAACAATAAATTATACACATGTCCTAAGGGGAATGTGTATTATGTGAGTATGAATTAAATATTCCACCACCAATGTATACCTATCATACATCCATAATTACACAATTAATGAAAAAATAATTAAAAATTCAATGCACACACTGTTATTTAATAACCCGCTTCCCATGTGCCCAACAACCACAAGGTAGAATTTACCTACTTCAGCCAACACTAATATATCTCTGAATATGTTCTCCAAAATATATATTTAGATTACAATTAATGTATTCAAATTTAAAAGTATAGTGGTGTGGACCCATGACATAATTCCTAGGTATACCCTGTAAAATATTATACCAGCTGAACCCTCATGTTCCCCCCCATAAATATATCATTGAGCCCCTATTTCTATATGATACCACATATACAACACATCTAGAAAGTACTTGAATCATATTGGTATTCACATGAAAACATTCCATGTCCCTCACCCTCCATTCAAATTGTCATAATCAACTCTATAGTGTGACATCGGGAGGTATGGTGATATCCATCCTCCCATAAATAGTAAATAAAATACGCATCAATAGATTGAAATATAGTTTTATGAAAATATCAATCCTACAAAAATCCATGAAAGTTGTACTTAATAATAATGGTGAGCCTCATCCCCCAGCTGATGGTATCAAAACCATATCTTGAAAGTCTATCACTATCAACTATAAATTTTTATGGTGATAACCTCCTCCATAACGGATGGTCAACACCATCCCCTAAGCCATAATATCTAAGAATGCATTTATCCATAATTAGTTGTAAACACCACCACACCTGAGTCTTATCCACGTGTGCATGACTCCAATGGCACATCATCTATCAACAGTGATAGAAAAGCACTAACATTAAATAATCCAAATTAATAATTATGAAATATTTTTCCTGAACCTAGGGATCTTCATCACCGCCTGGATCCTGGGACAAGAACAACACTAGGAACCATGTCTTCTCATTCTCAATTATCAATATCACCTCATGGCATGAGATAATGCCCATCACATTACTATGTATCTAAATACAATCATATCAAATTTTATACATTTTTAAATAAACAGGACTGGCCTACCCAATTTTTGAAAATACCCATACCCATCGTAGAATATATAAATATACTTGGGATTTCACAAAATCATACCAAAGAACCAATTAATGAATTAAAATACCATCATTAATTAATTAATGGTTTCCCCTATAAAACCCAACATGTGCATTTAGGTACACACCCCAAAGCACCCAAATAAATAAAGAGAATTAAAAGAACCAACTAAATTATAGTAATATGAACTCACATGTAAATATTGGCATCTATATAGATCTTAAATGAAATAATTCATGATTTTAGACTAATTTCAAGAAAATACCAAAAAAGAGTTTGTGTTGATTTTTCTTTATTTATAGAGAGACAAAATAGGAAAGAAAGAAGGAGAATTGAATTCCTTAAAAATATTAACCTATAGCCACTGATAGAGCTTTATTAGAAATTTAGATAGATAAAGGATTCCAAAATCATAAAAAGAGAGAGGTTATATTAACAACTAGTCGAAGAGAAACACATGTTTTAGAAAATAAAAGAGGATAAAGGAGGGACAAAAAGTAATTTCCTAATTTTCAAAGAGGATTATAGATTAGTCTCACATTTTAGATTAACATGAACTAACCATGAGACTAACGACCCATGATTTTTTAATATTTATATTTTAAAATAAATTCAATTTCATCAATTGAATACTTTGAACAAAATACCCACATTAAAAAAACACCAAAATATTATTATTTTAACACATCAATTAAAACCAAGCTAATAATTTTTTTTGGAATAAATAGTATTCACCACATTATGAACTATAAAATTGCTCAACTCATTTTTCATTAATTAATTAATTATTTTGGAATATCACATAATTTTTTGTAGAGTCATTTTAGTGATCAAATAAATGTTTTCCTCATAAAGTGTTTTTTATTTTTTCCTATGAGAATATAAATATAATTATTTTTTGAGAAATTTATAAATTTATCTATAAAATGAATATTGTTTTTTTATTTTTTATTTTAATATGTTCTTAAAATTAATTTTTTATAATTTTTTAAAAACAATAATTTTTATGTTAATAGTGAACAATAACGATTGTTATAAAACTCCCATTTTATTTATATTTAAAAGTAATTTTTTTATTTTTAAATTATCTCAAGGTAACTTTTTTATAAATTAGACCAAAAGAATATAATTTATTACAATAAATTTTTTATATACCTATGGTTGTTATAAGTACATTTTTGGATTAAAACACATTTTTCCAAATAAAAATATTTTTTGTTTCGTTGGGAAATATTAATTTTAAATGTAATTTTGAAGCATATGTGTTTTAAATTTTCAAAAATGGATTCAATATTTTGATTCATGAGGACCTAATTAGGATATAAGATAATTTTAATTTTGGGAATAAAAACGTTTCGGTGGAAACAATTACCACAGAATAGGTAAAATAATATTGAAGGTTAATGTTAAATGGTAAAATATTTAAATACATAAAACCAAAACATTAAATGACTATTAGTAGTTATTATAGACTTTAAAAAGACTTTAAAACATTAATTATCATCCAAATTCATCAAAACTAGTTCCACTAAATTTTATTTTCTTTACATATAAAATAATTCGTATTTTATCACTTAACACCCCCACCATAAGTATAAATACCATTCCTTGCCACCCCCTTTCTGAACACAAGGCATGAATAAATTAAAATCACATCTAAATCCTATGATACCAATTTTCTCCACATTCATGTGATTATGTTCTCACTTGAATACTAATTCTATTTTCCTTAAGGGGTCCTCTAAATATGTGGTATTCAAATGGAAACTTTCTCAGACAATGTCTCTTAATTTCGTTTCTTTTTATAGCTTATCTCCACCTACACCACCCATAAAATAATAATTATTACAGTATAATGAATATATTGTAATGAAATATTTATAATGTCATATCTTCTATCAACCCATTTCTTATCTCCACCTAATCATTGAAATGATACCATTGTCCTAATTATGGCGGTTAACCATCTCCATGGATAATGATATTTCATTGTCCATTACTACCTTCATTTCCATTCATTAATGTATTATTCTAGTTACATAATATTTTAATAGTTATATTATAACTTATTTCAAGGTAATATAAAAATATATTAACATAATATTAATGAAAATGAAACTAGTTTGTGATGGTTGGAAAACCCAAAAAATTAAACTAATCATTTATCAATAACATTTTATAAAATGAATCACTGTCATTTTAGAATGAAAAAATTATATACGGGACCATTTTGACTCAATTATGTACATGAATAAAATTTCATTTTCACTAAATTTGTATTATTTCAATTTTACAATACAATCCATAAATATATATAAATGAACCAATCATGAAACCATGAAATAACACAACAGGAAAGATAAAAATAATGGAATATTATTAATGAATTGGCATTAAGATTTTATAAATTTATCTTAAAAGGTATTATAAATAAGATTGTAGTTCATTAAGGAATTAATAAAAATATTTAAATTTTTATACATGAGTTTAAAATCTGAAAAACTCAAGGGAAGCATGAGGTAAGGGTTTCCCATGTCACTTTTACTTCTGTGAGATATATGCCTTATTAACCACATATTTATTTTTGGTGGAGTATCTTTTGTCCACTGATATATAATATCATCAATCTTATTATATTAATTTTATTAAACAATTCATTAGTTAATTATTTCTCTTATGTGGTATACAATTTGACTGATTACACTGTAGAAAGATATTTCTAAACTGAATTTCCAATTCATTGGGTTAAACTTATTATTCACTGAATATTCTATGTTTAGATTACACTCTAGAATAATTTAGATTATATTGAGTTGTATTTACACGTTTTTATGTGGATTTATAACGGACACATAATAAATTCATTTTATTAACTCTCACTTGAATGATATAATCTTTATGAAGGTATTTATTTTTTAAAATTACCTCTTTAATGTATCCCTTAAAATACAAATTATCATCCATGTATGTGTTTTATAAAATGGTTTGAAAAAATTATTTTACAATTATAATATGATTTTTTAAAATACTTTTTTAATCATATTTGGATTTTTATGAAATGCAATTAAAGGATTCTATATTTTCATTTTCTAAATGAGTTTATTTTTGAATTTTTAAAGATAAACAAAAGGAATGGGTTTTTAACATATACAGTATGAGTGGAATTACCAACCATCATGATTCATTAATTCATATATTACTCATTTTAAATTTTAATATATTCTCTTAAAATAGTTTTTTTACAAAATTATTGTGTGGATCATTAAAAAATGATTTAATTATTGAAATGTTTTTTTAAAATAATTATTTCATGAGATCTTTCAAAATTAGTATCCATCTAAGATTAAATAACTTGAGGTTACTTATGATTTAACTGGTATATTATTCAATGATATTATCTTTAATCTATTTAGGTTTGGTTTATGTTTATTAGGGAATTGTATATAGGGAAAAAACATTCATTGGTAATGGTATAGTGAAATGTTTATAAAAATAATTTCTTTTCATGTGTTTTGATATGATGAATGATGTATGTTCTTGCGGAATATATATGGATGGTTTTATTCATTTGGTTGGTGGGAAATATATCTCCCTCCTATGAATGAGCTAAATCATTATAACTATTGAGATTATTAATGGAACCCATGGGTTGTCTTGATCCACTATTGGAATCAGCTTCATCCATATCCACTACGGGAAATATGTGTGTCTTGATCCACTATGTTGATTTTATTGGTATATAACTATTCCATATGTTACAATTTTATATATTTATTATGTTGATACACTTTTATGACATGATCTAATTCATCCTGATTGATTTGATATGATTTTCCACTCTTATAGTCCATGTTTTGTGAAATGAAAATGTTTATTCCATTAATTATGAATATGATATTTTCCATGTTGGGTATGAACATAATAAGTTATGACAATGATAACATAAACATATTCTTATCTTAATATTTCATATTATCATGGATTGATATCATTTATTTTTTTCCTTAGTTATCATTTCAGCTCAACCATTCTTATGTTTATTTATCCTAGGGTATTATGAATGATATTAAGTATGATAAGTAAAAAAGGGTTATAGTTACAAAGGAATAAGTTCGATACAATCTATATTTTTTTAAATAATTCGTTTAGGTTTGATAGTTTTCAAATACACTAAACCCATAAAATTTTGGTTATGTTTTCTTATGGATTGTACTGAATATTCGTATATTTATATTTAATATATATGTATGAAAAAAATTCATTATTTTTTGTATCAGTGATAGGTTTTGTTAACCTCTCAAAAATAGGTTGAGAAACCCAAAGGGTTGCTCTAAGATATAATCCTATATTTTTTTAAAGGAAAAATAATAACATAAGTTAAATATAAGGTTTCATATATCGAAATTTTATAATTAATTTCCTTTGATTATGTTGTATTACTGGAAAAATTAGTGTTTCTCACACAATGCTTTTTTGTGTTTTAGATAAAATTTGGAACCAAGAGGATTCATTCTAATGATTAATTTGATGGAAATGGGAAGGATCTTCCTTATGAGAAACCAAATTAAATGAGAGTAAAAAGTTGAAAACGTCCTATTATGTATAATAAAAATTTAATAATATGATCAATAATCTCATCTTGGTCTATTATCATGCCCCATATTATAAGAGATTGATGGGGTTTCAAAGTGACCATGACGGAATGAATGTTCAAATTTTAGCATCTAAATCATTTGGGAAGAGGCATCATGGAGAATGTTTCAATGGAACTATAATACTATTTAGTTATAGAAAATATGGAATCAAATCGTTTAATAATATAGGAAATGTGAAAGCCTTGGTTAACACAATGGACTTGAATAATTGTATTCATAAGGAATCGTCGATAGTTAAATGATTTTAATGTGTAATGTTTAAGAATTTTTAAAATTTATTCTATAAGGGAAATGATCATGACAAGAATCAACAAGGTTTTATGAGTAATAGATGAATTTCTATTGATTATGTGACTAAAAATGATATAAGAGATGGAATAAGTGTCAAGGAATAAAAATATAAAGCCTAATTAATTGTTTAAGAAGGATGTGGGATGATTGATTGTTTTTGTATTTGAATTCATGAATGATATTGTGGAAATAATTTTATGGTATAATTGAATAATGAGACAAAAAATTATTGTCTTAGATTATTTTTTCCTTATTTATTCGAAGATATTTGTCGAATTGTATTGGTAACCATGAAAAATTATTGAGGTGGTAAGGTGATAATTTATAAGAACAATTGAATAAGGGAATAATAACCCTTAATATTTTTATGATGTTGGGATAATAAAGTGATAATGAGATGTTTTTTTGTGATAAATTAAAAGGGATAACATTTATAACCTAATAGCTAATTAGTAATATGATTACAAGGTGGTTTATGGATTGAGTTTAAAGAATTTTTTTTATTTAAGGTATGTGGATAAGGTTAATTTTAATATCATTCATGTTTTCTATAATGTTTTATGGTAATTAATATGATTACCATGTTTCATGTAAATAAATTTTAATTATCCTCACATGTTTTTTCTTTACCAATTATGTTTTAAATCACATTTTTTTTGTTGGATTAATGATAAATTAGTTTGAAAATATAGTGACCTTCATTTGAAATTTTTTGATATTAGTTTTTTTGGAAGGATAATAAGGGTAAACATTTATGAACATTTTCTCATTAAAATTTGGACAAGTTTTTAGATATAAATTTTCATCTAAACCATATGAAAATTTATTCATCTTTTAAATTCTTTTTTATGAATTTTCTTATGATAATTTGAGAAAAAAAGAATTAAATTTCATCACATTATGGATCTTATGATTCAATATTTGTTAAATAATTATAATTTTGTCATAATTTATTTGAGTAAGAAAGAAAGTTGAAATTGAACAAGGAAAAACCAAAGAGTTCCATTTTAATTATGAAATGAAGTCATGTTGGCATATCTAATGCATCTATTTTGACAAAAATGTTATCTAATTTTTATCATTTCTTATGGTATTACTAAACATTGTAATGAATATTCATTCTATGGTTTTTAATACATTATCCTTATAATGGAAATTTTCTATATCATTATCTATTAGAACGTGAATGTTATAGTTCTACTTCATGTCTATACTTTCAATTTCCCTTAATATTATCATAATCACAATCCTAGATTTTTAGTGATATTTTATTCTTAATTTTCCTATTTTAAGAAGAAATTTTATACACCCTTTTTACAAAGTGGGTTTCCCAAAAAAAATAAAATAAAAACAATTATTTGTGAAGTGAAATTTTAAATTAAAAGGAAATAATTTTTTTCGAAATTATTTATCATGTTGGGATGGTGTCTTATCGTTTGATGCTTCTACCGATTCGCTATCATGTCCATGATATTATTTATGTATCTCTCCCAAGGAAGTACACATCAAATCCTTATCATTTAACAAAAAAACTATCATACCATAAAATAAATATATATTTTTTGATTAAAAACATGTAGAGATTTTGAATGAAATAGATAAAATATTATGAAATAAGACCACTCACTAGGTTAACGTTTTTGTTGTGTAACCACTAGATTGAGGAGGCTAGGATGGAAACTGAAGATTTGTTGAGGAATATTTATCATCATCTATTTGTATCTAAGTGAAATATTTCATGGGTGATATTCATTTAAATGTGTATATAATGTAACACCAAAATCTTATATGGTATTTCTATTATTAAAAAAATTAAATCTCTTTAATAAATTACTTTGCACAAAACACAGAGCTTAAATAGACTCCAAAATATTATTATTTTTACATGAACAATATAACCTATAGATTATATTGGATGTTAAATTTTCAAATCATTTTTACTGAATTAATTAATTCATTTTAAATATTCACATTAATTTTAGTAATGTAACATTATTATTCTAATAAAAGTTTTCATCATAAAATGATTTTTATTGCTTTATATTAGAAAATAATTATAATAATTTTGTAACACTTTTAAATAATTTATTTGATAATATTAACATAATTTTTTTATTCATTATTTCAAAATAATCTTAGTTAGAATTTTTGAAATATTTTTGAAAAGAATTATTTTTTCTATGAATAATAACAAATAATTATTTTTAGAAAAATCTCATTTTATATATATTTAAAAGTAATTTGTTTATATTCAATTTATATCTTGGTATCATAAGAAACATTTCATATGATGTAATATCATTTAGTATATTTAAAAATATTTATGCCTTACATTGGTATAAGTACATATTTGGGTAAAAAACTCATTTTTCCAATAAAAATTATTTTCTATTAATTTTTTACAATTTAAAATTAAATTTCATTTATCAACACATATGTCATGAATTTGTAAAAAATGGTTAAATATTTTGAATTATTATGTTAAAATTATTTTATATGGTAACATTCATTATTAGTAATAAAAATGATACAACAAAAAAATATTTAAAATATTAGAGGTCAAATAATAAATCAAGTTAAAGTTAAAAGGTAAAATCACAAAATACCTAAATAATAAATTCAAATGGGTGGATAATGAGTTTCTATAACATATAAATAATTTAAAACATTTATTATCTTCATAATTTACTATATTTTCTTCCACTAAAATGTGGTAGTCTTTAAATATCAAATAATCACTATTTAATATCTTAACCCCACCCCATACTAAAGTATAAATTACAGTCTTCACCACCCTATATATCCACTTATGAAAAAAAGAAATTAACATGTATTAAAAACCATGTTATCCCTAATCTACCTTCATCCATATGATGATGGTATAACCTAAATTCAATTACATGTTCCTTATGAGGTCCTTGAAGGAGGTGATATTAAAGTGGAAAATTTCTCAAACAACCTCTCTTAAGTTACTTTTTTCCCTGCATTATATTCACTACATTCAACCATTAAAGCATAATAAGTCTATTAAAATTGATATACTATAATATTATATTTCTAATGGTATATATTTTATCCACCCATTTTTATCTCACTTTATTTAATGAAGCAAACACACTATCCAAATTATGGAGGTTAAACATCTCCATAGATTATGATTTTATTTTTTCCCATTACAGACTTCAAGGTAGTTTATAAAACATGTATTAATATTAAATTATATTTAAAAAGGTATATAATTACCTATTTAAATTTTAGGAACAAATATATATAAATAATATTAAATAAAAATAGACATGTTTTTGCTTGTTGAAAAAACCACCAAATTATACTAAACATTTATGATTAATATTTTATCAAATAAATAACCCTAATGATAGAAATAAATAAGATATATTAGAAAATATAATATTTTTTAAATACATTAATACCATTTAATTTTACTTCTATAGTTATATTTCAACATTAAAAGAAAATCCATAATAATACACAAATGAACTGATCGTGGAACCATGAAATACAGACAGCCAAAAAATGAAAAAAAGGAAATATTATTAATGAATGTGGGGTATATGTTATAAAAGTATCATCTATGGTATTATAAATATTTTTATAGTAATATAATGAATTAAAAACAATATATAAACCATTATAAAGGAGTATGAAATATGAAAAATTTAAGGGAAGTGTGAGGTAAGAGTATCTTGTATCACTTTTACTTCTATGAGATATATGAAATATTCAAAAAATATTTCATTTGTGTAGTGTGTAAACAACCCTTTGATATATAATATCCCTAATATCATTATCTTAATATTATTAAAATCTTAATTTATTAATTATTACATTAATTGGGAATATAATTCGACTTGTTACAATGTTGTAAAGGATTTCATAACTGAATTTCCATTCACTAGGTTTAGCTTAAAATTTGTTCATTACAGCATTTTATGATTTTGGGTGCTATGAAATTTTATTATATTTAGTATTTAAGTTATTCTTTTTATGTTTATTTATAGCTAATACACATAATGGATTCATTTTATTAATTAGAACTTCAATTATATGATATTTGTATGGACAATATTCAAAAAACTATATTCTTAATGTTTCCCTAAAAAATAAAAATTTCTTAATTGTATGTGTTTTATAATAGTGTTTCTGAAAATGTTTTTACTCTAAAATTTTTATTTTTTCACGTAATTTTTACTCATTTTGACTTTTTATAAAAATGAAATGATATTTTTTTAACTTATACCACATGATTAGATTTCCCACCCGTCATGAAGCCTTAATGATTTGATTATTCCCATAAAATTTTAAATGGCAATTTTCATAGAAAATATTTTCAATTATAATCATTATTCTCTATAAAAGGAAATGATTTAAAATTGGAAATGTATTTTTTCTTGATTTATTTCATGTGATCTTTCATTTAAACATTCCCATCTATGATAAAATTATATTATGATAATAGTGATTTAATAGGGATATTATTCCATAAAAATTTCTTAATTATTTTTATGGTTGGTTTATGTTTATGAAGGCATGATATTTGTGAAACCGATTCTTTTTCAAGAAGTTATTCTATGGTGACGTGTTATTGAAAGCCATTTCATTTCATGGTTTTTGACAAGATGAATGATTTATTTTATTATGACACACATATGTATGGTTTTCATTATGTGACTTGTTGGACCTATATATCTATCCATATTAATTTGTTAATTCTTTATATCTCATGAGATAAAAATTGGAATGAAGTCGATGAACACGATTCACTATGGGAAACAGGTTCATCCTAACACACTATGGGACACAAGCGTATCATGTTTAACTATATGGATAGTCTTTGTAGATAACCATGAAATATGATATGAGATTCTATATTTATGGTGGTGACACACTTTTATGGAATTATATAATGGATCATGATTTATTTATGATGATTTTACATCTTACAACCTAGGTTTTTTTGAAATGATAATTTTTATTCTATGAATCATGTTTACGATCTATGATAGTTATGGTATGAACTTCATAAGTTAAGATAATGATTACATAACCTTATTCATATATTATTAATTAATATAATAAATGTTTGTTATATCTTATTTTTATCCTTACAGAGCATATGTTATCACCCATTATTTTCTTCCCAGGATATGAAGAAAAGGTTTTATGTATTACATGTCAAAATGTGTTTTAGTTATAATGGAATAAGTTTGAGATGATGTAGATGTTTTTGGAACCATTTTTTAATATTTCCATGTATCCAAGGATACCAAAAACATACAGTTATAGAATGTTTATACTATGATATCTAATGAATATTATTCTATTTATATGTAAGGTATTTTTCTGAAAATAATGGGTCATTATAGTGAGTACTCAATGTCTAAAGGGTAACCGATTTAAAATATGTTATATGGTTTTAGAGCATGGTTTAGAAAAAATTTAAACCAACCATTTGAAAGTAATTCCTAATTGGTACAACATCTTCAAGATAGGATTCAATGATTGATAAAATATTCTCCTCCCGTGATCCACCTTTGAGGAGAGCTGGATACACCTAGTATAGTTTCACCTTGAAGGCCACATGGTTAAATAAAACCATGTACCTCTATATTTAGCTTCTGAAAAATGGTTTTTCGGGTCCATGAAAGTAAAAAAACGCATCTCAACACCTTAGTAATTCACTGGAATTTAATCCCATTTAGGAAAATCTCCCTCATTCCATAAAGCCCTTAGAATTAGGTTATGATTCATAATATTAATGTTGTTTTTTTCATTAATCTCAGAAATCGTAAATAGCTTGGGAATATTTGACCCGCACAAAAATAAATGACATAAAAAACTATAAAATGTTAATGGGGGGATATTATTTTAATGAATCAGGAAATATTTAAAAGGAATACAAACTTTATATAATGGTTTTGAATCTATAATAAGTTATTGTTTCAGTATATAATAAAATGGAACATTTCATTTGACTTTTTAAATAAAAGTGAATCATTCTATAAAAAGATTCCTTATTGAGAAATATTGATACTAGTAAAAAATTACCTTCATAAAACTTTATTTTCCTTATAAATACATTTAGAAAATATGTTATAAAATAATGACATGGAAGAGAATTATTTTGAAAATAAATAATAAAAAAATATAAAATGAGATTTTAAGTTAGAGTGTCCCATACATTGAATCTGATGCATCATGTATGTTCTTTATTATATTGATTGATTTTTTTGTATATTATTATTTATTTTTTATGATTAATTTAAATTTTTATTATTTATTTCTTTAATCTCTTACCATACTACACACAATTATTAAACATTTTTGTTTATATAGGGATTTTTGATGGTATTCAACTTGTGTGCCAAAAATGATCATTCTAGGTTGACTAATATCAATGTGTTAATTATTTTAAAATATCAAGAATAATAATCATGAAATAGATATAATATTTATACATTTATTTGAAATTTAATACCAATCAATAAATATTTTTAGGAAAAATGAACTACGTTACAATATGGGAGACTATGGGTTATACACACACATCAGTAAGATTTTAATTTTTCAACAATAAATATCAAATAAAGGTAAGTAATATATTATTATTTAATTATTATCATAATATAATAAATAAAATATTATTTATTTTAAAATTATTTTATATATCATCCATGTGATTTTCTGATTAAAAATAATCATAATACATTTTGGAGGTGGTAGTCCATACGTATGCAAGAATAACGTAATCATTTTTCAGTGAGGGTGAATATAATAAATAAAAAGATGGATTTTATATTTTATAAATTAAAACATGTAATTAATATCAATATTTTTACATTTATTTCAATTTTTTTATTAAATGAATCCTTATTTCAATCAATGTAAATCGTTTGGGAAAATAAATCACATCGATTCATGAAGCGGTAGTCCACCGTACACACATGCGGCATTATTGAATCACCCATGTAATGGAATGTAAGAAGTTATATGTTATATAGTAATTAAAATATTAAAATAATGATAAAATTATCATATATATAATTAAAATACCTTATTATAAACTATCATGATATGTAATGAAGAAAAAATAATTACATCAGTTCACATGGTGGTAATCCCCAACACACACGAATGATGGATTTTTACTATATAATGGAACTGGAGATGGATTTAG
Organism: Viscum album; assembly: GCA_963277665.1. Lineage (NCBI taxonomy): Eukaryota > Viridiplantae > Streptophyta > Magnoliopsida > Santalales > Viscaceae > Viscum > Viscum album. Next base: position 1,400,115,541 of record OY728145.1, on the reverse strand, counting down.
GTTATTAAATTAAAATAAAAATTTCTCTGTATATGGGAGACAATAATGTTATTTTACAAGTATAATTGAAAAATATTTGAATGAGGTGTAAGAATAAAAAAAATGCTCAGTTAAGCATAATACCAATTTTCTAACACCCTCTTTCATTTACCTCTAAAATATATCATAATATGGATTTCTGATCACAAAATAAGATTTATGAAATGGTTAAAGTATTAATTAAGGTATTTGGGTAAGTATTTTGTAGATAAAAATTGTTTTTAGGTGTGAATATGAGAGGAGAAGATGCGAGTTTTTATAAGTGGTGGAGAAGAAACAGTTGGATTTTTGAAAGAAAAATTGATAACCACATGTTTCCCATGACGCATGGAAACAGATAGATTATTATAGAACCTTAGTTGTGAAAATTTCAAAATATATCTAGAAAATATAATTAACAAATGTTTTTCAATTATTTTATCGCTTATATTTTTTAGCATTATCCCCAAAAAATTAGTCTTTACCTTAACTGCGGTAAAATATTTTTATTTTTTTCACTATTAACAATACAGAAAAATTAAGTTGAGATTATTATATAATATAAATAATTATAATAAAAAACATGGAAGACATTTTTAAAAAATCAATTCTCATATGTTGAATGATATAGTGTAAAATAATACCCTCATACAACATGAAAAACTATTTTTAAGAAATAAAATTTTAAATCATACGATGAATTTAAATTAAATTTATGACTTAAAAATATCCTTATATAAATTTTAATCCTTATTTATTGAAATAATATATATATACATATACATTTAATCTAAATATTTACTCCTCAAAAACTATTATAATTAAATAAAACGGAGAAACATTATGCACTTTAAAATAGTTTTAAAGAAAATGAATTTCTAAAACCAAAATCGAACTTATATTTAGATGTATTATAATATTTATTAAAATGTAATTAATTATATTAAAAATAACTTAAAAACAAATATGTTAACTAAAATTTAAATAAAATTATAATAGAAATCATTAATAAATTTATTTAATGAAAATTAATGATCTTTTTATAAAAATAGATATTTTTTATTATATAATAAAAGATAAATGTTATTTTGAAAAAACCTTATATTTTAAATTATATTAACATTTATATGATGATTTCCAAAATTATTTTAATTTTTTTAAATTTTTTTAAAAGTTATTGATATTTATTTTAATATTTTATCACATTAAATGAAAATTGTTTTTGAAGAAAACATATTTCTGATGAGTAAAATTACTTTACAAAAATCATATTGATAATATACTAATAAGTTATCATTAAATATAAATTTAGTATTATATATAAACATATATATATATATATATTTCATTTTGTATTTAATACTATTAATACATTCCAATTTGAAGGTCAGTTTATAACGGTCATATATTTCATGAGTCATTTTGGCTAAGTGTTTCATGTCAAATATACTATCAAGCATAATGTTATTATTTTATAATAATGGATTGTTTCAATTATTATCTTATGATATATCCTTATTTAAAAAATAAAATATATTATAATATAATTTCAGTCTCATCCATTACATAAGGAAAAAAATAAATATGTGTACTATAAGAGCAGAAAACATTAATCATATCATAAAATTATAACACATTGAAAGGATATGAGTTTTATATACATTTCTTAATAATAATCGTAAATCATACAATTAAATAATAAATAATTTAAAATTGGACTATATCCCAATTAAATCTTAATAAATATTAAATGCTGTTATTATTTATAACAATACCTTGATAAGATCATTAAAACATTTATGGAGAAAAATATACTATTCATTTGAAATCACATACATAGAATAAAAATTAAAAAAAAAACAATAAGAGAAGATATTTTTTAAAAGAAAAAAAGGAATAAAATAAAGTTTTTTTTGATGAAATAATTATCCATTATTGTGTGGAAATTCGATCATTTGTTTTATGTTAATCCCAACATTTCGTTCTGGTTTTTGCTAAAGTCAAAAGTACTATGTTTAGAAAAAAATAAGAAAGTTAAATTTATATATTGTAATGGAAATTAAAAATAACTAAAAAATAAATATAAATAATATCAAAATAATTATTGATTTCTTTAATGAAAATATGGGCATGTAATTAATGATTCATGATCGAAGGAAAAATCAACGTGGGTTTTCCTTAAAAAATTATTTCATTTTCTTGAGTATATAAACACAAAAAATGAAAGGGAAAATGAAATCCGAATAAATAAAAATATTATATTTTATGATATTTGATTTTAGAGAGATATATCACACAATTTCATCAAAAAATGATATGGGAAAAATATTCCTCCTATAAATGAGATTGTAACATAAAAAAATTACCTCAAGTACATTATTATTTATAAGTTCCCTAAACAACTAAAAAATAAAAATAAAATTAATATAATTATATAAAATATCTATAATAATAAATTTAAGTTTTCAATAGTTATATTTATAACATCTAATGACCCATTTATTCAGAAGATTTCAATATCATCCTCATTTGTAATGTTAATTGCTTCGTTTTTGCATGTTTGTATTGACTCTCTTGTTATTGTCTTTGAGCATTGATAATTTTTAAATCATCTAAAGAATGTAATTAATGATATAAATATCATATATATATATATATATATATATTTTTCAATCGATATAAATGTGTGATGAAAAATATATTACATCACCACATGGAGACTATAGTCTGCACGTATGTATATGTTATGTTTCCATTTTTTGTTGGATAGAACATAATAAAGGTAAATATTAATTCAAATATACATAATAATTAATTTATAAAAAATATCACATATATTTATATATATATGTTAATTCTAACATAATAACCAACTAAGATGTATGGGGATGAAAGTTGAGTCATATCTCTATGTAGAGGTGGTTGTCAACACATACATACAAACATTTCTATTATCACTACTTTCATAGAAAATAAGTGTCAAATTTAAATTATATTCTTATAATCATATCATAGTATAGTTATTATATTAATTCAATATTTTTTATGGATAAAATAATATTATAGGATATAGAAGAAGAAATAAAATTTAAATAACTTTGTTAAGATATATTCCACTTCATTGAGATACCTTTTTTGGTTCACTCAATAATCAAGTATTGAATGACATTATGAGTTGAAATTAAGTTATAGGATGAAAGGAATTAATCTATGTAGGTTTTATAGTAGGGTTTTATGATCTAGAATTATAAAATGGTATAACTAAGGGAGGGTAAGAGGTTCCCATCTATAATTGAGGGGATGGTGACACATGGAATTTCATATGATATTTTAATGATATAATGTCACATTTAGGGAAAGTTGCACCAAATTGATATTTATTAGATGTTTTTATAACATGAGGTTATAATATCTTGAACCAATAATGTTTTTAATGGTTGTGGTCTAAATTTTTCTTTATCTCTTGGATTAACACATGATAAACCTGTTTTACCATTAACCGTTGTAGAAACTATTTCTAATTTTTACTATTTAAAATAAAAATAATTATGTTGAGGCTATTAAATTATAATTATTTTGATAAATCTAAATTTTTAATAAATGTAACTAGATGAAATTTCATTAGTTTCAGGAATTTAATATTATATAAGCTTGGTATCCTCATGAAAACTCTTTTTAGAAAAATGGCGTAGCATAAAGCACAATTTCATTTCATTTAATCACCTTAAAAACCATTATATAAATATAAATATATTATGGAATATAGAATATATAAATTTTATTAAAACCATGTGTAAATAGATATTAATTTAATTTATTCTGATAAAAACATATTGTGAATATAAAAACAATTTTAAGAAAAATGAGTTCTTAATCCAAAATATTTAACATATACTAAACTCATGTATATTGAGAATTAATATGTAATTAATTTTACTATTTTCAATTAAACTAGGTATATATTAATTTAAGATAAAATTCAGGATACAATGAGACTTTTTGTTAAAAATAAATTAATGTTTTTAAATGATTTATATTATCACTATCCAGTGAATAATATTGTTATTTTTGAAAAATCCAAAAAATCACACTATTATAAAATTGATATGTGGATTTGAAAAAATTTACACATTTACTAATTTAAAAAAACATATATAAATTATATATATTATTCATGCACAAAATTTCTATAAAAACAATTTATGAAACAAAATATTTTTGAAGCATAAAATAAGTTTGTTGAAAATTGACTATTTATTGTTATGAATTATTTAGTAATTTTTTGTTATATAATAAATTTATCCATATTGTTTATAATTAGGTTATTACTATTCATACTTTTCATTTTATCATATTTCTTATAATGATTTACTATTTCAGTGTTTATACAGACTCAGGGTTTTTTATAAAGCATAAAATTGAATAATTCAAAATTATTTCAAAGTAAATACATTTAAAATTGTTGTATGTTAAGATCTATCTAATATATAACATATAACTATGTGAAATATTCTGAATACCATCTCATTAAAATCTTTTGTCAATTATATCAATGAAGAAATAAAGTTTGAATAAAGGATAGATATATAAATCATGTTAATAATATTCTTTTATTCAAATAGATATTCAAACTCTTTTAGTTTCCCACATCAGATGGTACAATATTAATATCTTTTTTTTCCAAAAAAAACTCTTTAAAATTTCATCATCATCATCCATGGAAACATTTTATCAATTTTTCATTGAGATAAATCTGTAAAATTTGTACTTCTCTAAGTAAAATTTTACATTCACTATATTCATATAATCTATATTACATTATAATATAGTGTTAATGAACATAAACTATTTCTTAGTCAATAAATTACAACAATTTTTTAAGTTAGGAATATTTTTAGAACAATTAAACCTTTAATGACCAAATCATATATGATATTCTATGTTTATATAGTATTTTCAGGGAAAATATATTATTCCAAAAAATATGTCACTGATTTTTGTGGATTCAAATTCTACATTTTAATAAATATATTTTATAATTATTTTATATTTGATTATACACCCTTTGTCCTTATAATTTTTTCAAAACATTCAATAAAATCTATTGAATCCTAATACTTTTTTATAAATCCATCATCACATTTTTTCATTAAATAAACATTTTCTAAATTCTTCTATTGAAATAAAACATAATGTTATCCATAATAAAAACCATCTATCAAAATTCAACTTATCATTGAAGTAATTCTCCAAAATATATCTATAATATGTAAAATAATTACTCTATTAATATGTTGGGATCTTCAATATTATCTGTAATATTTTAGTAATTTGTGATGTCCTTTATATTTAAATGCATGTAAAACCTGAACTTGTTATCAAATAATATATGAAACTTTTTTAATTTATATTTACAACATAATCCCTATAAAAGAATCTCCAATGGGGTTTTTAACATTTAGGTAAATTGTAAAATTACTTCTCCAATGTTGAGGCTTTCTAAAATTGAAACATTGACTTGTTTTCATAACTCCTACCCTATATTTTAAATACATTAAAAGACTATCAAACTATTCACTCATGGAATTTAAAAATATATAATTTATTCATCTAATTTTAAATTTTTCCAGTGTGTAGTATTATTATGATGACAAAGAATATAAATTTCATATCCAACTATGATATCCTCAATATATTTTATATCTTGGGTAAACATTTCATATTTTCATTCATATTAAAATTCAAAAAAAATCATAATTTTTATAATTTTTTATAATGGGATCAATAGACATGTGATTATCAAGAGGGGTCCACAATCTTCCTATCTAATTAAAAAAATCAATTATGATGAGTATGCAAGATTAAAATGAATTTCATCGATCAACATATAATGAAATAGTTTCAAGACACTTTTAATGATTCATGTATCACATGTTCATGATTTAACATTTTTGGGTAATCATTAATTGAATTATAATCCATACATTCATGTATATTTTAGATTTTAGGATCAATAAAAAAACAATAATTTTGGTTAAAATCACGGTAGTCCGTATTTTTATATAATAAACATTTCATCCCCATGAATTACTTCATCAAAAGGTGTTTCTATTTTAATTGGTTTCTCTTTCATAGTTATTTTTTATTCATATTTGAGAACTATTTTCATTTTTATACACTATTCTATAAAGATACTACAATTTATTTTATCCTTTCTAGATATCTGTCTCCAAAAAATTTAGATGTTAATAATTCTTTTTACATAAAAAACAAAAAAATTGATTAGATGGGTTTCATAATTTCTAAGAATCATTTAATAAGGTAATTTTTAAATTTTATCCAAATAAAATGATGTACCTTTTTAAAATTATAAAACATATTAGTGAAATAGGATATATATTTCACTAAAAATGTATTTTTAATTGTATTTATATTATGACATAGTTATTATTTTATTGTATATTCTGAATCATATCATATCTTACAAATGGATAGTTGAGTAGAAAAAAAACATTCCCATATCCATCATATATGGATACACTCAACTATATTCCTTTTGAGACTTAATCTGATTACCATATCCTAGATAGGTGTAACTCAAAGAAAATTCCATGAATAAGAATACAATCCTATAAGGGTCACACATACTTGATTTCAATACACAAGATAATCTATGAGAACTAGTATTTGGAATGACTTACGTGGTTGGATGATAGTGTCTCGAAAATAATCACTTTGGGATTAATTCTCCACATTTAATTTTTTAGGGGATTTAATCATTCAATGTTATCTCATGGTATTCCATTTTTTGTATACATGTTTCTAATGATTTATTTTAACTATTCGACTAAACCGATAAACTCAACTGATGTAGATGATTTTATATTTATAAAACTCAAATATAGATATACTAACTCAAAAAAAAATCCATATATATTAATACACTTTTAATTTTATCAAATACACATGTTACAAGAATATTTTTCATATAAATTTCATGAATTATAGAAAATTAATAATCATGTTTGGAAACAATACCTCAAGGTAACATTGAAATTTTTTGTTTGATTTTATTTGTTTACAAAGTAACTTTACATGGTCATTTGTGGAGTTCCCAAGAGTTTTTTGATAAGAAATTTTGAGAAATATCCAGGAAAAATAATGGATTCCCTTGAAGTGGTATAGAAATTTATATACACAATGTGGCACCTTTTACCAGTGACTTTAAAATTTTGGGGTCCAAAATTTATAGGATGGTCCTACCATTGTGATATTTGGATTTCCTTGAATGTGTTATAACTATATTTTTAAGAAATGAGTTCATCATAAACGGGTTTCAAGAAGGGTGTTTCCCAATGTTTTGGATCATTGTGAATGAGAATCATGAATGCATGAATGGTTGAAGGTAATCTATGTGACTATGGGAAGTGGATCATTACAAATTTGTGAAAAGAATATGTTAATCTAGGAAATGAACTAAATTCATGCTTCTGAAATTGAGATATTTTATGGATCTTCATGAAAATAGGTATCATTGTAAACATTATGGAAGAGCTTTGTGGAATGGTGATGATCTTAATGAAATCCTCTATAATTATATTCAATGCCTATAAATTGATTTTTACCCCCTTAAAAAGTATAAAATTACTTTATGAAGATTCTAAGGTTTTTGATTCCTGAAGGTGATTAACAAAGGCAGTTCATGTGAAATATTTTTCGAAATTATTGAAGAATGAAAAGGCTATAAAATGTATAATGAAGGTTGTGATATTAGAGATGTATATGTGAGATTTTAATAAGTTTATGAGCTTCACAAAAGTAGCTTTCCTCGTGAAATCTAGTTGAGCATCAGGAAAGTGGTGAGCTTCAATAAAGTATAGGGTTTTGAAAAGGAAGTATATTCTTATGAAAAATTTTCTTGTTTCAAAATGGTTGCGAGATTTGTGAAGGAAATCTATATCAAAAAAGTGTTAAATATGTACTTTTACTAAATCAGTGGTAAGGTGATTTTTATCAACTGGATAAAATAATAACATCAGAAAATCATATACCTACAAATAAGTATGCATTAATTATTCATAATTAAGGGACCTACATGTACATAAACTATATTTGGATCTATTCTAAAGCAGTGATAAAAGAAATATGAATAAGGTGATCCTTTCCACTGGCAATGGGCCATATAAAGGGAATCAAGGAGTTATCCATGGTAATGTAGTGATCTATCCCCATACCTTGTATGGGATTGAGCCTGGTTATATAATTGATCTATCTCAAACATTAAATTGGCAGATATCCTTATTGTATTTGGTACATCAACACATAGTCATTGAATGCTCCATGGATGTAGCATAGTGAGGGTGAACCAAATAAGAATATTTTTGTGTATTTGTTAATTTACTTATTTAATTTCAATGAATCATCATAAAATAAAATTGGAAAGGATAAGAAAAATAGAAATAGTAAAGATAAATTGAAGAGACCCATATAATAAAGAGGTAATGATCTAGTGGGGAATGATTTTTTTTAAAACAATATACATACCCTATTTCACCCGATTATAGGGATTATAGCCCCCATTTGGACCTAACAATTGGTATCAGAAAAATAGTATGTTCCATCATATATATTTTCTATGATGTGCTTCATTTTTTGTTGATATTAATATTTCAATATTCTCTTATCTCATTGTGAAATGGAAAATAGATGAAACTCAATGATGATGAAGATGTATGGTGAGATTTCTCAGTGTAGAAGTATCTATGGAAAGAGTGAGATTTAGTTGATGGACACAAATAATATAATAAAAAAGGTTTGGATAAATAAGACCACAAAAATACTTACTCATTAAATGAAGTTGTATGAATGATTTAAGATTGGGATGTTCCCTATTTTTTTGGATCTATAAATGGTGAAGATACTCTAAAAAGGATTGAACTAGATGTTTTTTATATGAAAAGTGATGTAGATCAAAAATTAAAAGAGGAAATTATGTTTTAATATATTTGAATTTGATTAAATAAAATTGAGGTCCAGAATCAAGTATTTTTAAATAAAAGGCTTATCAATGTTTCTATTGACATGAGGGATAATAATGACTCTCAAGATGAAAAAAAAGTAAAATAATTCTACGAATATAGAAAAAAAGAAATGATGATGATAAGGGAGAGAATATGAAAAAAAGAAAAAATTCAGAATCTGGAATCCAGAAATAATGATCTTGACACAAAACTATCTGAAATGGTTTAGGAGAAAAAAAGTCAATATCACTAGAATGCATGTTTTAGTGGTTGTGTTCTTTAAAAAAAATTTAAATAAAGAAGAAATATTAAATACTAAATAAGATTTTCGAGAATTGGAAGATGATATAACTTGTTGGAAGACTGTTGAAATAGTATATATTTCTCTACTTGAATCTTGGGGAAAGAAGATTCAAACAAGTGGGAATATCATTAATATGTTAAGAAAAAAGTGGGGAAATATAATGGCATTTGGATAGGCAAAATTAACAGATGAATTTAATTTACTATTTTATTGTTCTTCATAAGGTAATAATGAAATGAAAGGAAAATTTTCTATTTTTTGTGGAGAAACATGAATGAATTGCCTCATCCTAAAGGTCACACAGTTTTGAGAAATCTTGTTTCGGATATGATAAATCTTCTACCTTGCATGAGAAGTAAAATTTCATGATTGGTTATATAAACAATAAAAATACTTTATGTAATGTAAAAAATGTAAAAAGGCCTATAAAAAATTGATGAAAAAATGTACATTTTATTTGGGATGTGTGTTCAAATTTATTGTTTTTATTTTAAAGCCTTGGAATAAATTTCATATTATGAAGACAGTAATTTTTAAAATATAAGAATAATTATATTTTTCTTGAAAATTATAAATAGAATATCTCTCAAAAGAAAGTATCAATTATATTCTATTATGGTGATTGATAGGGAAACACCTTGAGTATGTTTCAGAATGCTCAATGGATGAATACCTGAATATGAAGGACTATGTATGCATCAACATCTCTAAAAAAAGTATAACCCGAATTAAGTCTTTAATATAAAATAATGTATATGTTTTAATTAAGGGTGTTTATAATTATATTGTAGCTAGAAAAATGGAGAGAGGAAAATGGAACTCGAAAAGAGATCACTAACTCCAGTGGTGTATAATGATAAATCATATATTGTTAGATAGTATGATACGTTGAAAATTAGGATTATAGACGTAGATGAATTACAGTGATCTTAATGAAACACATGTTAATCAAACTCTCAATTCGAATAACAGAATCTATCTTGGAAATAATGTCTATGAATGTGAATGAGAAAAGTAATAGATTATCCATATGTTATTAAGAATAATGTAAATTTAGTGGAAGGTGAAACCCTAATAAGAAAGGGTGGAATGTATTAGATAATTTATAAAATAAAAATGAATAAATTATTCCTTAAAAAATTTGCATGTCATTCCACATGGAGAGGAGTTTTGGTAAGAGTAAGATCCATCCAATATAAGAAATATAAAGGGAATAAGACAAGTGTAATGATTAGTACTCAATGAAAAAGTCATAAAAAATATAATATTTATGGATCATAAAAGATATAAATTTATACTAATGGGTGAAAACCCCGAATTATGAAAAAGGCCAAGACTATATAGACTAAATATTAGAAGAATACTTAGCATGTTGGTAATGAATTATTATTCTTATGGCCAGAAATATTGAAGTTCACTGGGAAGATGGAACCAGCATTGAAATGGTATAGTGAATCTCAAGAAAGTATCAAAGGGTTGATCCCTCAGGATCCACTATAATCATCTTCTTGAGGATTCCATAGGTACCTCCACTCCAAATGAATTAAATTTTCCATCTTTATACATGAATTTGTGTCAGAAAAAGGGAGAAATTGAATCCTAGGGGTTTGCGTGTTGAAAGGGTAGAGGATCATATTTTGGTGAGGTGCGTGCAAAAAGAATAATTTGATCTCATGAAATTCACACAATGTATCAAATTAAACATGTGGGGTCAAATAAAAAATCTTTTTTTTGATGCCTATATTTGATGTTTGGGTGTTATGGAAATGTGAGATAATATGATGAAGATAATACTGTGGAACTAAATATATATTAATTCTATACATTATATTTCTTGTTGTTTAATGTTTCATCGAATATTAAACCATTGGTATTATGGTTCAGTTCACATGTTACTTGTTCACCAAGAGAAGAATGATTGTGAGAGAAGCAGTAACATACTTTTATATCATGATAATGTATTTGTCTCAAAAAACATGGTATCAACTGACTACTTTTTTGGATACCAAAAATCTTTGAGAGAATATTGACAATGGTTCATCAATAGGATGGAAAATTAGTTGAAAGTAATGATGTAACTATATTATAGAATGAAACAAATAATCAAAATCACATTAAATTATTTTCTATTGAAATAAGTGTTGAGGTAAGTAAATCATGATAGATTAGAAGTAGAAAATTTCGAGTCATAAGAAGATATACATTATGAGTAGGATGTAGTCAAATATATATCAGTATGAAAGACAAAGGGTCAAGCATAAATTGATAGAAAAAACATAATCGATAATTATACAACACAATTAAAGATAAAGAGGATGGAGAATCTATAGAAAGATTCATTATTATTGAGGGAAGAATCCAAATATTTTGAGGAATAAGTTGGGGGTGAAAATTGGTTATAGTCTCTGAACAATGAACTTGACCAAATTGAGAAGAATGAGATAAGGGATATTATTTTGAGTGAAATAGATAAATATTTCCCTTATACAAAATGTTTGTTTACAAAAATATGAATAAATATGGAATATTTATTTGAAGGAATGCATGATTAGTGAGAAAAGGTACACCCAGATAGAGGGTACTGATGTTGATGAATTTTTGGTACATGTTGTGAAGCTAGATACAATTAGACTGTTATTGGACATATCAATTTAAATATGGTTCAATGTTTTCCTGACAGATGTCAAGTCAGAATTTTTAAAAAGGGTTCTAGAATAAGAAGATTATATTTAATATCCTGATGGGTCTCTTATTCATGAATATTTTAAAATGTTTATTGGCGGATGAAGTCACAATATGGGTTGAAACAAACACCACGAACATGGTATTCAAAGAGTGATTAGTTTTTGAAGAAGTTTTGTTTTCTTGTGGGGTGACATTAATTACAATCTCTATATAAAAAAATACTGCAACCAAAGAACGATGGGTTTGGTGTTTTCCGATGAAATAATTTTTTAGGAATTTGATGAAGTGTTGTGTAGATAGTTTTATGAATTCATGAAAGGTGAGTTTGAAATTACAATGATTGGTGAACTAATGTTTCTTCTTAGTTTATATGTGAAATAAGGTAATAATGGAACATTAATATCTAAATATGCCAAGAAGATTTTGAGAAGATTTGAAATGGATAATTTTAAGGAGTTGATATCTATTGTGGCTTCCTAGACGAAACTGTATTTGGATGATGATTGTAAAGAAATGAAATTAATATAATATAAGAAAAGAATTGAAAGTATATTATAATTGATAGTGAAAATACATGATATTGTGTCTTCTATATGTGAAACATCAATATAACAAATAAATCCCTAATATATCTACTTAATTATAGAAAAACTAATTCCTCTGTATATCAAGGGAATTTTGGATTTTGGTTATCTATAAAATGAAAAATCCAAAAAAGAGTTATTGGGATATACCTATGCAGGCTCGACTAAATCGGTGGATGAAATAAAATCAACACTAGCTCTAGAAATCTATCTTATCTGATACTGTTTTCCTTGGATGCATAAGAAAATTTATTTTATTTCTTTGAGCTCTACAGAAACTGAATATATTGCAGCCACTCAATGATTCATGTAGTTATTTTTGATGATTCAGTAGCATAAATATAATGTAGTTCTAGTGAATTCTCCAATATGAATATACTATGATAATTCAAGTGAATTAAAATCTTAGAAAAAATTCATTCAATCACACATGGATAAATAACATTGAAATCAAATATCATTTCACCAATAAGAATGTGGATCATAGGATTTAGATGTTGGGGTATGTGCCTAAAAAACATTACGCTATAGATAATATGATGATGTGTCTACCAAAATATGTGTTTGATAATTAATGATTGGATATTGGAGTTTATTTGACTACATACATTTGAAAATGTATGTATGTGGGACCCCCTCTCCCCATGGTATGATGTGTTTTCCTTAATGTGATGATTTTTTCCTTTACCTTGATGTAGAAAACAATAATGTGACATTCATATTCATTGATAATGGGGGAGAAATTGTGGCTATAAATGTTGATAAAATGTAAAAATCATGACCATGGAAAATTTGACAGGTTTAGCTGTGAATAAGGGAGCATTTTAAATTTGATGATGCTAATGCTGATCAATCAATGGTTATAAATCACGTTAGATGGGTTCATGATGAAAGCAGACGAGTGGTTTTAGAATGAACTGATTCATTGATAAACAATATATATTACACTTATTTCTTATACTAAATGGATAAAGTTGGAATATAATGTGGGTTGTGTAAATTCTTGATAAATTTGTTAATATAAAATTTATTTTTAGAGAACAATGGCAGAAGGATTAACGGGGTGTCAAAATTCATTAAATTCGCAACATACCCAAAGGGGGAAATTGATGGACAAAAATCACTCAAGAAAACATTTAAATGTTTTTTGGTTGTTGTGTTTTTTGAAATAGAAGGTTTTCATTATCATTTGTTTAGTTACAAAAAGATTTTTGATATGTTATGTTGAGAATGATCCAAGAAAAAGGAATGGATTCTCTAGAGGTGGAAAGGAAAATAATGTACCCAAGGTGGTGTTGTTTCACAGTGATTGCCAAATTTTTAGGGTCCAAAATTTGGAGGATGGTCCTATCATTGAAAATATAGGATTTCCTTGAATGCCATATAAATATATTGTAAATTAATGAGATTCCTAAAAATGGGTTTTGCAATGGTATTTTTGAGATGGTGTAAATCATATTGAATGAATATCATAAATTTGTTAAGGGTTGATAGTAATCTCTAAAACTACATGAAGTGGATCATCATGAATTCATGAAGAGAATATTTTAATCATTATGACTACAATTTTTGAAGATCCATGAATGGTGAGATTTCATAAAGCTCCAGAAAAATAGGGATATTTATGAACAAAATGGGTGAGATTCACAAAAAGGCAATGATGTTGATGGAATATTCTATAATTAAGGAAAAAACATATTAAAATCTCTCTACCAATATTAAAAATATAGAGCAAAACTTAACATAGATTTTAAGGCTCTATAATCGTGAAGGTGAATCATGAAGGGGTTATTCTAAAATATTTCATGAATATATTGATGGCCATGAAGGCTGTAAAATGTGGACCGCATGACCAGTGATTTGCGACGACTATGTAAGCTTCACGATAGTGTTTCAGATTTGTGACAGGTGGATTCTTTGTGAATAATAATTGGTATTTACAAATCAATTGAGCATTATAAATGTAGTAGTGTTAGACAAGGATGTATTTTCTGTTGAATAATTTGTAATTTTCATTAATTTTGTGTGCATCATTAAGGTATTATGCATCGTGAATGTGTTCAAAAGGGATTACCCTACCAGTCTGTGGTAAAGTGATATTTATCAAGTGATGAAAAAAACATCAACAGAGAAACTACTTATATCAAATTATTCATTCTATTCTAAAAATGAAGGCACCTACATGTCTATAAACTGTGTGTGGATCCTTTTTGGATTATTTAGAAAAATAAAATAATGAAAGTGATCCATTCCACCGGTAGTGAGACATAGAATGATACATTGTAAGTGATCATTGGGAAGGAATTGTCCTATATCTAAATATATTAAGGTAGTGATCCTGAGTATAAATGTGATCATTCCCAATCATTGAATTGGTAGTGAGCCTTAGTGGATTTGTTACATTGACACATTTTCATTTTATTCTCCTTGGATATATCCTAGTGAGGGTGAACCAAGTAAAAATCTTTATGTATGCATTCTTACTTTATTTCTTTAATTTCTATGCATTATCATCAGATAATTTTGGAAGGGAAAACATAAATATAAAAACTAAAGAAAAATTTAAGCGACCCTTATAATGAAGAGGTTAAGATCCAATGGGCCTGTAATGATTTTAGAAAGAATAATCGTACCCTAATTCACCCCCACCTTCTCATCTTATATAAGACCCTTTTGGACCTAAGAAATCATATCAACAGAAACCCTAGATCAACAGTACACCAACCCTAAGAGTCCTACCCAAGGAATAATATTTTGGGATAACGATAAATCAAACCCAATGTCCTTCTGTCTAGGGATACCTTACTCTAGAGTGATCTCAATTCCATTATAATTATAATTACTACTTTGTTAAACCCTTAATATTTTATTATTCATGATCATAACCTACTATAATCCAATGTCAAGGTATAATAATGCAAAATCTATTTTTATACCTAGTATGTAACTCCATATATGCATGTATAAGAATTTAGAAGTAGTTTACAATTTTAAACTATATCATACATCGATTCATAATATAAATAATTACATTTATGAATAAAAAGGGGATGAAATATGTAAATGAATAGTTCTTGTATTTGAACATCAAAAAACATGTTTACAAAAATTGATAAATAATGACAGATATAAGAAAATATTATTTATTTATTAATTACAAATATTATATAACTAGTAAATACAAAATTTATATTTTTATTAATATAAACTACATTTCATTAATTATATTGAATTTATTTTACACATAAGATATCTTATTAAGTATAAAAAAATTTACTTCAATTTATATTAGGTATAATAACTACAATATCAAAATGTTTCATATTTAATAACATTTAAACATTTGATAAGATCGATCTGCAAAACATAATTTAATATTATTTAAATTATTTCTATATATAAGATATTTTTAAATTGAAAAATTAAATAAAATAATTATGGTAAATTGATAATTTTAATTATAGTTTTTTAGTATTTAAAATTATTTTCTAATTTAATTTAATTATATATAACAGTTATAACTTCCATATAGTATTTAGTATATTTAAATTATACACAATTCAATAAAATTTAGAATTGAAGCATAATATTAACGATTAATTTTATATAATATTTATTTTATAAATTTTCCATAAACATTTAATTAAGTAATTATAATCTCTTCATAACATTTTAATTTATAAACATGTTTTAAAATTAAATAAATATCATATAAATAATTTTCTAATAATTTATAATAAATTTAAATCAGTTCGTAATAGAAATGGTGGGAAATAAGTATTTTCTAAGTACATCATATTTTGACATGGGCCTATATAATAGGTTACCAAATATAATTATGTGACATGTTATACCATTAATCCCTTTGAATCAAATTTTAAGAATGATTATATTTTCTTAGGCTCTCGTTACATAAGATAAAACTCTTTATAGGATTAACATGATGTGTCAACACCAGTCACAACTTAATCTAGGATCCCGCATAATGACACAAGATTTTAAAATCCTGGGATATAATATTTTATTATAGGCATATGTGTCATATAAAAATATGATTCTCTGTTTTTGAAATGTTATTTGGTGATTTTCTCTAATATGCCTCTAGTCATATTGTATTATACAATACACAAAAAATAAAAAAGTATGTTATGTCATGGAATGAGATATATCACATGAAATTTCATGACACAATCACTTTTATGAGATATATTATATACAATAACAAACTATATATCAAAATTTTCATCATATTTGATGATATTGTATATGATTTAAAATATGATTTAAAAAACCCAACATTTTTGGCATGATTTTCCAAATCAAAAATTGTGGTATAGATCTAATACAACTATAGTGATTCTAAGGATAAGTTAATGATTAATCAACATATTAAAAAAGATTATGAACCATAAAACCCATTATCCCCATGACATTGAAATTTATATTGAATAAACTAGGAAAAATGAATATTTACCTATTTATGATAGAATCACTATAAATATCCAACATCTATTAAGGTATAATGAGAATATCATCGTGTGCATTATTTCTTTAGGTAGGAAGTTAAATTTTTGTCTTATTAGAGATTATTTTGAATATGTGTTGGTCGAGAGGGTGGGAAGATAAAATAGTGACACATTTCTTAGAGGATTCTATGATAATTTTGGATTATCCTATAGATTTAATTTCTATTCACGAATGATTACCAAATTTCATAATGAGAATTGTTACCTCTCCACCAATGATCTAATCGAAATGAGGCTTTAAAATAAAAATTTATAATTATTAATGGTTCCTTTTCTTTCTCATATTTATTAGTGGTTCTGTTAATCATATCCACAATTGGGAAATTTGAAATTCATCTACATACAAGAAAGGGAGGGATATTATGGAGATGGGATTGGGCCCATTTTTGTGGTTTACTACACATAATTATTAATTTAAATATAACCCAAATTGTATTTTTCCTATTAACATAAAACATATTTACATTTAAGTACATGTAAAATTTACCAAAATAATAATTTTAAAATCATGCAGTAAGGACTACAATAAAGGTTTCCTAATAATTGTTTGTGTGGATATTAGTAATGAGTGGAAATTTTTGGTTCATCATATTTTCAATTTAATAAATAAGAATAATTACAATAGGTTCACACACCTAGATGGTGTATTGGATATTTTGAAGGAAATATGAGTTTCTTGACGCATGAAATATAAATAATCTAACAGGAGTATGTTGACATGAAGTATTTTGGAAGATACCAAGAGAAGTAGCTTCACACGAGGTATTAGGGATAATTTTTCTATCTTATCTGTCTTAGATTAGAAGAATGATTTGTTTGTGGATTTAAAAATTAACCTCAAAAAAAAATCCTATGTTTCAATGATAATAGGGATATGATCCCACATAGTTCAGTTCATACAATTTGAGGACATGTAATGGGACTAATCCAGGTAGTTTAATATCGTGTTGTAAGGATGCGAACAATGCAGTTTAGAGTCATGAAATTGAGACAAAAATTTGATTCATGTGATTCGTCAACTATACTAATAGAATTTTTAAAAGAACCTCTAATCCCATGTGATCCATGATTTATGAGATAAATAAGAGATAAAAGATCATTTTTAATTCGTTGTAGAATACAATTGGGGATTGAGAGGGTTATATGAATAAGTTTAACATATATTCCTAAACTTATATGTGACTTAGGTGAAGGTAGTGATAATTGAGGTCTTAAACCTAGTAGGATAACCATATTATATGTGACTCGTCGTTATAGGAACATCATAAATTACATCAATAAAAATTTTAAGAGGAGTATCACAACTCATGGTAATTATGGCATGATTATGCATATAGGTCTCCCTAAGATACAAAACATAGTTGTTTAGAGATATAAATGTTTTTTAGAGAATAAACCTAGAAGGAGGGCTGTATAATATAATTATGGGAGAATCATGAAATTGGAAATTTCGAAGTCTAATAAGAGATTCTCGACCGAAGGATAAGACATAATCTACTAGATAAATTTTACCCAAGGTGAATATGTGTAAACCAAGAGCAGAGCCTAAACCAACGGTACATTGGAATACATGAGGATGATTTAATGACAAGATATTCTTCAAGGATCAATTATTGGGTTATATGTATCATAATGAAATATATTTTGAATGTTCCATAATAATTTCAAATTGAAACCATCAATTTTTTATGGGGGTCAACAATGGAAGAAGAATGGGAAAAGGTGATGGCATGGAACTATAACCCCTCATTGATCTTCACATGTTTTTTGGGGTTGGATACACCATGTAATTTACCTATGGGATATTAGGTAGGTGAACATGGTGGAAATGATATTTTATATAGCTTTAGAATGTCTTTAATGAAAAATTGTTAATGGGATATATGTAATTAGGAGTTACATGATGGCCTCTATGTAATCATCTCACAGAATGGCCTTTTCTTATTGGACTCATGGAATGGAATATATGTGATTTCCCCGTGTGAAGAATTTGAAAATATACTATTTCCATGATGGCGTACATATGATGGATTTATTGATTGGTCATTGCATTATGCTCCAATGGAATGACCTCTATATGAGAGCCTATTAGAATGGTCTCTTTATGATGACCTCAGGGAATGTTCCCTACATTATTCCCCATCAAAATGGCTTCCATGTGATGGAGTTATGGAAGTTCCTCTGCATAATGAACTTTATGTGATGGCCTCACAGAATTACCTCTTCATGATGGATACTTAAATAGAATCCCTACTGACTTCCTCATTCAACGGTATTTCTGTGAGACCTCCGTGATATGTTTGAATGATTTATTTCATATAAAATATTAAAAATAAACTATTTTAGAGTAATTTCTTATGAGAGGCCTCATGATGTCAATCAATGGAGAAAACATAAGTGGGAGTAGGGAGTACATGAGATCTCTCCTCAAAGTCTCATTCTTTCTCCCTATGTCCATATGTTATTTTTACATTGAGGTAGGTATGGGATATCTATAGGTAGTTTTGGTTAACATCCTTACTGAAATGGGAGGTCATGTAAAGAGAGTGTGCAAACAACATTATCAGCTCAGCTCCAATCCATAAATTATGTGTGTTTCTCAAGGTCCTAAAAATATTAAGACACATAAATTCTAGGTGATCCGTCTAACATCGATCGATGACAATGATTCTATTTCAAAAAGATATTAAAAAAATAATGTGATAATTGTGTGGCCTCCATGAAAAGTGCATAGTCAGCATGAATATCTCAAGATCTATGAATAAATTTCACAAGATTTCCCATTACTAATTTTCCTATATTATGAGATGATTTCTTTATTAAATTATTTTATTTTGATTTTTATGATTTCTTGGGAACCACAACTGGTGCAATCGATTCCACTAAAAATGGAAACTTCACCTCTAGACACTAGTTTTCCCTTTAAAAAGTGTTTCACATGGAATTATTTTTGTATAAGACAATAAAAATATATTATATCTCTTGAACACCCTTTTCAATGGTACTTTGTAAAATCCAAAGATACACTAGGTAGGAGGTATTCATTACCATAACTAAATTAGGAATCCATTTTGAGGAATCTCTATACCTTATATTATGATAAATCTGATAAAATATAGTTATCTAATTTGAATCCTTTTTTAGGTATTGATATATATTTATCACAAAAAATAGCATTTCCTGAGCATGGAGTTTTTTCTAGAATCATTGATAACGTGAATGGAATTAATTTAATAGTTCTAGAAAAAAATTATATCAGAGTTAATTTCTAAAATTTATATTGATAAATTACAGATAAATATCAAATAAAATTGGATTCAAACTATTTACATTCTTGTGTATCCATGGGATATATCTAATCACTCATACTATTTCAATATGGCCTTATAAATTCCATGATATTATAATTTCACCTAATATAATGAAGGGGGAGTATGTGATCATAAAGAGGATAAGAGTATCATCCAATGAAGTTCACAAGTAATTCCACAAAAAAATTTATCGAATCTTCCATTAAAAATAATTCCTGAAAATTCAGAGTGATCATATTATTTACTCATTCATTTTGTAAGGTATGAGTATATAATTGTCCATTATTTCATTAAACTTTTGAATGCTTTACCCATGATTTTTTAATCATTAATAACCTATAAATAAGGGAGATTAAAATTATAACAACCTACAATTTCACTTCCTTATGTTGGTTGTGAATATTACAAATTAAGTGTACCATATGATTCATGTAACTGAAATTCACATATTCTATATAATAAGAATGGATAATGTATCCTTTTAATTATATGTTTATATTGTATAATTTGATATTCCCAATGAGAAAATGATAATATTTTGTTATATATATGTTATAATCTATTAAATTCCTTTTCATAGCATATAATATCATATGGATTTATATAATATTACCATCACAAAGATTATAATTTTTTGCCTAAAATTTAGCGACACTTTTCCAAAATCCAATAAGTATATCTACATGAACTTTCAATATTTATAACATATTTTTTGGCATGTAGTTATAAACCCAAATGATTGATGATCAACTAGTATATAATATATATATGTTACAAGTAAAAAAATTATTTATATAACAGTTTCATCCATATAGTCATAATGATTTTATTAGAGTATTATTATAAACATTATATATAAATATATAATAATATTATAGGTGATATATATACATATATATATTTGAGATCACAAAATGATAATCATGTGGCATTCCATAATCATAAAAAAATAAATATATATATATGAGTATCATATAGTATATATTTTTATCATTTATTTTTAATTAAATTACTCCCACTAAAATAATTACCCTATTTATTATATCTTTTTAGTGAGCCTTTACCTATATGTCATCCGGACTTATCCAAGATGATATCAAAACATAATTCAATTATATATCTAGTAGAAAATCCTATCAATAATTTAATTTATGAATCTTGGATATTTGAGTGAATACAACTTATTTAAAATCAATCACTTGAATTCACAACAATATATACCTATGGTATCCTAATATTTAGGTTTTCCGATAAAATTAAAACCAAAAAATTACATCAAATATATGAACCCAACAATTTGGGTCACATATAATCTTCTTATGATAAATATGATAATTCATGGTCACAAAATAATTAGGGTCATCTATGTTGAATTATCATGATATTGGATAGTGTTTAATTCATAAATAATCTCACACATATTATTTGATGTAGGTTTCTTAGTCTCATTTTTTCATTTACATCGTATGTATATTAAATCCATAATTATTTCATCAAAATTAAATTATTTTTTACTGATTATATTTTCTTATATTTATTAATTATTATTATTATTTAGTTTTGGAATATATATATTCAATGAACCAATCAATTATTTTTAAACCATATTAATATGTATATCCTTATATAAATCATTTTTTTTACTCAATAAAAAATATAATCTATTCATATTTACATAAATCCCAATTTATCACTTTGAAAAATGATATGAAACCATTTAATATAAATTTTTAAAAATATATAAAATATGTAAAAAAACATTTGATTATGAAAAAAGAGATAGGAAAAAAACCACCACTATTCTAAACAAATAATATGCCTCTTTGAAAATTAGTAGTCCGAATCAAATTTTATACCCAATGTTTTATTACTAAATAAATGATTTAATTACATAATAACTCAAAAACCGAATATTTATATACTATAATACACATCTAAATTAATTCTTACTACATTATAACTACCTGAGGTTAAGGCAGATGAAAAATAAATTCTATATTTTGATACAATGAATGTAATTTATACCATTAAACTTTTATAAAAATCATTTTAATTATCTTAAACCAAAATATAAATTATTTATATAATATAAATTTTTCTTATTCATGTGTATTTATAATGTAATGAATTAAATAATTTAACAATTCAATTATTTAAAATGAGGTAAACATCTTTAGATAGTTAATTTAATAAAAACATCTTTTAAACTATTTGAAGTCGCACAAATTCGATGTCATCTATTTAAGAGTTAGGTACAATTTTTTTTTGAGTATTTATTGAAAAATATAATTTTATTTAAAATTTTACTCAAATTTTCTTACACCCTATATTGGTGTTCTGTAGGTATACCAATTTTTGTGGGAAGACCCATATTGATTATCCACAATGCATATCCATTTTTATACTATGGATTATAATCTCCAAAACAATTTTGGTAATTGGTTTGGGTAAGAATTATATTTTTTAAACTTGTTGCTAAAAAATATTATGGAATTTAAAAAAAATTGGAATCCATATTTCATTTTTGAATATTAGTCTCCCCATGTACAAATTTTTTTGTCAATTTAATCATTAATATGGTTGGTCAAGAATAGGGATTCTATGAAGGTAGAATGCATAGATAACTATGCTATGATATTTTTAATCCGATGATATATTTTTAATGAATATTTTTATGCATTTTATTTTTAAAATATGATCTATAATTATATGATCAAACCATATTTCAGATCTAGTAATGACATGGTAAGAATTTTTTGAAGAGAAATCAATTTTTTATATGAAACAGTCAAAATTCTTGATATGATTCAGTTTTTATCTTTCAAAACATATCACTATCATATTGACTTATCATTAGTTGTTACTAAAATACCATTCATGGTATTCAAAGGTCATAATACTGATTGTTTTAATTTTTATAAAATTCAAATTCCATTACTAATATCCTATAAAGAAAAATATATATAATAAATTATATAATGAAAATCCATTGTATACCTTACGATCTAATATTTTGGTCTTCATTGATAGTGATTTTGATCAATTTACCATATAAATAACCAATGTATTCATGCATATAGATTTATCTATTAAAGAATGACATTACTAATGGATTTTGTAGGAACACGTTTCTACAAAAAGTTTAATAGAATTTTCACTAAGAAAAATATATAATTGTGAGTTTAAGAGAGATTTTGATGTTGATAAATATATACTGTAAATCTAATAAAATTATAAAAACACTTTATATAGTACACATTCATAAAATGAAATTTCCCATTATAGTTTATATCATTACAAATGTTTGGAAATTAAAAAACTATTTGTTTCTCCTTTTGTTGATTAGTATAAATGTTTAAATTTTGTTAATTTTTTGTTTATGTCTACAAATAATACCCTGATATTTATTAGATCGTAAATGAATGATAATTACACTAAAATAATCAGAGGAACTTTTCCATTAACAATCACTTATTCACTAGAAAATGATTTTTATATCATAAATGAACATTATTCATAGTGTGGTGACCTCCACTATGTAATGGGTTATGATTTAATACATATTTTCTAAAAAGGTTTTCTTCTCATGATTTATAATAATGAAATAATCATAAAGGTCCACCCTATGGTATATTCTAGGGTGGTTATCCATTTAATGAAATATATTTTTAATGTGGAATTCCTACCTCTAAATAAATATGAATCCTACAATTCTCCATAGCGTATACAAAGAATTCCAACCGTATAAAGAAAAATAAAGCTGGTGTAGAGGTCCTCCTCAGGATGAAATAAAAACTCACCTCAAATTTCCTCTTAATTGTTATCAATAATGTTGCAAACAAATTTATTTTCTCTATAGTTCTCAACATGATGGTTCTACCCATGAAAAGGTATCCATAAAAAATAGTGTTCATCCCTAATATTACATATGAATACACCATTTTGGTCCTCCCCATGGTGACTAACAACAAATAAACCATATTGGTTCATGAATATGTGGATTTTATGGAGGTCCTCCCCATGATGAAATATTCAGGGAACATAGAGGTCCTACATATATTAATAATAAAAGAGTGTCATCCTAGTGTTAATTCCCCATGTTACATACCACATTAGTTATCCCCATGAAGAAACATTGATCCATCAAAGAAATTCATTATATAGAGATCAATAATCATGAAATCTAAGAGATTTTACCCATGGTTCCTATAAATGAAATCCTCCCTATGAATTATTTTACCTAAAACTAATTTCCCCAACAAGCCTATAATCAATAATGAAACACCTATAAATGTAACATCCTGGTCCGGTTCACTTTTTATTATATCAACAGAAGACCAATCTAACCTTAGCCCCACCTCTATATACCCTAAAGGATGTCATATAATAGTGATGGTCAAGGGTATTACCATGGGGAGACTCTATCCTCATATCAAGGAAGTAAAAAAATGAATAACTATTCATAATTATTGAAATCTAGATAATAAGAATAATCATCCATCAAAGGATAAATATACAAATAAATATACCAACTAAGAAATATCAAAATGAAGTATGTATATTACATTCATGTCGGGATGAAATAAATATGTTCATTTAGTATAGGATCGAAAAAATCAATATCAGAATATTCCATAAAATAAAGATGATAGAAAAGGATGGAAAATTGTATGAGGTCATGGATCGGTCCCATCCCCATGCTCTAATTCTTTTATGAAATGCAAAAAATAAATTATTACATACATTCACTTATTCCAAACTATGACCATAATGTATTATTAGGTACACATGTCTACCTTTTTAGATTATACGTATGACAATGTAGGACACAAATAATGGTGTCCCTAAAAATTCCTAGTTAAAAAAATGTGCACATTGGTGTGAGGAAAAAACCACTAAAATTATAATTAAATTAATAATATTTATCCTTGTGTCATGTAGTCACACCCAGGATCAACCAAACCTAATTTATCTAGAATCAAATGAATTTAAAAAATATACAAAAACATATAGGGGGATTTTTCTGTTGACAAGTATCATTATCATAAATCATATATCTCAAGGTGATAAGTTTCCCTCCTGAAACTATGGGGCTGGTGTACCCAAATCTGTGGATTATGATTAGAAAATTATTGTATTATCATTTTCCCATATAGTCCACAACTCTAATGAATATTTATGATATTACTTTTATGTTTAATAATGTGTTCCTAATTTAATAACTCTTAAATATTACGATGGATAGAGGGAAAATTGGGGTGATCACATTAAAAAATTTAAAACAATCAAAATATAGTTTTCATTAGTGGGAAATACACATGAAAATGTCGTATTTTTTACTTTAATCATTACCAAATAGTTTGAAAGATAATCAAACATACATGACATGTTCTTCAACATGTATTAAATAAATGATGAATGGTGTGTGATAACTTATCATCTTTGTTGATATTTGATGATTTGAATCCCGTATATTATCTAGTTTAGCACTAAGCATTAAAGGATGAGGTAGAAAAATGCATTGATATAGTCATAACGGATGAGAAATATAAATTGGAAAGATCCAATAATGAAAAATGGACTTGGTATAACCTACTGTATTTTTTTATAATGGAATTTCCATGAATTGGTAAAGAAAAAAAAGTGTGGTTCTCAAAAAAATACAAAAACCACAATAGTTGATGGAAAAAATGATTTGTTTCTACTAAAAAAATATTTCACTATTGAGTTTATGTTTTAAAACCCAGGGACATATTTTTATTTACATAACATATCGGTTTCATGAACGAATAGGTTTTCATACATTTTGGGAAGGTATATCATTCAGATGATGAACCCTTATAGATATTGGTGAATGAAGATGCACTGATTACAAAAATTATTGGGGTGTTACATTTCTTTTTAATGGAATGTATATAACATTACATTGAATAAATCTTATTTCTATTATTTAGCTTGATGATATATGTTTTAGAACCATATTCCCCGGTGGTTCATGGATTATTAATAAAGGGATTGTGCTCATAGATTGGTGAGTAAATAATTGAACTCTATAAAATATGGTATAAAATTTCATGGAATTGGTGCAATAATGGATTGTATTGGGGATTCAAAAAAGGGAACTAAAGACTAGGAGACACGAATAGGTAGTGGATAATGTGCTGGAAGTAAAAGGAATACTATTGGAGATGAAATAAAAATTGGATGTGTTTAACATGTTTTTGAAGTGGAATAACATGGTGGAGAATTATTTAGGCTAAAAAGATAAAATGATTTAGTATATCAAAAGTATATGTTGTAGTTTTAATGAATTAAATAAATAATGTGATTATAATGGAATTAAATTATAGAATTATGTTCTTGTTACACC
The DNA here is from genome assembly GCA_963277665.1 of Viscum album. Lineage (NCBI taxonomy): Eukaryota > Viridiplantae > Streptophyta > Magnoliopsida > Santalales > Viscaceae > Viscum > Viscum album. The sequence goes on along the minus strand of OY728145.1, from coordinate 1,400,088,723 downwards.
ACAATAGAATGGTGTAGAACAAAGGATGAACAATACACTGAATATATGTTCTTGGAGTATAAGGCTACACACTTGGTTGACCAAGACATTCTAAGTAGAGTAAGTGAATATAGAGGCATATCATATCAATATGAGACTATGTATACTAATAGGTAAATGTTTATATAAGGGTATTTTATTAATAAATAAATTTAGTCTCTCTCATTTATAATTCATTTGTAGTTTGGAATACATACATTTTGATGTTGATTCAAGGGTAAATCCTGATGCATATTCTAAATAATGTTTCTTTATTAGATACAGTGCTAAAGAGTTTCATTATAACTTCTACAATGACCTTAATAAGATGATATTTAGAGGAAACATTTTATTTATTAAATCTTTTACATACATGGAATATAATGAAACTTATGTTGATAGTGGGAATAAATAATTAGACACGAGAGTGTAAGTAGATCTTGAAGGTGTACCAGATCATGTGATACAAAAACAAGTAAATATTTCTCTTTATGTAGAGTTAATGATTTCTATAAGGACCTGGGTTCAATATTTAAAAACTAGGGAGTTGTATATCAAAAATTCAATCTATTTTATTTTGAGGATAAATACAACTTGAGTTTAATATAATTAGTTCATGAACCATAGAGAAATAATTATTACCTCACAAATTTGACACATCAACGTAGTATCTATTTTTCACATAATAAAAAACATTAATGCCATTTCACATTTTATTTCCCTTAAATACCATCACTATTTACATCTGGAGTTCATCCTTTTCCCTATTAATACTCAACACCCGTGGAAAAATTAACGAATCAAATGAGCTCATGAATCATGTTAAATGACATATATAAAGAAAGAATTAAATTCACTTATATATGAATAATAATAAAATAATCACATTTCAAAATATACATTAGAATCAAAATTATATTATTCATACCCATGAATTCAACTTCACAACTTAATTATTTTGGTAAAACATATCAACAATATTCATAAAGGAAAAATATATTCATAAAAATTTCTTTTCAACCATGGATACCCTTTTAATTAAGTTACACATTTCATATTTAAGATGTAAAAAAACATCCCTCTTAAAATAATCTTATTATTTTAAACTATAAAATAATATAATTTTTTTGAAACCCCCAAAAATCGTAGGGAAATAAATTATGTAACTTTGGAAATAATTTTAATATCACTCCTACTACTACTCTTATAGATTTGATTACCTATGTAGTAAACTCTATTAATCTCTTAAAAAACAATTCCAGTTAACTCTAACATTTTTTCCAATGCATTAAAGGTCAGTATCAAGTTCACCCGTTATCATGATATATATCGATCTCATCCATAATCATAATCAATTCCCAAGAACCATAAAATAATTATAGAGCATGAAATATTTTATTTTAATCATTACACTAAAAAATATTTTTTGAACTCATAAGAGAAACATTTCTGAATTTTGAAATATGAAGGGAATGACTGATTTTAGAATAAAATAAGAAATATTATAATCCTATACAAACTTAAAATAATGGGTAACATATAGGAGAAAAATATTTACACATTATATGTTAAAATAGATCATTACTTTTTCTATTTCGAAAAAATACGTTGTATAATATATGTGAATGGATTTCTTTTGGTAACTGTTGAGAAAAAGTAAAAAGTGACAAACAATACCCTTTAAAAATAATTTATGTACATATAAATTTATCAATAAAATAATTTTATGAATATATAATTGTATAAAAATATATATAATATAAATCTTTTAAATTTTTAGAATGTTGTTTTTAAGGTATTGTATCCCTTAACTCTTGTCAGAATCATCATATATGGTCTTTATCTTTCTCTTATTTAGAAAATCCATCTAGGATTATACATAAATACATTATAAGATGCATTTATGGTAAAAATGGACCTTAAGATATAGATATTGATTTAAATTTGGTATTTAAAAACATTTTTGTCAATTCAAATGGTTGTAGAATTGATGATAAAATATGAAAGGGGGTGTAAATTTAAATATGGGGGCGAGAACACTCTTGGAATTTTTGAATGAAATAATATATATTAATGTATTAATAAATCCAAAAGGATCTAAAATGAATCATTTACAAATTTCATATATATTGTTTCATTATTTTAATAAATAATAAGATTTATACATGTTTTTATTTCATTTCTACCCTAATCACATAAGTTTAATCTCCCAGAAAACATGTTTTAACCTTAACCGTGGCAACATATATTTAATGTTTTTGGTATTCATTATCAAAAATAATATTTTTAACATATTTAATCAAATTAATTTTGTTTATTTCATATATTTAATTCTTTTTTCTAATTAATTTTACATATTTTGTTAAATTAAATAAAATATAAAACATGAAAAACAAGATGAAAAGCATTTTTAAATAAAAACCATCCTCTTAAGTATAAATTTTTTATACCAAAATAAAGTATAATATTCATTCCAAATATCATAATTGTATTATATATATTAAAATACAATTAATTCTAAATTGAAACCATTTTTATAAAAAATTAATATTTGTAATAACATTAAACAAATTGATAGTTTTGAATAAAAATCATTTTTTTTCAATATTCATCAAAAAATCAAGCTTTTTGGAATCTTTTAAAAACTCAACCTAATATAATTTTTATATTATAAATACATGAAATATGTTCATTTTCTAAATTCATATTCTATAATTTGAAAATAAGACTTTTATATTAAACCATAAAATGCTTGATAAACAAATTTGGTTAGAAATATTGATTTTTCCTTTTGACTAAAAAATTACCAAATATTCATATAATGAATAAAATAAAATAAATTAAATTAAATTAAAACAAAGAATACATGTAAATTATTTTTTTAACTTTATATAGGTTATTATATTGTCCCCCCTTTGTAAATAATGTCTTTACAATTTTATTCATTACTTATACAAGTGAGGATATTTTTATTTTGTGGAATTCAATGATTCCCATGTTGCTTCTTTAACCATATTTATTTCCCAAAAAACCTGTAATGAACAAGATTGGGTATCTTGGTAACCCGATAACGGATCTAGCCCAAACATATCCCCGAGGGCATTCTTGATCCCCACAATTCGATGACTTTCACATGACATCATACAACAAGAAATTGGGAATTATTTTTCCACTAATAATATGGAAGAGAAATAAAACAAGACAATATTAATATCAAAGAAAATATATTGGAATTGATGTACTGGAATACAACATGTAATAAACAAGCCTAAATTATAATAACCAATGTACATGATCATGGAATAACAAGCCAAAAAACCACAGTTCAATAGTTGGATCCACCTCCATGTTATCCTTTTCCCAGGCTCGAACCTGAAAGAAGAAAATATAAAATAGGTGAAGGAAAATTAGGGTCTGAGCTAAAACACCTATTAGGGTCTCATCATTGATTTCATAACAGATTCTAATAATTTTATAAACAAAGGATATATTTCCTTTTTTTATATAAAAAAATTTCTTTGTCATTTTATAGCATATTTAAACAAATCATGATATATAGTTGAAATGATGTAAAAAACAATTTAAGAAGTCTTTACAAAAGATGAAATATTTCTAAAATATGTACATAAATAAAATAGTTACATAAAATATTTTATATAATTTCAGAAAGCATGTAAAGGAGTTTAAAAACATTTATATACATTTATATCTTGAATATAAATATTAATCTACATACATGGTCATCTTCCAAATAGGTATGATAGTACTTCCAATTATAAGACACCACAATCTCTAGGGGATCCTAGAAAAATGTGTATATATGAATCCTGATGACACTATCCAAAGCTGTCTTGTGAGAATCCCATCAATGATTTGACCCACGACATGTATGTTTTAGAAAATCTTAATAACATAGAGTGTAACCAAATAACTAACCATCTACTTAAGTCATGCATGTGGTCTTACATAATCACAGATGGGAAATTTATTTTAAGACTACTGAAAATAAAATTAAATCCCATTCATCTATTTCAATTCCAATTTTTCATTTAAAACTAAAATGGATTTTAGTAAAACAATTGCCTCTTTCAAAAGATAAAATAACTAGGTTTCTATCAAAACATTTTTATGCCACTTTGATAAGTTTAAAATACATTAAAACCCAATTCCATTATTTAACAATTCGATTACAAAATTCAATGAAACAATTTAATTGATATATTTTCCAAAAAATCTACAATTTAAATTTAACATTTTAAATTATGAAATCTCCAAAACCAACGCACAATTCAATGAAATTGTGTGGTTTCATATTTTACATGCCAAAACCATTTCAAAATCTCCCAATTCATTGGAATTGGGTTTTATGAAATCAACTAAAAGGAATTTTATGAAATTGAATTTAAATCATTAATTAAATTAAATCAATCTATACCAGGAAAATAAATTAGGTTAATCACGATGGAACCACTGACCACTTCTCAAAAATAAACACTCACAACAACACCCATCAGTGAGTGAAAGTGGATAAGACTATGGAACCCAAATTATAATCACGATCCAACACCATAAGTAATATATACATTAATTCCAAGATGATCCATTGAAAACCCATGTGAGGAGAACGAGAGACACATGAATAATGAGGGAGGAATCATTCATGGGAATTAAACTGCATGTGTGACAAGGATTAAATGACAAATAAAAAGATTCATAAGGGCTCATAGGATTCAAGGTCACTTGAAGAATGCCTGATGTTGAGGGAGAAGGATCTCTAGTTGAGGAAAAATTAAATATCCACCACACAACCTTTTAAAAAAACACATTTATGATATTTCTCTATGTGAAATCCAAATACATGGAGTAAAAAACATAAGTTTCATAACAGTTAAAACATTCACCATTTTACATTAAAATCAAATCTTTGAGTTGAAAACTAATCATTAATTCCTTCATGATGTGTGATGACAACTAATGATGTGTACCCATCAAAGAGTGAAATTTTTCTAGACTTTTTTTGTAGAACTATTACATGATTTGTAACTTTGTTACAAGATGTGATATCATTAAGAATCCTATATGAATAAAGTTATTTAATGTAGAGAATCCAATAAATTTCTAACATCACCTTTATGGGTATCCATTAAATACAAACTCACCTATTACCAAAACAACAAAAAAGGAAAATGATGACAATGTTTAAGACGTACATATTAGATCAGTAATGAGAAGTTACAAACTCCAAACCATAAAAACATTCTCTCCCTAGAAAGAAAATTAAGAATCTTCCATGACAAATATATGAGGCCACTTCTCTCTCATCAGTGCTTCATGTTCCCATGTCTTGTGATTATCAAAGCCATGTTGACATAGAACACAAACTGAATGTTTCATCCTTCCAAAAACAACCTTGTTCTCAAAATGAACTGTCTTGATTGTCCGCTCAATAAAAGATAAATTTGGTTTAATCTCCAGATCACTCCACCTCGAAAAATGAGTTTTATTAGAGATATAGCTTCCTAACTCTGATACATAGAACACATTATGTATCAATGTCACATGTAGTGGATGTTATATATGGTATAAAGCCTTCCCCACCTATTCAAGAACCTTGAAAGGTCCCACAAAACATGGAGAAAGTTTTCCTTTCCTCCCAATCATTTTATGACCCAATCATGGTGAAAACATCAGTAATACCTGGTCACCAATTGAAAATTACAATGGTCTACAACAATGATCAAAAGATTACATGTATCAGGTATGTGCAAACAACATTCTCTTATGAATAAAATGCATCATTGAAATTGTCTCTTGCACCAAACATGGTCTAACCCAAGAACATTTACCAATATTTGACCAACACAACATATATTTTTAAGACCAACCACACATAGACTCAATTGGTTCAATTCTGACCACAAAATTGTAAATATTTTTAAAAGAAAACTCCACCAGTCCCATGTGATCATCATAAGCCCCGCTGAAATCAAGAACACAAGCGTGAATCATATCCTCAAGAATGTGTATATATCTATCATTCAGTCCATTTGACAATGGATGTTATGTTGTACTCAAATGGAATTGTTATCCTAGTTCCTCTTGAAGGACTTTAAAAAGGTGAGATGTAATCCAATGATCTCTATCATTGACTATAGATGATGGAAATATATGAAAACAAACAATCTCTTTCACATAGAGACTTCCCAACTCTTCAACATTGGATGTATATCAAAACTGGTTAATATGTGATCCAACGTGGCCAGCCTATCCATCATAACCAATATCACATTCTTATTTCTCTGGGAATGAGGAATCCTAACCACAAAATACATGGAGATCTAATCCCACTTCTAAATAGTGACTAGAAGAGGTTGAAGTAAACACCAATGTTTTTAGTGCTCAGACTTAACCTATTTTCTTGTATAGAAACCAGATACAAACACAGAAATCTCCCATGTCATTATTGGACAAAAAAACAGCTTCCATACATTGTAGAACATCTTCATGGTTCCTAGGTGTACCACAAACTGGGAATTATGAAAATCCCACATGACAGATATCCATGCTACAAACAGAACAACGAATCGGTTTTAATAAAATATAACACCTCATTGGGGAACAACCATTGCGAAACTATCTCCCCACCATTAAGAGGTTCTCAAATGTCTCAAAATTCATATTAAGATCTTGTTCTGAAAGAATCATCTTTATAAGAGTATAAGTCAAATCCACTCTGATTAATGAATCCTTAGCCTCTTTCATTTAAACTCTAATATTCACCTATTCCAATAGATCCACCAAACACATACCGTCAATTGATTCATTCATATAATCTGTTGTAAGTTTCCTTCTAAACACATCTGATATAACATTTCCTTTCCATCGTGTATAGGCGATGTCAATGTCGAATGAATATATGTACACCATGAAGCTCCTCTAGAGAAGGTTTATATATTTTTGAGAGAAGATAAAACTCAATAATTAGTGTTCTGAAAACACGGTAAACCATTAACCATAAAGGTGATGCCACCAACTCTTAAACGTGTGCATCATAGTAGAAGCTTGATCCTTTCCCATGTATCCTAAGCTGGTGAGGTCCCTAAGAAACTACCTAGTTTCCCTGCATAAGAACACATCCCTATCCTGAACCTGATGCATCATAAAAGACCATATATCCCTACCTGACCACAAAAAGAGTCCACACTGATGTAGTTGTCAAAATTCATTTCATCCCAACAAAATAATTCTATCATTTATCATCCCAAGAAAACATCACCCCCTTTTGATTCATAATATTCATTTGAGAAGACAACTTCGAGAACTCCTTTATGAATTTGGGGTAATATCCAATTATTCTGAAGAAGATATGAATGTTGAAGACATTTTTTGGGTTCTCCCAATTCATAAAAGCTTTCACCTTCTCAGAATCAACTGATATACCTTTTTTTTACACCACATGTCCCAATAATTTCACTTCACTAATCCAGATATTACACATTGAAATATTTTCGTAGAGTTGGTGATTTCTCAACAAACTCAGAATTGTTCTCAGATGATGCACATAATCTTCCTTGGACTTCGAGTCGACAAAAATTTCATCCAAAAAGACTTCCAATGTTGTATCTAACTACTCATGGAAAATATTATTCATCAAATCAATGAAAACTACATGATCATTTTTCAGAAAAAAGGGCACAAAAAGGTACACATAATGGTTGTAGCTGTTCAAAAAGAAATATCTGTGAATGTCAGATTATTTTATCATTAAATATTCAGAGCTAGACCAATGGTCTATATTTGAAAAAATCTTCACCCCTTTTATCAAATCAAACATATCATTGATCCATGTAAATAGATGCTTTTTATTTATCGTAACTCGACTGAGCTTTCATCAGTCAACACACAAGTGACAAGAACCATCAGCTATCTTGGTGAAGGGAACTAGTGCCTCCAATGGTGACACACACAGGAATTTAAAACCATTCCCTAAAAGATCATCCAAGTGTGACTTTAGGACTTTTAGTTCAGCTACAGACATGAGATAAGAAGGAATAGAAAAAGTTTGTGTACCGGGTGTTAAGTCAATAGAAAACTGAACCTCCCTTACAAGTGGAAAACTAGAAAAGTTAAAATGAAACACACTGGTAAAATCAATGAAGAATAAGGGGAGATCACCACTCATTGAACTTCACTCCAAATAAAAACCTTACACTAATATTACTTATCTAAACTCTGGATATGAAGGTCCGACCCTTCCATAACAGAGGTCCAAATCTCCATGAATGATATGACAAACACCATGGGGTGTAGTATGGTTTACCCATTAATGATAAAAGTTAATCCTAGATTTATTAAAAATAAGATAATTCATACACAAAATGATGTCAAGATATTTCATGTGAATAAAATGAAAACTCCAAGCCATCTTGAGCTCTATAATGGAGTAGCCACATGTTGGACTACGAAGACCCTACGCCCTCTTCATACAAAGTGATGTTGTATTACACATTTTATAAGATAAATTATCTATAATAATATTATGAAACTTTATAATACGCGTTGATATAAATTAATGAGATGCACCAGTTTTAAATAGAGCACTCAATAATAACAATTCTCTAGTAACCGTACCACTCATGGTCACTATATCCATTTCTGCTTCCTATGGAGACACCTCCACTATATGAAGAAGTATAATTCCAAATGCCTTTGGATAAAACACACTTGTACATGAAGAATATGGTTTCCCCACAGTTTGAGGAGAAGATGATGATCATGTTCCCCTACAAAACATATAGAAGTGATTGAAGAATCATTTAAGTGCCATAAACATTCATAGGATTTATAGTTCATGGGATCGTTAGTGAAAACCATCTTAGATGTCCAGGGATTTCTACACTGGTAGCAAGTCAACACACTTCCTTTGGGTGTTGTAGGAGGTCTAGATTGACCCAGTCATTGAGAACTACTATGATAATCATCAAACTTCTATTTTCAATTGAAGGAACCAATGCTTTCACTATGAGGAAAAGAGACTCATGATAACCCAGACATTCCATCTAGGTCGATATCCACCATCACTGCCCAATCCAACAGATTAGCATATGTGGGATTCATCAGTAAGAAAACCTGAGAATTGATATCTGATCAAATTTTTAACTTGAACCATTAAGCCTTCATTCTATCATTTGTTTGAATATATGGAGAAAAGTGCAACAACTCCGAAAAGTGATTTGAATACTACTTCATATTTATTTGACCTACTTAATGTGAAAAAATCCACATCCATATCCTACAAAATTGGATGTGGACAGAACTTATCTGTTAAAATATCCTTGATATCATTCAACTCTAATCCCTCTTGTTTTCTTTTAGTCTCCATCTTGCCCCACCATCAACATCTCGGTCCCTCCATCATAAAGGTGGAACACATTTCCTGGTTCATGTTTGGTGTTTCCATTAACTCAAACAGATGTTCAATATTTCCCAACCATTCCCCAACATGTTGAGGTTCAATGGATCCTTTGAAAAATCATATATTATGGTGAAGTAACTATTGAGAATGATTTCAATGTATATAATCTAAGTATCCATAGCTATTTCCTTATTGGGAAATTATGGTGGTGCTTATCCAATTTCTTGGATAGTACACAAGATAACCGAAAACAAACTTGGATACAAAATTGGATTCACATTCAATGGGTCCTTAGAATCATATTTCTATATCTGAATCACATGTCTTCAAACAGGAATTATGATTCAAAACATCATCTGATAAAAGGAATACATTAGAACAACTCTCAAACTGAGTAACAATAGAAAATATTCCCAACAGAAGAGATAACCCTGATTTCTATTCCACTATATCTTATAAAAAATATGGAATGGACTATAACTAATCCACAATAAATCTTTCCTAACCATCCCATGATACATAATGTTCATTAGAGTGGGATATGGCTCGACACATAATTAAAACAACCTCTTATATCCCGACAAAAGTTCACAAACTCATTAAAACTTTAATACAGAATTACAACCTCATATTTGATAGCACAATTTCACAAACCATCCCAGGTAACCTAGTAATGAAAAAAATGATATGACCTTGAAATTTCTTAAAGGGTGTTCCCAATCCCCACGGATCAACGAATAGAATCTAGAATCATACGACATGTAAGTGGGAATGATTTATCCACTAAACAAGTGGAAGAAAAAGAAAAAAAGATGTATGCATAACAAAGAAACTCTATTGGGAGTGATATACAAGAATAAAACAAGGTTTAAAAAGCATAATGTAATATAAATAAATTACTAAAATAACGAAACACAACCCACCAAGACCACAGTTTAATAGATGGATCCACCTCAGTGTGATCATTTTCCCTTGCTATATCCTGGAAGGATAAAGTGCAAAAACACCAGAAAGAAAAAAAAATTGGGTGTGATCTAATGATCCTAATATGATCTTAGCATTGATTCCATAACCTCAGCGAAAATTTGATTAACTAAAAGAAATATTTTAATTTTTAAAAAATAAACTATTCTAGTATTTTACAACATAATTAACCAAATAACACTATAATGTTCAAATTATAAAAATAATACATTGAACAAAGTATTTAAAAATGATGTAATATTTCTAAAATAATGGCTTAAATAAAACAGTTACATAAAATAGTGTATGTAATTTTATAAGGAATATAAAGTAGTTTAAAACCATGGGAATACATTTTTATCTCAAATATAATTAAAAGGGATAAACATGGTCATCTACAAAATAGGTACAGATGTATTTATAGCTATATGACTCCATACTCTCTAAGTGATCTCAGAAAAATGTGTATATAGACATCCCAATGACACTGTACAAAGGTGACTTATCACCATCCAATCAAGGATGTGACCCACTAATTATATGTTGTAGATCATTATAATAGCACAAAATGTGTCTAAATAACTAACTTTCCATTTAAGGACTGCATGTGCTCTTACATAATCATTGATGGGAAATTTATTTTTTACTTCTAATAATAAAATTAAATCCCATTCTTCCATTTCAATGCTAATTTTTCACAAAAAATATCGGTTTTAGTAAAATACATGCCTCTTTAACAAGATAAAACTAGTGGGTCTCTACGAAAAATTGTTTAAGTATCTTTCACATGTTTTAAATCAACTACAATCCAGCTACATCATTTCAAAATTAAATTCCAAAATTTAATTAAATTTTTATTTGAAATCATTTCTATGAAGTCCACAATTTAAATTAAAATATTTAAATTAACTAATTTACACAAGCTCACCCAAATTCAATGGAATTGTAGGTTTTTCTATTTTTTATGAGAAACAAATTTCTAAATCTCCCAATTTACTTGAATTGGGTTTTATAAAATCCATAAAAATAATATTTAATCAATTTAATTTATATCAACAATTGATATACATAAATAAATACAAGGATAATCAATAAGGCTAATCGGGATAGAAGAACCTACCTCTTATTGATACTCAACACTCGAAAGGGAACCTATTAATGATAATGAAGGTGGGGAAGTCCTCAAAACCCAAATTTGATGAAAAATCCAACACCACATGGAATAGCTTTATAAATTCCAAGATGTTCCATTGAGAACCTAATAGATGAGAATGAGAGAAACATTTAGAATGAGGGAGAACTATTTCTTCATAATTTCATCACAAGCGTAGAGATAGTCAAATTCCAAAAAAAGGATTTAAGAGGGGTGAAAGGATTCAATATCACAAGGGGAATGACATAGGTTTAGAGAAAGTAATGGGAGAATAGGAAAAATAAAAACATTGCCACACATAATGTTTAAAAAAATGCAGTCTGTGTATTTCACGACGTGAAATACCAATACACGATGTGAAGAACATAAGTTTTGTAACCATCAAAATGCGTACCATTTTTAATTAGAAGTTGATGATTCATGTTAATAATATAATATTAATTATTTCACGTTGTGTAACGAAAAACCATGATATGCACCGATCAAAACATAGAACTGTTCATGTCTTGTTTTCTAGAACCATTAAATGATGTCAAATCCTCTTGCAACCTGCAGGAAAAAGTCATTTAAAAGATAGAATCAAACGAACCTCTGACATAACCATTATAGATATCCTACAAATCCAAAATCAATCCTTACCCCGAAATGAAAATCCATGAAAAGATTTTTGACGTACCAGTCAGATTAGTAACGGGATGTTACAAAACCTTAACTTGGTAAATCACTTTATTCCAAAAATATTCTATTCTTGGGAAATAATAACAATCATTTGTTCCTTATAATATTTTTTATTCTTCTAAATGATTAAAATCGTGGATCAAAACTTGATATGAATCAATTAAATATTTTCAATACAATGAAACATGAAATATATCATGTATGTATGAAAAAAATAGATGTAAACCCCCTATATAAGAAACTGATCAAAAATTCTTCAAAATATGTTATTTTATAGTTAACCATAGGATTAAATTTTGATTTTTATAAAAATATAAAACACTTTCCCAGTGAGAAAAGTTAATAAAATCATGATCTTTTACCTAAAAAACACATTTCCTCTATTAATATAAAAAAATATATACATATATTATACAATTATCATGTGATTATAAATTATCATAATCTTATCAAGATTCTATATTACCTATTTATTCTAGACAAATTTCATTCCCTTAATTAATTCAAACAATCTAGAGTCTTACACTGAATTTAAAATATTGCTTCGAAAGGTGCCATATGTATATTGGAATGAAGTTTATTTTTATAATAAAACATTACTATTGTAAAATATTGATCCCAAATTTATTTAAAATATATTTAAAAACAAAAAAAACTATATATTACAATGTATGAAAGTTTCTTTTATACTATCCTCCAGATTGAGGATGAATGTCTATATTAATATTTAATTCAATACCTAATTAATTATGAATAATTTTCTAGAAGTTAGAGTTGAATATGGGATGACGATTAAATATAATTTAATTAGAAACCCATCAAATATAATTAACCATTTATCATAAGGTTAATAAAATTCAACCAATTACATGTTACTTCTAATAGGAAGGATATGAACATATTTACATAAAAGATATAAAATAATATAGTTCTCATTATTTCCTCAAAATGTATTTGGTAATTCTATCATGAAATACAAGGATTTTTTCTCCCATTTAAATTCTAGAATGGGAAATTGAAGATGAATCCCCCATTATAATTTTCATTCATCATCATCATTTTAAAAATCACACATTTCAGAGGAAAACTAATAATATATTTTTTTATTCCTTCAGACTAGAAATGTTTTTGAGAGAATTTATACATTTTTTGTAGAGCTATTATTAATAGAAATCAAGGAACTATTAGCCTCACTACATAATTATTTATTTATCATAGGATCAAATGAAATAAATAAGTTTTTATGAATCTAAAAGTACCCTTTTCCAATATTAATCATGGAATGTTATCCTTCCTGACAGATTTTTCACTTTATTTAATTATGTCTTCCTCAAGATAATTTGTATTATTGTCTAACAATGATGATTATACTGGAACATGAAACCAAATAGATAGCATTCATGAATGCATAATAACTAAATGAGCATTCAACAAATTATTATACAAAGTATACTCTTCTATATAAATCATAGTTAATATAGATAATCTTTTCAAATTAAAGAAGAAACTACTCTCTCTCTTTTACCTTGATGGAAATCAATTTTGCAGTCATATTCTTTTATCAGTTTTATTAATCTCCTCTATGAAATAATTGACTCTTTATTATTCAATATTAAATTGAAAATTTTATAATCATTATGTATATAACACCATAAATGTTTTTGTTAAAATAATAATAGACATGATATATTTCTAAACTTGCAACACCTAGCTGTAAGAGAATTATGATATTTTATTATATATATTTCAGAATTATAACAAAATTTTTGTTTGGATGTTCTGAATATATTTTAAAAAATAACTAAACTCATGATGGCCTTACTCATTATAATATTATTCATTAATTATTAGGAGATAGGTACTCATTTTTTGTGAAGTTCTATTATAAATTAAAAAATGTTTTTTCCATAGAATTGATTCTTATTTATTTTCTGAGAAACTTATATAATTAGATTCTAAAAATTTTATTATATTCTTATTATAAAATAAAAATAATTTTTCATGTCAATATTTCAAAGATAACATAAGGTGATATTTTGATTTTTTTGAAATGACAGAGTCTTCAGTGAATAGTGGGAAATACCTATTTCTCAACTATAGTCATTTCTATTCATTTAATATTGATATTTAAATTTCAATTTTACATTTTATTTTTGTAAAGTTTCATATTATCTATTTTATTTATAATAAATTAATTAATTCCATTTGAATCATCAATATTCGGGATTTTGATAATGGTTAATTTTTTTGCATAAACATATTTTACTAAAAATATTTTTTCATTATGTTTTAAGAATTTATATTAAAAATTACTCTATACACTTTCAGAGGACGAGACATGGAAAATGAACACCATATTTTGAATCAAGAATTTCCAATTTTGTAAATATTTTTTTATTATTTTTGGTTAATATAAATAGTAATTCTGGTTAATATCTATCACCATAGTAAAAGTAAATTGGGTTAATCATGTTTAAAACAATGAGATACATTATCAAAATAGACACAAAACATAAAATTAATATATATAATGGGATATATTCGACCATATAAATCCAAATTTATAATTAATGTAATTTTTGTGACACTATTCTTTAATAATAAAATTAATAATATTTTATTTAATGAAGATTCCAAAATGTCACATCCTTAATTTTAATATCGATAAAATTTTTATATAAGTATTAAAGGATGATAAGTTAGGTTATAATTTTTTATTTCTAATATTAATTAATTTTTTGTCGTAGAAATTTATTTTTACTTTTAGTGATTACATAATTTCCTTAAATACAGATAAAAAACAATATAGTGCCTGTGAATACAATATAAAAAATATTTTAAATGATTTTAAAATCAAAAAAAGTAATATTTCATGAATTATTTATAGTTCCACAAGAATTTTATATATTCATAAATCATATTAGGTTGGTGTGAAATATTTATATTATCATTAAAGTTTTACCATGGTTCATTTAAATTCAAATTAAAAAAACAGTTTCAAAAATGAAATTAATTATATAATATGAAAACTATTATTATATTAAATTATTTAAATAATAATAATAATTATAAAGTAAGACAATTAAGATGTAAAATGTTTAAAAAATTTCATTTCATTTCTATCAATGATCTAATAGATATAATATATGTAAAATTATAACACTTTAAGATTCAAGAAGTTGTTACAATAGTTAGGGTAAAAAAGGATAATGAAGTGGATAATAAAAATTATATGGCCTAAAATGCAATATATACCAATGTAAATTTTAATGGATTATTATATTAGGATCATTTCCTCCATATATTTTAGTCAATATAATTTTGAAATAAGATAGCCATGAATGATACTTTTTATTTTTTAATATTTTTAAAAATTAACAAGAATGCCCCTCCAAATGCATCTAAATGGACACCCTCACCTCTTTTATTTATAACTTACTGAAAAAATGGATCACAAATCCCCTAAATAATTCACATATCAACTAACTTATCCAGGAATTAGATGTTCTTTCCTTGTTATAAGACCATTCTAAAAGTCATTAGGTGTGGATTTATATGAGGACTCCCAAAGAATATGTAATCGTCTTTCACATCATTTTTCAAATTATTCCTTATTCAACTAATTATAAATATATGGTGTTAATAATAAAATAATAAATTCAGTACCTAATTACACTAAAATGAAATTATTATTATGTAAGTACAGTTATTCTTCATCCATTCAATAAAATTTGTAGTGATAGTAATGCACTTGTGTACGTCTGGACTACCACCACTATGTAGTGATAAAATTTATTTTCTATATTCAACATTTATGGATGTATATTATAATGTGTTTAGAGTTAATATATTATATTTATCATATATATATCTTTTAATAATTCTAAAAATACTATGATTCTACTATTATTGTCTAGATTCATTTTTACCGACAATAAACATTATTACAAAATGTTTTAAATTAAATATTCATATAATTTTTTGATTAGAGAAATATTTATTATTTCAGAAAATATAAAGTGGATAATTTTGATAATTTAAACAATATGAATGAAATTTCACACCATCTAGAGGAATCAATATTCAAAATATTCCTTTTATATTTTCCATATCAATTTTTAATGAAACTATTTTGCTTAATATTTTGTAATTTTTTCGATTTTAAAGAATTGATTTCAAATCAAAAAGGGTATTTTCATTTTGAAATGGTAAAAGTGATCTTTTAAAGATCCATTTTTATCTATTAATAAATTATTTCTATGTTAGTTAATCTTAACTGAGGATTTTATCTTTGGATACAATCCATATTCATCATTAGGATGGAAAATTATTATGATGCTAAGATGATAATGAAAACAGTTTATCTTGTAGGGGTTATATTATGAAGAAATGTTGTAATATTTAGGAAAATTTAATCTTTTTCATGGGATATGATATTTAGAATATTTTATGTTATTTTAGAAAAAATATATATGATTTTAATTATGTAATGATTGTGATAAAAATTATACAAACCATCCAATTAATTGTTTAATGATGGATATATCATGAGATAAAAAGGATTGGAAAGGCATATGAACCTAGTCCAGTAAGGTGATCATTTCACTATGATAGTCATGTGAGTGAACCTTTTATGGGGATATATGGGAATATGTGTGAAAGAAATCACCTATAGTAGTATTTAGATTAATATTTATCTAAGAATATTATGGAATGTGCAGTGAAACTAATGTAATAAGGTTTTCATGGTAGTGAGACTTAACATATAAAATTATTTTCTATGATTGTGTGTTTGCCAAAAACAAATTATGAATTATTACATTTTATACTCTCATGGACCATATTACTTGATTACATTATGATTCATGTCTTATTAACTTCTATGATTTAGTCTCTGACTCAATATTTTTATGTTTGATATATTAGGTATGATTTTCAAATATTGAGCTCACATTCGTATACCATTATTCTCTTTGTATACTTAAATAGATCATACACATCTCCATTTTTTACTGTTATATAGAATATAAGCTAACACATTCATATATATAATGTCATCAGTTGGTGGGGAATGATTTTAAATAGGGTATATTTATAAAGAGTAATATATAGGAAGATCTTAGATAAAATAAGAAGAATGTTTTTCTAGTCTCCAAATAAAAAAAAACAATACGGTTTTTACATGGATTTTAATGATATGTTTGGAATATTAATATATTAATGTGTAATATCTATTAATGAAAACAATGGGTCTATATAGTTGGTATAAGTATAGTACTTAGTTAAAATTTAATTATTTAAATTAAATAACATTAGAGAAAACTATTTGGATAAGTCTACATATATACTAAAATCCTATATTTTTTTATAAAATATATAATGTGGTTTTTATAGAAATAAATTCATGTATCGAAATTATAAATGATCATGGTTTTTAAATAGATGCATATTAGAGTAATTTATTCAAAAAGTGTTGGCCAAATATATATCATCCATCATTATAGTGTACGATGTCTCTACGGTTACAATGCAACTTATTTGACACTCCCGGGGGATATTATTTTGTGAACTCACATAAATGTTTTGAACCATTATAATCAATTTGAATAGATTTTAACCATGGAAAACCAATGATAGACCAAA
Source organism: Viscum album (assembly GCA_963277665.1). Taxonomy (NCBI): domain Eukaryota; kingdom Viridiplantae; phylum Streptophyta; class Magnoliopsida; order Santalales; family Viscaceae; genus Viscum; species Viscum album. Next base: position 1,400,070,853 of record OY728145.1, on the reverse strand, counting down.
GGTTTCATAAATTCAATAAAATTAGTCCTTATTTACACATATAAAAACTGATTTTACATTATTATGAGGTTTCCCACTATGATTCATATTTTTCACATTATGATTTTTGGGATTTAGTAACTGAATGGAACCAAGAGGATACATGTTAGTGATGAATGTGATTGATAATGGAATAAATATCATTATGAACAACCAAATGAAATAAAATAAGTAACGTGATACCTTTTGATTATGGAAAAATATTATTCCCATTATATGATGAACAATTTAAAATTTGTGTTATTCATAAGATAACCGATAAGAGTAAAATGGAGTTTATTGAAGACCATGAAGTAAAAAATATTGTCCTTCCTACAATTTTATAAATTTGGAACAAGAACTCAAGGTAATATATTAATGTAATGGGATGTTTTTTGGGTGTTGAAAATGATATATAGAATGAAATTTCCAAGGAAAATAACTTTTTTGGATAATGAATAAAATGTGAATAATGGTATTTCTTAGGGATGATTAGTGATTAAATGATTTTGTTTTTTAATATATGGTAATTATGAAAATTAGTTTCTTGAGGGGAAATCTAGAGATGAGGATTATTATGGTTTATGAGTTAATTTTCTACTGTTTATAATTGATAGACTACAAATGTCTTTTGAAAGGAAGGTGTATTATTGAATATGATAAGGAATATGTAGATAATTATTTAAGAAGGAAGATGAATGATTTGTTTTTTTTATATTGGAATTAAATAATTATGTTTTAAAATTATTTGTATTAATGGATTTCTTGTAATAATAATCAGTATACCTCTAAGGATAGTTCTATAATAGATTTGTTTTATGGATTTTCTATATTATGTTTTACGTTTCTATAAAACTTACATAACAGTGGGAATGATAACCCTTAATATTGATTGGGTGTTTTGATAATATTTTTTAGTTGAGACAAAGAGATAAATGTAAATAAGAACGTATTGTTCACCTTGGAACTGATTAGTGTTATTATGAAAAAGTCGTTTAGTCTTTATTTCATGGAGATTATTCTATTTTTTTATTTATGGAATATATTTTATAATCTAAGAATTTATTTAATGAATAAGTAGAGAATAAATTTTTAGAATCATATATGTTATCTTTGTGATTTTATGGTGATTAAGGTTATTACCATGTTCTAAGAGAATATATGATCAAGGAATTTATATATTTTTTATCTGACAATATTATATAAATTATGTTGATTTATAAATTAATTTCTGGTTGGTTTTCAAAATATAGTGAGCTTATTTAAAAAAAATATTTTTAATTTTTTCTTACACATTAATGAATGGATTAAGGTTAATAACATATAACAATGCTTAAGATTATTTTTGGAATTTATTGATAAGGATTTAGAGATTAATTTATGAATTTCCCTAATAGGATAATGTGTGTTAATAATTTTGATTTAGGTAAATATCAATGGACTTGGGGAATTAATATCCTTTATTATTAGATTTTAATATCTATTAAAATTTAATTATAGTGATTTAGGAATGAAAATGGCATCATGAATATTCCTTCTATTGAATAAATAATGAAGTGGAAATTGATTAAATCACAACCAAATGATGAATTCTTTCATATATAATGAAAATAAAGAAATTAGGTATATTTTCACACATTCTTTATATTGATATAAAATTAATCCATTATATTTTGGATACTAATATTAAAAATAAATTCATTCATTTATCTTCATTTCGAATGAATTGATGGAATTTTCATCTAGAAAATATTTATTTTTTTGGTCATCATCTTTATGATGGCTATGCTCTATATCACACTATAACACAATGATTTTTTTATTTTTATTTTCATATTAATTTAATATTTCTGAGATTTCAAATGTCATGTAACACTAAAAATATTTTATCTCATATTAAGGAATTATGTGTATGAAAAACCATGTTAATCTTTCACTACATGAAACAAAAATTTTATCATTGTCTATACTGTACATCACTGTTAGCCTGTGTTATAGGCAGTGATGACTTTCATCGATGGCTTGTGTAACATGAAAGACCGCATTTTAATAAAATATAATATATTATTTAACATAAACTTTTCATTAAATTATTATTGATGAAAAGGGTTAACTATGTTTTGGGAATCTATGGTTTATAGAAATATAAAATAAATTCATTTGTTACAAATTAATTTGGAATGAATATGAATACAGATTGAATATAATGGAAAATATTATTATACCTACAATGTTATTTTACCTTAATTAATTAAATTAATGAGTCTTATTAATGTAATATGTATGTTATGTATTCAATAAAATATTTTTTATATTCATTCAATAGATTTGATAAACATAATATAGTAACGTACCAAATATTATGATTAAAACCCTATATTTTTATGAAGACATTTTAAATCATTTTAATAGTGAGACAACAAAAAATCATTTTTTTTAATTTTATAGATTTAATATGTCAAAATAAACTTCATATTTGTTATTTTAACATAATAATTAACTTATGGTAAATGTTATGTGTTTTTTATGATGTTTCATTTTTTAATAAAAAGTTATAAATACTGAATTTTAGTTAAAAAGTTCTATTTCATCTAATTTATTTATAAGGTTCAATAAAATTTTAAAAAAAATAAATTTTTAATTAGATCATATTTTTATCAATGAAAAATATATATTTCATTGGTACCTATTTCAATCTCAAATTTAATATAAAAACGTAACAAAATATAGAACGTTTTTCATTAAAAATGCGCATTCTCAACCTGACTGGAGGATTAATTTTAAAATAATTTCTCTAGATATGTGATTATAATTTAAAAAATAGAATACATATTTTAAATCTCTATAATTTATAATTCATAAAAATCCCAACTTATCTTTTTACCAAAAATATTTATGAACGTAAATAAAATTTATTACATCAATTAAGGTATAATTAACTATAATAGAAGATTTAACCTTAATCATAATAACCAAAATTACTTATAAACCTGTCCAAAATACATTTAATGGACATATATATCACCTATAAGCACTAAGATATACTATTTTACCATTATTCTATCTACATTCCATGGGAAACACATTAGTACAATATATTTTCTTAAAATTTGCAGGAGTGGCACTCCTCCTCCATAATGAAAAGACTCCCCTCCTCCCACTTCCTCACACCTATCGAGACATATTGTTTTAAAAATGATCTACCCATATAGTCCCTCAACATATCTCCCATTATCCTATAATACAAACTTTGGTATGAATAAAATCCAGTGAATCCTTTTTGTGAAAACCAATAAGAGTTACCTAAATAAGAGGTGACATTCTTCCTGAAGTTCTTTTAGGTCATTTCCATTATCCACCACGTAAAGTTTTCTTATTCAATGATTTGATAACGAAACAAGTATCATAAATATACTATTATGTTGTTATGATAACTGTTTTTACCTTAAATCATGCACACATTCATCAAATGGGTAACAAATATTATGTTAACGTTTATCACGAACTATTGCCTCACAAATTGATGATAGTTCATTTTTTCCATTACGACCTCCCATGGTGGAAATTATGATGGAAAATATATTTATATATTTTATATATTATATTCATTATGTATTTATTATTTTTTAATCCTTTTATAAAAAATATTTTTATACTTTCCATTAGGTGTAAAAATGATAATTTCATTTGAGGAATTGTGGACAACCGCCCCATCAAAGCGATGTTATTTATTAACTAACTACATGGAATGTATTGAGCATCTGTTTAGTGAACCTATATCAAATACATTAAAAATAATGTTATCTTTATGATATTATTTTCATATCTACATATACATATATGTAATTTTCAATATTTCATTCAATATGTCAATGAAACTGAAGCAACGTTCTGGCATACGTATGACATACCATATCCATTAATTGTGTATTCATTTTCATACTAATATAGATTATAATAATACACAGACCATAAATATTAATGATATTTATATCATTTTTTAAATGATATAAATCATAATATAAATATATGGATGAATGATATAACAAATCAAGACACATGCGAAAAACAAAGCCAATATTACGTGAAGCGTAACCACTACATTTAATTTTTAACAACCATGTAATGTAAATTCATAATGAAACCATTTATAAGATTATATATAAATATATATTTATCTAATAGATGAATAAATAACTTATATTTATGTTACAGGTTTTTAGTATGAGTACGGCGAGAGTCAAGACACCAGGTATGGTAATTTCATCTCAATTTTTTAAAACTATTGGATAACTACCTTGTATACAAATATTTTATATTTCGTTGTGTATAAAAATCCAATTAATTTATTCTATGATTTTTATTCTATAATTATTAGTTATTTACATATCTATTCTATAATTCTTATTCAATGGGGTTTAAGTATATAAAATGTACCAAATTGGTTAGATAGTTTTTTCTCAATTTGACTTCCTTAGATACATGTATTTTGTACAACTACACTCTTTCATCATGGTGTATATACATTTATTTGGAATTTTATATCAATAATCTCCTTATTTCATGAACTTTTAAACGTCATTTAATTTCATTTTATAATAATACAAATATGGATCCATGTTTCCAAGGGATTAGTGTTTTTAAATCAAACTCGCCATTTTAAATGATTGCTTTGGTTTATGATTCCATTGATGAAATATTATGATACAAATCTCAAGAACACTCATGAATATTATTAACCTTTATTTATTCATGATATATTCATTTATTGGTACCATTTATCATATTTTTGGTATATTATATGGTTATTAATATGTTTTTAAGAATAACTGAATTTACCTTCTCTTCTATTGTAAATATATGTTCCCTAAAACCATGTTTCATAAACAGGGTTTCCATGAATATAATATTATTATCCTACAATTTTTTTTAAAATATTTTTCCTTTTTATTATTTTATCATTGATTTGGAAGGAATATTCTTGTCATTTTGTGAACAAAACACTTTTTTTTAACATTTTTATAATGAATAATGAATGTTCTTTTTTACCTCATATAGAATGTACAGATTTTTTCACCTTCTTTTCTGTGAATCTTCTATTGCATGATTAAAATGTTAGTTTTAATAAAATTTCTTAAGTAATTTTCTATGAAATGGTTTGAAAATATTTTAATGATTATTTTATAAGTTGATAAGGAATGTTGGTTTCTAATTTTTTCAGTCATCATTTATATTTTTTTCAAATAAATGGATTTCAAAATGATTTTAAACCATTTTTTGTGTATTCAATGAAAAAGGATTTCAAAAATGATTAATGTTTAAAAAGGCATTTCAAATAATTTCAATACCTCCTTATATTTTTTCAAATTATTTTCAATGAAATGTTTTTCATAAATTTTACAAATATATTTTATAGGTTTTCACAGATAATGGTTTTGAAAACATTTTTAGCATTCTTTATTAGTTTTAAAAAATTGATCAATGGAAAATGTTTTTAAATGTATTGATGCTTAGTTAATATTTTTTACACATTTTTTTCAAAGAAGAATATATTAAAATAAATTTCATGCCTTATTTAAATGATTCAAAAGTAATTTAATAGAGAATGGTATCTAGAAAGAATTATATTAAAATAAATTTCATTAAAAAAAGGGTATTTTACTCATGAAATGGTTCAAATGGATATTTAAAAATTATTTTCCATCTAATATGACACCCATTTATGTTATATATTCCTTTCAAGGGGACATTATTTAATGTTTCTATTCTAATTATTTTGAAGAATGGTTATGTTTTGATGGCACGATGTTTAAGAAAACTATTCCTCTTTCACGGGTTATATGATTTTAAAATCCACTTATATTCAACGGTAATATTTATGATGAATGGATTTTTAAACCGATATCTTTTTAAAATGGTTATGATTTGATTATATGTTTATGATATAATTTATTAGGTCCTTGAAACATGATATTCTAGATTTAATAATCCTCATTTCTAGGAAGTTCCCATTAGATTTATTCATGGAACTAGAAACTTCCAAGAGTTCTTTATCCAAAGAGAACCTACTTTCCAAAGGCAGGAATTCGTTATGTTTTGAACTTTACGATACTTAAGAACATGCATTGGTCGAGAGGTTGGGAGGTCGGACTCATCACACCCTTTTAGGGGGAATTATTCTCTACTCGGGGAATCTCTTTGAAATTAAAGTATTTTTATGAATCATTTTTAATTCACCATGTATATCATAAGTATCCCTTGGAATTTAAAATCAATTATTTAACATATATAAAATTTTATAATTATCAGCATGTATTTGAGGTTTTCCATCAATGGTATCCTCTAATATATTGATTAGTGATTATTTTAATCATCATTTATGATGATATTAGTTTTAAGCCACTCAGTGCGGCACTCTGGTGTTTATTGTCATCAAGGGAGAAAAAGGTTTGTTTTGATCTTGGGATCGTGATCATAAAATCAGCTACCTCTATATCCTTGTGAAAGGAATCAGAATCCTAGTAGTTTGGTTCCACTTAATGGGACACATCAATCGTTTTAAAGTCATGTGATAAGGACATCTATGCAGAAGGTTCTTAGTTACAACTTAGTGTGGGACTTTGTTAAAATAGCCCAAGAAACTTTGGAAAGGATATAATTTTTGAAATACAATCAAACCAAATTGGGAATATGGCCCAAAGAGAACATGGTTGATTTGAAGTGTTGGGTTTGAACATCACGGAGGCTTCTTATGTATCTCATAAGGATGGGAATCAAATCCCACATAGTTATATGAATCTAATAGGGGAATATAGTCCTCTGATAGAGATTAGTTTGGGCTTACATCCTGAAAAGGGATGCCATGATGATTTGAGGATTGTATTTGGGGCTTATTTCTTAAGGAGGATGCCCAAATTGGGGGAATTACGGTTGGATTCCCAAGGAGGATATCCAGTGAGCTCGGGCCCTGAAAGGTCTTCCTACGTATCCTAGATTGAACACGAATCAGAGTTCTCATTGTTCAATTGAAGAAAGTGTTTGTGCTCAAGTGGTAATCATTACATATCTCCAAGCCCACGTGACTCATGCTTGTTGTGATAAACAAGGGGATGTGAAAGATTAAATAATGACACTTCACACTTTTCCTCCTCCGCTGATGGAAGAGGGCACGTCGACCGTGGAAGAGGGTGAGGCAACAAACCTTCCTTTTTTCTATTTACATTTGACAAGAGTACAATGTAAGGAAGAAGGGGTGAAGGTGAGGATCTTATACTAGGATGGATTCCCTGTTGAAATTGCATTGGGATTCATCCTAAGGAGGATGCCCATTTGGGGATTGGTTGGGGCTTACTTCTAATTAGGATTCCCATTTGAGATCTAACCTGGCATATGAGTCAGGTGATGTAGTTTGAGGAGTGTATCGACTCAAGATACTCATGGAATCCATAAGGAGAGTCCAAAGTCGTAACATGTGAAAGGAACCAAGAGTACAAAGTCTAGTCAAGGAACTTCATTGAGTGTGATGAAGTGTCTCGGATCATGGTATTCCAAGGTTGGATGATGGAAAACATAAAGGCTACAAAAGAAAATGTCTTTGACTAGATTCATGAAGTTTGCGGTGTGAGTCTCCAGTATTTATGGGGGTTAGTGATTGAAGCGAACAGACTGCCTGGAAGGGCCAGGACCATAGCCCATCACTGACCTCGAGCAGGGGTGTGGGGGCGCAAGCCCCGTGGAATGGACCAGTGGGGTTACATAGATGATCTGCATAGGTTTCTTGTAGAGGTCCTCAGCATAGCTCCCCCACAGATGTACTCAACGCAGATGCGGCATGCAGGTGCTCCGTAAAGGTGCTCCGTGCAGATGCAGCACACAGGTGCTCCATATGTTCTAGATCCTGATAGGAATTTGAACCACTTTTTTCCTTTAATTATATCTTATATCATGTTTTAGAGATCTAAATGAGAGAGATTGGGGGATCTTTGCGAAAGAGATATGCAATGTGAGCTTTGGGAATTCTTCCAACTTTTTCCCCATCTTTGAAATTGGGAGCCCAAGGGTCTTATTTACAGTCATGGATGGGACCTAGTTGAAGGTAAGTTGTCCACACAGTTCTTTCACTCATGTCCTTCATTTAGGTCCTTCGCGTAGGTGGCAAAAACATATACTACCACGTAAGTCCTCTGTGTTGGTCCTTCGCGTAGGTCCTTCACATAGGTCCTTCGCGTAGCTCTTTATGATAAAATTTTTCCGTTTTCTATGTTTCATAAATTTTGATTCGTATGTATGATTAGGCTCTACGACTAGTCAAATCGAAGGTCATGAAGGGATATACACTTCTAGAGATGGTAAATCCACCAAGTCTTCTTGAATGAAACTCGGAAATTGAATTTAATTTGTTGACACATTTTCATCATTGATAATAGAAATCCACTTCCTACTTCTCAATAGAGAAATCAGTCCAATAATCCATTGGAATAGAGTATTATGTTGGCACATAGAAATCCTACAGGCATCGTCTCATTTCCTGATGAAATCATATTAACTCATACTTTAATTTTTTTTTCTATGTGATAATCATATCTTCAATCTATGGAAAAGTGGATTGATCTCATTTTATGGTGTCTACTGTTATCCTTATCATTTTACAGGTTATGATTTGACTATATGTGATTTTGTAGATCAGTTACGTATAATTTCACTATGAGATGTATGAGACCTATATCTCCATCCAATGAATTAGGTAATGTTTTATATCTCATGAGATAGACTATGATAGTCTTGGTAGTGATACTTGACTACTAATATGGCCATTAGAGTGAACCATAACTACCAGTATGGTATGAGGAGTGAACCCGTGATACTAAAGTAAAACGCAAAGGAATTATAAATATATTTAATATTGAATTCATGAAACAATGAGTCCCCACAAAATACCACTTTATTATACCCTAGCTATTAAATAAAAATTTTCCACCTCTATGATTTGAATTTCGAAACACTAACACACTTGTTTGCGTTATCATGATTTTTAGAGTCTGATTGGATAAACATACCTTTTTAGTGAATAGTAATTTAACACTTATGAATAGTAATATACCCTTATGAATAGTAACACAATCCATATGAATAGTAACCTCGACCATTAAAGTATAATTATAATTTGGACACCCTATAAATGAAAGGGGATTATTTAGAAATTAAAAATTAAGTGTTGTTGTTTTTTTGAATAATAAATTTTTAATTACTATTTTAATTTAAAAAATTTATTTAAAAGAAAATAAATATTCCTAAATTTTATTCTTAAATAAATATTATGTTGATATATTATTTTTGGATAATTTAATAAGACCATTGATAAATTTTTCGGGTATTAAAAAATCAGTTTTAGTTTAAAATTGTATTTTTTGAGTAAGTGATAATTCTTTTTAAACTAAATTTTAATATATTGAGAAACATGTTTTTATATAATGGAGTCCATATTTCAATTATACACATTGATAAATTTTTAGGTTTATTTTATTGCAATTTTTCTAAAATATTGGAATTTTGGGGAATAGTAAAATATGGTAATTTATGATAAATGCTAAATACATGATTTATTGAGTCATTGGTAATGTAAGGATAATGAAATCGCACATTGTTTGAAATCACAAGAACCTATTACTGTTCTTGGTCATAATAGTCAACACCTTTTGTTGTCCTGAGGAAAATAATTAAATAATGAATAAGATATTCAAAAATCGCTTCTCTCAACTATAAAACCACCCCTTATTCCCTCTTCTAGTTACTCCTCTATGACATGATGATCCTCAATGTTCTTCCAAAATACTTTTCCCTAGTCCCTCCCCACATCTCGTAGCTCTTGGTCTTTCAAATAGGCAAAAATCCTTTCCCTTAAGTATATTTTCAAGGTGGTGTATTCAGGAGGTAAGTCCACATCTCCTTTTTCATAATTTGATTTTCTGTTCGTTCATTTTATTATTATCTACTGACCTCCTCTATCCAATTTATCATGATAACTGAAGTAGTATATATTAAAGAATTATATCATGTTAATGTAATAATCATTATCGATCTTTTTACTCTCTCTCTCTCTCTCTTTTATTTTATAAACGAAATCATATTCCACGAGATGCCAATTTATATCCTTCATGGACGATGATGTTTTATTCTTAAATTCATCACAAATTACTTGTCTTGAAACATTTTTATGGTCAAAGTAGACTATAATATATGTATTATAACCTATTTAATATTCCATAACCATTATATGTACAAAATGTAAATTCATACAACAAAACTAATTTGTATTAATCAAAATACCTCCAAAATAATCTAAGTGATTATCATTAATATTTCATCTATTGATTCATCCGCATAACAAGTAAAAAATGATATATATAACATTTAAAATCTATTTATGTTCATAAATAATATATAATTTCAATTCTGGGTAATTTTATCCATCCCAAATGATCATCCATACTCATATACATGTAAGCCCATCATGAAAACCAAGGAAACAAGCACTCTTGAATGACGAAATTCAATATTAAAACCCATAAATAATGACATAGATAAATGTAATAAAAATATTATAAACTATAAAAAATTTTACTAGTTTATTAATTAAGTTATTAATAAGTCTAATTTCATATTATTGGATCTTATGTCCAAGATCGGTACATATTCAGACATATGTTAAGGGTTCTCTACCCGATCATCCAATTTTTCTTTCTAGTTAATCTTATTCTCTACATACCTCAATGAAAATATTATTTATAATTATTCACTAATAATAAATCATATTTTAATTTTCTATATATGAGTACAAATACTAATCTATCTTTATATTTTTTAGAGTTACATGTTGTATAATGTTCTTTCAAAAATTATTCATGACAATCAAGCCAGTTTGAATGGAAATTCTGTAATTCTTACCAATTTTCAAATGAACACATTAATATTTTTTAGGAAACAATTAGTTTTATAAAATAAATAATTTTATTATAAAAAATATACCTTAATTAACGTCTGATTTTATAGAATGATTATTTTTTCAAGAGAACTCTTTTTTTCAACGTAAAAGAGTATTTATCTCAAGAATTACTGGATGATTTTATAAGAGTATTTTAACCTATTTAAAAACTCTTGTTGATTGTTATGTTTAAAGGGGGTTAAATTATTATGATATCTCCCAACATATTTTAATGAATGGTTTATGATAATATTGAAATTTTATGTACTATATTGATACCATTAACCATATGACTCTAAATGGTTAGTGTTTATGTTTAATGATTGGGAAATTTTATTTACATTTGATATATTTGTTTCAATATGAATATATATTTTAATAATGTTTATTCCCATGCAAATGAGGAATGATTTGGACATATTAAGTGATAGGAAGATCCAGTTATAAATCCTTTATGAATCAGTAGGTCTCATGAGATAAACTAGAGTCTTGGCATGAGGCCTTGGAAGTATGGTTATTTATAGTCTTGGAATGAGGCCCTAGCGGTATGGTTATGATGTCCGACATTATGTATTCCATCCTTATGAAGCTAGTAATTGATATTTCATACGGTTATTCAACTAGTAGAATAAACATGATAATGTTTTATTGGTGAATTATTTATTCAGATCTTATTCTGTCCATATTGTGTTCTAGTTTTTTTACTGAAGGGTTGTGTTTTTATTTATTCATCATGCCTAATGTTGTTTTATGAAATATTATTCTGTATTTCATACCCTTAATGAGTATCTGATCTCCCCCTTTCTTATGTTATATTTTCTAGGATATGAATATGTAAATTATGAATGTCTTTCAGGGATAATCTATGAGTCATGGATGTTTCTAATGGAATTTTGGAAAAGAATATATTATAGGGATCTTTCTAACAAATACATCTTTGTCTGGATACTATAAGTGGATGTGGTTTTGGAACATATTTACCTTAGAGTAACAACTCTGACAGGGAGATTCTTTCATGACCTGGGGTATCCTGGTACACGATAATGAGCCTTACTGTGCACCTAGTTTGACATTCCCAAGTGATATTCTTTAGATAATTCACATTTTCATTACAATCCATTACGATGGAATTAAATGTAAAAGTGTCCTCAAATAAACCATTTTTATGATTATTCCATTAGCTATGGATATGATTTCAATTTATGCTAAGTATTTTTCTAATTTTAAAATTATACATTATGTTTGATAACCTAATATACTATATGTCAGTATTTTGAGATGTATCCTAGTTGAAGGAATGAAAATGGAACCAATGTGAATATAACATGTAAGAATATCCCTCTAATGAAAGATAATTATTTTGGCTCTAGTGATGAGACTGGTGATGAGAAACTTATAGCTATAATAGGACCATCGAATCACGTTATTAACAATATTATTACCCATATGAAGAATCCATATTCACAAGGTCGAGTAGCTATGTTAGGCAACATTATGTGATAACAAAATCAATCATTCATTAGGAATAAAACCCTATTTGTAGTGGACAAGTGGATAAGTTCATTAGTGATGATATTTCTTGGTTTGGGATGTAATGAAAGAGAGAAGGTTTTAATAGATGTTTCTCATATATCGAGAGATATGGATCTGTGGTGGTATTTAATTCCAAATAAAAAAGAGGAGGATAAAATATAAGAAATTTAATAGTGGGATTACAAAAAAATAATCTTTGAAAAATAATTCCCTCATGAAGAGAAAGTAGATATTGAAAGGATGTTTCTGAATATAAGGAAAAAAAATGATGTGAATGTTCTAAAGTATGCAGCTAACTTCACAAGGTTAACAAGACATTTCTCAAACTACATAAGTAATACAAGGAGTAAGATTCATCTATTTTTTTATAGTTTAAAATCATTCATCCAAGGTGCACTATTCACCCAATGTTTCTCATTATATGAAGATATTGTCTCATGTTCTATAAATACAGATAATAAATTCTCTATGTCTTATGACTTTCAAGGAAAGAAAAATAAGAAGCAGGATAATGATAACTCCGAAATAGTAAATTACGAAATAGGGAATATGGGAAGAGGAGACTTTCAACTTTTTGATAATTATTGGTAGAAATACCCTACTACATTCCGGATGTGTATGGGTATTTTGTAAAAATGTGGAGAAAAAGGTCACCACACCTATGATTGCATGGAGAATAAAGAAGAAACCATTGTTAGATGCTATAATTCCTATATGTTGCGCCATTATGCAAATTATTGTGCCAATCATTAAGGAAAAATTCCCCAAAAAGGATAATGGAGCAAGGCCAAGCATTTGCAGTCACAACTACTGAGGATGAAGTTTCTAATGATTTGGTGGAATGTCATTTAATCATTTCATAAAACATATAAAATGGTATATTTGTTTCTATTTCATAATGTTCTTTTATATCTTCCCATTTTTTGAAAAAAATTCTTTTTCTAATATGATTTAATAAAATAATTTTTCAGTTAAAACTCGTAAGGGAAGTATCATTGCAATAAAGATGTGTCAGGAAGTCCCCATTATGGAATACAAATATTCTTTATCTTACTAATTTATCATCATTCTCATGATAGAATTTGATATAATCCATGGTATGGATTGGCATTCAAATTATGATTTTAGAATATATTGCAGGAATAATGGTGGAAAATGTTTTGAGAATAATGTAGAATCCCTTAATTTTAGGATAGAAACATGAACATCTGATTCTAATCTAGATCCACCCTCAGTAGTTCTACTGAATTTAATTCTTAGGGAGGATGATAAAATAATTCCAATGGGTGAGGAAACAAATATTCAAAATTGAGGATGTACCTATTGTGAAATAATACGTTGATGTAATTCCATTGAATTTACATGTACATCCTATAGAGAAGGAAATTGAGTTTTCTATTGATTTAATTCCTATTTCCAGGCCGATATGAAAGACTCCGTATAGAATAGACATAGTGGAATTATTATAACTAAAGAAACAACTGTAGGATTTGAGTAGTAAGGGGTTTATTCGCCCATGATTTTCCAGGAGGTGCTCTTGTTCTTTTAATTTAGAAAAACTATGGATCTATGAGACTAGGAATTGAGTATTGAGATATCAATGATAGCATGATAAAGAGAATGTATCATCTTCCCCCAATTTAGAATTTATTTGATCCACTTCATGGAGGCCAATATTTTTCTAAGATTGGCCTTCGATATGGATATCATCAGTTGTGTTTGAGGAAAGAAGATATTCCAAAGACAACATTCTGAAACAGGTATAGGCATTACATATTTATGGTAATGAATTTGGGAATAACTGATGCACCCTTTGTTTACATGGATCTAATGAATATGTTTTTCAATGAATATATTGATGACTTTGTTTTGGTATTTATTGAAAATATCTAGGTATACTCCAAAAGCTACAAAGATCTAGAAAATAACATGCACATTATTTTAAAGACTCCTACAAGAAATAAAATATACAATAAGTTTTGAAAGTGTGAATTTAGGCTTCAAAATGTTTCTATTCATGGCCATGTTGTCTCTAAGGATGGAATATTTTTTTATACTACAAAGATGGATGCTATCCATGAATGACCTAAACCATTAAATGTAACTAAGGTAAATAGTTTTATTGGTTTATTTGATTATTATTGGTGCTTCATTTCAGACATTTCCCGATTAGCCTACCAGTTAAACAAGTATACATGTAAAGGGGTTATGTTCATATTGAAAAAACAATGTGGGAAATGTTTTTAAGAATTAAATAAGAAATTAGTGAATTCTTCGATCCTAACTCTACCACCATGAAATGACTCGTTTGTGACCTATAGTGATGCATCAAATAATGGACATGGTTGTGTCCTTATAAAGAATGATAGTGTAATTGTCTATGCATTAAGGACATAAAGAATTCATGAACAAAAATATCATACTCATGATCTTGATAGAGTATTTGTAATATTTACTCCGAAGATATAAATTCATTATATCTATAGTGAATGATTTGAGAAATATAAAAATCAGAAGTGCTTTAAATATATCTTCTCACATAAAGAACTCAACATTAAAAAAAGTGATGGCTCAAAAAAAATTATTATGATTGTTCCATACACTACCACCGAAGAAAGAAAAATAATTTATCTGATGCATTGAGCAAGAAGGATCATGGAGTTATAAAAAAATCTAAGATTGAAAGGGATACTATATTCATAGATCTAGTAAGGATGTACATGATAATTATAATAGAAGGTGAAACATCATTAATTTTTCAATTTGTTTCCCAACCATATTTATTGGAATGAATTAAAAGTTCTCAACCTGATGATGATAATCTTCAAAAGAAAATTAATGATGTCAATGATGAGAAGTTGTAAGACTTCTTATATAGATGTTGTAATTCTAAAATTTGGGAAGTGTCTTTGACATCAAGCTATAATAGAGAAAAAATAGAGTTATTGGATGATGACCATATTTCTAATTTCACTATAAAACCTAGTAGTACTATGATGTATAAGGATTCGAAGAAACATTTATAGTGGGATAACATGAAGAGGGAAATTGAAAATTATGTATCATGATGTTTAGTCTTCCGAAAAGTGAAGGTTGAATGACAACATACTAGAGGATCTAGGAAAACCCTACATATTTTTACATGTAAATGGGATGAAATCTAATTTTTTCATTGTATTACCCAAAACACCATGAAATAATGATGTAATATGGGTAACATGTTGATCAAATTACAAAATCAGCAAATTTGATCACTATAAGGGAGGATTTTCTACTGAATCACCTTGAACAACTGTATATAAATGATGTTTTAAGACTTTATGGGTCACATATTTCAATTTTTTTATCATTATCCTCGATTTACATTGTAATTACGGAAAAGTATTTCGAAAGAATAGGATATTGTGCTTCTTTTGAGTAATTCTTATCACTCACAAACTAAGGGGTTGTTAGAAAGGGAGATAAATTTTTTTTAATACATGTTAAGATCTTGATAACATGATTTCAATGGTATTTGGGATCAATATTTTCCTTTAGTGGAGATTCCCTAAAATAATATTTTACATTCTACAATTCAAATTGCACTATATGATGAATTTTACGGAAATCTATGTTATACACCAACATCACGGGATGAATTCGGTGTAAGGATGCTTGTGGGACCCCAACATATGGAGGACAAAACAATGAAGGTAAAGACAATTCAAACCCATATCGAAGTATCTAAATATAGGAAAAAGGGATAAGCAGATAATTGAAAGAAGGATTTGTAATTTAATGTCAGAGATCACCATTTATTGAATTTATATTCATTGAAGGGTGTTATATGATTTGGGATGAATGAGAAAATAATCCCTAGCTAAGTTGGCCATTTGGTTATACCTAAGATAATTAGAGATATGCATTATAATTTGGAAATGCTGCCTAGATTTTATAAGTACACAATGGGTTCCATGTCTCAATGTTGAGAACGAACATGATAGATCCATTTCAAGTCCTCACTTATGAATGTATAGAATTGGAACCGGGCATATCTTACATAATGAACCTATCTAGATTTTAGACACTATGGAATGAGTTTTGAGGAATCCGAAGACATGTCTTGTAATGTTAATTTGGAAAAATAATAAAATTGATGAACCAAAATGGGATCCTAATGAGATTATGATTAACAACTGCACAATTTTTTTATGAGGTAATATTCCTGAAATTATAGGATGAAAATTTTATAAGGGGAGGAATTTGACTCCCAAAAGATTTATAAATAAATTTAATATTGAATCTATGAAACCCATATTCTTTAAAACCCTCCACTTTATTATAACCTAGCCAGTAAAAAAAATTCGTCCACCTCTATAATTTGAATTTCAAAAAACTAACAAACACAGTTGCGTTCAGTAAGATATTTAGAGTCTGATATTATCAACATAAATTTTTTAAAAGTAACATGATCCATATAAATAGTAATATACCCTTATTAATAGTAATTTTATATTTATAAATAGTAACATCACTCATGAATGTATAAATAAAATTTTAGACACCTTATAAATGAATGGTAGTATTTTATTAATTAATAATTAAGTGTTGGTATTTTTGTGAATAATAAATATATAATTACAATTTTAAATTAATAAACTTATTTAAAAGAAAATTTATTTTTATAAAATTTATTCCTAAATAAATATTTTGTTTTCATATAATTTTAGGATAATTTAATAAGACCATAGTTAATTTTATAGGGTTTTATAAAATCAGTTTCATTTTTAAAAACTATAATTTTTTAGTAAATGATGATTTTATTTTAAAAATAAATTGTGAATATTTAGAAAATTATTTTGACAAAATTCAGTACATATTTTAATTCTACTCATATAAAAATGGTTATGGAGAATTCTTGGGATTTTCTATAATATAGTAATTTTCATTGAATAGTAAAAGAAAGAAATTTTTAATAAATGGTAAATATAGGATTTATTGAGTCACATGTGATGTAAGGTTGATGTAATCACACTTGGTTTTAACTCACGAGATGTTGTTACTTTTTTTGGTAATAATAATAAACATTTCTTTTTTTTTCTTGATCAAAATAATAAAATATTGAATAAGATATTCAAATATCACACCTCTCCTCCACCCTAAAAGACACCCCTAACTCCCTATTCTCTTCACTTCTCTAAGCATTTAATATCCTCAATGTTCTAACCAAATACTTATACCTTTTGCCTACACACATCCATGATCTCTTGTTATTTCCGAAAGTCCAAAACCCCTTCATTTAAGGATATTCTCAAGGAGGTGTATTGAAGAGGTAAATCAACATATTCTTTCTCATAATTTAATTTCATGTTCCTTTATTTTGATATCTTATAGTGTCATTATATATCCAATGGATCAATATAAGTCAATTATGATATAAATTTAGTAATTATATAATGTTAATTTAATAACTATTATCAAAATTCTTAATCTCTCTCTCTTCTATTTTATTAATGAAATCATCATTAGTGAGGTTCCAATTTACAATCATCATGGGAGACAAATTCTTATTCCCCAATCTCTCCTTCAATACTGGTCACGGAGAAAGTTTTAGGGTTTATATAGACCATAATATATTTATTATGACTAATTTAATATTTATAAACGCATATATTTACATAATATAAAATCATAAGAATTTTTTTTTTGGAAAAATCAAAATACCTCCCAAATAATCTAAGTGAATGTCAATAATATTTCATCAAATGATTCATCCCCATTCCATGTTAAAAAATTATATATATTACCATTAAAACATTTATATGTTGATAGGTAATATATATATTCAATTCTGGAGAATTATATCTCTTTTATAGAACTTTTAAAACCATATACAAGTATACTGAAATTGAATACCAAGGAAAGAAACACTCTAGAATGACAAAATTCAAAATTATAACCTGTCAATAAAGATATAAAAGAACTTAATAGAATTATGATAAAATATATACACATCAAATAGGTTCTGGATTAAGTTATTAATAAATATAATTTCATAACATGAGATCTTATGTTCAAGAGCAAGACATATTTAGACATAAGGTTAGGATTATGTACCCGAACATCCATTTTTTCAGGTTACACTTATTCTCCACTAACCCCAATGGTATTCTTATTTATAATAATGTAATACTCATAATTCTTGTGTTAATTTTCTATATATTTTTTCCAATCCTAATCCTTCATTATTTTATCGGGAGTTACATGTTTTAAAATGATCTTTCATAAATTGTTCCCCATAAACAAGCCCATTTCAATGGAAATTATATAATTTTTACACATTTTCAAATGCAATATATAATCTGTTTTATGAAAAAATGTTTTTATAAAATAACTTTATTTATTATGAAAAAACTATATTATTTCACTTTTTTAAGTATGTGCATATTTTTTCAAAATAAGTCGTCTTTTCAAAGTAAAAGAGTATTTATCTCATTAATTACTCGATGTTGTTAAAAGAGTAATTTCACCAATTTGAACACTCATGTTTAGTATTATGATGAAATGGTATTATTTTATTATGATATCATCCAAAATATTTTATTGAATGGTTTATGATTATATCTATAGTGGATATACTATCTTGATACCATTAACCATATTTCCTTGAATGGATAGTTTTTATGTTTAATATTTAGGGAAAGTTATATACATTTCATATGTTAGATACAATATAAATGTATATGTTGTTTATATTTATCTCCATTCATATTATAAATAAATTAGACTTATGAAGTGATGTTACGGGCTATCTATAGCCCCTCAATGATTCAGTAGGACTCACGAGACAATGTAGCATCTTGGCATGATTCCTTGATAGTATGGTTATATATGGCCTTCGCACATGGCTGTGAAGGTATGGTTATGATGTATGAATTTATGAAATAAATCATTATGAATCTATTAATTGATAATTCATGTGTTTTTTCTACTATTTGAATACCCGCGATTATTTGTTGTTATGGAATTTTTTATTCACCTCCTAATCCTTGCATATTGTGTTCAAGTGTATTTTTTAAAGGCATGTTTTTTTAGTTATTCATCATGAATAATGTTTATATTTATGATATCTTGTGTTGAATTTAATACCCTTAATGAGAATCCGATCTCACCCCTTTCTGATGTTTTATTTTCCAGGATATGAAAAGGTAAATTATGAGTGACTTGTTAGGATAATCTATGAGTGATGTATGTTTCTAATAGAATATATATATTGTATTTCCTTTTATGTTTATAATACTGAAATTATGTATGTATCTAGTTTTTCAAAACTACTAAACTATTCATTCATGTGCGATAATAAATTATTGTAGTCATACCAATTTTATTAAATAAGGCACTGACATCGGGACACTCGGGTCAAGCATTACCACTATGATTTCCAAGGGAAGAAACCATGACTTCGAAGATGGTATGGTGAGTGAACCGTCAGTACTAAGAATGTTTTTAGTGTAATAGCTTGAATAATATAGAAATAATATTATATGTTTATGAGTCTATCAAAATTCAGTGTTTTATTCCTATGTTATGCTTTTATGGCTTATGTTCTTTATTTCTATGTGATTCATTTCTTATGAACCTTGAATATTTATGCCATTATTCATATTTATGATATTTGATATATTAGGTATGATCTTCTATTTTCACTATCATGTTCTCATTCAAATATTCTCATGATTATTCTTACTTGTCTCCGTTGTTTACCCTCACATTGCATCTAATATCATACATTTTTTATGTTCCCTTCTCTAGGTTATGAATATATGTATATTTTTTATGTGTTTATGAAGGGAAATACTCAAGAAAAACCTAGTGGGAGAAAATATATATCACTTATCTACTATTGTTTGTGTTTCCATTTTTCTAAAGGCACTAGTCTAGTATAGTATTTGGGGAACGTTTTTTATAAATTTTTAAGTATTCTGTATAAGTGATGTAAATTCAATGTATTATAAGATTGGTAAATTATAGTTAGTATCATTTAGATGTTTTAGTTAACCATTTGAAACTAATATGAGAAATATTTATTATGATACCTAGGAATAATTCTAAGGATATGTCTCGGGATATCTCTATAGATAATTATAAGGATGTGTTATTATTTACTAAATGTTCCTAGAATTTTTAGTAAGGGATAGAGAAAGTGGATTCCTAGTAATAAATCCCTCCATGGATACTGCAAGTACATGTGTACCAGGCACAGATGTACCGAGGGGTAACATCTATGATGAGATGTTTCAGGCCTGACTCATGGAAATCAGGTAAACAATGTTGGGACTTGCTGCGCACTTGGTTTTCCCTATCAAGGGATATTCTTTAGAAATTTACAAACACTTTATGAACCATTATGAAATATTTGAATATATTATGACTATAAATAACCTAGGATAAACCTATGGTGTCATAGGATAAGTCACGGGTCATACACTAGACATCTTATAAGTGAATTTTTATGATTATGTGATTCCTCATTATGATAAGCATTTCTTACTCTATTATTCCTGCTTTTAGTCAATGGAGATAACCAAATAGAACATGATTAATATTTAATATGAGGTAATATATATTGATGAACTGTCAAATGAAATGATCACTAGGGTGATGTATATTGTGATTATTCCATATAATTTTTCAAGGAACATAAACAATAATTTATACCTTCACCATCTCTCTGACTCACCAAGGAAGAGAAGAAAGGAGTCCAATAAGAATATAGGTAATGAAGACCATAGAGAAAATAATATAACGTTTCCTTCTTGGAAAAAATGTGGAATGAATCACTTATGTGACTGTCTTAGAATAAAAAGAAGTTATTTTGTATGTGGAAAATAAGAATGTAAAAGAATTAACTGCAAAGAAAAATTAAGGGTTCAACTATATAGGTATAGGGGAATATTGGCCACCCTAATACCTCATCAAAGAAAAATGCTTTATGTGTTGAAAGAATGGACATTATGAAAATCGAGGTCCAAATGGGAAATCACACAATTTGAATAAGAAATGTGGTACATGTAATGTGTATATTTTTTAAGACGAAGAGATATCAGATGAAATTTGAAATGAACTATGTTTCAAATAAAATGATGATATAGCCTTCTTGTGTCTTATGGATGAAGTGTAATAATTTATTTTTTATATATTTGGATTCAAAATTATTGTATATGAAGGGTGAAATATACCAGGATTGTTTTTCGCTAATGATTTACATGTTTTTGTTAAATTTTCATAATCGAATAGAAAGTTAATTTAATGATAAGGTGATATTTTGACTAAGGGAAGATAACCCTTAATATGTTTCTTATTTTATGATATTTTTGTTTTTATAATGATGTGTGGGATATGAGCATGTAAATTTGATTGTATTGATTACCTTATAATTGAAAAAGTATCCATTGAAAATATTGTCTATGTTATTATGGTTGATGTATACAACTTCATAGATTTAACGAATAAATGCAATATCCTTTGAAATAAAAAAGATTTCATGTTTTCCAAAATCATTTATGGAAATTTAGGTTATTAACACGTTTCAAGAGAATATATGGTGAGGGTATTCACATGTTTTGAATGTGATAACCAATAGTTTGGTTGTAATATATGGGGGATAAATGTTAAGATGATCATGTCACCTTATTTATATTGTTTTTTTCATCTTTCATAAGGGTTATAAGGCTTACCATTCATGAGAATGTTATTTTAAACATTAGATTAAGTATTTATGTATTAAGGTTGTATTGAAAACATTAATTAAAATGATATTTAGTGATTGAACTTATTTAAAAATGTCCTTAATATTTTAGAAAAAATTTTGTGTGGTTTTACCGGGTGACAACCAATCATGTTCAGCATGGCCGTTGATCATGATCCCATGTCATAAGGACAAGTAGGGTTTATTCATACTACTTGATTTTGAAATGTTCTTGTTAATGTGTAATTATTTTTTCGGAAAAAATGATGAACCGGTATAGTTACTTTTTATGTTTAGAGACAAATGTATTAACCATATAGATTTTGAACAATGGTTAGAAAAAAATAGTTATAAGTTTCCCTCTTTTTTGGGCCTTAAGATCCTCTAAAATTGTAATTTAGTACTTCTAATATCAATTTAAATTTTTTGAAATCCGTTTTATGAAGTAATGGATGAATTAGAAACAGATAATAGAATAAACAAAGAATGAAATTTTATTTGTATAAATATATCAAGTATGTATATTTTTTTATATTCATGTCCATGAAATGAAATACTCAATTACTAGATAATGATAAAAAACATGGTTATCCTAGCACTGTACTTTATATTAAAACAATAGAGTTTTAAGTCAACATAGATTTGTTAACATAAGGCCCTAAACCTTCCATTTTTTATTAACTTATTTGTGATTTATGGCCTCAATAATTACCTATAAATATATACCATTTTCCTCCATGTACAATATTTAATCCCAACCAATGTTATTATATGAGTAAACCTTGTTATATGTTATTTTTGGTTAACTATTAGGGTTCCACATTTCCCTTTTTAATGGGATTTTTCAGTATTCTGTTTTAAGATGTGGGTTTATATGAATGAAAATTTCCATTATTAAACCATTGATAATTGAACCTTGAGGGTGATGATTATTTTAAGGTGGTTGAATGCATCACTATGAGATTTTGTGAAGTATTATTTCGAATTAATTTAAACATTTTGAGATTTTTTATTTTACCAAACAATTAAAATAGTTTATATTATATTAAAGAATTGTGTTTTTCTTGTGTTACATGAAAACCCATTTTCATAATTTACGAGACACAACATAAATTTTAACTTCCTATACGCATCACACTATGGTTAGCCTACATTACAAGCAATAATGACTTTTGTTGATGGCTTTTGTTAGACACAAATTCGAGTTTTACCAAATAATGACGTATTATTTAATATAAACTAGGCATTAAATTTTTAGATATTAAAATAGTTTACTAACATATTAAAATCTATGTTTAAAAAATATATATAATGAATTCACTGGTTAGAAATTATATATAAATGAATATGAAAACCAATTGAATATAAAGGAAAACATTATTACACCCACAATTATTTTTTACCCTAAAAATTAAATTAATGATGGATATTAATGTAATATATATTTTAAATATTCAATAAAATATTGTTGAAATTCATCTAATATATATGATTGATATAAGATAAGAACAAACCCAATTTTATGATTACAACCCAATATTTTTATTAAGATATTTTTACCTCCTTTTAATAGCGAACCTATTTTAAATCCAATTTCTGTAATATTTAAAGATTTAATATGTAAAAGAAAATTTCATATTTGTAATAAAAGAATATGAATTAGTTTATGTATATTTTATAATATTTTTCTACGAAGTTTCAATTTTTTTATAAATAGTTATATTTATTGATTTTTAGATCAAAACCGCTCTTTTATATAATTTATTTATAATGAAAATCTAAATTTTAAATTTCCTTAAAAGTTTAATTATATAATATTTTTACATATAAAAGAAATTTAATAATTTGAATAAATTTCACTTTTAAATTGAATATAAAAACATATCAAACGTTTGAACATTTTTACTTTAACAACCTACATTGTCAACATGGCCACGAGAATAAATTTAAATTAATTTATTCAGATTTTGTGATTGTAATTTGGAAAACTAGATTACATATTTTTATGAAACATTATTTAGAATTTCCAATAATCCTAACAATGTTTTTGACCAAATATATTCTTGAATGTAATTAAAACTAAATACCTCAATTAAGGTAAAATTAAGCATAAATATGGACAATCCCATTAGCATAATATTATAAATAACCTCGAAAATTCTCCAAAATACATTTGATGGAAATATTTAGACACTATAAGCACATTTATATACTTCATAACATAATTTTATGAACATTATAGGGGAAATATTTATTGTAATTTTTTCCTAATAATTATAAAGAGTCTCACCCCTCCTCCACTATAAATGATTTCCCCTCATAAAACATCCTCACACCTACCAGGAAACATTGGAATGAATAATATCTTCCAAAATAGCTCCTAAAAATACCTCCCTTTTTCATATAATACTCACCTTGGGGAGAATTAAATTCAAGGAATCTATATGATGCAAACCAAAATAAGTTACCTAAATAAGTGGTAACATTCTTCCTCAAGTTCATTTATGCTAATTCCATTATATAGAAGCAAAAATATTATTATTACGTGATTTTAAAAAACATAGTATCCAAAATATATTAGTATGTATTTAGGTTAATGGTTTGACCTATTAATACACACACATTCATATTATGGGTAAGCAATATATTGTTTATTTGTACCTCAAACTACCACCTCATGAAATGATGATTGTTCATTTTTTACCGCCTCTCTTGGTGTAAATTATGATAGAAACTCTATTTATGTTTGTTATATATTATTGTTATTATTTCATTAATATTATTTAATTATTTTTTCAAAAAATATCTATATAATTTCTGTTTGGTGTAAATATGATAATTTCGTTTGAGGAAGTGTAGACTATCGCCCTCTCAATGTGATGTGATTCATTCACACACTACAATGAATATACTGAGGATATTTTTACTGAAACTATATTATGTATATATCATATTTATAATACTATAATGATATTATATAAATATATATATATATATACATATATTTATTTTCTCAAATTCATTTAGTACGTCAATAAAATGGAGGCAAAATTCATGAGTTTGTACAACCAACAGTCTCCATAAATAAAATATTCCATTTTATATATATATAAGTTATTATAAAAAGATATAATTCATATAAATTATATTTATATCATCATTTACATTCCATATATAATGATTATTTTTTAAGGACAAATTATATAATAAATTAAGACACATTTGAAAAAAAGAGAATATTACCCGAAGCAGAACATTAACCTAGAATTGTTAACAAGCAGGAAATATAAGGTAATAATAAAAACATGTATGGAATTAGGTAAAAGAATGAAATTATATTAGATATGTATAATAAATTTATATTTATTACTAGGGTTCATTTTTTGAGTACGAAAAGAGTGAAGACACAGAGTAAGGGTATATCATCTCACAATTTTATATCTTTCAGATACGTGTTGTGCTCATCACTCTTATCTATTGCATGGTGTATATACTACCCAATAATTTGTTATATGATTATTATTATTATATTTATGATTATTTACATATCCTTTTTATGATCCTTATTTCATGTTTTTTATGTTTCAAAATTTACTAAATCAGTTAGATAGTTTTGTATCATTCTTCCTTCTTTGAGGAACATGTTTCTTATGAACCAACATTTATTTTTTCATGGGGAATATAACTCCATTTGAAATGTTACATAATGAATAACCTTGTTTAATTATATATTATGGTTCATGTAATTTCCTTTTCTTACATGGAGTGTATGATTCCATGATTTCAAAGAATTAGAGTTTATTAAAACAATCTCATCATTTATCAAGATTAGATATATTTATTCTTCATCTGATAAAATTTTATGATCCACCTCTCAAGAAAAATCATGAATATTATTATCATCCAGTTATTAATTATATATTCATGTATTGGAGCCATTTTCGTCTATTTGGTAGATGAGATAGTTGTGAATGTGTTTTTAAGAAATCCCGATATTACCCTTTATTTGGTCAGAAATCCTCGTTCCTTAAAAATCATGCTTTCTAAATAGGGCTTCTAAGAATACTCTATTATTCTCTTATAATCAATAAAATAATTTCTCACATAATTTTTATTTATAAAATGTTTTCAATGAAATATTCTTATTTTTTTCCGAATAAAGAACATTTTTGACCTTTTTACTATGTAGAAGAAATTGGTTAACTTAAATAAAATGAATGGATTTTACCTTTATTTTTTATATGAATCATAATTTTATTGATTAAAAAGAAATTTATTAATGAAAATGATTTTTAAACATAAATTTTAATGAAATATGTTTCAAAATGTTTTAATGATTATTTTATATGTTTTTAAGGAAATGTTCTTCCAATTTTTTTCAAGATTTTTACAAATTTTATTCAAAGAAATGATATATGATAAATTTTCAAGCGTCTTTTATATGTTTTCAATGAAAAAATTTTTGAAAATAGTTTTTATGAATTATTATTATGTTTTCAATGTATTTTATATGAACTTGTTTCAAATAATTTTCAAAATTAATTTATATGTTATCAAGGAAAATTGTTTTCAAAACATTTTCTATCCTTATTTATATGTTTTCAAAAAGTTTTCTTCGAAAATGATTAATGTTTTTTTTATGAATTCATTATTAGTTTTCAATGTTTTTTCAATTAAAAAAGTTTTAAAAATGATTTCATGCCTTATTTCAATGTTTTCAATATATTTTCAATGAAAAAGGTTTTCAAAAAGATACCATTATAAAAGAGGAACAGATATTTTACCCAAGAAATTGATTTAAAGGATCTTTTAAAATTAATTTTCATCTATGATGACATCTATTTATGTTACTCAGTACTTTATGGGGAATTTATTCAATGTTTACAATCATATTATTTCTCTAAATGGTTTACGTTTTAATGGCATGAGGTTTAGGAAACATATTTCTCTTTTAATAGGTAATATGATTTTGAATGCTATTTATTTTCATGTGTTATTATATTGATCCAAGAGTTATAAAACCTGTATATGTTTATATATATTATGATATGTTTATATGTTTAAGTTACCTATTTCATTTCATTGGATATGATATGATTTCTTATGATTTTATAGAACATGTATGTATGATTTAACTATGAGATTGGTGGAAACTATATCTCCATCCAATGCCTTGGGTAAATATTTATCTCTCATAATATTGACTAAGATGTTCTTTGGAGTGATGGTTAACTACAAAGTTGGTCGTGGGATTGAACCATGGCAACCCAGATGGTATGAAGAGTGAAATCATGTTAGTAATATGGTTATTGGAGTGAACCATGACTACCAAGATGGTACGGGGAGTGAACCCATAATTTTAATATGGTCTTGGTAGCAATTACTTCTCTACTATGGAAATAATATTATATGATTATGTGTCTTCCATAATTTGTGCTTTATTAATTTGTGTGTCTTTTATGGATTATGTTGTTTATTTGCTTATGATTAATGTCTTATACTTAAACAGTATTTATTCCATGATCCCTATTTATTATCTTTGATATGCAATATATGATCTTATAGTTTAATGATCACATTATCATACCCATGTGCTCATGTTTATCATAACTTGTCTTCCTTGTTTACCCTTAGTATGCATCTGAGCTCACCACATTATTTTTTTGATTACCCTGGTTATCAAAATATGTTTTATGTATAATGTCTTCAGAAGGGTTCTAGTTACGAACAACCTAGAAGGAGATAATTTATATCACATAGGTACTAGTGGTCATGTTTCTAATTTTCCAAAGGCACTAGAAAAGTATAATCTTTGTTCATCTCTTTGTATAATGGTTTTAGTATTCCGAAAATGTGAAGATAATGTCAATGTGTGTAATGAATTAGTTTTTATATATACTATATCAGTCATTAGACACTAGTTTTCTAATTGATGTCAAAATTTCCACTTTCTATAAATGATATACTTATATGGGAATAAGATTATTTGTTATTTTAGGTTACCTTTATGTTT
This sequence comes from Viscum album, assembly GCA_963277665.1. Taxonomy (NCBI): domain Eukaryota; kingdom Viridiplantae; phylum Streptophyta; class Magnoliopsida; order Santalales; family Viscaceae; genus Viscum; species Viscum album. The sequence goes on along the minus strand of OY728145.1, from coordinate 1,400,042,581 downwards.
GAGACTTTTCATTTTCCAAGTAAGTTTAATTATCCCTCGATGTGATAAGGGTTTTCAACATATTTATTTTATAATATTCAACCTATGATATTCGAGGAAAAATTCTGAGGAAAAAATTTATTTAAGGGGTTAGAAAGTAACACACATAAAATTTAGTTAAAATAATAATAAGCCTAATATATTTCATAATATGTAGCCCTATGCTATAAGTAAATTGTGAAATATTATTACTTAAATGTGACAATTATTACATAGTCATTAGTTTTATGGTATAAAAATCAGTAAATAATTATAAATTAAACTTATAATACTATTAATTAATAAAAAATTATGTAATAATTCTTTCAAAATTATTACTCAATTTCAGTGATGTCATTTTATATTTTAAAAAATCATTTTTTAGCAAAATAATATTTTTATTAATATTTTGAAAAAATATTATCGAATTTTTTTTCAAATTTTATTAATCTAATTTTAGAAAATATAATATATTTTTTTCAGTAATCATTTTTACATTAACTTATGGGGAATATTTTGGATTTTTTTTTAAATGACTGATTTTTTCAAGAATAGGGACAAATACTGATTTTTCAAATATTGTCATTTATTTCCTTTAAATCAATTCATTTAAAAGTAAAACTATATTTTATATTGGGCATTAAAGTTAAATATTATTCATTTTAATTATGATAATATTATTAACTCAATTTATTTTATAAAACATCAATGTTTTTTATATAAGTTAATTTTTATGCTTGAAACACATTTTTCAAAAAAATATTTCTCTTTGGGTTATTCAAATTTATATTAAAATTATTTTAATCCAATATTGGAGGAAATATATTGAATAATTTATACTGCATTTGTATTCATGATGTTAAATATAGTTAATATTTCAATTTTTTTCATTATAAAATTTAGTTGCGGTAAATATTTATCACCTCGATAATTTTAAATTTCCTAAAACATGGTTAAAACCACAATATATGTTATATAACTCAAAAAAAAACATTATCATTTTTAATTTAATTGTATAAATTAGACCATATATCTCCTAAATAATAATATATTGATCTTTGGTTAAATTTTCCCCTAATAATAAAATTTACATAGATTGAAATAATGAAAATTCCAAAATGCAACACACTTGATTTTAATACAAAAAATTTATTACATATGGAAAAAAAAGAAAATTTAAAGTAATAAATTTTTATTTGAAAAAAATATTATTATTATTTTTGACCATAGTAACATATTTTTAATTTTTAGTGGTGAAATAATTATTTTCAATTCTTACAGAAATATATCATTTTTATTCAGGTAAATGATAAATCAGTTAAATGATTATTAGAACTATAAAAATAAAAATGCTTAATTGAAATATTATTCACCAATAACATTGTAGATTCATCAAAAATTAAATAGACTGATAAAGGATAATATTTGAATCACTTTTTAACTGTGATTCCATCAATGTAATATTAAATTAATAGTGTCAAAAAATTAAATTAATAATATTTTATGAAATATAGTATTTTATTAAGTTATTAAAAAGTATAAAATATAACATAAAAATTAGGGTTATAAATAGTATTAATTCACAATACTGTTATATTTATGATCCTATTGTTATCTTATAATTTAAATTATAACACTTTAACAATAAATGTGTCATTACTAAAGATAAGGCGAAAAATTGTTAATAATGTGATTGATAAACCAGGTTTAAAATGTTTTAAAACCCTGAATAAATTTTATTAGATGATTAAATTATGAACATATCTTAATATTTTTAAAATACTTGTTGTTTTGGAATCATATGGTTTTAAATTTGACTATATTATATTTTTATATTTTGAAAAATCACAAGAGTGCCACTCCAGTCACTTATAAATGGACACACATTCCCTATTTTCATTACAATACATCATTCAATTTATTACTTCTTCTTCTTATTCAAAATACATGGAATTAATAATAAATTAATAACTTCAAAATAAAAAAAATATATAAAAATTTCATTATTATTAGCTAACTACCATTATTCACCACCCCATAAATCATATGGCAAAAGAAAGAATCACGCATGTGTATGTGTGGACTTCCTCATACATAAAATAATACAATTCAATTTCCATCCCTATAATTAATGGATGGTTATTATAAGGGGATTAAATTTTTTATATTGTATTTTTGATATAACTATTAATCTTTAAATATAATATCATATCTACCTTCTTTCAATACAATTCGTCAGAAGACGATATCCTGGCGCTGGTGTATTTGTGAACTACCACAACTACAATGTGTTTTGACTTATTTATCAGTTCCTATTTACATGGATGGTAAAGAGAATTATTTAATTAATATATAAAATATATTAGTGATTCTGGTAAGTTAAATTATTATATACCTTTCTTTTATTTAATCCATAAAAAAGTGATTACAGTGTGCCTGTGTACATAGGGCCTATTGTCTCTATAAACACTATGATTATGTTTTCATTCAATAATTTTAATAAATGAATATATAAATATAATTAATATATATGATATGTATATCATATATAAAATTTTAGAGATGATGGAATAATGATAAATGTACAAGGGCTATAACTACTGAAGCAAACTTATAATGATAAATGAAAAATTTAACACAAAGAAAAGTCCATTTTAATAAGGAAATATTAATCAGCATGTTTTGAATGATTATAAGTGGAGGATTTATGATATTCCATGTATGTAAATGATTATTCAATAAAATTATACTAAATTTAAAATCATTATACGGAAGGTTATAATATATTCAACGAATATAGAGCTTGAGTTAAGGGTTTATCATCTAAAATTGGTTTATTTTGGAATATGTTACATTATGCTCCTATATTATTTTATGATATATTTGTATATCCCATTTGTAAGGTTATATCACGAAAGACATTATGATCATGAATGTAAATGTTTCATTTTTTGTTATTCTTTCAGAGGGTTTATGATTCAATGATTACCAATGTAGTAATGAATTTATGTTAAAATATCATCATTTAATATGATTTATTATTATTATGTTTATGATGTTGAAATTTTATGTTCAACTAATAAAGAAAAAAATTAATTTTTTTCTCCACTGGTAATTTTTTTATATTAATTTTTTCTATTGATTATCCTATATTTAACTACAAAATACACTGAATGGATATTATATATTTGTTCCAACATAATATCTTGTTTAGGCCAAAAATCAATTGTCTTATATTTAATTATTTTTTAAAAATTACTTCACGAATGTTTTTATTATTTTTATGAATATTTTAAATGTTATTTTTACAATTATTTTTTTACAGAATAGTTTTAATGGAATCATATTTTTATTTACCAACTGAGAATCTTTTGGATAATTAAGGAAATTCTTGATTGAATAATTTTTAATGTTCAAAGAATGAGTGTAATTTTACTCCTACAAGAAAGATATATTATTAAATGATTCCATTAAAAATATTCATATTACATTTCAAATATAATTTTTACCATAATATTTTAGATTTTTTTTATTTTAATATTTTTATTTAGAAATAAAAAGGGGGTTTTCAATATGAAATATTCTATGTGGTATTTTTAAATAATATTTCATCTAACATGGAATCCTTTCATGCTAAAAAAGTTTTACTATAGAATTGATCCAATATAACCATCATTATTCTTTCTATGGATTCCTTATGATTACATTGACAAGTTGTTTATGAAAGCCGTATATTATTATAGTGGTTTTGTTATAATAAAATGATTAAATTTTTATGAAACTAATTTCCTTTTTATTGGCTATGATATAATGAATATTAAATGAACTTTTTAACACATGTATATAATTTACACTATTGGTTTGATATTATTATAATTGTATTCTTCTCTAATGAAATGTGTACATATGGATATCTCATGAGATATTATAGATGGTAATGGTTTGTTAGCCCAATTATTTAAGGGACACTATCCACTACGGTAGTCCTAAGAGTGAACCTTGACTAAGTATTTGATGGACTATTTAGTGAAATCAATCCTTTATGATACTCTTGGGAGTGAACCATCACTATGGATATGATGGAATATGAAGTGAAAAAAATCCACTTCAATATTCATGGTAGTGAACCATAACTAAGGAAATGATTTTCTATTCTTATATACTTTCTAAAAACATATTTGTTATGAAAATTTTATGCTCTTATATATCGTGTTATTCGATTAATTTATGATCCAGGTCTAATAAACAGTCAATACTTATTCAATGACTCTATATTAAGATCTATGATATAGTGATAATGGTTTTCAAATGTTAATATCACATTCTTATACACTTATTCCGCTGTTATTTATTTGTGATCATTAATATTTCCCTTATTTACCCTTATTGAGCATTCGTTCTCAATGTTTTTTATGTTTTCCTTCCCTAGGTTATGAAGAATGGTATTACACATGATATTTCTAAGAATAGTTCTATATGGGAGGAAATTTGTTGAATATGTTCAATATATTTCATGAAATAAAATATTATGAATCTAGATTCCAATAGAATTAATCTTTTATGATTCTAAGTGGGTTGTAATTTCATGTATTGAATTATTAACTATTGTGAAAAAATATATACGAATGAAAATAATGGTTCCTATAATATGTTTCACACTTTACTATATAAAAATTATATCTCAAATTTTTTAAAGAAAATAATATATCCACCAATTCATTTTCTTGTATAGGATAATTCTTCTGATTCAAATTTAATTGACATGAATCACATGAGATTTCATGATCACTATAAATTTAAACACGAAAACATATTTAATGAACCTTCATTTTAGCTAGAAAATCACTATTTCATTATAGTGGGGTCAAAACTAAAATATTCACTGATATTTTATAACATACTAAAAAAACACAGCACATTACATTTATTATATATAATGAACTCTATTTCATATTAAATTATTTATTTTGATAGATATGAAGGAAATGTTTTCAACAAACCACTGGTAATAGGGTACTAATTAATGAAATCCATTAATATCTATATCATTTTAGGACATATATATTAATAAACAAATTTATTTTCAGTAGGATCAAATGCTAGTCACTATTTATTTATTAAATGTCCAGAGAACATAATCAGTGGAATAAAAAATTCACAATTTCTAAATTTTCCAAAAAACCTATTTTCTTTCCTGATTTTCAAATAAATCCATAACTAGATTTTGTGATCCCCATAAAATTTATAATAAACCAAAATATAATTGAAAACACAAGAACAAATTTATCCATATATTCCTAGAAAAAAGAATTCATAAGATACATGAATACATATAGAGTATTTTTCAACATAATTAGAATAACAAAAAACTCATAAATTCAATTCCAAGTAGAAAAAACTATTTTATGGATGTCACACTACTTCACATTAAACTAATGGAACCCAAAACTGATATTTGTCATTGAATGAACTAATCTCCCTAGAGTTATTCAAACAAGACTTCATAATGAGGAAATGATACTTATTTTAATAATGATGTTATTAAATTCACTAGAATAAATTCAAATCCCCATGGAACCATGTTTGTTTTTTGAAAAGGGAATTTAATCTCTCTATGATGAAGTGTTAGGATGAATGAAACCTTTATCAACAAAATCTGGTAACTTAATTTTTAATTCCTTTAATTTTTCTTCGTCTTATCAATAAGGGTTTTTTGAAATTAACATATCATCATAAACTAAATCTAATGTAAACACAACATTATAATCAGGTATAACACCTGGTTACTCATCATGAAAAATATATCAATATTCTTGTGATACTAAATCATAATTAATTAAAAAAATTATGTTATATTTAACCACGTGAGAAAGATAACATTTTGTTTATTCTCATAATAGTGTCTCTTCTTATTGATATGATATCAATAGTAATAACTATTTTTTTATAAAACAGGAACTCATTTAGGATAATTGATTTTATATCTGAAATATATCTTATGATGAAAAACTAAATTCCAATATATACCAAGAGAAAAATAAATTTATATAATGAGAAAGAAAACATGGTTTTTAGGTATATCTCATCCATAGATAATTACATGAATATTTTTTATAATTTTTTTCTCTAAATAATGAATCAATTATTTTTTCCAATATTACTGACTCCATTACATTAAATGAAGTTGTTGTTATTATAGAAAAGTTCTTCGAAATGAATTAATATGTAGAACCCAATTCAAACATGAAGTTTTAATAAGAAAAGATTTAAGAAGATGTTGATTACATGGAAATGGTTACATATGCATTAACATTTGGATAAACTTTTTTTTCTATGGTCTATAATCAACCTGTTATTTCTCAAGTATATGAAGTTATGAGGACGTACATAGATAACATTATAATGATTCATTGGGAAGAAATCAAGTGGTTATTGAGGTAAATTTGGGGATAAAAGGTAGTACCTATATTCTTTGTGTAAGGGTAATCATTAAAGGGGTATGTGGATGTTTACACTGTAGGTGATTTTAATAGGAAGAGACGTACTATATGATATGTATTTACCTATGGGGTAACAGTAGTAAAATACATAAATCAACTACAATAGGTGGTGAAGCTATGTACCAAGGAGGTAGAATATATTTTTATGATAGAAGAAAAGAAAGTTATGGTTTGGAAGAAGAATATCTCAGAGTATATGAATATAAATCCATAGGAAAATGTATTTCATTATGAAAAAAATAGTGTAATAAATCATAAAAGGAACCCAATATTTCCTTCCAAAAATATTTTTTTTGTTAAAGTAACTTTTTATATATTAATAAATCTAATTTAATAAATATTATCGATGATTCATGGAACCAAATATTTGTAAAACATATTAATGACGTTGATAGTTATTAAGAAGACAATGAACAATTGTGCCATAGTTGGTTCCACTATTGAATGGTGGATGAGAGAAAAAACATGGGATATTAATATGATATCTTCAAATGTAAAACAATTATATTTTTATAAATATTCAAGTTGAAGATGAATATTTCATGGAAAACCCAATTAGAGAGGGATGAAGGGTAGGATTTCAGATTAATTGTGTTTTTTATGTCTGTAGCATCGTAGAATGTCAACATGGAATTCTATGATCTATGTGAGAGATTGTTGGACTAGTCTTGGATGGTACTTGGATGATATTATACCAATTCACTATTGCCCATACTGGATACATTGATCAAATTATAAAAGAGCTGAAAGATTCCATTGATAGGGAACTATAGTAGTGAAAAATTCTTTTAGTAGCTTGTGATAGTTACATTGTATCTTTGTAGAAATCATTCCATTGATACTAAAGCATATTGGACATTGGTGGATATGAAACTATAAGATAGTCAACATACTATGTAGTCATTGTAGGATAGTGACTTACAATTGAATATGATTCTATATGATCTCATTAAATCTAGTGTTTCATCTACTCTAAAATAATCCAATAATTATGCTTAAATTTTTTAGTGAGGTTATTATTCCCCTACATGTAATAAGGTATATTTCCCAAATTATTTAAATGATTATGTACATATTCTTAATTTTGATTTTAATTTTTTTCTTCATTTAATATTCTTTTTAAAATCAGTAGTTTCTTGTTAATATGGATATTTCTATACAACCTGATATTCAAGACTATGTTAAGTGGAATGATTTAGGTTTTATTTAATTAAATAATGAATTTAGAAGAAGCAATGGTGATGATCAAATTTTTTGATCAAACAAATTTTAGTAAATGGAGGCTAAATATCAAGGGAAATTTTAACCCTAAAAAGATTTACATACCAATTATCTTTCAAACCCCAATGCTAATTTAGAAGATAGGGTGGGAAATTCTTAATTAATAGGTTAATAGAGTTATGTGACTTAATATATAAGTCATTGAATCAAACATCATAGAGGAGAGAAAATTGGAATGGTTAATAAAATATATCAGGAATATGTATGAGAATTATCCACATAAAATAATGTTTACTTGATGGGATGAAAATTCAGTATGTATATTATTGATAGGAAAAATTGTTCCTGATCACTATAATAAATATAAGTCAATTACACGTCAGTTTCATCAGTTTAAATTATGCATGATGATGTGTTATGTGAACTTTTTTTTCTTACTCTATTATGTAATAGTTCGGAAGTTACTGTAATATCCCCGATCATTACTTTTTGAAGTATGTAATTAAATTAGAATGATGTGTGAGACCTCATCCTTTGTGAGGATATTCCAAGAGGAGAATCAAAAAGATTTTCCACATCTTCTATCAATATAGAATGATGAAGCATATACATTTAGTGAGATTATCATATATAATTATAGAGTTCATTGGGAAAGAGTTGAGAAGATTAATAATGGATTTCTCATACCTTCTACATTTGAATAAATAATTGACATGCCAAGAATTTACCAAGATAAAAACATAATGAACCCAAATGAAATATAGAAAAAATGAACGTCAATGGAAATGATGATGTAATGATGTTGTGGGTGGATAAAACCACTGATTATTTGATTTTAGACTTAATAAAATATTTTTATTCCACAGTGTAGATGTGTTTCTTGAAATATTATGTTTCTCAATATTTTGGTTAGTTAATTATTACTGATGATAAACCCTTAATGATTATAGGGAACAAATATTAATTGATTACAACAAATATCTGAGTTTTTATAGTTCCAGATAGTGGAACATATATCCCTGGACTGAGAATAATTCTTATTTCTATTGGGAAGGTTAATGATATCTATTTTAGTACCACGTTCAATGGAAAAACCTCGATTATTACTAATATATTTATGATCATATATTAGGGGTTTAATAATGGGACTCTTTACAATATAGTAGATAATATCAAAGCCATTATTGAAACATAAAACGTAATTGGGGATTTGAAGATATAGAACTATTGGATATGACACATGAGGAGGTTAGACTAAAGGTTCTAGAAACAAAATTAATTATATAATAAATGATGTTGGAATAATTTCGATTGGGTGAGGATTATATTTATGGAATGTATAAGAATGTATCCTATTCAAAAGGAGATATAACACTAAAGCTTGAAATGATTGAGCTAGAGGACAACAATATTTTGGGGTTGTACAAGTACATTCCCATGAGGGGTCACTGTTGACCCTCCTTTCCGTCACAGATTCTAACGTCTGAAAAAGGGAAATACCTTAGTCCAAAGTGATTCTTCCTTTGAAGAAACATAAAAAATCGACAAAGGGATGGACAAGGATAACATTTCCCATAGGTCGCACAAGTTCCCTCATGGTCATGCAAGTACACATGTGCACTTCCTTGTGGTCGTGCAAGTATACTTGCGCGACGCGTTATGGTCGCGCAAGTGACTTGCGCGACCGAAGTGATAACTGCCTGGGGTCTTCTCCTGCTTATAAATAGACCATGTGGGCCCCCCATTCGGGGGATTTTTTTCTAGAAACAAAGATTTGAGCTCTCGGCGCCCTAGTCTCTTATCAATTCTTCCGAAACACTTCTAAGGTAATTTCTTACCTAGAACATAAGATCTAAAGAGTGGGAGGAAGGCCTAAGTGTTGAAACTCATGAACACTTGCGCGCCTGAGTGGAAAGATTTTAAGGGAAATGGGCCACACTTGCGCACCACCTTACTCCTTCAATAGATCTTGTGTGCCCTTCTTATGGATGAACCTCAAGAGGATTCTAAAGGCTTTAATGAAGATTCACTCAATTATTACCCTACTGGTTAACTATCGTACAAGTACACCATGTGTCCCGTAGGCGTATACCTGTGCAACCAGGACTTGCACGCCCATGTAGTACCTGCGTTCCTTCTAGGACTTGCGCGCCCCTGCCTTTTTTGGTGCCTTTCTTTCCCATTTCACCCCACTTAAGCCATTACACCTTTCCTATTCAAGATTCAGTCTTCAAGACACTCTTCAAAGCCATTTATGGCATGATTTCTTGATTTTACTTCCTTATCTAAAAGGAATTCTCTGGAATATCGCTCAAAACCTAGTGATTTACACATCTTTATGTCACTAAAGATTGAGATTTCATTCATTCAACCTCATCCTTTAAGATGAGAGATTCCTTAACCTGGTTCTCCTTTTTAGGAATAATCCCCATTCATAAGTCCTCTAATTTGGGCATCCTCTTCGGAGTTATCCCCAAATCCCCTAACCTGGGATTCCTTTTCAGGAGTAAGCCACAGTCTCAAATATGGGAATCCTCCTTATGAGTAATACATAGTCATAATTCTTAACATGGGAATCCTCCTTAAGGGTAATCCCCAATTCTTATGGTTCCCAAATCTGGTCATCCTCCTCAGGAGTAAGCCCCAAACCTTAATTCCCTTAAATTGGGCCTCCTTTTCAGGAGTAAGCCCTAGTCTTAATTTCTCTTAACCAGTACTAATTTACCTTTGATCTGGGATTCCTTTTCAAGAGTAAAACCCAATCATAAGTCTTCTCCTAATTTGGGCCTCCTTTTCAGTAGTAAGCTCCAAGTTAGAGTATTAAAAATCTCCATGAAGCACATATACCATTATGGAACCTGTTCCTGGATTTCATCCCTAATGTAAATCCTAACCTTCACTTATCTGGGCAGTCATACATATATAATCCCCACATTATTTCTTATGATTGCATCTTTCATGGCACAATTGTTTAATTTTTACCAATACCTCTTGTTTCTCACACCGAGCATGAATCACATGAGCTTAGAGTGTAAAAGAAATTGTGACATCCTTCTTTGATCCATCAATCATAAACATCATACTCCCTTACTCGAACTACGTGGGTTCTGATTCATTTTCTAAACAATGGAAATGTAGGTAGCCCGTCTACGGGTTCGATCCCAACTCTAAAATAATCCACGTCCTTCTGAATGACAATAAACTTCAAGTGCCCCACTGAGTGGCTTTAAAATCAGCATGGTGATCATAATGACCAAAAGACTTCTATATAAATGTGTCGAAGGGTACCATTGACCAAGAATCTGTAATAAATACATATGATTCTCTATCGATGAAGACCCTAGAATACATACAAATGATTCTCTAAATTTCCTACATATTTAATCATTGATTGTCAGATCTAAATGAAATCTCATTTTATACTTGGTAAAGTAATAAGGATTCACGAACATAACTTAGATCTATAAAGAGAGTCACGGAGTAGACAATAATTCCCCTAAAAAAGGTGTGATGAGTCCGACCTCCCATCCTCTCGAAAAATGCAAATTTCTAAGCCTCATCAGTCCAAAAACTAATGAGCACATGCCTTTGGAAAGTACGTCCGAATGGATGTGGAATCATTGGATGTTTCCGGTTCTACGAACAAACCCATTAGAAACTGATCAGAATTTTTGAACCTCCCATCAATGCGGTCATCCCCGGATTCCGAGGGAAATAGTCACTATATTATGTGATATTTATTGATTAATATATAAGAAAGGTTCGTGTTTAACTTCATAAAATATAATCTGATGTTTTTTATATATTTTAGAAGTAGAAGATCATGGTGAAGAATAATATAAGTGAAAACAAATGAAATTATTATTATATTAAAATGGTAGAGGGTATGTCAGTAATGATTTCCTAGAATTATATGCTAATAATTGAATTACATGGTATAATAATCATCAAAGTACATCAATAAATAATGTGGTTTCATAATGGGTAAATATAACACAAAATAAAAAATATTAGATTGTGAGGAAACACTCAAGGTTACCCAATAAACTCTAGGCCTAGGCAGTGAACATTGTGGTATATATAATCAACTGGAGTTCATCAGTACCATTGGGATAATGTATACCTGAGGATTTTTTGTTTTGGGATGGTGGTAAGAATATTTTATTTATTAATCTTCAGTTTGATTGAATATATACGTACATATGTTGATGTAAAGAATATGCTTTCTTTAAAATTATAATTCATGTTACATTATTGGTTATGGAACTATGGAGATTGGTTGTCACTTTTGAGTTGAAAATAAAAATTCTATGATTAAAATCCAGAACATGATATTTTTTGAAATTTATACATATATGTACAATAATTAAAATTATATTTATATTCTAAATACACAATATTCATTCAATGAAAAAATTTAGCTTGATGGTGTTCCATCGAATGTGATAATGAATCCTAGATGTGGGTTTTATGAGATAAATAATTTTGAGAAGACCTCTGTAAAATTTTTAATCATACAGAAATTTTTTTGTTGATAGATGGTGTAGAATCATCTTATTTTGAAGAGGTAATATAGCTAAAGGACTGGAGAACAATGGAGATGCATATGAAGTATGAGATTTCATCATTGCATGATAGAAATACATTTTAACTAAAAATATTTCCATATAGATTGTGTATTTTAAAACAAATGGGTATATTGATTCAATGAAGAACATGATTGTAATAATAGGTATATGGAAAGGTTGTTGGGGATAGGTTTTCAATATAAGTAATATGCAGACTTCACTAAAATTTTCTCACTTTTAGTCAATCTTACCACTATTCATGTGGTTCATAGTGTTATAACATAGATGGATTCAAATCATGATAAACATGTTTTAATTAAAAATTTCTATTATAGATTTTAGTATGAGGAAATTTATTTTCTGAATCCAAAAGAGATATGTTGATTTATGAAGGTAAGACATTGTGTAAAAAATTCAAAAGATCGTATATGTGTTAAATAAGGAACACTAGTAGAGGAATAATAACTTTGATGAATTCATGATAAAAATTTCATAAAAGATGTGTGAAATATATCAGAAATAATAGTATAATTTCACATCCAATGGATATAGTAAATTTATTTCGATTTTGTATAACATGCTCTCTGAAGAATATTTTATATAAATGATGGATGAGTTGAAAGGGAAGATGGATAAGGAGTTCTAGATTATGGATCTTGGAGAAGTTGGGATGATTTTTGGGATAAAATCAAGAGATATAGACATGCTGGATCCCTTAGTTTTCTAGTTCAAAACATCATGTTCAAAGAAGTTTCTGAACATATTTATTTCATCCATGCCATCTTGGACAATGAGCATTGGGCCTATATTGTTTTAATTGTATAAACTTCAGAACCAGACTGCATTTCTTTCTTTGGTTCTTTGTTGAGCTCATTCTCACCCAAGGAATACATGGAATCACGTACCATAGAACAGAACAAGGATGCATGGAATGATATTATTTGGAATAAAGTTATCCCATTAAAGATAAACATAATATTTTGGAGAGTACGTAATAGGGGTCTGATGATTGATGAAAGTATTATGTACTTGTGGATTTGTCTCACCTCTAAGTGCTACTACTGCTGGTTGCTGTAGTTGGAAACCACTTCTCACCTATTTTTTAACATTGAATGGGAATAGTTTGTTTGGATTAGTTTTGGAAACATCATTGGCTTGGCTATAAAGGGGGGAGTGAATAGTAATTTATTGAATGATGGTTCTAGGGGGTGGAGAATGGGGTTTAGAGAGAATGGCTCACATTCTCATATTTGATATACGCTGTGGGTGCATCTGAAGGGAAGAAAATTTGGTTCTCCAGGAAGGGGACCCAGGTACTATGGTGGGACCTATGAAGTTGATCAATATTAATCTCATTGATTTATCCCATCTTTGTAAAAAATTATGTGAGCAAACCATCCATTATGCCATTTATTTCTGATTTCGTAGTCCTCAGAGCCCACTATGACATAAAACTACACAGCGTGTTTATTCAATATACACGGCGTGTACTTTTATTTTCCATTTATCATTATTTCCTCCACCACATTTATTAGTCCTTGAGTAATTTCTATTAATTTATAAATGAATGTTACTGCATTACTTGCTAATAAATATATATTATTTAGTCTACAATATATTTCACGAATAACTACTATCGAAATAAATGCGATCAAGAATCCTTAAATAATTATTAAACCACAGTTGGGAATAATCTTTATTTAACTTGTTAAATTAATATTTAACTATGATACATGGACACACATAGTGTTTGACCCTTTAGGCCTCTTTCTCATTGGCATTAGGAAGGCTATACTAAATTCCAAGATTACAATCTAGTAACTGGTCAAGGCACCCAAGAGAACAACGTTGACATTGCAGTGACGTATCACCTCATTTAATTATTACCGTGTAATATAATCCCTTTGTTATGGTATCTCAAATCATGCGGGTTGCATGCTAGTGCCATCAACCCAATTGCTTGATTATTTCTTCATTGTCTTTCCAGAATTGAACTCACCCAAACCTTACCATAGACATTGATTTATTTAGGCTATTTCAATTCCATCAATGGGCCTGAGATATCTACTTTTGTTATGGAACTGAAGGGACAACTCCTTTCTCGCTTTATCTCTTAATGCAGTATTTCTCGTGATGCACCAAACATATGCTACCTCACTCTGAATAGTTTGTCGTCACACTTTTCATCAATACGTCTATGTGCATGATTTTTAATACCCAATAATAATAATCATAAAGTGTAAGGACCAATACACATGTACGAAGATAAGAACATATAGTGACACTATGAAATGTGGATTTCCTAATGGAGGGTCTCGTTCTCATAATATCCACCTTGATATTACCAAGGGTGCACACCATGTGAATGTGCCTCAAGGTTTTATGAGTCTTGACCCCTAATGGACTGTATAATTTCTGTCCCTCAAATAACATCATCCGTCCATAGAACATATAATCAAGAATAATGTTATGGCACTTCCGGGTTCTCATCATAGCAGGGATCTTCTATAATGCTTTAACGCAACAACTATCCTTATGAAATTATCACATGAATTGTCACGCATAAGAATAATCAATATGTGATAAGGATTTTATTAATGAATAATGTACAACATATTTGGTTATCGTCCACCAACTCCAACAGACTTACACTTGGACTAGAGCCATCTGATAACAGCCTTTAAATCACTAGCTCTCACATGATATTCATGCTTCTACTGAGACATGCCTTTAGTCATGGGGTCCTCCACATTATCTTTCGTGGTCATTATGCTCAATGAAACTTCAACCCTTGGATAAAAATCCCTCAAGATGTGATACTTTTAGAGTATGTGGTTTTTCCATTGATGTGACCTTGTTTCTTTCACAAAAGCCACCGTAGTAGTATTATCACAATACAACGTGATTGGATCTTTACTGCTAGGAACCACATCAAGATCCTAGACAAAATTCTGAATCTAGATGGCTTCTTTGGCTACATCAGAAGCCGCTATATATTCTTGCTCTACTGTAGAATCAGAGAAAACTGACAGCATTGAACTACTCTAGATCAGAACTCTTACATTGAGATAGAAAACATATCCAGATTGGGACTTTAGATCATTCTGATCTATCTTAAAACCAGCATCAACTTCCCCTATAATAACAAGATCCTCGTCTCCTCCATACAATAGGAACATATCATCAGTTCTTCATAGTTACTTAAGGATAGAAATAACAGCAGTCCAATCCTGTTCTCATAGATCTGCTTGATATCTGGATACAATGCTTAGTGCATAGGCAATATCAATCCTGGTACATAGCATTGTATACATGATGGATCCTATAGCCGAAGCGTATGGGATTTTACTCATCATATTTATCTCATATTATATAGGGGGACACATTTTATTAGAAAGATGTAAGCCATGTGACACTAGAACCAATCCATTCTTAGATTGTTCCATAATAAATCTATTTAGTATCTGGTCAATGTATTTACCCTAACATAGTCCAAGAAGCCTCCTATATCTATCACGAAAGATCTTGATCTATAGAATGTAGGCTACTTTGCCCAAGCCCTTGATGAAGAAACACTTGTTCACCTATTCCTTAACTAATTGTTTGACTGGTAAATCATTTCTAATAATCAAGATTTCATCAACAAATACAACTAGGATAACGATTGCATTCCCATTAAACTGCTTATAAATAAATGGATCAGATTCGTTCTTAATGAAAACAAATTCCTTTATAGCTTAATAAAATTTAATTTTCCATGACCTGGATTCTTGATTTAGTCCATAAATGGATTTCTACAACTTGGAAACACATTTTGCTTTACCTGGTGTCACAAACCCTACTGGTTGTGTTATATAGATTATAAGGCCCCAGCCTTAAAACTTACTAAATCTTGAGTTATTACAAGATTACACATTGAGGATCTTTTCGGGTTTAGAGTTTTAGAGAATTAGATCATAAAACTTGCATTACATTCCACATATAAACAAAGAGGTTACATAAAGATAGTATTATTCTTTCCCATCAATGGAAACATATTTAAAATAAAACATGGATTCTTTCTTGACACTTCCTTGACACTATCATCATATCATGTACCTTTCCCTTGACCTGTGAAAAACATTTCAAAAAAACTTGGGATGAGCATAAAAATCTCAGTAAGGGATATAATAATATGGAAAGGAAACATGGGTACATATATACATAAGAATGAAATCATACTTTACCCATAAAACATAAGCACTTTAACATACCTCATCAAATCATGAATAAATCATTGAAATAATAAGACATAAAGGAAACTTGAGGCATTCATAACATTCTGACGTAGGGAGTAACCCTCTTGGTTACGTTTGGAATACCCATCACAGTATATTACCTAAATTTTTTCGGAGAAACCTTAATGTTTCACTCCTTCACATTACCCAATGCATTGGAGAGCTATATCGGGCTCACCCACCCTTATTCTATCACGGAACCACCTGTCTTCATAATAATGCCCAAGAACCTCAACATAATCGTATCACATAAAACTTTCATAAAGGAAACATAACATATCCACATTTCAATCACAAGATATCAATACAAAACATTGATATAAAAACATTATGAAAACAATTTTCAATACCAAAATAAAAGAAAATTAAAACATGGTGTTTATTTTTCTTTTTTTTAAATGTATGGCTTATAGAGGAAGCCGAAACTCAAATAATGGTCACGGCGGCGGAGATGTTGTTGTCTCCGTATACGTAGGACAAAAACATTCCATTTTGTCGTTTAGTAAATGCTTCGTATAAAAAAGATTCCTTTTGAATAAAGCTAAACACCAAAGGGGTTTATACACCGTATAAAATAAGGTTGTGTATAAAACAAAATATGCCTCAATGAAAGGAGATTGAGACGAAGTCCCATACCTCGGGTCCGACTTGACTCGGTCGTTCTTTAATCTCCTGAATAATAAACATGAGTTAATTTCTTCTTGTTTAAGAACCTTTTTCAAGTTCATTATTCCTTTTATATCACTTATTACCATGTCATGAACACTATGTAATTATTTAAGTTAATAACAGTCGTTTTAACGATCATTGGTACTTGAGTAAAAAATAAGCCCTTTATAATTACAAGTTCTTCATGTATCCATTATATCCAGAATGGTATTCATGATTTATATATCATATATTTCATATATATCCAGTACATTCATGCATTTATTATATTACATAATCATTTAGAGGTATGAAATGAAATGCATCATTCATGGAAACGGTAAGTCGTACGTACGCATGAACGCTACTTTCATTTCTATTTCTTATTTTATAGAATTGAATCATAATTATATAAAGGTATATTATAATTCCATTGTAATATCATATATAATATCATAACACCATCCTTTATACATCCCATGTATGGTATTTAACGAATCAAATCACTTTGAGGGGGCGGTAGTCCGCAGTTCCTTAAATGAAGATATCGCATTTACCCATAATGGAAACCATAAAGGTATGACAAAAATGAAAAATAAAGAAGCTTAAGGAAAACATAATCATATTATATATCATATATAAATATATTGTCATCTTAATGGCCACCTTTGAAGGTGTTAAAAGAATGTTGAACAACCATCGTTTCGGGAGGCATAAATTCACCATCCACGGAAACAATATGTTCTTTAACCATTAGATGTAGGTGTGTGTATGTGTATCTAGAATCCTTCTTATAAAAACATCCTAGTATATTTAAGATACTAGTGTTGTTACAAAAGAAATGAATAAAAAGAGTTTAGGGGGTTGGAGAAGCAAAATAAAACAAAAGGACTCAAGTGAAGACATTACCTTAAAATCGGGTAACACCCTTTGGTTTGAGCTCAAAGGCTTCCTTGGGAAGACTTCTGCCCAATGTGAGGATTAAAGGAGTACTATAGGGATGTGGAGAGACAAAATGGGCAGGGGGTGGCCGATCCAAAGGCTTTGGGAGTGTGGGTAAGGAGGTAGAGGTGGGGGCCTTTTATAAGAGGAGAGGAGGGACACTCTTGGAAAGTAAAGAAATGTTACATTATTTTAAAATGATTTTCAGATTTAAAAGGTCCTACATTGATATAATTTGGGGGTAAGGTGAAAAGGGTTCGAAATACACCCATCAAATAGGTTTTGGACATGTGCAGATTATAGATTTTACATTATCATTTCATTTTATTTAAATCCTTTATTAATGAGGTAATTGCTGCATCATCATGATGTCATAAATAATTTAATTTATTTAAAGTCTAAAAATTATAAAAAAAATATGATGTAGGAAATATTTTTAGATTTCAAAAGACTATTTATAATCAAAAATCTTACTTGTATAACCCCATGTAAAAATTGTTTCAGTAAAACATCTAATGTTTGTGTCATTTTTACTTTAACATTAAATAAAAAATTATTTATGTCATTTCCAAACCAAAGTGGCTCCATGGGGTCCCTAAGTTGACCCATGAATTTTCTTGGTCGGCCATGACACATCCAATGAGGGTAGTACATGTTTCAATCTCATATCATATTATTAAAACATTTTTTTTACTATAAACTAAACTAATTACCACTAATCGCGATTAAGAACTTAAAAGATACTATTCACCAAAAAAAATTATTTTAATCTCATTGAACCACATTTTACTTCATAATGACAACCATGTATGTCGGATTTTTGAAAATCAAATCACAGAAGTGGAAATGTTTCATTTAAACGAAAAATCAGTTTCTTTAACTACCACTTAGGGGTATCACTATTCATCAAAAATTGATGTTTTTCAGAAAAATTCAAAAACATCACCCTAAGCTATATTTGATATTCTGAATTAAAAAATGATTTATATTTTACAAAATTCAAAACAAATAAGATGATTTAATTAATTTAATAATTAATTCCCACTGTGATGACAAATAGCGTGTTTTTATGAAACAATAAGTATCAAAAGATTGACACTAGTTTAAGTCCAATTTCAAAGTGCAATTGATTCCAATGACCACCATTGGATAAAATGGTAAAAATATATTCTAATTTCACTTAAAAACCAATTCAAAAGATAAAATAATCATAGAAATAAATTAGATTAAAAAGAGGTTTAGAATTAAAATACATCATTTTTCACAATTCATTAATAAATGAACTATATTGGAAAAATACCAAAAATTCACCCAAAGTAAATTTTGATGTCCCAATCATAAAGAATAAGATTATTTTGACAAACATAGCTTATAAAATTATCAAAATATAGATTTAAAAATGGTTTTCAATTAAAAGGCAGTAAAACAATCTTTTAAAAATATTAGTGTATTCCATGCTTAAGATTGGATTTATTTTCATTTTAAGCCTCTAAAACACTATATAATTCATTAATAGGCATAGATAAAAATATAAATTATTCATTACTTACTTGGGATGTTACATCCTTCCCCCCTTTAGAAAATTGTGTCCCCGCAATTTATTTACTTACCAAATAAATGGGGGTACTTATCCCTCATTTCATTTTCAGATTCCCATGTTGCCTCTTCCATCATGTGGTTTTTCCAGAAAACAATTACCTGATTAATCACCTTATTCCGTAACACATGCTCCATGTGTAAAGAATCTGGACCGGTAGTTCCTCATAAGATAGGTTCTCTCCCAGCTGAACTACCTCTCGACTCAAAACATGAGATGGATCTGGCATGTACTTTCTCAGCATCGAAACATGAAAAATATTGTGTACCTAAGATAAACTCGGAGGTAAAGCCACTCGGTAAGCAACAGATCCAACTCTCTCCAGAATTTCATATGGTCCAATAAACCTTGGACTCAGCTTTCCTTTCTTACCAAATCTCATCACACTTTTCCATGGTGAGACTTTGAGAAAAACATGATCACCTACCTCAAAAGAGAGATCCTTCCTCCTATTGTCCGCATAACTCTTCTACCTACTCTGAGTTGTTCTCATGTGTTTCTGTATCAGCTGAACTTTTTCTGCCAACTCTTCTACCAATTCTGGTCCCATCAACATCCTTTCACCCACTTCATCCCAGAAAGCTGGAGTTCGACACCACTTCCCATATAATTCCTGAAATGGTGCCATCTGTATACTAGAATGAAAACTGTTATTATATGAAAATTCAACCAAAGAAAGATGTTGGTCCCAACTTCCCTGATAATCCATCAAACAAGCTCGTAGAATATCCTCCAAGGTCTGAATTGTTCGTTCTGACTGTCCATCTAATTGAGGATGAAATGTGGTACTAAAATTTAATTCAGTACCCAACGACTTCTGAAGGACTTTCTAAAAGTTATAAGTGAACCTGGGATCACGATTAGATACAATGGAGAGAGGAACTCCATGTAACCTGACTATCTCTATAAGATACAAACGAGAAAGTTGATCTAGGGAAGAAGTATCTCGTATAGAAAGGAAATTAACAGATTTAGTCAAGCGATCAACAATAACCCAGATTGCATTATTACCTTGAGATGTCTTCGGTAATCCCACAACAAAGTCCATGGACATATTCTCACATTTTCACTCTGGCACTGGTAAAGGCTGAAGCATCTCTTTCGGTAACTGCTGCTCTGCTTTAACCTGTTGACATGTCAAACACTTCACAGTAAAATCAGCAATATCTATTTTCATTCCATCCCACAAGTAATACTCCTGCAGATCTCTGTACATCTTAGTACTGCCAGGATGAACCGAAAACGGAGAACTATGAGATTCACATAACAACTATCTCTTCAACTATGAATCACAAGGCACATACAATCTCTTCCCAAATCTCAAAAAACAATCATTATCAATGTTGAATTCAGACAACTTACCTTTCTGAACCAGCTCTACCATTTTCTACAACTCACTGTCTTGCTTCTGTGCTTGCTTGATTCTATCTGATAGAGATGATCTCACTGATACCTGAAACAAAACAGAATAACATCCTGCGCCAAAAACTTCTATGCCAAAGTTCATCAAATCCTTAACCAATGGATCACCTTCCAAACACAACATTGTTAATGAAGCATTACTATTTCGACTCAAAGCATCAGCCACTTTATATGCTTTTACTGGATGGTAATGAATTGTACAATCATAATCTTTGATTAATTCTAGACATCTCCTCTATCTCATGTTTAACTATTTCTGAGTGAATATATACTTTAAACTTTTGTGATAAGTATATATTTCACACTTTACTCCATACAAATGATGTCTCCAAATTTTTAAATTGAAAACAACAGCAGCTAATTCCAAATCATGTGTAGGGTAATTTACCTCATCAGTTTTCAACTGTCGTGAAGCATAAGCAATTACCTGATCATTCTGCATTAGGACGCAACAAAGTCCTTTCAATGAAGCATCACTGTAGATAACAAACTCACCATTCCTAGAAGTTAGTTCCAAAACTGGAGCATTCACCAATCTTCTTTTCAATTCCTGAAAACAATCATCACATTATTTTGTCCAAATAAACTTAACACCCTTCTGAGTTAGCTTAGTCATTGGACTAGATAACCGTGAAAAATTTCTGAAAAACCTTCGGTAATAGCCTACCAAACCAAGGAATCTACGAATCTCAGTTACATTTGTGGGTCTTGGCCATTCTTCCACAACGTTTGTTTTTGCAGGATCAACAGTTATCCCATATTTAGAAACAATGTGACCAAGGAAAGAAATTAGCTGCAACCAGAACTCACACTTGCTGAATTTTCTATACAGTTTCTTTTCTTTTATGGTTTTCAAGATAACTCTTAAATGTCTTTCATGCTCCTCTTTACTTTTAGAAGACACCAAAATATCATCAATGAAAACCACGACAAACTTATCCAAGAACTCATGGAAAATTCTATTCATTAAGTCCATGAATACAGAAGGTGCATTGGTTAGCCCAAAAGGCATTACTACAAATTCATGATGGTCATATCTTGTACGAAACGCAGTCTTCGGAACGTCTGCTTCCTTTACCTTCAGCTGATGGTACCTCGATCTCAAGTCAATCTTTGAAAAATACTGAGCTCCCTGGAGCTGATCAAACTAATCATCAATATGACTCAAAGGATACATGTTCTTAACAGTGATGTTAGTCAAGGCCCTATAATCAATGAAAAGCCTCATTGAACCATCTTTCTTTTTAACAAATAAAACAAGAGCACCCCATGGTGATGTGCTAGGTCGAATGAAACTTTTTTCTAATAAATCTTGCAATTGATCCTTCAACTCTAAATGTTCAATTTGAGCCATTCGATAAGGGGGTTTTGAAATTGGTTTAGCATCAGGATCTAAGTCAATAGTAAATTCGACTTCCCGATCTGGTATTATTCCTGGAAACTCATCAGGAAAAACATCAGGATACTCATTTACCACTGGCACCTCATTAATATGAACAGTTCCTTTATTTTCAATGATGTGTGCAAGGTAACATTCATTTCCATCTTTTACAAGTTTCTCGGCCTCTTGTTAAGTTATCATCAGTAAGGGTTCATTCTTGTACACAAATTGAAAGTCTTTCTGAAAAAAAAACTTCTTTAGCTCTACAGTCAATCTTAGCATGGTAAATAGAGAGCCAATCCATACCCATGATAACATCAAACTCTACTAGAGGTAGAAAAATAAGGTTTGCAAGTAGGTTATTTCAACATATAAGGATATGAAGATTCTTATAAATTATTTTTTCCTCAACATTTCCCCTAGGTGTTTTTACCAAAAGTTCACGAGTCATTTCTTGAGATGGTATTCCCATTTTACTAGAAAAGTTTTCAGATATGAAAGAATGTGTAGACCCCGAATCAAACAACACACTGGCATAATCTGAAAAACAAACAAAGTACCTGATACAACTTCATTTGATGGCCCGACATCTTCTGAAGTAGTTGAAAATGATTTCACCACCCCTTTCTGCTTGTAGTCTAACTACTTCCCATCACTCAAGCTCTTTATCAGACACTCTTTTTCATAGTGACCCATCTCATTGCACTTAAAAAATTTCACTAACTGTAAATCAAATTTGGTCTTACCTTCACCTTGATCTTTTTCAGTGCAATCACGAGCCTTATGTCCCATCTTACCACATCGGTAGCACTTTCTAGAATTCAGAAGACATTCCCCAACATGCATTTTTCCACATTTATCACAAACTGGAAACTTAGATTTCTTACCATCAGACTTTTTTGAAGAATTCTTCCCTTTCTCTTGCCACATTGGTATCTTCTTCTGCTGGTTGTTATAGAACACTTGATCATCGGCAAACACCATTTCCACCTTCTCAGCACATCGAACAAGCATTTCATAACTTTTAAACTCACGAGAAGCAAATGCCCTTCGATATTTTGGCTTTAATCCTAAGTAAAAACGATTGATTTTTCTATCAAGGTCTCGGATAAAATTTGGAGCATACCCTGCCAATCGAGTGAACCTTTCTTCATAGGTAGCCAATGAGTCTTCCTCTTTCCTCAATTCCAAGAATTTCTTTTCCATCCTAAGTCGAACAGCATTAGGAAAATACTTCTCAAGAAACATTCCTTTGAATTTATCCCAGTCAAGAGCATCAATCTCATCGGCGTCCATGATATTTTTAACCATAGACCACCACTGATCTGCCTCACCCTCCAAACGGTAAATAGCAAGACTAACCATTTGATTTTCTGAACACCCCATGACATCGAAAATCTTCTCCAGTGCTTTAATCCACCCTTCAGCTAACACAGGGTCAGATGATCCTCTGAATTATGGGGGATGTTGCCTCATGAAATGTTCCACCACTAACATGTTCCTCTGCGGTTGATCTGGATGATCTCGTGCATAGATACCACCATCATTTATCGCTTGAGTCAACTGCGCCATTACCACAACAAACAGTTCATTTCCAATTCCGACCATCTCAGGATGCTGATTCAGAAGGTTATTTCCATCTGCATGCCTTCCTAGAACTGCTTCCCTATTCCCTCTGCGGAAAACCATTCTGAACAAACATGTCTTAGATGAAGCAACATGGTATTCTTCAAATACTATATCACTTCAATTTGACCAAAAAAACATATTTTTGAACAATCATTTAATAGAATTCTAACTCCTAAATTTATATAAACTGACCTTTGATACCAACTATAAGGCCCCAGCCTTAAACCTTACTTAATCTTGAGTTATTACAAGATTACAAATTGAGGATCTTTTCGGGTTTAGAGTTTTAGAGAATTAGATCATAAAACTTGCATTACATTCCACATATAAACAATGTGGTTACGTAAATATAGTATTCTTATTTCCCATCAATGGAAACATATTTAAAATAAAACATGGATTCTTTCTTGACAGTTCCTTGACACTATCATCATATCATGTACCTTTCCCTTGACCTGTGAAAAACATTTCAAAAAAACTTGGGATGAGCATAAAAAGCTCAGTAAGGGATATAAAAATACGGAAAGGAAACATGGGTATATATATACATAAGAATGAAATCATACTTTACCAATAAAACAAAAGCACTTTAACATACCTCATCAAATCATGAATAAATCATAGAAATCATAAGACATAAAGGCAACTTGAGGCATTCATAACATTCTTACGTAGGGAGTAACCCTCTTGGTTACATTTGGAATACCCATCACAGTATATTCCCTAAATCACTTCGGAGAATCCATAACGTTTCAATCCTTCGTGTTACCCAATGAATTGGAGAGCTATATCGGGCTCACCCACCCTTAGTGTATCACGGAACCACCCGTCTTCATAATAATTCCCATGAACCTCAACATAATCGTATCACATAAAACAAGCATAAAGGAAACATAACATTTCCACCTTTCAATCACAAGATATCAATACAACACATTGATATAAAAACATTATGAAAACAATTTTCAATACCAAAATAAAAGAAAAGTAAAACATGGTATTTATTTTTCTTTTTTTAAAAAATGTATGGCTTGTAGAGGAAGCCGATACTCAAATAATGGTCACGGCGGCGTAGAAGTCGTTGTCGCCGCATACGTACGACAAAAACATTCCCTTTTGCCATTTAGTAAATGATTCGTATAAAAAAAATTCCTTTTGAATAAAATTAAAAGTTAAAGGGGTTTATACGCCGTATAAAAGAAGGTTGCGTATAAAACAAAATATGCCTCAATGAAAGGATATTGAGACGAAGTCCCATACCTCAGGTCCGACTTGACTCAGTCGTTCTTTAATCTCCTGAATAATAAACTTGAGTTAATTTATACTGGTTTAAGAACCTTTTTCAAGTTCATTATTCCTTTTATATCACTTATTTCCATGTCATGAACACTATGTAATTATTTAAGTTAATAAGGGTCGTTTTTACGATCATCGGTACTTGATTTAAAAATAAGCCCTTTATAATTACAAGTTGTTCATGTATCCATTATATCCAGAATGGTATTCATGATGTATATATCATATATGTCATATATATCCAGTACATTCATGCATTTATAATATGACATAATCATTTAGAGGTAAGAAATGAAATGCACCGTTCATGGAGACGGTAAGCCGTACGTACGCATGACCGCTACTTTCATTTCTATTTTGTATTTTATAGAATGGAATCATAATTATATAAAGGTATATTATAATTCCAGTGTAATATAATATATAATATCATAAATCCATCCTATATATGTCCCACATATGGTATTTAACGAATCAAATCACTTTGAAGGGGCGGTAGTCCGCACTTCCTTAAATGAAGATATCGCGTTTACCCATAATGGAAAGCATAAAGGTATTTCCAAAATAAAAAAGAACAGAAGATTAAGGAAAACATAAACATATTATATATCATATATAAATATATTGTCATCTTAATGGACACCTTTGAAGGTGTTAAAAGAATGTTGAACAATCATCGTTTCGGGAGGCATAAATTCACCATCCACGGAAACAATATGTTCTTTAACCATTAGATGTAGGTGTGTGTAAGTGTAGCTCGAATCATTCTTATAAAAACATCCTAGTATATTGAAGATACTGGAGTTGTTACAAAATAAATTAATAAAAAGAGTTTAGGGGGTTGGAGAAGCAAAATAACACAAAAGGACTCAAGTGAAGACATTACCTTAAAATCGGGTAACTCCATTTGGTTTGAGCTCAAAGGCTTCCTTGGGAAGACTTATGCCCAAAGTGAGGCTTCAAGGAGTAGATAGGGATGTGGAGAGACAAAATGGGCAGGGTTTGGGTGAGAAAAAGGCTCTGGGGGTGTGGGTAAGGAGGCAGAGGTGGGGGCCTTTTATAAGAGGAGAGGAGGGGCACTCTTGTAAAGTAAAGAAATGATACATTATTTTAAAATGAGTTTCGGATTAAAAAGGTCCCATATTGATATAATTCTAGGGTATGGTGATACGGGTTTGAAATCCACCCATAAAATAGGTTTTGGACATGTGTAGTTCATAGATTTTACATTATCATTTCTTTTTATTTAAATCCTTTATTAATGAGGTAATTGTTGCATCATCATGATGTCATAAATAATTTAATTTATTTAAAGTCTAAAAATTATTAAAAAACTAATATGATTTAGGAAATATTTTTATCTTTCCAATTACTATTTATAATCAAACATATGACTTGTATAGCCCCATGTAAAAATGGTTTTAGTAAAACATTTCATGTTTGTGTCATTTTTACTTTAACATTAAATAAAAAACTATTTATGTCTTTTCCCAACCGAAGTGGCTACATGGGGTCCCCAAGTTCACCCATGGATTTTCTTTGTCGGCCATGACACATCCAATGAGGTTAGGACATGTGTCAAGCTCATCTCATATTATTAAAACACTATTTTTACCTTAAACTACACTAATTACCACTAATCGTGATTAAGAACTTAAAAGTTACTATTCACCAAAAAATAATTTTAATCTCATTGAAACACATTTTACTTCTTAATGACAACCATGTATTTTGGATTTTTGAAAATCAAATCACAGAAGTGGCAAAGTTTCATTTAAACGAAAAATCAGTTTCTCTAACTACCACTTAGTGGTTTCACTATTCATCAAAAATTGAAGTTTTTTAGAAAAATTCCTAAACATCACCCTAAGCTATATTTGATATTCTGAATTCAAAAATGATTTCTATTTTACAAAATTCAAAACATATAAGATGCATTAATTAATTTAATAATTAATTCCCTCTTTCACGACAAATAGCGTGTTTTTATGAAACAATAAGTATTAGAAGATTGACACTAGTTTAAGTCCAATTTCTTAGTGAAATTGATTCCAACGACCACCATTGGATAAAATGGTAAAAATATATTCTAATTTTACTTCAAAACCAATTCAAAAGATAATCTAATCATATAAATAAATTAGATTAAAAAGAGGTTTTGAATTAAAATACAACATTTTTCACTATTCATTAAAAAAATGAACTTTATCGGAAAAATACCAAAAATTCACAAAAAGTAAATTTTGATGTCCCAATAATAAAGAATAAGTTTATTTTGAAAAAAATAGCTTATTAAATTGTCAAAAGATATATTTAAAAATGGTTTTCCATTAAAAGGCAGTAAAAAAATCTTTTAAAAATATTAGTGTATTCCATGCTTAAGATTGGATTTATTTTCATTTTAAGCCTCTAAAACACTATCTAATTCATTAATAGGCATATATAGAGATATATATTATTCATTACTTACTTGGGATTTTACATAATTATCTTCCTAATGGTTTCCATAATGGAATGTCTTTTTTATATCCATATGCCAAATCTCGTAGTCTTGGTAAGCTGCTATAGCAGGTACGATTATTAGGGATTTAAACATGGAAACTTGAGGGAAGGTTTCATCATAGTCAATTCATTGATGTTGTCTGAATCCTTTAGCAACTAGACTTTCTTTATAGGTACTAACATGATCTTCCATGTCCAGTTTTCTCTTAAATAGCCATTTTCATCCAACATGGTTTACCTCAACTATCTCATCGACTAGAACCAAGACATGGTTCTGATACATAGAATCCATCTCAAAATTCAATGCTTCTAGACATCTTGCAGCTTGTGAAATTTCTACTTCTTCCTTGTGGGAGACAGGTTCATCATTTTCAAACAATAATGATTCACCATCCTCGGTGACAAGGAAACCAAATCTCTCTGGTTCCCTTACCTATCTTGAGATCCTACGGAGTACTTGTGATACTGTAACCTCTTCCATGGGGACCTGTGGAACATTTTCTTGAACCAAATCTTATGTATCTTGAGCATAAACATCATCTAAGTCAATCTTTCTCCCACTATCCTTCTTGAAAATGTGCTCCCTCTCAAGAAAAACGGCTTTTCTGGCGATAGTCACATTCTTTTATGAAGTGTTATATAGGTAATATCCTTTCATTTCCTTGGGATATCCTATAAAGACACACCTAGTTCCTCAAGGTTCTAATTTATTTCCTGAGAAAGCCTTAACAAACACCTCGCAACCCCATACATGTGTGTGCGACAATGTGGGTTTCATTAGATTCCATAACTCGGATGGAATTCCATTTGTTGCCTTATTTTGTACTCGGTTTAATGTGTATGCTGCATTTTGTAATGCATATCTCCAAAAGGATAATGGAAGATCTGAATGACTAATAGTCAACCTCACCATGCCTATCAAGGTGTGGTTCCTCCTTTCACTAACACCATTCCACAGTTCTGTATAAGGGGGAGTGAGCTGAGATAGAATCCCAGACTCCCGTAGAAGATCGATGAACTCTTGGTCCCGATATTCTCCACCTCGATCCGATTGATGTTTCTTTATATTCTTACCAAGATAGTTCTTTACTTCATTCTTGAATTCCTTAAATTTCACTAAAGATTATAACTTATAACTCATTAGGTAGAAATAGCCATATCTACTCCAATAATCAGTAAAAGTAATGAAGTATGAATATCCACCTCTAGCTTCTACTATAAATGGTCTACACACATCTGTGTGCACAAATCCTAGAAGCTCTGTGGCCCTTTAACCTGGTCCACCGAAGGGCAGCTTGGTCATTTTTCCATATAAAAAATCCCAACATCTATCAAGTGGTTTTATCTTAGTAGAGTCCAAATAACCATCATGGCAGAGATTTATCATGCGCTTCTCGTTTACATGACCGAGACAGTGATGCCAAAACTGGGTGATGTATGAGTCCTGTGAGTTTGTTTCATTATTGATTTAAAAAACATGTTTCATGTAATTTAATACAAACCAACCATTATTTAAATGTTCCATACCATAACATATGTTGTTCTTATGAAAGAGACAAACCTTATTTCGAGACATGAAAATAAATCCATCCATATCGAAACAAGATACATAAATTATATTCATGGTAACACTAGGCACAAAATAATAGTTAGGAAAAACCTAAATCATCACAGTCAGTAATGAGAGGTGGTAATCACCAACAGCCAATGCATCCATCCTTGTTCCATTTGTAGCTCAAAGATCCACCTCTCCTCTTGTAATCTTTCTAAATCTACTTGGATCCTGCATTTGAATACATATGTGATCCCCACAAACTGTATATAATAACCAATGTGTATAAATAGAAACATTACAATCGATAACGAATGCACCTTTAGCATCCCCACACTTCTATGTGCGGTTCCTCTTCCAGTGGTATTTCCATCAACATGAAAAACACACCACCTCCTATTCCTTATGCTACCTTTGGATCTTCCCCTAATTGGAAGGATGATGCTCGGGGGCTTTAGACCATTTATAAGTCTTTGACCCCTTTTCCTTGTCCTTCCATTTTTATTGACCATAAAGACTGTGGCTTTTTCACACCCCATGTCCTTATCTACCTAGAGAATTAAGTTTAGATGTTCTTATATACACTTGTCATTGTTTCTCATTTTATAATTAATAATGAAGCTAGATAAGGTATTGTGCAGTGGTGATAGGGTGAGATCTACACACAACTCATCCGAGAAATCAATCTGTTAGTTGTCCAGGCGTTCAATGTATCCAATAATCTTGACTACATAAGGCCCAGCTGACACATACTCCCCAAGAATAGTTGTAAACAAAGCTTTTTATATCTCATATCTTTCCTCTATCGCCTTCTCGTGGTAGAGATCCTTAAGGTGAGACATCATTCTATACGGGTCCATGTTTTCTTGTTTCTCCAAGAGCTCATTAGACATGGACGATATCATGAAACACTGGACATCTATGGAATCATACATGTTTTTCATGTAGAGATATAGTTCCTCATCACTGGACTTATTTCTAGGTGCAACTGGAATAGGATTTTCCAACACGTACATTTATCTTTCGTGGCGAAGGATGACGCGTAAATGCCACTACAACTCTTGGAAATTGGGACCAGTAAGAAGGTTTTCCTTCCTGAGTATGGTTTCAAATGATATGTTTGAATTCATTTTTCTTTCCATTTTTATAAATTAAGATGATTAATGTTTTATTAATTTATTATCAAAATGAGACAAATAAATAAATTCACACTTATTAGTCTCCAACAATTTTATCGAAATCGAATAGCACTCACCGTTGACATAAAAATATTCAATTGCCTAAATATTCTAGTGGAAAGGATCTATATTTCCTTTCACATTACCCGAAAAAGGATTGGTCAAGAAACTTGAAGGGTTTTAGGTAGGCATTCCAAATTCCAACTACATTAACTCGTAGCTCCTTGATCCGCTGAGTGGACTACCAAATCCTGAAATCCTTTTATTTTCGATTTCCTCAACCTTTGCCTCTTTATCACACCAAGTCCTATTGTGGAAGTCCACCTTTAATATGAACCAATTCAAGTCATCCAAAAACCTTAAATTATAATTCCCCAACAATTGAATGCATCCCCACTAGGTTTGGTCATGAACTTTGAACTATGGTTTGATTCTAACCAACATTATGGAAGGCTATACTGACATAATATTTCATTGAGGGATTTTATCCTTATACGTAAATTTCCAATTTATTTTCCTTTATTACTTTTTTGTTAAAATTAATTGGGATATGCTAAAGTGATTAACCATGTCTAAGATAATATTTATGTATATGCCAGTTTTATATTAGTTTCATATCGAATGCTCATTTATTTCATTAATTGTGTGCTCATGACAACATGCCCAAAA
This sequence comes from Viscum album, assembly GCA_963277665.1. Lineage (NCBI taxonomy): Eukaryota > Viridiplantae > Streptophyta > Magnoliopsida > Santalales > Viscaceae > Viscum > Viscum album. The sequence continues at coordinate 1,400,011,181 of OY728145.1, read as the reverse complement.
TAAATAAAACATGAAACTAATAGAAATAAAATAAATAGTATGATCATGGAATTTTTTATTGGTTAGTTTATCTAGCTGTTGATAAAATAACCCAAGACCTAGGGGTGAAACACCTTGAACAATTCACGTTTGTGTTTACAACTTTCCACTTGTCCACCTTTGAATCTCCTTGGATTGGTTTCAACTTGGCTCCTAACATGAGCTGTCTCCACCATCTTGGGAGTTCCATCCATTGTATATGCATTTATATCACATGCAGGTGATGGGTAAAACGTGTTTTCTACATAAAATAATCCTTGGGCGTGCATGCCCTACATATTAATGAGCAGAAGGCTCGCATGCCAACAAATTTAATTTAAATAAATAAATAAAAAGAAACCATTATCATAAAAAGGTCTTGGTCTAGCTCATGATCATCCATACATGCAACGATATTTACGCATAAATAAAACTAGAATTCAATTCTTTAATTGTTCTTGTTTATGATAAATCATGATCGAATCAATTAATTATCAATAATTAATCAGTCCATTTATCGTAACCCCTTTTTTGAATATCCTTGAGATTCTCATCCATTAAAATTTTATACAGATAAACTCATATAAAATTATCCTTGTATGTAACTAGTACATTGGAGGATACCCAATGAATTTTCATTCATTACACAGATGTCAAATAAAACACATATATATTAAACACCTATCACGTGTTGTGAATCTGTTATACGCCCGCACTATTTTACACGTCCCAGGGGTTTGTATAATATAATAATAAATATTTATAAATCGGCGTAATTTGGATGAGTACACGACATGTTGTTCTGACTACCTAGCATGTACTTTTTGTTCACCGTCCAACTGAAGTACACACCTGGGGACAAGGAGTGTTGATGTACTTTAGAAATTTTTGGAGTACAAGGCATGTTCAGTGGGACACACACCGTGTAGTTTCCCCGTTACAGGGTTTCCAGTCAGGGAAGCTGTGTATGGGGTACACGGTCCAACCCAAACCCGAAGGGACTACACACCATGTTCAGTGTGACCACATGATGTGTAATCCTGAAAACATGTACTACCTGTTCCTGGTCAACACACGGTGTTATAAATGACTTAGATAGAATACAATACGAGGCCTGATTTGGCGGATCAGTCAATGCATTGAACATAGAATACACAGTGTGTACTTCCGAATACACATGGTGTATTTTGGTGTTGTATAGCCAGAAGCGTTTGGCACCTCCAGATGAGTTCCATTATTTTATATTAACCAAAATTAAAAGAAATTTTTTTTTTCTGTAAGGTGGAAGTGAAATGAGAGGGGAAGAATAGATCTCAAGATTCAGATTTTTATGAAAGATTAACTTGAATTTAAACAAATATATTTTAAAATGCATAAATCACCAACAAAAAATTAATAATTCTAATCAATGATATGGCCCCTATGATACCACTTTTAGGTTCCGGGTGTAGCAGAAGCAAGTTGGTGGGTCAGCCCAACATTAATTTTAGCTTTAACAATGATCAATCAGAGATCTGTCACGATGTAAAATGCCAGATCATCGAAATATAACGAAGAACAAAAAACAAAAGAGGGAGTCACGGAACCATAGATATAGGATCATCATTTGATGGTTATAATTAATTTAATTAATTGACAAGAATTACCTTGATATAATTCTTTCTTCATTGATGTCTCCAGTCATGATCTGGTGTGATCCATCATTGCATTGTAGAATACATGTGTAGGATTCCTCTAGCAGTGATCCACACGTGCTCCACGTAAATCTAGACATCACTGAAGGGATCTCCGGGTGCTAGCGCAGAAGAACCTTCACTTGGGATGGCCGCCTTCGACCGCATTGATCCTGTGGTGGTGGATCTCTCTCGGTCTTGAGGCCATTCTTCGAGGAAATAGTTCTTTCATCCTTGAGAAAACATTCCAGAATTATTGTGCACAACGATTGGGGAAAAGTGTTGGGATTGTGAGGATATTTATAATCAGGTTTGAGGTTATAGAGTTATGACAATTAATAAATTTGTTTTGTGTTTTACTTATTTCATTAACACTTACTGAAAACCCCACATGTTGGTTGATTATTTCCTTGACATGCACCCACACTGATTATAATAAATATCATTTAATAAAATGATATTATTTCCTCAAAATCCCGATTGGAAAAACAAAACGACGTGTAATAATTAATACACAGAATGTACTCAATTTCCATAAAACTACACGGTGTGTATATTCAATATACACAGCGTGTACTTTTGTTTTCCATTTTTCTTTATTTCCTCCACCTCATTTATTAGTCCTTGAGTAATGGATATTTATTAATTAAATAAATGTAACTACATTACTCTCTAATAAATATATATTATTTCATCCACAATATATTATCTAGAATAACTAGTATCGAAATAAATGTGATCATGGATCCTTAAATAATTATTAAACCCCAGTCAGGAATAATATTTATTTAACATGTTAAATATATATTTAACTAACATAGATGGACACACTATGTGTGTGACCCTCTTGGCCCATTTCCCGATGGAATTCAGAAGTCTTTCCTGAAGTCCCAGATTACTATATAGAAACAGGTCACGAAACCCAAGAGAAAGAAGTTGACACCGCATTGACATGTCACCTCAAATGAATGCTTACCATGTAATATAATCCTTTTGTCAGGATATATCGAATCAAGATGGTTTCATGCTAGTGCCATCAACCCATGTGTTCATTTATTGCTTCCTTGACTTTCCTGAATTAAACTCTCCCATACCTTACCATGGCCATGATTTATTTAGGCTGTATCAATTCCATCAAAGGGCCTGATATATATACTTCTATTCTGGAAGAAGGGAAAAAAATCATTTCTTGCATTATCTATTAAGGCAGAAGTACGTGGGACGCACCCAACGTATCCTACCCCACTGAGAACATTGTGTCATCACAATTTACATCAATATATCATTGTGTGCATGTTATAATAGTGATTAACAATAATCTTAAAGTATAAGGACTAATACACACATCCGTAGATAGGAACATCCAATGAAACTATGAAATGTGGATTTTTCTAAGGGAGGGTATTGTTCTCATAATATCCTCCTGGATATTACCAAGGGTGCACACAATGAGAAGGTGCTTGAATGTTTTATGAGACATCACCCCTAATGGAATATATTATTTGTGTCCTTCAAATAACACCATCAGGTCATAGAACATATATATAAGAATAGTGTAATGGCACTTCCGGGTTCTCATCATAGAAGGGATCTTCTATGACGCTTTAATGCCACAACTATCCTTAGGACATTATCACAAGCATTGTCCCGTAGAAGAACAATCAAGATGTGATAAGGATTTTATTAATGAATAAAGTACAATGTGGTTGGTTTTAGGCCACCAACTCCAACACCATGAAGGTGGTGAACTCATCATCCTCATGGGCCATCCAGATCTGAGTATACCTAGAGTATATATCCTTGTTGGAGAGGGCCTACAAGTCAACTGTAACATTAATTAGTATATTTATCCCCAGAAGGGGAAAATCACCTTTTTGATAGTGGAATTTGAGGTACCATATTTTGATGTACTCTTGGATATGAAAATTTTTCATCCCAACTAGGAATATATTTTCTAGCTACACGGTGTACTAGACCTCCTTGAAAAAGTGGGGTTTTGAAAATCTTTTCAACCATGGCCTCCACCACTGCACCATGTGTGGGGTGAATCGTTTTGGGAGGTTATTTGAACATGGGATGACCCACTGGGAGGGAAATATGATGAATAGAGACATGAGGGTCTAGCCATATAATATCATCATGGATTTAGTAAAATACATAATGGTTTTGTTTTAGGAAGTCAACATACTATAGTTTTTCATTTTGGGACACAGTTTTGAAGAATAGTTTCTGCCTCAAGACATCCTTAGTACCAAGGTTCACCTATGTTATCACCAAAAAAGTGGTGGATACATCCTCTTAAATAGGAGTAGGGACATATTAAAAATTATATTAATTATTTTATATAGGGTTCAGAGGGAGGAGGTAGATCTTTTAGGATAAATAACCCAAGGGAAGAACCGGTGTATTCTATAGTGGATACTAAATCATAAATGAAGTTTTATAGTTCAATTGTGTCTCTGATGAAAAAATTTGTTGATCCAATTATATTAATTTTCTGGATACAATTTCAACTCATGATATCAAATAAACGGTGATGAGTTAACCTTGTTTGAGTCAAACTTTTTTTTGAAAGATGCGAAAATGTTATGGATCAGTGGTCATGGGGGAAAATTCTTGATATATCATAGGATTAGGGCCTTATGATATCATCCAATCATGTCTAATGTAGGAGTTTGAGGTAATTTTCAAGAAATCGTTTTTCTTGTAGATGATTAAACAACGCTCTGTTCAAGCATCATGGGATCTTGTTGATGAATTTTGAAAAGAGAGATGTCTTTCAAGTCTATACAAGGAATCACTAGAGTAGTTGTATGATTATTAGAGTAAAAGTTGTTCTTGATCATATTGCTCTAGACATTCTTTACATCCCTTCTACAATATCAAGTGTTTAGATAGCACGAGTTATATGAGTCAAAAAAGGATTCATCACAATGGTGTACACATAATTTAATATCAAGGATATACTTGATTCATATCTACTACATAATGTGTCTAATTGATTTGAGGTTAATTCCTCCAGTGTGAAAAAATCTTTATTTAACATTTTCAAGAACATTGAAAGAAATTTGAGCTTGTTTTCTCTTATTTTTCTATTTGATGCACCTTTTAAACTAAAATTGGACATTTATGTTGAAAATAAACACCTTGTGTCATATCGACCACATCATTTGTCAGTTTGTGTGAGGTCAATTCAGAAATGTGAAAAATGAATTATGAAACTTTTTATAAATTATTAATAATAATCGGAACTCGTTTTCTTAATTTTGGACATGTAACACACATTTTAAACAAAAATGTCACATTTCTATTAAAAATATTCACTTGGGGTCATATCAAAAACATAATGTATCATATTAATTTGAATATTATCCTTAAGCATCATAAATTAATTATGTATATTTTTCCTAATGGTTGAAAAACATATTAGCTCATTTTCTCGTTTTTTTCTATTTGATACATTTTTAAACTAAAACGACACTTATAATAGAAACACTATCCATGAGTCATTCTGAAAACATCAGTTTTCAGATTGAAATGAGGTATATTATTATATGTTAAAAATGGAATATATAGTATTTACAAGATTTTGAGAACAATCCAAATCCATTTTCAATGTTTTGGATATGTGATGTGTGTTTTAAACTAAAATGACACTTTTTTATTGAAAGAATGTACTGCAATTCATTCCAACAACATCATGTGCAAGGACATGAAAATTTGAATCAATTTTGTTTCATATATTTGTGTGTTATTTTATTATATACTCAACAAAACTATTTCATTTAATAAAATGAGTATAATTATAATATGACTGTTGGGTTTCGACTATTATATGACCGTTGGTCAATATGACCATTGGTAACTAAATTTTGTGATTATTGTCTATAAATACAAGTGACCACAATTAATTAATATATAAAAAAGATTTGATGTCCCCATCCAGTATTATCGGGCCGATCGATGCCCGTATGACAGAGCTCATGAAGAACATAGCACCTTTGGGCTTTGCTCTGGACCAAACACATGCCGAACTTCATCGTGTGAAGTTGGAACGGAATCACCATCGCGAGAAGTTCAAATAATTAAAAATCACTACTTGGGCATTGTTGGCTGAGGCACCCCAAGATTCTATCACCCTAGCACACCTTACACTTAGGTCCTATGCTGGTGTTATAAGGGTCTATGTAACGAGACCGTAACTACCTTGTGCAATCCTTTGATTTAAATAAAAATTGTGATGTCTTCTTATGCTGATGTTTGTGAATTTTCAAATGTCCAGATAAATATAATATGCATATTATTTATGGATTCTAGAAAAAGGATATTTTAAAATATTTATGTAAACCTTAAAAAATTAACAATTTGTAACGATTTTCAAAAAATGGTCTTCAACATCTGTGTTTAGTATGAAATTTGGAGTCTAATAAGATCAACATAAACTTTGATGAATAGTAAATTATGAATAGTGATTTTACGCTTCTCATTAGTAATGTGATCAAATGGATTAAGAGCATTGATATTAGGTTAAGGTTATTTTTTGGGAATTTTCTAAAAGAGTAGAATTTTCAGTGATTAGTGTTTTTATTTAAAAATTAAATTAAAAATATTTAGAAAATTACTTTCATAAAATGGAGCTCATTTTTGAAATTAGAGCATCGATATATGGTTAAAATGAAAATTTGGGAATTTTCTGAGAAAGTTGAATTTTCGGTGAATTGTGAAAATACAGTTTTTGAGATTCGTGTGTTTAATGAAATAATTAAGGATATAATAATTATGAAATAATTCTGGTAGACTTATGAATTGTATGATAAGGTATGAGGTGTCCCAATTGACCAATATAACCAATGATGTGTCCCTTGGCCATTAATGCCTTGTCCCCTCACTTTATCGATAAATACCAAGCCATTATCTCATACTTTACATTCTAAAATCCTCCTCAAAGTATTTATGGTATCTTTACCTCCCAAGGAGTCCTCCCAAGTTTCCCTCAGACCTTCCATGGTTCTGACCTTCAAGATTTTGATGTTACTCTTCAAGGTAAGGGATCCAACCTCTCTCTTTCTTTTCAAGTACTCCCGTCTATGTCATTTATTTTTTCCCCATGTTCTTATATTGGGTGTTTTATTTTATATTCATATCACTATATTTTTAATGTTAATATGTTTAGAGACACCCTATTTATCTCATCATTTCATTTTAGGAATGTTTATGTGGCGCCGTGAGGCTGCCGAATTTTTGTAAGGGATCCATCCTCTCTAGTTCTTTTCAAGTACTCTCGTTTATGTAATTTATTTTAATCCCCATGTTCTTATGTTGGGGGTGTTCATTTATATTCATATTAATTTCCATTTAATTTTAATATGATGTAATAACCCATCTTTATCTCAACATTTCATTTTATGAATGTTTAAGTGGCGTCGTTAGGCTGCCGAATTTTTGTAAGGGATTCATTCACCCTTCACGTTTTCAAAGTTCTATTTTTTTGTCAAGCCTTTTGAGTTCCTTTTTCTTATTTTGCGGTATTATCTATAAAACCATCATATTTTAATCTTTATTATTATATTAGGAGAGACCCCATTTAATAACATCAATTCATTTTTGGATGTTTTAAGTCACATCGTTAGGGTGCTGAATTTTCATAAGAGAAATCTTATTTTTGTCTTCCTTTCATGTTTTTCATTTCATATTGTATGTCCTTAAAATTTCATTAACATGTTATTATATCATTTATATTAGGTCCCTTTAATGTTTTATGGATCATTTATAAGTGGGTGACCCATGTCCCCTCTCTTTTAAATGTTTTCTAAAACCCTGCAACACACCCGTTATGCTGCCGAATTTTCATCTCAAAATGTCTCTCTCTTTTTCTCAAATTATTTTATTTTATTTATTGAATACTCAAAACTCTTTATTCTACAGGTGTATTCACATATATACCAAAATGTTCTATTTTATATTCTTGGAGTTACATAAATTAAACTCTCTTTCCATTTCTGTGGGTTTAAAATGACATAAAGATCATGTCTTTAAATAAGTTTTTAAAATGATATGATCATGAAACGAAATCCATTTCTTTTATGATATATGGGTTATTTACGAAATGTTTGAGAATGATATATGTTTCTCACAAGATAATAAAGAAAAATTAAGGGTGTTCCTTGTTATTTCTTCAATGCACCGGGTAAAGACTTAATCTCTAGAGATTACCATTTTAAGAATACCTTGGTGAATAACCTTTGTAATTTTTTTAATGACACCTTGGGGATGGACCTTGGTGATAGAAAAATGATTGTCATTATTAAATGTTATAGACCCATCTTCAAGTTATGAAACACGTTATTTTTATTATTATATGCCTCATGACCTCTTTCTCCTTCCTTAATGTTATTTATCATGACTTTATTTATGTATCTCAAGTTCACATGTAAAATGTTTCTCTTGTTTTCCTTATTGGACCTTCTGCTCAAACTTTACTTTGATTTATGTCTCCAGGATATGAGATGAAGTATTTATACATAGAATAAATATATTATTAAGCCTTAGATGTGTATTAGAATAATGTTTTATGTGGTTTTCATGTTCTATGAACCTGATTTCCAAGACACTAGACTTTAAAGATCCTATGTTTGTAAACTATAATGAAAAGTTATGTTAAAAAATGGTGGAATTCTATAGTTGGTATCAAAGAATAGTTTATTTATTTATAGAAATTAGGATATGAAAACATTAGCAATAACCCCATAGAAAAGTTTAGATATAAAAAATATTCCTTGTACTTTGGTGAGTATTGAGTAAGTGGTTTATCAAGAAAATACATCCATGTCTGGATACGTGTAGGTAGAGGTGGCTCTGGCATAGATGTAAATAGTGGTAAAACCCAAAAACACTGCTTTGAGCTAGACTCTAACTAGAACTTGTACATGACAATGTGCCATACTGCACTCTTGGTTATGACACTCCCAGGGGATATGTTTGGTAAATTGCACTCTTTTTTATGAATCATTATGATGGAAATATAGAAACCTGTAATTGTCAAAGCATGAAGTTTTAAGACCTAAAATCCTTTTTACATAAAATAATTTGTAAATGAAATTAATTTCTTACAAAGTATTTATTCTTTTATAAAATTCCCCTATCATCTAGGAATACGTTGACGTATTTCCGGATGAGTTACCCGGACCTTCCCCAGAAAGAGAGGTAGAGTTCTCCATTGAACTTGTACCTAGATCTCATCTGATGTAAAAGACCCCCTTTAGGATGGAAAATGTGAAGCTAGGGGAATTAAATAAGCAACTCCAAGATCTTTTGGAGAATGGGTTTATTTGACCATGTGTGTCTACTTAGGTAGCACCAATTATCTTTGTAAAGAAAACAGATTGATCGATGAAGCTATGATTTTATTATAGAGAACTGAATGAGGTCACAATGAAGGAAAAATACTCCCTTCCATGAATTGATGACTTATTTTTCCGACATCGTGGTACTCAATTCTTCTCTACGATTGATATTCGTTATAGTTTTCATCAATTGAGGGTGAATAATGATGATATTCCAAAAAGTGTTATCCAATCATGATATGGTCATTATGGGTTTTTTGTTATGCCCTTCAGACTGAATAATGCACCTTCTATTTTAATGGATCAAGAATAATATGATTTTGTAAATTTATGTTTTATCAAATAAATATTATTTATATAAGAAATTAGTTTGGTGACTAAATGATAAAGGTTATTTTAGATGACGTTTTCTCTTTTGGAGTACTATTTTCCTAAGGAAAATAAAATACTATAAGATTTAAAATGAGGAGGAATGGTTGAATTTATTTTAATTTATGTATTTTTTTGGATATTTGGTGATTTGGGTTATTTCTGGAAAATGATGAACCTAGCTTAGAGAATATGTGAATAGGTTAATTACACTTTAGTATAAGACTTTAATAGTAGTCGATGTTATTTGGAGATAAATTTTATGATTTATTGGGGAAGAACATGTGAATAAATCTTTTTGAGTGTTGGGTTTCAATCTCAGTTTGGATTATTCTAAAGAATTTTAATGATGATTGTGTATTGAATGGTCTTTCTGGAACATTGGGTAATTTTGTTGAATTTTTTAGATTAATATTAATATTTCATTTTATAAAGGATTATCCTTTTGGGGGATTACATAATCTCATACTAAACTTTTTAGTTTTAGCTGATGACTACATACATGGAAAAAATATAGTCATTATTTTTTGGATTATGTGATTATCTAGAAGATGATTCTTGTGGTTTTGATGAGACCTAGTATTTTTGAATGCTCATTGTTTGGAGAAAAGATTAGTCTTGGTGGAATCTTATTATGGGATGAAACTCTACATGAAGGTATTTATATTTCATTATGTTTTTATTCTATGTAGTAAATTAATTCCTCAAAATTATGAAAAGGAATGTAAAACATAAACGTTGTTTGTTTACTTTTCCTACTGGGTAATCAAAGTGTGTTTAACCCATCTTATGTTTGTGATCTTCTTGTGGATAATTTTCTACTAATCATGTTTTCTATTACTCTCCATCAGAACATGACCCTTTGCTTTCTCTTCAATATACATGTTTTCCAACATGGAATCCTAGTATGGGTTAACTTGGGTGAACTTTGTACTTCTACTTCTTTCTTTTAATGTAATAGTTTTACTGACTCTTTTTCGGATGTGGTAATTTCATAGAAATTTCAAAGACCAATTTTAAAATTGCAAGAACATAATTTCTTATGGTGGGAAGATTGTAACGACCTGAAATTGGGAATAAATTATGTTTCCTAACGTTGTAGGTTATTTTATTTTATTCTCAACAAAAATATTTAATTTAATAAAATGAGTATAATGAAAATTAGACTGTTGGGTTTCGACTATTAAATGATCATTGGTCAATATAACTGTTGGAAACTAAATTTTGTGATTATTGTCTATAAATACATGTGGTCTTGATTAATTAATATAGATAGAAGATTTGATGGACCCATCCTGTAGTCTCGGGCCGATCGAAGCCCATCTAACAGAGCATAGGAAGGAGGTATCACCTTTGGGCTTTGCTCTAGACCAAACCCAAGCCGAACATCATTTTGTGAAGTTGGAACGGAATCTCCTTCACGAGAAGTTCAAACTGACAGAAATCATTACTCGGGAAATGTTTACTGAGATGCTCCAAGATTCTATCACCCTAGCACACCGTACACTTATGTCCTTTTCTGGTGTTATTAGGTGTTGTGTAACAAGACCTTAACTGCCTTGTGTAATCCTTAGATTTAAATAAAAATTCTGATGTCTTTTTCTGGTGATTTTGTGAATATTCAAATGTCCAGATAAATATAGTATGCAGATTATTATTGGATTCTAGAGAAAAGGATATTTTAATATATTTACGCAAACCTTAAAAAATTAATAACGTGTAATGATTTTCAAAACATGCTCTTCTACAGCTGTGTTCAGTATGAAATTTGGAGTCTAATAAGATCAACTTAATTTTGGATGAAAAGTAAATTATGAATAGTGATTTTACGCTTCTGATTAGTAATGTGATCAATTAGATTATGTAACCTCACTTAAGAAGGTATGAATATAATCTAGGAACCTTGATTAAGTAATGCGATTCAATAAAATAGGTAAATAAATGTTCCAGAATGTTTTGGTTAAGTATTAGTATTTTCAGGTGAAAAGTGTTTTTTATTTTAAAATTAAATTTAAAATATTTAGAAAATTATTTTTATAAAATGGAGTTCATTTTTGAATTCAGAGCATCAATATTAGGTTAAGGTGAATTTTTGGGAATTTTCTGAAAAATTAGAATTTTCAGTGAATAGTGTTTTTATTTAAAAATTAAATGAAAAATATTTAGAAAAATATTTTCAATAATTGTAGTTCTTTTTTCGAATCAGAAAATCGATATTTGGTTGAGGTGAGATTTTGAGATTTTTCTGAGAAGATGAATTTTCGGTGAATTGAGAAAATACAGTTTTTTGTGTTTTGGGTGTATAATGACATCATTAAGGATGTAATAATTATGCAATAATTCTGGTCGACTTATTTATAGTAATATAATTTTTTAGGTGTCTTATGAGGTCAATACCATGTAAAATACCATGGGAAAGCCCATGGTTTTTCCAATACCACCATTGAGGGGTCCCTTGGCCATTGATGCCTTGTCCCCTCACTTCCCCTATAAATACGAAGCCATTTTCTCAACCATTACATTCTAGAATCCTCCTCAATGATGTTCTTGTCTCTTTAAATCCCAAGGAGTCCTCCCAAGGTGACCTCAAGCATCCCAAATTTCCGACCTTCATGCTTTCGAAGTTACTCTTCAAGGTATGGGATCCTACCCCTCTCTTTTTTTTCAAGTACTCTCATTTATGTTATTTCTTTTATGCCCCATGTTCTTATATTGGGGGTTATATTTTATATTCATATTACTGTAATTTTCATGTTCATATTATGAGAATCCCCATGTTTCTCTCATCATTACATTTTATGAATGTTTATGTGGCGTCGTTAGGCTACCGAATTTTTGTAAGGGATCCTACCTCTCTCTTTCTTTTCAAGTACTCTCACTTATGGTATTTCTTTTAATACCCATGTTCTTCTATTGGGGGGTGTTATTTTATATTCATATTATTTTCCTTTTCATGTTCATATGATGAGAGAACCCCTATTTCTCTCATCATTTCATTTTTTTAATGTTTAAGTGGCACCGTTAGGCTGTCGAATTTTTGTAAGGGATTCTTTCACCCTTCTCATTTTCAATGTTATATTTTAATGTCATGTATTTTGGGTTCCTTTTTCTTATGCTGAGGTATGATATCTACACCCATCATACTTTCCTCTTTATTTTCATATGATGATATACCCTATTTTATCTCAGCAATTCAATTTGTTTTATGTTTTAAGTGACACCGTTAGGCTGATAAGTTTTCATAAGCGAATTGTTATTTTTGACTTCCGTTCAAGTTTTTCATTTCATATGTTATGTCCTTAAAATTTCATTACCATGTTATTATATCCTTTATATTCTTTCCCAATACTTTTTTATGTATCATTTATGAGTGTGTCACCCTTTTCCCATATCTTTTCAATATTTTCTAAAACCCTACCATACAGCCGTTATGCTGCCGAATTTTTGCCACAAAATGTCTATCTATTTTTCTCAAATTATACTATTTTATAAGTGAATAATCAAAAATCAATATTCAACAGGTTTATTCACATATATATCAATAATTTAAATTTTATATTCTGGGCGTTATATACATGAAACCTGCTTTCCATTTCCATGGGTTTAAAGTGACATAAAGATCATGTCTTTAAAATAGTTTTTAAAATCTTATGATCATGAAATGAAACCCATTTCTTTTTTGTTATATGGGTTATTTATGAAATGTTAGAGGATGATACATGTATCCCAAATGATAATATATTCAAATTAAGGGTTCTCCCTGATAGTGCTCTAATGCATTGGGTAAAGACTTAATCTCTAGAGATGACCATTTTAACGATACCTTGGTGAATAACCTTGGTAATTTTTTAATGACACCTTGGGGATGGACCTTGGTGAGGTAGAAATGATTGTCTTTGTTAAATGTTTTAGCCACATATTCAAGTTATCTAATGCGTTATTTATATTATGATATGCCTCATGATCTATTTCTCATGCCTTAAAGTTATTTATCATGACTTTATTGATGTACCTCAAGTTCAAATGTAAAATGTATCTCTTGTTTCCCTTACTGGGCCTTCTGCTAACCCTGTATATTCCTGTATGTCTCTAGGATATGGGATTAAGTATTTGTACATAGTATAAACATATGATGAAGTCTTACAAGTGTATTAAACGAATGTTTTATGTGGTTTTCATGTTCTATGTCCCTAATTTCCAAGACACTAGACTTTATAGATCCACTTTTTTTAAATTGAAATGAAAAGTTATGTTATAAAATGGCCAGATACTGTATCATGTGTTAGATATACTTATTAATGATTTATATATGTATATATTATGGACTATTATCATAAATACTGAAAAACATGGATCTCTTTTTCTCGGTTCTAGATATGTGATTCCTTTTAAACTAAAATTAATGTTTTATTCTAAAAACACACACTTCGAGTCATATATACCACATCGTGCGTCATATTTCCTTGATCTCATTTAATACATAATAATAATGAAATATGAATCATTTCATAAGTGGTTGAATTCAATACGATCTAATTTTCTTGATTTTGGCTATGTAATCCACATTTAAATCAAATATGTAACTTTTATATTGAAAACCCGTTCTTTTAGTCATATTAGCAACATCCTTTGTTGGATTTATGTGAGGTAAATTTTTACATGTCAAAAATTAATTATGAAATATTTTACTAATGGTTGAAAATAATTGAAGCATATTTTTTTCAATTTCAGCTATTTGATGGGTTTTTTAAAATAAAATGACACTTTTCTATTGAAAAGATGAACTTCCAATCACACAACCACATCATGTTTAGTATTGATGTGTTCCCTATTTGTATATGTCACCAATGAATTGCGGACTATTTTCACAATGTTATAATGACTTATGATATCTTATTCTAGGTTTTTTCTACTTTATTCATTTTATACAAAAATGAAGTTTTATATTCAAAAAAACACATAGATTCACATAGTTCACATCGTGTGTTGAATTGGTGTTCGGTCAATTCATAAATTTGAAAAATAAATTATGGATATTTATATAAAATTTTAATATAATATGTGATTTTTTAATTTTTTTGGTGATGAAAAATGATTTTAAAACTAGAATAGAACCTTTCTATTAAAAAAACACTACGATTCATATCTATCACATTGTGTATCTGATTGATGCTCAATGAATTTGTACATATTAGAAATGAATTATGGATCATCTCGGTAATATTTGAAAATAATATTATTTAATTTTCCTTTTTATGGGTTCTTGATGTGTGTTATAAAATATGGTGAGACATTTTTATTGAAAAAACATCCTTCTAGTCATACCGACCACATTGGCTGTCACATTGACATGTCATTAATTCATACCTATTAAAAATAAATTGTGTATTTTTGATCATATGTTTGAGGATAATATTATATCATTAGCTCAATATTGGCTATGTGTCTCTCTTTTAAAACTAAAATGACCCATTTATATTAAAAACACATTCTTCAGTTCATAATGACTACATCATGTGCCGGAATGGAGCATGGTAAATTCCAACACATGAAAAATGAATTACTGTTTTTTCCCACACATTTGAAAATAATATGATATTATTTTCTCTATTTTGAATTTGTGAAATTTGTTTGAAACTAAAATGAAACATTTTTATAAAAGACACACAATTCATCAAATAATTACAACATCATGTGTCCAATTTTTGTGCATCCAATTAATACACATCCAAAATAACTAATGGGTTCCTTTCCTAATGTATCAAAAAAATGAATTTTTTCTTGGTTTTGATCATCTGACATGAGTTTTGAACTAAATCATATATATAAATATATTATTATGATATAAAAAATATCCAAATTAACAAAAAAATAGATAAAATGATGAATGGTTTATTTAAATATATAGTATAATATAATTTATTCCCGATGAATATATACATTCTGACACTATGTATTCATCTCATTAATTTATAAATAATTTTTTTCCTCATTTATAGTTGACAATTTTAAAAAATAAAAAATAAAAAATAATCATTATAATAATAATTATTAACACCCAAAAATTATTTCTACATTCATATAACATACTATATCACAAACATTGTTGGTAACAACCTAATTTCTACATAAGTAAACATTCATGTTGTCACATCCTAATAAAAAGTGTGTTTGAATCTCTAAAATTTTAATTATTACAAACTATGATTATTTCTGGAATAATGTTTCACATGTTCTCTGATACAATTTTATAAGATAAAAATACTTCAATGATATTTATACTAAGTATTATTTCATGTCACCATTGTCTGGGAGACACCATTATTACCAAGACGAGCAACTACCAGATAGGAGTCACTATGACATCCAGGATGAGATACTTCCATACTAAGTCACTATTACTGCCATTAGGATATACCACTACAGGTGAGTCATTTTTACCACCACTAGAGTCATTCGGAAAGTCATTGCCAACTTTTTGTTCACATTTCTATTCCAGTGAATCAATAACTAATTATATCCTCGGATTTTTTGACCAAGTATTCAAGACTGAGTAAAAGATGATTTGATTATTGTGGATCTACACTAATTAAAACTATTAAATATTCTAAAAGGATCTCTCTTAAAGGTAAAATCAACAGAGAATATAGACACCTGATACGAACTGTTACAGATAAAAAACTCTACAGTGGATTGTGTGACCAGATTTATGAACTCTCACAAACTTTTTGATTCACATTATTTGAAGATCAAAGACACAAAATCACTTAACCCATTATTGAGATTGATTGATAGATCAAGTAGAGATCGATATAAAAATACCTTTGGAATTATATGATCCAATTTTCTACTTCAATTTTATAGAACAAAGAATAAAATCCTCCCCAATGCTGATATGAGGACTATGAAAATACAAAACACATCAGAATGAGCTTTTTTTCTTTCCCATTAATTCATTATATTTTACTTTTGATTTTTGTGTTTTTTCCTATTATCCATAACACAATTTCTCCTGTATATTCATGATGAATACGTGTTATTATCCTCTTCCTTAATTTTTTTCCCACAATTTCGATCAAACAGGTCCTTGTGTGACCTTTTGTATTTATAAATTCCATGAATACCAATGGAAGATGACTTTTATCATGGACATTTTATTTCTATTTATTGTATACCAAATATAGGTTTTAGATTAATTTTTTATATTTATAATCTACATTGTAGTGGGTGATTGCCATGTGAAGGGGATTATGTCTCACATTGATACTAAACATATTTTTTATTCTACTGCTCCAATATGTTATTTTTTTTAAAATAATAGTTATGTTATATTTTTATTAACAAAACAATTGATTTGATAATATATTATAACAAGTGTTGATATATGTTTTTCTCTAAGTAAATTGATCTATAATGTTAAGGTATTTCAAAACAAAAATTTAATTAAGAATTAATAATTCTTTAAAAAATATTTTAAAAGGATAAACCATACATCCATCTTATATTTTGGTTAGTTGTCCAGTATATTTTTATTAAATGGATTTTAATTTAATCTAATCTTGAAACATAATATTTTTTGGGAACTCAATTCACGCACTCTTAAGTTAGTCACTACAACCAACAATTCTAAACCCATGTATAATGAAAATTCTTCTCTAAAGAGATTTAATTATTTTTTTAGTCTCTAGATCATTATAAATATCTATATTTCTTAGAAAATATATAAAAAATGATTAGGAAATATTTTTAATGATGTTTTAAATACTTTTATAATTTACACATTTTAGGACTAATAACTTTTGATGGTATATAATATATTTAAAAAAACTCAAACATAACACCGAAAACTATTTTCATTACCTTTCCTTAAAAACTGTAGAATCATTGACCAAAATTAGAATACTTTCTTCAAATATGGTTTAATAGTAAAATCGTTCAATATATACCTTAATCTTTTTAAATTGGAAGTAATCCATAGGCTTTATATTTTCAGCCACAAAACTCATTTCATGATTTATCAAATATTTAGTAACCTCCATATCAAAATTAAATTCATGTCCAAACATATATTGAAACAAATTATTGAATTTTATCCATAAAGTATAAATTATTTGGAATTAAAAAATAACAATACACATACTGTGTGGTCAGTTTGATGGAAAATCATGCATTATAAATGAAAAATAAATACTTGGGGTATCCGGATTGATTATGATCAACTGCCGAATCTTCCTAAAAAATAAATAAAAAAACAAAAAAATGAATTATTTTTTATATATTAGATTGATAATTTTTACCACATCAATGTGGGAATCAAAATTATTCTATCATCAACTCCTCATTTATAGAATATTATTTCTTATCAATTCCATTAAACACTAATCAATATTCTTCCATATAAATGATATAGGTATTAGTGAATCCAAATAATGATTCACATGGTTTTATATTTTTATTGATGATATATGAATTCAATTATAAAATATAAATAGTTATCTATTTTAATAAAAATTTTAGATTCATTTTATAGACCAGCATGCAATGAAAATATAATTTATTTATGTATTCAAAACTGAGACCCCCCCATTAATTCAATATTGATGATAAAATTGATACTATTGAGAACAATCATGTATTTAATGACAAATCAAAATATTTATTTTGTATATGGAAGATAGGGAATATATACATCTATGAATGTGGGGTTTGTATGAGTTTTTAATGGTAATATATGTTGTAGTGGAATTGGAGAGGAAAAGGTACTCCAAGAAGGTCCTATTGTTTTCTTTTTTGATTTACTAAATTTTATAGAATAGATATTATATTTACTAATCTTTTTAATCCCATGTAATACCATAACTCAGTTCAATAATATTAATAAATTTTTACAAGATTTCATATGAAATCTTTTTAAGGAAATAATTCATCAATGTTTTTAAAATAAAATGACCATGCTATGAAATTATGAATAAAATCATTGACAATATTAATATCCAGATCTTCAGAAGGAGTTAGAAAATCTGCAATAGGGTCTTGAGCTACATGAATCCCCACTCTCATATGATCTATTTGGATTTAATTTTTATATCACATGTCTCCTGAAATATCATAATCGGTATCCTATGCAATAAGGCAGTGTGTTGTTGTTGATATATATAAATATCATACAACTTTTCTCTACACAATTATAGTTATACAAACTAACAAAAATTTCTGTGATTCAAAATTTGGAGAATGATTAAAGAAAAAATTGATTACCAAGGGTAAGGCATGAAATTTATAGGAATGAGTAGATTCAAAGATAATGGGGTCATTTGGATTTTCATGTGTGGATTATTGTTCCACTACTGATTATCATTGATCCTATCACAAATATTTTTATTCTAAACTAAACTAGACAATTAAATCTTTCAAATAATCTATTTCTTCCTGTAATCCTTTCATCATATGATATGAATCTTCTTACAATTTCATTATTATCAAAATATGTTCTAGGAGGCACTCCAAAACCTACACATCTATGATGGACATATTCTTTCATCCTCTTTAGATATACTAAATGTATTTTTTTTCTAATATAGTTGCTATTTATTTCTGTCTCTAGACTATATACAAAACATAAAAACATAAATATATATTTTAATTTAATAATATTATAAATCATAATGAATTATTATTATTTCATACTAATGTTTTTCCCATTAGGATTTTTGTGTCATAGTCAATTATTTACGCACCTTATTTATGCATGCATCCTTACATAGAAAATAGTGTGGGATTGAAGGGGATTATAATTTAGATAGATTTATCTGCATCTAAGAAAAAGAAAATGTATTGATTTCTATCTCATAAAACATTTATTAATTATTTTAAATAAATACAATTTTATAATATATTGATGTGTACACCAACATTTCATTGAGATTGGATTACATTGGTTTTGTTTCATAGTTTGTATTTTTATAAATCATTTCATATTTGATAAATTACCAATTTAAAATCTAATTAGATAAAATAATTAATTTAAAATAATATATTATGAACTATAATACACCGGAAATTATTTCACATCATGATAAATAATGAAAGAATTCTATGTTTCCTACATAATAATGTGTGTATAAGTAATTGGTTGGTGATTCATTATTTTACACTCAGTATCCTTAAGAATAAAAATATTTCAAAGTGTTTGGAAGAATCTATGGGATTTTACATCAGGCAATAGAACAAATATCTAGTGAAAATTTACTAAAATAAACAAAATCAACAAGGCATAATGGAAATAATCAAACATTTAATTATATAATTTTTCAATAAAATTTTGAAACCCTACCATAAAATTACCTTAATATCAACCCAAAAGAGTATATTTATTATATGATGAACATGGAAGCCTAGATCTATATCAATTGGTACATTAATCCTCATCATGACCCAAACACAACTAATGAACACTGACCTATTATGGTTAACATGTTTGTCACATTGATTCCAACCAAACTCAAATTTTTACACCACTAATTATTTACTTGATATTTTTTGTCAATAATGTGATATTGCATTGTTTTTATTTTTTCATCTATATAGTTATTATCCCTAAATAAGTTTGATCATTCACAATAAATTGTATGTTGTTCTCTTATAACTATAATAACATCATGTGAAGATGTAATTTTCCGGAATAATTTTTAATTTGAACATATAGTTGTTTTAGTTTATAGTGGGATAATTGAAAAACTTTTATTTAAATGATTTGATACATAAAATACATGAACCTGTTGTGATTTTATAATGAATGGCTCATACAATTCCCCTTCTAAGGTTAAATTATCCATCACGAATCCCATTTGATCAACATTCATTTAAATTTTATTGTCAGTACATTTTTAATGGAAAATCAACACTTGAAATTTTTTATAATCCAAATCATATATATGTTCTCTAATTCCAATATATTCCATATTCGGGTAAATTAGATTTATATAATCGAAACCAAATATGTCAATCGCTTCAACCACAAGTGTAACTCTATTATTATTCATTATACTATTGTCATCATTTTCCTTTCAAAAAATTTTATAAACATTAATATAAAAACTGATGTAATATATAACATTTTCATTTTTATTATGGCTATCTCTCAAAGTCATTATGAAAATAAATGTGTATTTTTTAAAAACTCGTAAAAAATATGATCTCAAAGCCATCATATAAACATTTTAGTGTGTATATCTGATTTCAATCCATTCGTTCTTATTGGATTCAAATTCTTAAGAATTTATTTTTGGGATTCAATGTATGGATTAACATCATCACTATTATGTAAAATCTAAATGTGGGTTTTCTCCCACCCTTATATGCTGATTGTAACCCCATCTCTTATAGATATCCATTCTCTTATATAGTGCTTTCAATTTCATTACTTTGGGAGACCGGTGCTTTGAACATATGATAGGTTTTTGGAATAGTATTCAATAGAATATTGAATATGATATCATTCTACAGTAAAACCTTTTGGATGAATTAGATTCAAATTGATCTCTGCTAAAATATCCATATAACATTCAACAGGGAAAACCCATCTGAAGTGGAAAGAATCATATAGTTGAACCACTCTATCTATGTGGACCATCAGGTGGACTATTATTTCAAATAATATTTTTGTGTGGAATATCTATAATTCACATAATATGACACAACCCCCCTAGTTAATGTTTGGAATCCTCATTGGGTATATAACATTAATACATATATGATTGAAAAATAAACATATTCTTCTTAATGTATGTCACATTATATTGAATAAAGCTATGTAATTTGAAGAGAATAAAATATTTCATCAGAACATGATAGTCATGTAATTTATGTCCTTGTAAGTTGAAATTAGTAATTTAAAAAACATTAATTTCATTTTATGAATACCTCTTTATAACTTTTACACCATTAAGAAAAATGAAAAATTGAAAATTTTATTATCTCTTAAGATTGTAAGATGTTGGAGGATAAAATGTATTAATTTTACCCTTCACCAGTGAAAACTCTTCACATATCACCATGAGAGTCATATCCAACCTTGCCTTATTGTCCTTAGTTTTTTTTTTCCTAGAAAATATAGTAATGATTCAATAACATAATAAAATACATTTTTTCTCTCTACCTATCATAAAAAAAATGTATGATTTTCTAATTGATGTAAAATGGAAATTAAAATAAAATTGATCTCTATTTACCACTTGATTCCAAAGGGTTTATCCAAAATGGATTACAGAAAATAAATTTAATATATATTACATTATCAAATAGTTGATCCCCAATTCCTGGAGATAGAGATCTACCTTATTCAGTATTCCCATCGAACACTCTCATCCAAGATCAATATTTATATCTTCAAGGTAATAAAATTTGAATTACTAATTAGAAACTCTTAAAGTAATGTTTCAACCGAACTGAGTGTGTCCACTCTTCACTAGTGATACACCCCAATATTCAGTTAATGTTATAGCCAAAAAAATCCCATTATTATGAAAGTAACTTATAGACATATAAAATATGGATCTCAGTGTTAGTTCTTCACTTCTATGATCATTATACATTGTGACACATGTATCCTACACCAATTTAATATATTTAACCAATAGAGCCAAAGAAGCAAAACTTTCATTGCAAAGTTGTTTTGGTCCAGATATAAGAAAAGGGAACATAATTTATTTGTGCTTTATTCATAAACATTACAATATTCTATAATTTTCCAACATAAGTGGACATGTACTATGAGTACTAATATATAAATCCAAAGGATTTATTTAGTTATTATATAATGCAATATGAATGTGTCTTGGATCATTTTGAAATACAACATACTCATAATAAAGATTATTACACAGAGGAGAGTTTGTTGGATGGTAATTTTACTATATTTAATTCTTGTATATGCATTCAATAGAATTTTTATGCTGATTTATTAACAACAATATGGTATTCTAAACTAGGGAATGATATAAAATTACATTACATCCTTATAAGAACATGATTAATATTTCTTCTGTCGATTTACTCCACCCATAGTGAATTTTAAAATTGATTCCTGATTATTAAAAATCAATATGAAATAATTTTTACCGGCATGAATTTTTTTGAGATAATTCCATTTTAATGTAGTTTTAATTTTAACTTATATGTTCTACATGGAAGTTCATTTTATTTAGCTAGTATATCATTCTTGAGACTAAGTTCTTATATAGATCTGATCTCACTCCATCCAATACCAGATTTCAAATTATATAATTACAATATAGCTTAAAATGTTGTGTATTAGGAACAACCAACATATAATGTTCTCTTCAGGAAACTATTTAAAATATTAATAACATTGTACAGTCAATATAATCAATCGCTTCCATTTTATTTTCATTCATTCAATCTCTGTCATCATTTACACTGGTATTCATATCGAAAGATTTGAAAATAGGAGTATCATCCCAATCGCTGTATACATTGATATTTTCACCATTTGTATCCCAACATTTATAAATCCGATCTATTCTCTGAAAAATAAAATGTTATTCAAACATTTTTTTGACAATTTTATCATGAATAACAATAACGTAAAATTTGGAAATTTTTTTTTTGAAGGGTCCTATGAATTCTCTATTGCAAACATGATGAACTATTTAACTCCATCATTATAATATTTTTCATGCGATTAGAATTCATCCATTTTTATTCATATTCATTCTTTTGGTTCATTAAATAACCAATTTTTTCAAAATGATTAATAAATTCAACATAAAAAATCATTGTAAATGGGTAATGATAGATATAATTATAATAAAGGTAACCCATCATTTTAATGTTATCAGTTATGATTCAAGAAATTTTATCATTTTACGCAAGGGTGAAATAAAAATTAAAAACATGGGGAAATGATCAAGTCGTTGGTCCTGATTCTTGATTTGATGTTGTGTGGGAATAAATGGGTAAATAAATATGTCCATAAAATTTTATTTATTATTAGATCGAAGACTAACATTGAATATTATTATTCTTGTTTTTATTAAATTGTTACGTATATTTATAAATTTGTTTGAACATATCATTTTTATAAACCTAAAAGGTCATGTAAACACAAGATTATAAAAGAGGTTCAAGGATTATTGAACAAATGGAATGAATGGATTAAATTGTTATTGGTAACAAAAGTTAAGTAGGATTACATGATACTCTCTCTTATTATATTATTATAGACTATGTATTATTGGAATAACAAAAAACATATTTGTACTATAACCCAGTGATGAACCCCATGTACAAATAAATATTAGTGTTATCATTCTTACATATTATTCACATATCATATAATATCAAAAAAATATAATAAATATCTATAAAAACGCCAAAAAATCATTAATTTAATGAACATTACAATACAATCTATTCGCATGGATTCCATGTTAATCTCTTTTCCTGTAGATTATTTTATACCATGTATTAGAGAATTACATACAAATATATTTTTACTATATCCCACAGATAGATCTCTTTTACAGAAATAGTATATTTATCATTCATATATATATTTCACATATCATACACTATCCAAACAATCAACACAATTTAAATGAAAACAAAAAAATTACTTTTAATTATTAATCATTCCAAAAAATTCATGTCAAAATGGATTTCACATATTTTATATCCAAAACCATTAAAGATATATCCAAAAGAGTATACTCATTCTAAATTAATTCAATTTCATAATCATGTTTAGGGTAGATTATAATAAAAAAATATAATATTCTTACACTATCTTCTAATGTTATATGTGTCAAAGTTAAATTCGTTTAAAATGTGATCCTTTTATTAGGTGACACTAAAACAATTCCTAATGATACAAAATGGATGAAAATAATAATAATACCGTGTATATGGATTAATCAAAACATATAATGTTATAAATACGAATATTGAACTTATACATAGCCACACACCTCCACCAAAAAAAAAAATTTCCCTTTCCCTCCCATAAAATTTGACGTAACTGCATAACAAAATTAATATGAAAATTCATTTTTTGGACATCTATATTTACTGAGGAAGACTCACAACACCTTCAGTTTTAAATTCCTTATTGTAGTACATATTTCAAATTTCTTACACTAAACCAATATTATAATTTTCAAACACTAAAAATTAGCTTTTATTTGATTGCTATTCATAAGAAAGCGATTTTATAGATTTTTAAGACTCTCACTCCTTGATAATAACCTAAAGTTGTGGTCAAATAATTATGTATTTAACCTAAAGAATATAATTTTCAAGACAAAACCCCATTAAAACATATACATAGTCAATAATTAAATCACGTGTGTCCCCAAAATCTGGAATCCAATAGGCCATGACATTATGAATTCATAAATTGAGGAATTAATAATCCAATGATATAAGAAATATGACACTAAAATTATCACTAAAAATAAAATACAGAATCTAATAACTTGTTTTAAAATGAAATTCTGGTTTTATTCCCTTGGAGAAAGAGAGATACATGGAATTAAATGGGGAGACTAGTTTGATTATAGTCCAAGGGAATATGAGGGATACATAGAACATGGAATGATTACTATCTTTGCACCACAAAAACACTTATTATTTATTATTTTCATCCATCGCCTTACATGATATTTAGGAAGAGTTTTATAGTTCATAATACTAACTCAATGAAATCATAGTGAGAAATAAAGATGAATGAGTGAAATTAATGTGAAAGGTAGGGAGAAGGTTAACCAATGATGACTTGAGGAAATGGAGATTGGGTGAAGAATCATTGGAGCATATTGATGAGAAATAAGATTTCTTACATCCAAGATGTTCAAACCATTTGGAAAATTTAAAAATAGACTAAGGTGATCAAGGGGGTGAAACATATCACAATTGATCACATACCATGATTTTAATATATCAATATATTTCCAAGAAAAAAAAATAGATAATAATTAAAAATATAAAAATATAAGGAAACTAATTTAATTCCACGAAAACACTTGAAAATAATGGAATACAGATATTTCAGCTTCCAAAGCCATTAAATCTTTTTATCTTTAATAAAACATCCCAAAAAAGAAATAAAGTAATAAATTCAATTTATAAACTATACAAAACTCATTTAAATATCTTATTAGATATAAATTTATATATAAATGAAACTACTAATCTGTTTAACACATAAAAATACAAATTAATTGAGTAGTTAATACTTTTCCTTGCTTAAAAAAACAAATCTATAATTTAACCCAAAGAACAACCAACTTCAACTCATTATTTATTAAATTTCTAACATAACAAGGATCATTTAATAAATAATATTAGTGGTGTTTACCAAAAAAAGTAAAAGTATTCTAAATCACTCTACATAGAAATCTTTAATTTTAGATATATACATTATAAATATAAATATACTTTAATCAAAATCATACAGACATTTAAAAGAGAAAAAAACATTGTAATCACATAATTCCTTTTAAAAACCATAGAAAATTAAATATTCTAAAAAATAACCACTAAAAGGGAGTTTTATTAACGACAAAATAATTAAAAAATCCCAAGAAATGATTACATGAAATATTTTCCCCTTTATAAATAAAATTATATCATTTAAATTCTTGAACTGAATTTTTATATAAAAATAACATTAAAACTAGATTCCCTAATAAGAGTGTTTTGGAAATATAGAATTTGATTTTTGAAAAATTTTTTCCTTACATGATATAAATATTTTAAAATCACAATATTATATAAATAAAATTTAATTTTTCAAATGAAACTCAAATAAAACTTTTTTCTCTCTTACAGTATACTACTAACTAGAAAATACAATTCCATTTTCGAACTCCCCCTTAAACATAGCTGCTATTAAAATTCAATATCTTTCGAACTGTCTTGTCAATAAAAAACTTTTTTTTAACCTAGAGAAGAAATGTTGCAGTGATTTTCATTGTAAACAATACTTTATATAAGGACGCTGCCATAAGAGCCCCCAACATCAACCAAACTCAACCTTAAAGATGATTAACATGAAAAAAATTGGGACACGTGTGATAATGATAGAACAATTGGGACGAATAAGATTAAGAGAAACCAGAAGAAAAAACTAGGTCAACACCAAAACCAAATAAAAAAACCATGAACTAGTTTTCATCTGAGTAGGACCTGTGTGAGTTTTAGTAGTGTAAAATTAGGAATGCAGCGATCCAGAAATAAGGAACTATTTGAGAAGGAAGAACGATGGTGGGATCTCCATCGACAAAAATTTGAAATGTTGAACCATGAGACCAATGTGCCAAGATAGCACTGCACTATCGCACACTACTGAAAATAAAAAAGAAAGAAATGAGAGGGGAGGACAAAAAATACCTTATATCTGATAGTTTATTCATTTACGACAATATCGAGGGGAAGACAATGGATATGGACTTCCTTATTTTCTTGAAATATGTTACCAAAATAAATTCGGTTTGGGTTATCTTAAAAGATCTAAGAGGGTTTTGTCAATGATTTCATAAAAGAGATAATAATGTGGGGTTTTATATGTGATGAAATCATAGGCACTGATAAAGGATATCTTTATCGACATTTTTTATCACTGAAAAATAATTATAACTGTAATACAAATAAATATTTTCATAAAAATATTTATGAGTACTTTTATATAATTATTTATATAATATATATATATATATATATATTAAATACATATATATTTAATATGTTCATTATTTAAATTTATTTTCTCTAAAAATTTATATTTATTAAAATATATAATTAATTATTTATAATTATATAAGTACCTTTTTTTAAAAAAGTAAATATATTTATTTATAATTAAAAATATATAATTTTATAAATATTGTAAATATAAATTTCTAAATATATTAGTAAATTAAATATACTTGTAAATATATTAAAAATAGTTATTTATAATTATAAATACATTTATATCATTATATATATTTATATAATTCTATATACATTTCATAAATAAGTATAAATATAAATATAAATATATTAAATTTATTCATTATTAGAATATTTTTATTGTAATTTTAGAATTATAAATATATTTTTATCATTATATATATTCATATAATTATATATATATTTAATATAAATATATATCTATATGTTAAAATATAGTAAATATATTCATTATTGAAATATATTTATTATGATTTTATGACTATTTAAGTATATAATTAATTATATATAATTATATAAATACTTATTTTAAAAAAATATATTTTTTATAATTATAAGTATATAATGTTATAAATATGGTAAATCTAAAATTATAAATATATTCGTAAATAAATATATTTTTAAATATATTAATAATAATAAATATATTTATATCATTATATATATATTAGGTTCTTGGGGCACAATTACATTAAATACACACACACACACCACACATATACACTGAGGAAAGGTAACGCATATACTTCCAAAGGATAGTCCACTCATCAAAATTTATTTATTCAATACATAGCCAGAATGCGCAGTGGGATTGAAGCCCATTACATAGCCCAAATTTCCAGTATAGTGTTTAGCGTCCATCATATGGATGGTGAGACTAGGCTTGCATCACCACCTGCCTGCATCATGCATCATGCTTGAACCACTGTTTACCTGTAGAAATTGGCTCCCACCTAGATTTTAACTAGAGTCTGATATAGGATTACGAGGAGCTGTTATCAGACAGGCAAACCCCCCACTCCTCATTATATATATATATATTGAATATATTCATTATTTAAATAAATTTCTAATAATTTTATTAATACAGTAAATATACATATATAAATATTTATTTACAATTTTTATTAATATTATTTATGAATATATAATATTCAATTCATGGGGGTTAAAAGTGAAGGAAATTCAATAATTATAAATGAATAGACAATTTTTTTAACCGGATAAGTTTTACCAATTATACGAATTCTTAAAACTATAATATATTGATACATATAAAAATAAATATGAACACACATTGAATATATTATAACACAATAAATAAATATCAATAAACGTTTTTTTAGAAGAAGAATAAATTTATAAAAAATAAAAAATGACAAATCAAAAAAATACATAAATAATATTATCTCCAATGATGTAGAAAACAAATTAATAAAATTTAAAAATTTAGAAATAATGTATCAAATATATTATGTTACTAAATGAAATTATAAAATGAATATTATAATATTAATAAAATACAGAAATATTAGGGGTTTGAGAATCTATATTACATTTCACTGGAGATTATCAGATAGATGGCCCCATTATCTCCCAGATTGCTCTCCCAAGCACGCTTTTCTTCTCCTTCCTCTGCTTACTCCCCCAGTGCTGGAGTGATATTCCAACCGATTATCTCCCAGCGAGCTCCCTAAAGTGATCTTCTCCTTTCTTCCTAGGGTCCCATCCCCTGATGTTCTCTCTAGAGAGGCTTCCCGTCTTTTGTATTCTTACTTTCCTTTTCCTAGGGTTTCATACCCTCACCCATGATGGATTTTTTGTTTATGTTTCATCCCTGGATAATTGTTCGGTATTCCATTTCACCCTCTCCTTCATGGGTTTCAATTATGGGTTCTTCTCGGGTTTCTATTCAATTTTCTTCTTCATCCTTCTATGATGATTTTGATGTGCAGATCTATTTCGGTTTGGGTTTTTGGATGGCGTGGTGCGTTGATGGTTCATTCTTGATGATTTTTGGGGATTGTGTTGGTGATTGATTGGTCACATTGCGGGTGAAAACTCATTGATAGGTAGCGGTTTTCAGCGATGATCTTGAATCCATGTAGGCTCTTTTCCCCTCTTACTCTGACCTGGCTTCATGTACCATCCCTCCTCTCTGGGTCGGTCTGGCGAGATGGTTTCCACATGAGATTTGGGGGATGCTATTTGAGGGGATTTTAGAGTTACATGAGACTAGATCCTCGCTCAATGGCGTTAATAGTGTCTGGTGCTGTTGTTTCTTGTGGCTATGATAGAATATGTCAGTCTCTGGTGACTTGTGATGGTTTGTCGGTTACGTTGACGATGGTGATAGTTTTCTGGGTAAAAATTTTGTTTTTGGTTTCTATGGATTAGTTTCCTTCAGGTTTCTATGATGGAAGGACAACGACAACATGTTGAGGGTGGTGTACAATATTTCGATGGTTCTTGACGGTCTCTGTTGTTGGTTAGCTACGTCGACGTTGGTGACTTGATGGTGACGGAGACTATTCCTGTGATGATTTTGGTTACATACGATAGGATTACGGCATACGCCATGGTGATAATGCTCTACAGTGTTCTTAGTTGGAGACTTGTGAGATAACTGATCATCTTGCATCATTTGTATCATAGGTTTCTTTTCGATATTTGAATTTTGAATGGGGCATGTTTTGATTTGGTATCCTGCCGGTTACCGCTCTCCCTAATATATGTTGCTTCAAAAATATATATATGATTCGATTAATTAGGTAAATATTTTTTTGTGGGAAATATATATATATATACATGTTTGATATATATGAAATATAACAATAACATTATATAATATGTAGTGTCAATTAATGAAATAAAGAAAAATAATAATCAATAAATCTAAAAATTTACTAACTATTATTATTTATATTGGTAGTTTTAAAAAATAAAAAATGTATATTTATATATTCCAAAATGGAAATGAATAAATATTTATTAAATAAATTTTAAAAATATTAAAAAAATCATTGAACATGAATAAATATATATAGATAAATATTGAGGATGGATAAAATTACAAACATATCGAACCATCAAAAATTAAAAATGAAAAAAATTCAAATATTAAAATCTAATTTAGAATATTAATGAATACATAATATTAAAAGTGATTTAATTAAAAAAATATATTTTATTTCAATAAATTGTAAATATTTAATAAAAATATAAAAACTGTTAAATTAACAGATTGGAAATATCATATATGATAAATATTTTAGGTTCATAAATTTAATTTTAAAATGAATATTAAAAATTGAATAAATAACATAAACATGATTTTTGTTTGTTTTTTGTAAAAATGAATGATTTCTGTATATGAATGTGTGAAATCAATGAAACACACGTTAGATATATGTTAAATTGAAAAATCAAATGAATATCAATTAAATTTCTATTACACGACACTATTAGTCAACATTTTTAATTAATATTTTTTAATAAAGCATTTGTCATTAGATATATGGCCTATTTAATGTAATCGTAATCAGTTTTTATTATTTAAATCCTATTTCAGGAGTTATATATAAATATATAATATAATGGAATATATTTCTATATTAAAAATACTAAATATTTTATTGATTCATTTTGTATAAAAACCATTAAAACTGAATAATAGAATAATATGTATTTATTATTACATTTTATTCATTTTATATATTTATATTTCATATATATTATATATTTTTATTTTTAATTAATATATATATATATATATTTCATTCATTTATATTAATAATGGTTTTATTCCTAAATGTTTTATTAATATTGAAATTTATTTTTTTAATTTCTTTGTCTAATTTTTACAATTTATTAATTTTATATATCGAAATTTAATATATACTATTTGTTTCTATTTATTATATATATATGTATTAAATCTATTCATTTTCCTTATAATTATTTATTAATAAATTTTTCAAATGTTTTTTATTTTACATATTTTTAGTTTTTCTTTGTTTAATTATTTTAGTTTAGTCATTTTATATATCTATATTTAATATATACAATTTATTAATGTTTATAATTTATAAATAAATATTAAATTTATTCACATTATTTAAATATATTTTTCTTATTTATTTAATTGATCGATTTTTATATTTAATTTATTTAATTATTTCAATCTTAAATATTTTTTGATACTTTTTTTATTTGTTTTTTTATTTTTATTTATATATAAATTTAATTCAAACAATGGCCTACATGAAAAGGTGGGACGGGCCATGTATAGGTCTGAATGGGGAGGTGGTGGGTCGGGTCATGCAAGACTATGCCCATGTGCAGGAGGGTGGGCTAAATCCCATGGGAGGCATAGGGTGGGACAAGGATTGCGCGAGGCCGTTCGTGTAGGATCATGTCTATGTAGGTGTGTTTGGAGGGTGTATGTGGGAGGCAATCCTTACAGCAAGCTTCTATCTTTGGAATATGACAGAATTACTCCTAATCAAGCGGTTGAACGTCTACTATTTCAATGCGGGAATCATGCACACAATAAACACCTTTATTAGTGTTAGAAATTTATGCACTAATGGTTTTCCTTTATTAGTGCTAAAAATAATGCACTGATAAAGGTATTTCTTCTCATTATTTTTTGATATTGTAAATAAAAGATACTGTTAAATAAAGTAAAAATATTATTACTATGGGATGTGGTTACGTATTTCTCCATGTGGGATAATTCACAATTTGGATGAGGTTAAGTGTGTCCCATATGGGGAATATTTCACACATGTATTGTGGACTGTGTCCTTAGGGGTGGTGGAGATTTCGCACATTGGATTTGGTTGACTGTAACTTCATGGGGGAAGATTTCACACTTGGTAAGTGGTTCAGTGTGTATCTAGGGAGGGATATTTCCCACATGGGAGGTTTTTAAGTGGGTCCCCTAGGGGAATATTTCCCAATAGGTGGTGGAGTGCGTCCCTAGGGGGAATGATTTCACAATTAGGATTTAGTGGAGATGATAGATAGTGTGCTCCCATGGGGGGATGATTATCACACTTAGGGATTTTATTGAAATTTTCGAGTGTCAGGATTGAACCTCAAGGATGTTTCCCATGTACCCTTTCTATGATATAAGGATCAAAACCGCTACAGTTCAATGCCATTGTATGACGGTCATGTGATAGGAACGGTCTATGATGTTTAAAATCATGCGGTAAGGGTGTTCATGAGGTGAAAGTGTCTTCAATGAGGAATGGTGTAGGGATTACACATAAGGGATTCCTAATGTTTGAGTCTCAGTGGGTGAGGGTCGTAGGACTATATTAGATTTCCAATAATGTGTCATCCCATGATAATTATACATGGGGAATCCCATACTCATCACATAGGGAAATTTTAATTTGTATCATCTCTTTTTGAGAATGTTAACGTGTAGTGAATCATGGTATGACTATGACAAGGAGCTAGTTAGTTTTATATCAGGTAGCTTAAATGTGGATGGGTCTAACACGACGTGGCAGACCCCATGAAGGATAGAAGAAGATTTAGTAAAAAAAATCTAAACCATGATTTGTTATACATTTCCCTCGATGAATCCTCCTTTCAGTATTATGTTTATACATCCTATAAACCACTGGGTGGGGAATGGTGTAGACACATTCATTGAGTAGTGAAAATATTGAGGCCTGATGTTATGGTTCGTATTCATAAGAGTGTGAGGCATCAGGATACATATGGTTAGTATAAAATTTTGGGTGATGGTCTTGGATGTGTTTTATTTATTACCTCTATTGGGTCAGGGACTTGACTGGGGTTTCACGAAACATTATTATGTTTCATGCAAATGGGGTTGTGTGAGCCAGGGGATCTAGCACCAGAACAGAAAATTTATTCCGGAGGTGTGGGTGTGTTAAATAGAATGGATCTGGAATTTCATAGGGTTACATGAATGTTTCTTCTATTGTGTGAAAATGACTATCCATAAGAGGTGTTGCAAGAGGAAAACTCAACCATGGGACAATACACACTGGCATCATGGGCGGTTGGTCGGACTTGTTTATAGTGAAACACATCATCTATTTTTAATAACATTATGTCCTATTGTAATTTAATTTGTAATTATTTGTTTGATAAGGGATACGATAAATCTAACACATCCACAATATTAAAATTTATTTTCTTAATAATGATGGCCCACATCATGGGAATGGATGATTATAAATAATATATGAAATATGAAAATCATTTTATAGAGAAAGATCATTATTATACAAAAAACCAGGTTTTTATGGGTTTTTCTAGTGTGTGGAATTTATGTTCATTGATATTATAATAGTTGTCACAGTATTTCACATAATTTAAAGAGTTATGAAATAATGAAAAGAAATAGTATAAGAAAAATAAATAACATCACATTTCCATAATAATTCTTGAAACCAAAATATTGAGATATTATAAAAAATACAACAAAAATCAGTTTGGGTGATATGGTGAAGTGTGTGGAAGATGAGACCAACTATGTTTTTTTCTGAAGAATATATGACTACTCATCCACTGAAATGTTATATTTCTAAAAAAGAGATGTAGGTTGGGAAGAAGAATGTATATGAAATAGTTTTTTAGTTAAGATAGAAATAAAATAAATAAATATAGAACAATCCTTGTATTATCTACATTGGATGTTCATCAAATATTATAGGTGATTTAAAAATCATGAATGATTTAGAAAATTCATACAAAGGATCACTTACATTCATGAATAACAATTCCTTAAAAATTAAAGGAAGTGAAACTGTTAATATTGAATCTATGAAACAGAAATCTAAGGAAGTAGAATCTGTTAATGGGATCAATCATGCAATACATAGTGTGATATAACACTATAATGATGGAAATTAATTGATATTCCAAAAATATTAATGTGTCATGTTAGGTCAAATATGTAAAATACCATAATGGGGAGGGGTGAATTAGGGTATGAAATATTAAATCTAATACCATTCTGAACATGTTTAATCATTAAAAAACACACTTCTATCTTCCTCCCATAGCAATATATAAACAGAAATAAAACAATGAATATGAAAAAACGATTTT
Organism: Viscum album; assembly: GCA_963277665.1. Classification (NCBI taxonomy): domain Eukaryota; kingdom Viridiplantae; phylum Streptophyta; class Magnoliopsida; order Santalales; family Viscaceae; genus Viscum; species Viscum album. The sequence continues at coordinate 1,399,976,926 of OY728145.1, read as the reverse complement.
TCATGGTTCACCCTCACTGGCTATGAACAAGAACCATAGAAAAGTGATGTTATAACATACCAAATCCACTAAATATCACTTCCAATTACAAGTTTTAGGATATATCTTCTATGGCTAGGCTCACAGATATAACAAGGTTTTATGTTCTAGTTAATACATTTACAAGGGTCACTCCCTAGGTCTCTTCCTATGGCACACTTCCAGTTGGAAAGATCACTGTATTCCTCTTCCTTTTCTCACTTCTCTTCAAAGGGATCCACTCAAAGCATATGGTCTTTTAGGTCCATTAATTTTCATGAAAGCAACAATCCTCAATGATAGGTAGATTCTCTGTTGAATTACTTTTTTCACCTATAGATGAATTCCAATTTTCTGTATACGGTTATGTTAATGGAAATTTCTTTAACAAACTATTTTTGTGCCCTTTAATTCTTCCATAAGTCCAATATGTACCACCTAAATTATTCTGTATTCAACATTGATACCTCGTCTATTGATTAGTGGGTATGATTCGTAGATCACCTTTATATGAACTGCTTCTCCTTCCATAAACATTCCTCCTTTGCGGACTGTTTCTCCTCTCCTTCTGCATACTGCCTCCACGTACTGTCCTAGCTTCTCCATACCACATTTGTGTACAATCTCTATTTTCATATCACTTATATCTTGCATATACCATCTCTGCTTCCACATACTACAAGACAAGTTCTTCCTTCAAAAAACCACATCCTTCATTGGCGGGCTTCAGTTCCCCACAAAATCCTTTCACAAAATTTCATCCTTGAGAAAAACTACACTTCATAGAATCCTTCCTCAGGAACCACATTCAAACTTTACCAAATTCCTAAAGTAAAGATGTGTTCTTCTAAAAATCACCTTACATAATGATGGTAATAGAACACATTATATAGGAAAACAGATCTGAAAAATATTCTAATCCTAGATAACCAAATTTTTAATGTGGTGCCTCCTTCACCGCATACCGCTTCACTGGTGAATGATTATTCATTATGCGGTCAGTGTACTGATGTTCCTCCTTGGCAGCCCAAATCACCATAAGTTTTCACAAACAATTCCCTTCGTGGAATCTCAAATCAATGCCTCATTTCCATGAATGACAAGAAATCCCATATACCACCATCCCTCCTCATACCATATAGCTTACATGCATCTCATACTTAACCAAGAACTTCATCCCATCTTGTGAATAATATACATGAACTCTTAAACTTCCATGAACTGCGAGTCTCCCCAGGAACCATTTTGTCTTTCGCTAATGATTTAACCTGCCTCCTTTGAAATCTGCGAACTGTACTTCATAGAATTAATATTGTTCACTACTACATTTAAATTATCCTTTTCTAAATGCTAAACACTATATTTTGAGGCCCAAAAATTTATAAAACACAAGGAAATTGTGCCACCTTAAACATCTACTTCAAAAAACACCATTCCTGCTCATTCATGGTCATATGGTCTTATCAAAAAACAATGCCACACCCAAAACATACCAAGAATTAATCTTGATGGATTTTTTCTTAACATATCATAATTTTTATGGAAGGTGGAAAAGTGGTTTCCAGAGGAGAATGGTCCACCCAAAATCAACTTCTAATTGGGGAACATTGAATGACCTTTAATTTGTGTGATAAAGATAAAAATATTTTTTTCATCACAAGATCTAGAAAATTAGGAATAAAAGTATAAATATAATATATAATTTATATTATATTACAAACATTCCAAAATTTAAGATAATAGAAGATGATATTCGTATAATATGATAAAACGAGAATATTTTTGGTAAAATTCATAAGAATGTTGAGATTAAATATGTGAGACCTATGAAAAATATTTACTCAGCTGTTTTTAGACAGGTGAGATATCCACAAGAAAATGATATTTTTACATTATCACTTTCATTAATGATTTCACTCAAAAGGCTAAAATTATTTTTATGGTGAAAAAATCAAAGGTTGATGTTTTTTTAGGTTCATAAGGATATTTGTTGAGAGTGAAATAGGTGTTTATATAAAGAAACTAATAAATGGTAATGGAAAAGAGTTCACATATAATGATTTTAAACCATATCTAATAAATCATGGATTAAAACATGAATATAATTATACAAACGCCGCTCAAGAAAATAGAGTACCAGAAAAGAAAAAGAGATGTTTGGTGGAAATGGGGTAATGCATGTTAGAAGAATATAAAAATTATATATTTTTATTTGATGGAAGAAGTTTATAGTGTAGTATATATACATAAAAAATGTTTTTTATTCTAGAATCTAATATTACTACCTAATAAATGTGGTATTATATAAAACCTTTAGTGAAATATTATATGGTTTCTAGAAGACCTTTCTTACTATAGATAAAAATCCATATGTTGGGAATTTTTTTGAAAAATATATGGAGGGAGTTTTATTGGTTTATTAACCCAATATAATATGTTATTAATTATAGAAAAAAGTTTACAAAATGTAGTAGATTATTATTATTTTATAGTTGTAGAAAATCCATCTTCTTTAACAAAGTTTTATATGAATGTTGCTGAAGGAAATATAAATACTTCTAACAAGGATAAACAAATTAAAGATGAATGTTAACTAAAATTTTAAAATCAAGATTCAGAAGAATTGTGTTTTATGAAAATTGATTATGGATGAAAAAAAATAAAATTTAGAACAATTAAAAAATATATGGAATTTTGGTAGAATTAGTTGAAATTATAAATGTCTCATTCAAACAAGTAGAGATGTGAGATTTGAGAAGAAACCACCACTTATCTCAATTGTTGAAAAAATGGTTTCATATGAAGTTAGGTAAAATTAATGGGTACATCCATTGAATTAATATTTATCTAAAATTTAGAAAAATTAAAAGTTAGAACATGTTACATGTACATTTAGAAATATAATTAATGAAAAAATTATTGTATAGAAGTAATTGGAAAAAAGATGTAAAATATTATAGAAGAAAATCTTTTCTTTTTTAAATTCAATATAGCGGTTGAAGGTGTATATTTTGAAGAAATATTTTCCTCCTTTAAAATAATAGAAACTATAAGATTATTCATAGAAATGGATAATCATTTTTATACGGTTTATAAGATTAATAAAAATCCATGTTTAATAAATGATGTGATTGAGGAAGAATATTACATTGAGAAACCCCATAAATTATAACATAACAAAGATGAAACCATTGTTTTTAGGTATAAGAATGCCATAAATTGGTTGAAGAAGGAGCCACAAGCCTTTCTTTCCAATTTTGATTAAATAATATGATCTTTTATGAATGAAAAGTTGATAGAAACTTATATATGAAAGAAGTGACCACATGAACTCTCAATGTCATTGTTTTTGGTGATGATATTATTTTTTAGGAGACGTTTAAAAATATTGTGATTATGTTTCCCATGGAAATGAAGAGGAATTTTAAATGAATATACATTGAGATTTTACATTATTTATGGGTTTATAAGAGTAACATATTGAAATATTCATCTTTTTATCATGATAAAATTATGCCTAATTATTTTCATAAAAGATTGGTGTGGATGATTCCAAATAATTTTCTACCCTTATTTTATCAATCATGAAGATGTGAAATTAATTTTTTTAAAAATATTTCATTAGACATATTTCATAAAATTTAAATTAATCCTCTTATATCATAAAGCCTGAAGGTATAACATTTTATATTTTATTTATTTTTGTACCAAATATTAGTGTGATCTAAAGGAATCTCATAAGTTTTATGAAAAAATAATTATAACATATGTTTATGGAACATATTACTATGGTATGTTGTATAAAATAGGTTATGATTTGAACATTATTGGTCATGTTAATTCTGGTTGAACTGGGTATTTCATCAAAAAAATAACTTAAGCAGTAACATATTTCTTTGGAGAATGTTATGAGACATGGCATAAAAAGAAAGCGAATTCAGTTCATTTGATCATAGTTGAAGAAGAATATTTTTTAAGAAACCAATGATTTTACAAATAGTATTTTGATGAATGTACAATAAGAATATTTAAATGTGAATGTTTTTAATCCATTTAAGATTCTATGTGATAATCCATTTACTATGGTTGCTTCACAAACTTCTAAAAAATATTCAATATCAAATCACATTGATATAAATTATCACTTCATTATGGTGGGTGTTACTGGTGGAAATTTGATGTTGGAGTAAATTTATAAAAAATATGAAATTGATGATTTTTATTCACAAAATCCATGCTAAGGGAGTGGTTTTATGTATTCTGGATGGAACAACAGTTTCAAACTCTATTATAGAATTCATAAAACACACAATAATCCCCCACCATGCATTGGATTTTGTTGAAAAAAGTGGTCAAAATGTAAATATTTTCCAAAAAAATGTGATAGTATATTGCACTATACATTTCACTCCTAAATGAATATGAATATGTGGTTATCAAAAAATAGTGGAGGGAAAAGAGTATGAGATAAGAAAAAATAATGTATTGTTTTTATTAACATGGAACAAATTTTCTTCTCACAGTGGGATTAAATTCCGTCATAAACGTTACATTACCAAGTTGTTTTATGTTAAGAAACTTTCTTTTGAAAAAATTTATGTTTCAATAAACGGTGAAAAATCCGAGTTGTTAAAAAAATGTATTGCAAAAAATTCATAGTGATTAAAACTGATGAGTATTAAAATATTTTACTGAATATTTTAAATAAATCCAAATTTGGAGACTAGAAATCCTATGTGATGTTTTTCTATCAATGGTGCTTATTTTTTGATAACTATCTTTTTTTAATGAATGAATTTTTAAATATAAAAATTAAATATCCTTGAAATTTACTAATATTGTAAAAGTAATAAATTTAAGAAGTTATAATTCATACATATCATTAATAATAATATTTTATACAAAATTAGCAGATGTACAGAAGATCTCAATTTTTATTAATCATTAAAAATACCATGATACAATCCTTTCTGGATAAGAGAAAGTTGATAATGATTAACTTTTATTAAAGAAGTAAAAATGATCAAAGAGCTGTACAAAGTTCCATAGGATGATCCTTTCTTGAAAAACATTACAGATATACAGTTTAGGAAATTATTTTGTTTCAATGTATGGTTGTTTATTTTTTAATGATGAATCAGATGGAGGTTTTTTTAAAAATGTCAACATTGTAATCTAACGTCCTATAATAGAAATATACCACCAAAAAAGATGTATAAGTAATTTTCGAGTTACTTCAGTTGGCATATGTTTATCAGAAGAGGATGTTTCCAAATGACAAAAAATATAAAATTCACGATCAGACAAAATTCTCCAAACAGAGTAGAGTAATATCTATTATGGAAATGGAGATTCACGATAGAAGTTTTTGGGTTTTACCAAATTCATAGTTTTGAGTGATAACACAGAACAAAAAAATGTGTTTTCACATGAATTTTTGGAGTTTGTACTAGGAACAACATTTGATGTAACTGGATTCTTAAGAAGTTGAATAAATTTTGAAAAACATCTTCAAAAGGGTCAAGAGAAACAAACATGTTAAAACTCAAATATGTCATGATGTTTTCTCCTGAAAAACTATTTCCATAGGGTGGACATCATACGGAAGAACATTTTCTAGATAGATATATCAAAAAATATATATAGATTTATATGATTACGTGGGATGATTGGTCATATATAAATCAGTTTTTAGATAAATGGTGTGCATGATGTTTTATTATATGAGTTGATTCATCATACTAATTTTCTGTATAATTTAATAAACTTTTGAACAGATGCAAGAAGATTAGATAGAGGTGATCAGATGAGGAACATAGATCAACCAAGATGGATTTTATTAAAAAATTCGATTATAACATCACATTATCCTGAAATAATGTAAAAAGTCTTAGATGAGATGAAGAACAAACAAAGAAAACTCAAAAAATAAGATTGTACAATAATTTCACCAGAAGAGGGACTTTCTCAAATGTATTCGTTGGTAAAGAATCCATTAGATAAACAAATAACTATGAATAAATTTTTAAAAAATATTTTGGATGATATTATTTCTAGTTTTTTGTGTTTTATAATCACATATATAAGGCTCCATCTGACAATCAGTTCTTAAGGATACCCAAAAAAATTCCAGACAAAGCTAATTTTATAATAATATTGGAGAAATGTCTAAATGTTAGTGTATTTATGAATATTTAAGAAAAATATGGAATGATTTAGGATAATTAAGAAGTATTTAAGGTAAATCAATACATGTGATAAATTCATATTTTTATATTTTAGTGAGAAGGAAGAACATTTTAGTTTAGTGCCTTTACTATTGTTGTAGAAACTATAAATAAGAGTGAAATGTATATTGTACATCAAATTATTGTTACATGAAAAAAAGAGGAATTGGGTATTTTTTAAGAGTGAGTTTCCAACTAAATATGTGTTTTAACATGACTAATTTTAGATATATGTTTCTAGAGATAAAATTGAATTGGAAATTAGTTCACATTATCAAAGAGAGTGCAAATATATAGTTTCCATGATGAATATGTTTAAGGAAAAATGTTTTATTAAACCATATATAATAGTGTTAGTATTAGGTCAAATTTTAGAAAAGGTGCATTAGATGTAGATTACCGCATGAAGGCACACCAGATGACCACTTACCTACTAGTGAATTTTGGAAGAGTAATTCAATTGATATTCACGATGAACATTCATAATGCAGAATCCAGAATGATAATGATTTTTATTATGGTTCATGTTTGGAAAATAATTATAAACTTATGATTTCAGGTATAATAATACCTATTAGGATATAGAATAATTTTAAAGTGTGATGTCTTAATATTTTATTCACTTCTTTCTAAAATTTAATTTCAATGGACCCAAGGGTGTGGCCATGGCTAAGATATAGTTTTTCACACTTAGAACTATCCATGTATATCTTGTGTTCCTTTTTAAACTCCTACATTTATATACATACAAGATTATTATAAAAACTAATAATTAAGATAACTCTAATATGCTGCAAGGGTTAAATTGATGATATTTTTATATCCTTTAAATAGAAAACCACGGATTCTACCCTCCTTCTCTTTGGTTCATTGATCATTATGAACATCAAATATCATAACTCAACATTCATTACATCATTTATAAATTATCTAAATGTTACCTGATAACTTATATCATATTACTATCTATTCTATTGATTTTTACCATTTTTATAGGTAGTGATATATTCAATTTATAATTCGATCCTATACATATTACATTATTGTGTGTGTTGTTGATTTTATTTTATCTCCATGTATTGTTTTTTACTTTTATAGTCAATAATAATTATTGATTTTTAATATTTTTATGATCTCTAAAATACATTAAATGTGATAAAAAATAGCCATTCTAAAATAAGATATCATAATAATAAAATTGAATTTTTTGTGGTTGTTATTAGTGGTCTCTATTCACTATGTGATGATTGTATTTATTGATGGTTTTATATGATACATTTTTATGACATGGTATTTTTTAATGGATCATGATTATTGACTCATGTTTCTAATTAAATACCTCTCTTTTATGAATTCATGTGATATTTAGTATTCCATGGGTCATGATTTATGATCTACATTTTATTCGGTATGATTCAATTTTTTATGACAATGTACTTTGTTTATTCTCTCTTACCAGCATGGATATATTTCAAATTTATTATCTTCATTTGTTACATCTTATATTTACCATTATCAAGTAAATGATCTCTCCCTTTCTTAATTTTCCATTACACATATCATGAGGATGTGTATTACTTATGATGTGTCTAAAAGGGTATCATGTGAGGAAACTGTTTATGTGAGATGAAGAAAATATTTCAAAATAAGTTGGTTATGTTTCTAATATCGAGATCTACTAAACATATAATTTTTATGGTGCTCTATAATATTTATATATTATATATATGGAGTATTAGAATCTACAAAACACAAAAACACCATAATAATCCCATTATTCCAAATCTCATCCACACCTATGGATTGTAAGGAACCCATTGGGCCTGGTTGTGATTTAATATGATATATAAGGAATAATCATCTAAAATTATGTAATACATAAGTTGGTTAAAATCATGTAACCAAAAAAGTCCCTTCCATGGTAACATGGCTACCATTAATCTTGGGATTTCTATTATCTGACAAAATATCTATATCAAGCTCTGATAATATCATATATCTTGTAGAAAATATCCAAAATTGTAAAAATAATTAAACACATATTTGATAAAAATTTGTATCTCTTTATCCAATCACTCTATATTAACCTTATTGGAGAGATAAATTCAATTGGTAATTTCCCCATGTTTCAGAGGATTCCAATTAACTGTGAGGTTCATTGGTTTTATCATGGGTAGAGTATACCTTCTTATTAGGATAAAAAACATAGAAAAAATTAAAATAACATTTATGAAAATGTGTAGAATATAAATCCATCACAATTAAATCTAATAAACCAAAATTAAAACCATATTTCATTAAATTAATATTTAACATGTCATATAATTCCCAACGATAGAAACAGGTTCACATGTGGGAAGATCCATTACATAATGATCCAAAAACACCCGAAAATTCTAAATCTATGAAAAATAAAAAATAATAATTCATTTCCCAATCTGATTCTCGATGATTCGTCATGACTAAAAAATCTCAAATATCAATCATAGGTCCCTTTCATTGATCTTTAACTACATCAATGATGCCTTATTCTTTGCCCATGTCATACCAAGTACGGTGTGAGTAAAAATAAGTATGATACCACAAACAATGTCCCAAAAAATATCAAGTATGAATAAATAAAATGATGGTGTCCAAAAAAACATTTTAATGTGATAGTACTTGTGGATCATAAAATCGACCATAGAGGCAGGGGATTGGGTGAATCATGGGAGTCCAATTCTTATCATTTACAACAATTGTTTCCTTCCTTTTTGTTAATTGAACATCTTCCATTGATTATTATGTAGAGATAATAATAATAAGACCATTGTAATATTATCATATATTATACAAGAACTATATAGATAAAAATGCACTTGGATTTTCAAAAAGTCAATCCATAATGTGATAACTTACTCCTTTTTGTGTTGAAGCCCCTCGAGTTATGCATTTTCTAATAATATTTTATTTATCAATACAAAGTTGTGTGGGGTGATAATATCCTTAACCAATAGTTTAATTCCCACTCATAATGTCTCTTGATCTCTGAAAATACAGACTCCAATCAATTTACAATATCTCCACAAACTGGAAAAGATCTTCAATGAAAACTATATACTTCCAATTAACATTCATTCATATCTTCCTTATTCTTTTAGTTGTATTCAAAGTCATGATCCCTCACCATCTCCATTGGATCATCTAAAATTGATGAACATACTCAGATTCCTCAACACGTTATGTTTTTGTCGTTCAAAACCACATTTTCCAATTTTCTCAAACTTCAAGAAGAATAATTTTTTTTATCAATGCTCTGATCTGCTACATCATCTCAACTCTTCAAAAGAAACTCTATGAATCTATTCACATGGTTATTTTTCTTGATATACTATCATATTTTAGTATAGGCTCATGATATGATATAATTGGATTTTAAATAGAATGAAAAATCGTTTATTAGTGGTAAATTATATTTTGATCTAAGAAAAATAAAATGTACGAGATTTTTATAAGTCATATAAAATCACAGATAAAGTGATTCCATTATCAGTGCTAACAAAGTGTTCATAAAGTTGGTAATTTATCATTATTATTTTAGAACTGATAAAGGGATCCCTTTATCAGTGCATCCTTTAGCAATGATAATGATCATACTGATGTAATGCAATGTTAAAATTACCGCACACTACAGCAGAAAATAAACCTACCAATTAAAATTCATCATTTAATTGAATCAATAATTACATCAAAAATACAAGAAAAAAAAATACTACATTATGTACACTGGAAAATTTATTTTGTACAATTACATTTTCAGGTATAATCACAAAAATTATAAAACATCAATGTATTAATTAACATTTTCACCCAATCACCTTGGAAAAATACCAATTATTGTATTGGTTTCCAAAAAACACCCAAACTCGAGAAAAACAATCCACATTTATAAGAAACAATTCATATCTTATTAATAAAATTTCTATATAAATTATACATATGAATGACTCAAAACATTTATAAAATAGGAAATTTAAATAATAGGACAACAATGAAGTCATACCAGGAACAACGTGTGTCAGAATGACATGAAGATGATTCCAACATGTCCAAAATGACATAAGGATCATTTTCCTAACATATCAAAACAGTTTTTGATTGTTTTTTCGTAGTTTTGAGTATGTAATGTGTCTTTTTTACTATAATTATAATTTAAACTAATAAAGCACAATTTGAGTCATACTAGTGAAAACATTTTCTATTTTTACATGAGAATGATTCTTAAATTTCAAAAAAAAACTTATGAATAATTATCCGAATTTATCAATACAATTCGAGCGTCTTTAACCAATTTTTAGTGTTTAACTCGTGGTTTGAACAAAATCTTCAGTTCTAATATTATAACAAACACTCTGAATTATACAATAAACACCATGTATCTAATTGAGGAGCATATTATTCCTATATGTGAAAATTTTCATATTGATAATTTTACATAACTATCAAAATATATGACTTTGTTTTCCCAGTATTGAGTATGTGCATTTTGTTTTGAAATAAATTTTCAATGTTAAATAAAAGGGAACACATTTAGTCATAACTATCATAATATGTGTTAGATTGACATGTGACCAATTCCTACACATCAAAAAATGATGTGTTGAAATTGTTTCTAATGCATTAACAAAATCTGATTGTGTTTTTATCATTTTTGAGAATGTTACATTTTTTACTATAATTTATATTTATAATATAAACAAACACTTTGATTCATTCCATTCACATCGTTTGTTAGTTTTATATGATACTGATTCCTACATGCCACAAATGTCTATAAAACGTTTTTCTAAATTATAAGTTTAATTCATGAGCATTTAATTAGTTTTTTAATGAGTGACACATATTTTGTTGAAAAATGTCAATTTTAGACTCATAATGGACATATTTATTCACAACTGGTACATCAGGTTTTAGATTGATGTGTGGATGATTCCAACAAGTTATAAATTACTTATATATCATTGTACTACTATATCAAAACAATATGAAAGTGTTATCATAGGTTTTAGTATGTGACTTTTGTTTTGAACTAAATTTTAAATTTTAAATAAAATGTACCCGTTGGAGTTATACATGTCTCATTATTTTGTAGATTGATGTATCAATAATTATTTCATCTCAATTATGAGTTAATGAACATTTTCCCATGTTTCCAGTAAAATATTAAATCATTTTCTCAATTTTGAGTATGTTACATGTCTTTTTTTACAAAAATATCAATTAAAATTGAAAAAAAACTAAGCCATATTAGTTACATCATGTGCATGTTTGATATGACACGAATTAATACACATCACAACTAAAATATTAATTTTTTTCTTCATGTATAAAAAAGTTAGAGAATTTTCTATTGGCCTTCTTGTGAGTGAAAATGTTTCTGAACTAAATATTCAGTTTTAAATGGATAATTGAACATTGAGACTTACCGGGCACTAAGTATATCAGAATGAGGAATGGATGATTCATACATATCAAAAGTTACAATTGTATTATTATTATAATTTATTAAAACAATATGATTCTTTTTTTTGGTTTTGAGTATGTGAAGCGTGTTTCAACTGAATTTTCAATTTTGTATAAAAATACACACTTGGAATCATACTAGTAACAACATGCACTAGATTGATGTGAGGATGACTGTCACATGATAATAAATACTTAAGGATCATTGTTATAAAATATGAATACATTAAAAATGGTTTTTTTATCAATTTTGAGTATGTCATGTGTCCTTTTTTACAAAAATATAAATTAAAGCATAAAACATGCCATTTGTGTCATTCTGGTCACAATGTGTGTCTGTTTGACACAAGAAAGATTTATACACATAAAAATTACTTATGAAAAATTTTCATATTTTATTAAGACATTATGTGAATGCTTATATGATCTCAATGAGTGGAACATGATATGGACTAAATTATCCATTTTAAACTAATAATAGACACTTTGAATCATATCAGATGTACTGTGTATCATATTGAGGATCCGTTGATTCCTACAAATAAAATAGGATAAGAAGAATTTTTTAAAAAAATTATAAAAATATTATTAATGTGTTTGCTCATTTTTGATTATATGATATTTTTTCGATCTAAAATATCTATTTTAATTAAAAATACACACTCTGAGTTATAACTATCTCACCATGTGCCATATTGATGTGTGGATGATTCCCATATGTCATAAATGATGTAATTATATGTCACTAAAGTATCAAGACAATATGAATGATTTTTCTGAACATTGAGTTTCCCAATTATTTTTATAATAAAATAAAAATTTCTATAAAAAACACGTGATTTGGGTTATACCCGTCAAATTTTGGGTTGGTTTGATGTTATTGAAATTTTTACACGTAAAAAAAGATATATTAATAAGTTTAATATAGTATATAGACAATAAGATCATGTTTTCACATTTATTAGTGAGTGAAATATGTTTTGAACTAAATTTTCAATTCAAAACTGATAACATACACTATGAGTCAAACTAGGCACACAATGAATCATATTTATGTGTGACAAATTGTTAATCCACAAAAATGACATTTTGATTTTTTTCCCTTGGGTATCAAAATAAACCTACTATGTTAGTTCGATTTTGAGAATGTTACATGTTTGTAAACTAAAATGAGTATTTAAAATAATAATACACACATGGAGTACTACTAGTCACACCATGTGTAGGATTGACATGTAACAGAATCCTACACATCAAAGAATAAATTATGGATTATTATCCTAAATTATAAATACAATATGAATTAGTTTTATTATTTATGAGTATGTCAACTGAATTTTTTATAATATTAACAATTAAATATAAAACACACAGTTTGAGTGATACCGGTTTCATTGTGTGCCATTTTAACATGAGAGTAAATCCTACATATCACAAATTTTATATGAACTGTTTTTCTAAATTATCAAGACAATCCAAGTGTTTTGGATCAGTTTTCAATGAGTGACACATGTTTTTATCTAATGTTTCAATTTTAGATTTATGAAAGAGACATTGAGTCATACATGGAACACTATTTATCAGATTAATGTGAGGATAATTTTTTCTTGTCAAAAATGAAATATGCATATTTTTATTAATGTATAAAAACAATATAAATTTGTTTTCTTTTTATGAGTGTGCGACTTCTTTTTGGGACTAAAATGAAAATTTTAAATTAAATTAAAAACATTGAGTCATAATAGTTACACAATTCATCTGAATAAAATGTAGTTAATTATTACACATCAAATATTACTTATGGATCATTGTTCAAAATTATCAAAATTATCAAAATTATTTTTCTTAGTTTTATTATGTCATGTTCCTTGCTTAATAAAATTTCAATTTAAACTTAAAAATGAACATTGAGAAATGAAGGTCACATCGTGCGTCGATTTGATGTGATATTGATTCATACATATGAAAATTACATATGAATCATTTTAATAAAGTATAAAGACAATCCAGGTTTTTTTCATTATTATCAATGAGTGACACATTCTTTATACTACATCATCAATTTTAAATTAACTACGAAAACAATTGAGTCACACTGGGCACACTATATATTAGATTGAGGTGAAATAGATTCCTACACATAAGAAATGATTTATGGAATGTTTCCAAAATTATCAAAATAAAAGAAACCTAATTTTTAGTTTTTAGTATGTGACATGTCTTTTTAACTTGAATTTCAATTTTAAAATAAAAGTACTCACTTTGGCTCATACTGGACACACCACGTTTTATATTTACATGAGGTTGATTCTTATTGGTAAAAATGAAATATGAATAATCTTCCTAAATTATCAAAACAATATGAAATTGTGTTCTTTGTTTTGAATGTGTGATGTTTGTTTTTAAGTGTAATTTATATTATAAACTAAAAACATCCACTTCGAGTCACTCTGGCCATAATGTGTATTAGATGGTCATGTGACTAGTTTAGGTGTGGTTGATTCCTCCAAAAGCGTGAGCAATATCCATCATGTTACTAGAATTGTCGTAATAGGAACACCGAATGTAGTATTTATGTGATTATATTTCCTACTTTTCATAAATGTATTATAAATAATTTTACTAAATTATATAAAAAATGAATGTGTTTTATTGATTTTATTTATGTAATTTCTGTTTTTAACTGAAATATTAATTTTATATTAATAATATAAACTTAGAGTTATAATGTCCAAACCATGTATCAATTAGAGTTTTGGTTTATTAATATATAACAAACTATGTATTTTTATTTCTCAACGAATTCAACATTTAGGGTTATCTAAATAATATTTGTTTGAGAACATTATAATTTGAATTCATTGAAGAATAAATATAAATGTGTATCATCAGGATTTCATCATACTTGTTGAGTGAATAACCATAGTACTTGTGTGCATCAGGATATTATCATCCTTCTTCCCGAACTATAGTAAAATTAACAAAATATGTATCAGATAAAAATCAAAAAGAAAGTAACTAATAATGGAAGATAAAATTATGTGAAAATTCACTAAATAAGTAGTAGTATGTAACCTATCCTTGATCCATATACAAAATCGGATATAATGAATTCTTAAAATTGATTTATAAACATATCTATTTATTTTTATGAATATGAGGACTTTCAATGGTTATAGTAGTACTAAAAAAAATATTAGTATACACTTAAATAAAATTATAATTATCTTCATAAATACCACATAGAGGATTCTAGTTCGATGATGGAATACAATATAATTTATATATTTGAAACCAAAGTAACAATAATTTTTTCCATTAGTTTATTCGAGTTATAATAGATACAATGAGAAAAACAAGTAATTAGTTTTTAAATATTTGTTGATAGTGGAATGTAATTATATGTACCCTAATACTTATCCATTTCAATAATTTTCTATCTTTTTTTTCTCATAGACTATACTTGTTCCATGATTTTTATGATATTTAAACACATCCCTATCATAATATAGCTTTCATTAAAACATAATATAAAATTTATAACTTGATGTTTATTTGTAAAATGTTTGTTCTAGTGTATTATAAAATGATAAATGTCATCACATGTGTGTTTTTTTTGTTTGGTTCTATGAATTAAATCTAAGAATGTATATATTTAGAGTATCAAAATTGAGATAAATGAGTATCCAATACCACCTAAAAATAATTAAGGAATAATTACGAAAATGAATGAAAATGTATTTTATTTGATTAAATGGTAGTGTTTTAACCCTACATAATGGGTATTAATAATATTCTACTATCTTTATGTTTTCATCCAAACACTATTGTGATTTTTTATACTATTTGTTCATATTTCTTTTCAACCAATGAAAATAGTTTTGTCAAATTGAATTGAGGAATAATGTGTCATGAATATATTCATAGTTTTTTCCATTGAAATAAATATTATATATTTTCCTACAAAAACATTGAATAGTATTTAGTGATTAATAATATAATTGATCAACTATTATATAGAAAAATAATAAAAAACGCCTCATTTTTAAACTTAGAACTATGACTCCTAGCCATTTGTGCTTGAGGATTCCATTTACACTCTCGAAACCTATATAGTCATTAATGGCCACTCCATATATCTATTCTTCAAAATAAATTATTTATCCATAAAAACTTGCTAAAGTTGTGTCCATATAAACCATTAATGATATTAAAAATGTATGTTTAATGGGTGTGTTAATGGAACATTGTAAAAATATATTTAATTTCATGGTGTATCCAATAAAATAATTTGCTTCGACCATCCATTTTACTCACTTCCATTTGTCTTCTTGAAATAAAAATCACCATTTCGGACATTTGTTATAATATTTTAAAGGGTTTTCATGAAAAATTATTTTTAAATAATTACCACCATGTAGACATGTATCATTACAATATCCAATATAAATTCATAAATGTTTCAACCAATTTATCAATATAGGAATATATAAATTATCACGTCAAACTGAAATCTCCTCCCCCGACTTATGAGATTTTTTAATCCCCACTCACACATAAGATATTAAAAGTAGTTTATTTTTTAGATTATATCCTATGATATTATAGAATTCACCCATCACAACGTAAATATCCTTTGTTGTTTCTAGATATAAATCAAAATAGTTTTCACCTTCTATAATATATATATATATAAGGTATTCGTATCTTCCTAATTCACTTTTCACAGAAAGAATTCTAAAAATATTAATTACCTCTTCGAAGAAAAGTCATTTCGTGGAATGGATCACCTAAATGATAGTGAGGTGTGGGTGGGGGATTATCATGTAGTGGTTGTTCGTGTGTTTTTTCCCTATTTGATTCCTCCCCATTACATTTTCTAGAAAATTTGACAAGCAATTATGTTTTTATTATAAGGAATCTAATCATGGAATCACCTCTTCCATTTTCTTATTTTTATTCCACTATTAATTTATTTTCTAAAAATATTATTAGGGTGACACTGCAAAACCCACTCCTCTGACGTGGATATAATGTTCTATTATCATCAAGACCACTAATAGTATTTATTCACTGGTTATTGTTTATGCTGATTGATGTTTCTATGATGGATAATGAAATATTGTTGAATAAGTAATAATTATTATGTAATACCATTATAATGAATAAATTTTGTAATTTCATACTTATGAATGCCTCCCACCCATTATGTGTTTCTTAATCTATTAGTACTAGATCTTTACTAACATGTCCCTCCTTCGATAGAACAATATGTGGTATAGAAGTGACTTTAGATTATGATTCATTAATCTACATATAAAAAAAGATAAATTTTTTAATGTCAAATAAAATTTTTATGGTTGATTTAAAATAGATACCATTTTTCAATTAATATATATTCCATATTTGATTTATGATTGTATATAGTTGGTTTTTCTACTATTTTCTGATTTTTAAAACATATTTTATTTTTCAAAAATTAATAATCCTTAATGAAATTGATTAATACCCATAATATCAAAAAATGTATTACCCATCACAATGTACCTGAATATAAGTTTCCACATCATTATCAATGAAAAATCCAATGAATTTTGGTTTATCATGTGTTTATACATTAGTGGTGGGTGCGGGTTTATTTTATTTTTGGCATCAATGAAATGATACATCAAAATAATTTTCATAAAACCACTATGAACCATTCAAATTTTCATTAAAAAATTTTCAATTGGGTCACATATTATATAAATACACTCTTCATGGGATAATAAAGAGAAAATAGGCATTTTATTATTATGTTATTTAGTTAAAAAATGAAATTATATCATAATTTTTATAACGACCCATACTTTACATACATTGTTAATACTTCAAAATTGAAGCACACTTATTACAACATATGATAAAACCACAAAGGACCGTATAGGTATAGTGTCTTTAGAAACCGGGAAACATAAACAACTGGTTCATAAATCTTCTACAGTGTCTCCCATTTATTTCATCATATCTAGGGTCCCTTTTAGCATATTCTACTTAATATCCATCTCCCTGACCTGGGGAAAAGAAAACATAAAAGGGTGAGCTCAAATGCTCAGCAAGGGCAAATAAAGGAAATAAAAATCATATCATATCTTTTTGAAAATCAAAACCTGCAAAAGAGATCATAATATCATAACATGGAATAAATCATAGAAGTGAAAATGAGATCCCCATAATCATAACATAAAACTTGAAACTTTGTGGCATTCACACATAATCATGGAAAGTCATTTCTTGTTAGTCATGACCCATTGCCAAGACTATCTTAGTGGACAAAGTCCCTTTCTGAACCGAGTTCACTCCTCGTTTCAGTCTTGTATCACTGAACCGAAATAACCTTCCGTTCCATCCATGTCTATCTCATGAGATATAAAATCTTTACCCAATGCATTGGAGGGAGATATAGGTCACACCCATCTTATAATGCATCCTTTCTTATGTGTGCCACATAATCATAAATCATACATCATCGCATAACACATGTAACAAAAATGGGATTCTTGAAATATCATGACATCATAAAACAAACCATATAAGGTAAATGACTTCATAAAAATAATTCCCTCACAGCATAATCAAATCAATGTAATAATAGGGATAAAAACAGAACCCTATATTATCTTAGATGGAAAATAATTTTGATAAAACATTTGAACTCCATTCTTGAGGAAAATATCCTTTCTACTTCAAAACATTTTTCCTTTCATAACATGTCATACAACATTAAAATAAATGAAGTTGATTAAAAATAAACTTGAAAACTTGTAAAGGAAGCTTCTTGGAAATAATGTTTTAAAAATCCATTCATGCCGTATAAGTTAAAAAAAACATTCTTCGTACTTTTGTCGGAAAAGTCAAAAAGTACCTCGTACGAAAAATGACAAAAGATTCCTTTCATATCTTTTACTAAAAACTCACCGAAGGGTAAAAATGGGTTTAAACAATTGTAGGTGGATGGAAATAATATTACATATTGATGAAACATGGATGTGGATGATAAAATACACCCCAGGAAATACTTACGAATAAACAATCTCGGATAAAAATGAGATTGTGATATTTCCCTTACCTTAGGTCCGATTTCCTTTGTACGTGTCCGAAGCTCCTATATAATGGTTTAAATAATGTTATTGACTTATTCCAGAATCATAAATATTTATATGATATCATATATGGTAATATTCTTAGCTTCTTGTTAGTAATATTTCATTGTTACTTGTTACTCGGGTCTTTATTGCCTTTTGTTCTTATGCGTGTTTTGCCGAATAAATTCTTATTATTATTTTAAGGTTATAGATACCTTATATCCAGAATGGTATTAGTGTAACATATATCATATTTATTCATTCAATTCATTTATATAATTACTATGTAATGATGATCATGTAGAACAAGTCACATCACATCGTGGAGACGGTATACCGTACGCACGCACGGGTGATGATACCGTTCCTATGATCATGGAATTGTATTGGAGTATATATATATTATTTCAGTATCAATATTACTTTATAATAATAATAAATATTTACTCATTACACCATTATACCCATCCTTGTTAAGTGATGGTGGAAAAATAGATTACACCACGGCGTGGAGACGGTATTCCGTACGTACGCACGCGCGGTGATTTCATTTTTCCGTAGGATGGATAGAAGGAGAATTAGGGTTGTTTCATATTTATAATAACATATCAGTATGAAATTAATACTGATGTTATTACTTTATCATGAAACAACTAAAGAAGAAGACGTTGAAGAAGAAAGAAATTGAAAAGATCGGTAACGGATATTACCTCTTCTTTAGAACGCCTCCTTGAATCCTCCACATAGGGAACTAAGATTGGTCTTTGAAGAAGACCAAGACCTATAGGATTTTTCTAGGGAAGTGGAGAGGAGAAACTGGCATGAGTTGGCCGATCTTGAGTGCTCAATTTGGTGTGAGGAGGAGGGGGAGGAGGTGCCCTTTTATAAGGGAAGAGAGGGCCACCTTAGGAATATCTCAAAATATTATTTTATATTAAAGTCAAAATCGGTTTATAATGGTTCCAAAGGGTCTTATTTCGAAGCTAAAGTGGGGATGGGTCGAAATCCTATCCACCAATAGGATTTATACAAGTTTAGGGTATTATTTTAACCTTATCAATTAGATTTAACTCTAAGTTAAATAATTTAACTTTTACCATGTCTTTTTGTTTTCTTTCACTATATGGTTAATAAACTTACTATAACATGCCAAACGAACCCCAAATTGTTTATTATTAATATATATATCCTTATCTAAGTCATCTGGACGAACCTTAGATTTTTAGGAATAAAATTACAATTAATAATATAATATTTGATTTAAAAACTATTTTGTGTCAATTTTGACACTATTTGATATATGATTTTTGTGAAAGTCATAACAGAATTATATGTTCGAACCAAGTTGATTAAATCAACACTAATATATCATAGTAACCTAGAAAATTAGTGTAATTCATAAAAAGTCTTAAATTACATTTATTGTGGTATTTATATTATCAATTATGTCAATATTTCATTAATAAGATAATTACTGCATCATCTTTGTGTCATAAATAAATTAAATTATTTGATGTCTAAAAATTACAAATAAAATACCATCATGTAGGAAATCGTTTTAGCTTTATAATGAATATTTACAATCAAATTTATCTTACGTATAAACCCATACTAAAAATGATTTACTTATTAAACATTGATTTTAACTATTTTAACCCTTCTTTAAATAAATTAATAATAAATGTCCTAATGTAATCCAAGTGGGCCTAAATGGTCATATTTTATTCCTAAGTTTGTTTTTGGTCGAATTAAACTTCTCCAATAGAATTAGGACATGTGTTAGGGTAATAGTAATATCATATTTACCCTTAGTTACCCTATTTACTATTAACCGCGGTAAAAAAAGTAAAAAGTTACTATTCACCAAAAAATTATTTTCATCTCATTGAACCACATTTTATTCCTTGATATTAACCGTTTCTCTCGGATTTTCGAAATTCTATTCACAGAAGCTGTAAAATTAAGCTTTATGAAAAATTCAGTTTTTAACCTACCACTTAGTGGTTTCACTATTCATCAAAAATTGAAAGTTTTCAGAAAAATACCAAAATTTCACCCGAGGCTAATTTCGGTATTCTGAGTCCAAAAATGAAGTCCATTTTGAAAAATAAAATTTATAAAATTTCAAAAAGTGGTTATTACTATTCATAACGGCTAGTTTTAATAGCATATTGTTGTTTAGTGAAACTCGGTTCTGCGTGCGACGCATGCTATCGAGGAAGGTCGCGATTACGTGTAAAGCAAGCCAAGCAAGTGTTGTGTAGAAAAAGATTCCTTTGATGATTTATATAACATAAAAGTCTCGGGTGTTACATTCTACCCCCCTTAAAAAGAATTTCGCCATCGAAATTCGTCACTTTGTAACAAACAGATGAGGATACTTCTCCCTCATCATATCCTCAAGCTCCCATGTAGCTTCTTCAAGTTGGTGGTTCCTCCATAAAACATTCACCAATCGAGTGGTCTTGTTTCGTAGGAATTTTTCGCTACGATCCAGAATCTCTATCGGCTGTTCTTCATAAGAATGATCTTGCTCCAGCGGTACAACTTCTGAGATGAGTACATGTGAAGGATCAGGTATGTACTTTCTCAGGAGACATACATGGAACACATCGTGAACTTGAGAGAGATTCGGTGGAAGCGCCAATCGGTAAGCTACCTTCCCAACACGTTCCAGTATTTCGAAAGGGCCGATATATCTAGGGCTCAACTTCCCCTTCTTTCCAAATCTCATAACCCTCTTCCAGGGAGATATTCGTAAGAACACTTTATCACCCACTTCAAACTCTAGGTCTTTTCTTTGGTTGTCGGCATATTTTTCTGTCGACTCTGAGCTGCGCTTATGTGTTGTTGAATAGATCTGACCTTTTCTGCCATTTCATCAACGAGATCAGGTCCTAATAGCTTTCATTCCAAAACTTCATCCCAGCAAGTTGGAGTCCTTCATTTCTTTCCATAGAGAGATTCATAAAGATCCATCTGAATACTGGAGTGAAAGCTATTATTATAAGAAAATTCCACCAAAGGTAGGTGTTGATCCCAACCTCCTTTGAAATCCATAGAGCAAGCTCTCAACATATCTTCTAGGGTTTGAATTGTTCTCTCAGACTGACCGTCTGTCTGGGGATGATATGCAGTGCTGAAACTCAACTCTGTATCCAGAGTATGCTGAAGACTTCTCCAGAACGTCGAGGTAAATATCGGATCTCGATCAGATATAATAGAAAGTGGTACTCCATGCAATCTTACCACTTCCTTTACATATATCCTGGCAAGCTGATCTAGAGAGAAATCCTCTCTAATAGGAATGAAGTGTGCAGACTTTGTAAGACGATCAACTATGACCCAGATAGCATTATTGCATTTGGATGTTTTAGTAAGTCCTGTGACAAAGTCCATAGTGATGTTTTCCCATTTCCATTCGGGTATGGGTAATGGTTGTAACATCCCCTTAGACTTCTGTCTCTCAGCTTTAACTTGTTGACAAACCAAGCATCGAGAGACATATTCAGTAACATCTCTTTTCATGCCATCCCACCAGAAGTACTCTTTCAGGTCCCTATACATCTTCGCGCTTCCAGGATGATAGAGAATGAAGAACTATGAGCCTCATCCAGCAGCTCCTTCTTTAATTCGGGGATGGAAGGAACACAAACCCGATTCCTGAACTTTATTATCCCATCACAGTCAATGTTGAATTCAGGAACATTTCTCACCTTCTTTTGTAACTCGACATCTTCTTTCTGTGCCTCTTTATTCTTCACATGTATAGATGGTGGAACATTCATTTGAGAAAGATAAGATTTTTCCCCTTCCATTATAATTCCAAGATCCATCCTTTGTAAATCCATAAATATTGGATCTTTTGTGATCCTCATCATGGATAAACTAGCATGGTCTTGTCGACTTAATGAATATGCCACCTTGTTTGCTTTCCCAGGGTGGTAATGGATTGAGCAGTCATAATCCTTAATCATCTCCAACCGTCTTCTTTGGCGCATATTCAGCTCCTTTTGTGTGAAAATATACTTTAAACTTTTATGATCAGTATAAATATCACACCTTTCACCATAAAGGTAATGCCTCCAAATATTTAATGCAAAGATTACCGCAGCCAACTCCAAATCATGTGTTGGGTAATTTTGCTCATGGATTTTCAACTGTCGTGAGGCATAAGCTATCACCATATCATTTTCCATAAGAACACACCCCAATCCCTTCTTGGATGCATCACTGTAGATCATAAACCTTTCTCCACTACAAGGCAGTGTGAGCACCGGTGCACTGGATAACCTTCTTTTCAACTCCTTGAAATTCTCTTCACATTCCTCTGTCCAGACAAACTTAACTCCTTTCCGAGTCAACTTGGTGAGTGGATTAGATAATCGTGAAAAAATCTTTTACAAAACGTTGATAATATCCAGCCAAACCACGAAAACTTCGGATCTCAGTTACTGTTGTTGGTCTTGACCATCTTTCGATAACCTCTGCTTTTGCTGGATCCACAGATATCCCCTCTTTTGAGATTATGTGACCCAAAAATGCAACTTTTTGAAGCCAAAATTCACACTTGGTAAATTTGGCATAAAGCTTATCCTTTCTCAGGGTCTTCAATATAATTCTCAAGTGATCTTCACGCTCTTCATTTCTCTTTGAATAGACAAGAATATCGTCTATAAAGACTACCACAAATTGATCAAGATAGTCTCTAAAGACTCTATTCATTAGATCCATGAAGATAGCAGGGGCATTAGTAAGACCAAATGGAATCACTATAAATTCATAGTGTCCATACCTTGTACGGAAAGCCGTCTTTGGTATATCCTCCCTTTTAACCCTTAATTGATGATACCCTGAACGAAGATCAATCTTGGAAAAGTATTGAGCTCCGCGTAGTTGGTCAAATAAGTCATCAATGCATGGGAGAGGATATTTGTTCTTGATAGTGATCTTGTTAAGTTCTCGATAATCAATTCAGAGTCTCATTGATCCATCTTTCTTCTTAACAAATAGAACAAGTGCTCCCCAAGGTGACGCACTGGGGCGTATGAATCCCTTATCAAGATTCTCTTGGAGTTGCTTCTTCAATTCCTACAACTCAATTGGGGCTATTCTATAAGGTGTGTTTGAAATAGGCAAAGCACCCGGTACGAGTTCTATTGAAAACTCAACTTCACGATTTGGTGGAAGACCCGATAATTCCTCCGTAAAGACATCATCAAACTCCCGTACAATGGGCATATTCTTAATCGTGAGTTTATCACCAACCATTTGAGATAAATAACCTTCATTTAGTGGAATCAAGACCCATATGATGGAAGGAATTTCCACTGGAAGGTTATGTTCATCCTTGCATTGATAGACGATCGTAGATTGATCTGGAATATGAAATGTGACTTCCCTTCTTTGGCAATTGATATGAGCTCCATGTAAAGAAAGCCAATCCATGCTATGAATCACATCAAATTCCACTAAAGGAAGGATCACAAGATTTGCAGGAAGCACTTTCCAACAAACTTCGATCGGAGAAGAATTATAAACTTTTGATGCGACTGTTGTGCCAATAGGTGTTGTCACAGATAACTCAACATCTAATTGTTGAGGTAATACGGTGATACCCTTAGAAAATTCTTTAAAAATAAAAGGGTGGGTGGATCCATAATCAAATAAAACATTTGCTACTTTAGAGTGGATGGTAAGTGTACCTTTCACCACTTCGTTATCGTACTCCACATCGCTGATAGAAATTGCATGTGACTTTCCTTTGTCTTTAGGCTTAAGATTTTGTTGACGTCGACCATCATCATCAACCATTGGATTTGGGCATTGATTGACATAATTCCCCATCTCCTTGCACTTGAAACAATGAAGTGTAGTAGGTTCATTCTGTGTATCCCTTCCTTTGGTTGCGTCATTAGACATCTTCTTCCCATTATCACGTCATTCAAATGCCCGATGACCTTCCTTTCCACATTTAAAACATTTACTTGTCCCTTTAAGACAACTCCCTCCATGTTTCATTCCACACTTTGAGTATAAGGAAAAGCTCATCTTCTTTTCCGTGTGCTCTTTAGATTTTTCTTTGAATTCCATCTTCCTCTTCTTATCAAACCCATGTGACTGATGGGTTATTCCAATCTCCATCTCGACTTGGAGAGCACATCGAAAAATTTCCTCATAGCTATTGAAGTCCCTTATGGCTAACTCCCTTCGAAGACTTGGTTTTAAGCCACTAAAGAATCGATCGATCTTACTCTTAGGTTGGATAATAATACCAGAAGCGTACCTTGCAAGTCTTGTAAAATTTTCTTCATAGGTACCAACCGATTCATCATACCTTTGCTTCAGTTCAAGAAACTCTTTCTCCATCTTTGTTCGGAGAATACGAGGGAAGTACTTATTGAAAAATAATTTCTTGAACTCGTCCCATTCCATAGACTCAATTTCATTCCTTTGCCTCGTATTCTTAATAAGATTCCACCATTGATCAGCATCTCCTTCCAAACGATACACTGCTAGGATGAATTTATCATGTTCAGAACATTGAAGAACTGAAAATATATTTCCAGTAGTACTAATCCATTGTTCAGAAACTAATGGATCAGTAGACCCACTGAAAGAAGGTGGACGCTGCCTCATGAAGGATTCAACCGAATGTTTCTCCTTCCTTTGCTCGTTTGGAAGTCCTACATGATTCATAGCTTGAGAAAGTTGTGTGAGCATGGCTACAATATTTTTCATTCCATCTCCCATATCGTTTGGTTGCTCAGGGGGACAATCATTGCATTGCCCATCGCATTCCTCATTAACACGGTTCCTTCGGGTTCCAGCCATTGACTAAAACCAAGAAGAATAGTGTGAGCAACACTAATTATAATAGGAAAACCACATAATTCAAGAATAAAATTTTCATGCTTAAGGTCTTATCCTAGGTTATTCAAGGCCATTTCTAAAACACTATGATTGTGTTCTATGCTTAGACTTATCCTTAGGGTTCTTACTAAGGCTTTCACGTCCTAGTTTCCAAAGGTTGACTATACCTTTCCTCTGATACCAACTATAACGACCCGTACTTTACATACATTGTTAATACTTCAAAATTGAAGCACACTTATTACAACATATGACAAAACCACAAAGGACCGTATAGGTATAGTGTCTTTAGAAACTGGGAAACATAAACAACTGGTTCATAAATCTTCTACAGTGTCTCCCATTTATTTCATCATATCTAGGGTCCCTTTTAGCATATTCTACGTAATATCCATCTCCCTGACCTGGGGAAAAGAAAACATAAAAGGGTGAGCTCAAATGCTCAGCAAGGGAAAATAAAGGAAATAAAAATCATATCATATCTTTTTGAAAATCAAAACCTGCAAAAGATATCATAATATCATAACATGGAATAAATCATAGACGTGAAAATGAGATCCCCATAATCATAACATAAAACATGAAACTTTGTGGCATGCACACATAATCATGGAAAATCATTTCTTGTTAGTCATGACTCATTTCCAAGACTATCTTAGTGGACAAAGTCCCTTTCTGAACCGAGTTCACTCCTCGTTTCAGTCCTGTATCACTGAACCGAAATAACCTTCTGTTCCAGCCATGTCTATCTCATGAGATATAAAATCTTTACCCAATGCATTGGAGGGAGATATAGGTCCCACCCATCTTATAATGAATCCTTTCTTATGTGTGCCACATAATCATAAATCATACATCATCGCATAACACATGTAACAAAAATGGGATTCTTGAAACATCATGACATCATAAAACAAACCATATAAGGTAAATGACTTCATAAAAATAATTCCCTCACAGCATAATAAAATCAATGTAATAATAGGGATAAAAACAGAACCCTATATTATCTTAGATGGAAAATAATTTTGATAAAACATTTGAACTCCATTCTTGAGGAAAATATCCTTTCTACTTCAAAAACATTTTTCCATTCATAACATGTCATACAACTTTAAAATAAAAGAAGTTGATTAAAAATAAACTTGAAAACTTGTAAAGGAAGCTTCTTGGAAATAATGTTTTAAAAATCCATTCATGCCGTATAAGTTAAAAAAACATTCTTCGTACTTTTGTCGGAAAAGTCAAAAAGTACCTCGTACGAAAAACGACAAAAGATTCCTTTCATATCTTTTAATAAAAACTCACCAAAGTTTAAAAATTGGTCTAAACAATTGTAGGTGGATGGAAATAATATTACATATTGATGAAACATGGATGTGGATGATAAAATACACCCCAGGAAATACTTACGAATAAACAATCTCGGATAAAAATGAGATTGTGATATTTCCCTTACCTTAGGTCCAATTTTCTTTGTACATGTCCGAATCTCCTGTATAATGGTTTAAATAATGCTATTGACTTATTCCAGAATCATACATATTGATATGATATCATATATGGTCATATTATTAGCTTCTTGTTAGTAATATTTCATTGTTACTTGTTACTCGGGTCTTTATTGCCTTTTGTTCTTATGCGTGTTTTGACGAATAAATTATTATTCTTATTTTAAGTTTATAGATACCTTATATCCAGAATGGTATTAGTGTAACATATATCATATTTATTCATTCAATTCATTTATATAATTACTATGTAATGATGATCATGTAGAACGAGTCACATCACATCGTGGAGACGGTATTCCGTACGTACGCACGGGTGATGATATCGTTCCTATGATCGTGGAAGTGTATTGGAGTATATATATATTATTTCAGTATCAATATTACTTTATAATAATCATAAATAGTTACTCATTACACCATTATACCCATCCTTGTAAAGTGATGGTGGAAAAATAGATTACACCACGGCGTGGAGATGGTATTCCGTACGTACGCACGCGCGGTGATTTCATTTTTCCGTAGGATGGATAGAAGGTGAATTAGGGTTGTTTCATATTTATAATAACATATCAGTATGTAAGTAATACTGATGTTATTACTTTATCATGAAACAACTAAAGAAGAAGAAGTTTAAGAAGAAAGAAATTGAAAAGATCGGTAACGGATATTACCTCTTCTTTAGAACGCCTCCTTGAATCCTCCACTTAGGGAACTAAGATTGGTCTTTGAAGAAGACCAGGACCTCTAGGATTATTCTAGGGAAGTGGAGAGGAGAAAATGGCAGGGGTTGGCCGAGCTTTAGTGCTCAATTTGGTGTGAGGAGGAGGGGGAGGAGGTGCCCTTTTATAAGGGAGGAGAGGGGCACCTTAGGATTATCTCAAAATATTATTTTATATTAAAGTCAAAATCGGTTTATAATGGTTCCAAAGGGTCTTATTTCGAAGCTAAAGTGGGGATGGGTCGAAATCCTATCAACCAATAGGATTTAGACACGTTTAGGGTATTATTTTAACCTTATAAATTAGATTTAACTCTAAGTTAAATAATTTAACTTTTACCTTGTCTTTTTGTTTCCTTTCACTATATGGTTAATACGCTTACTATAACATGCCAAACGAACCCCAAATTGTTTATTATTAATATATATATCCTTATCTAAGTCATTTGGCCGAACCTTAGATTTTTAGGAACAAAATAACAATTAATAATATAATATTTGATTTAAAAACTATTTTGTGTCAATTTTGACACTATTTGATATATGATTTTTGTAAAAGTCATAACAGAATTATATGTTCGAACCAAGTTGATTAAATCAACACTAATATATCATAATAACCTCTAAAATTAGTGTAATTCATAAAAAGTCTTAAATTACATTTATTTTGGTATTTATATTATCAATTATGTCAATATTTCATTAATAAGATAATTACTGCATCATCTTTGTGTCATAAATAAATTAAAATATTTGATGTCTAAAAATTACAAATAAAATAACATCATGTAGGAAATATTTTTATCTTTCTAATGAATATTTACAATCGAATTTATCTTACGTATAACCCCATATTAAAAATGATTTACTTATTAAACATTGATTTTAACTATTTTAACCCTTCTTTAAATAAATTAATAATAAATGTCCTAATCTAATCCAATTGGGCCTAAATGGTCATATTTTATTCCTAAGTTTGTTTTTGGTCGAATTAAATTTTTCCAATAGAATTAGGACATGTGTTAGGGGAATAGTAATATCATATTTACCCTTAGTTACGCTATTTACTATTAACCGCGGTAAAAAAAGTAAAAAGTTACTATTCACCAAAAAATTATTTTCATCTCATTGAACCACATTTTAATCCTTGATATTAACCGTGTCTCTCGGATTTTCGAAATTCCATTCACAGAAGCGGTAAAATTAAGCTTTATGAAAAATTCAGTTTTTAACCTACCACTTAGTGGTTTCACTATTCATCAAAAATTGAAAGTTTTCAGAAAAATACCAAAATTTCACCCTAGGATAATTTCGGTATTCTGAGTCCAAAAATGAAGTCCATTTTGAAAAATAAAATTTATAAAATTTCAAAAAGTGGTTATTACTATTCATAATGGCTAGTTTTAAGAGCATATTGTTGTTTAGTGAAACTCGGTTTTGCGTGCGACGCAAGCTATCGAGGAAGGTCGCGATTGCGTGTAAAGCAAGCCAAGCAAGTGTTGTGTAGAAAAAGATTCCTTTGATGATTTATATAACATAAAAGTCTCAGGTGTTACAATTTTTACATAATATCTTCCTAAAAAATTATTAAGAACGAATATATGTTTGTGTGATGAATCAACATCAATTAGAATGTGACTTATAGTGGTGAGAAAAATGTAACTATAAAACATGGCCTTAATTTCAATAATTATAGTGATTTACTTTTCCAAGTGATACATTAAAATTTTTCATATAATTTTTCAAAATCCAGGCATTGAGTTGGAGTAGGATTCTGAGACCCACAGAGCCTCGGTGTGGTGACCTTAAAAATATTAAATATACTTTCTCACACACAAATAGTTTTTCAGAATACGCAGAATAAATCTCTATCAGAGTCTCATATTAGAAATGTGAGACGATTTTGAGTTTAAAATGTGGTATTTAACTTAGGTGTGATATCATGTTTCTCATTATAGGGTGCTCATCTGAGGGAGGGTTTTTTTGTGTCAAATGTAGAGATATAAATTTGATATAATGAAATTACTAACCCCTCCCCTCTTTAGGCTCACACATAGAGCATGATAGGTTTACCACATAAAAATTTGATCCTCAAAGCATCCTCGGGAACTCTCGACGTCGAACCTAGGGTATTTTCCAATTTTGATCTTCTTTCCCACTTTGGGTTGATATTTTCTCACAGAGGTGGTGGTTTCAACTCAGCATGGGCTCCATTTCTGTAGGGTGGTGTCCCTTCTCGGAGGAGCTTCGACATTCGACTAGGCACGGTTCATTGGATGACGATGATGACGTCTTGGCATGTCCTCTTCTAGGTGAATATTTGGTGGTCAACTCGATGGTTTCTCTCCTTCCACCAGTGACTAGGATTGGGGTGGCCCGTTCTTGTTTCGGGTTGGTCGGATTGTCTAGCGTGCACAGGCGATTGAGAGGGTCGGTCTCTCAGATGTCTAGCATGACCAGGGCTCTTTTCACTCTTCCTCTTAGGTGGTTTCTTGGCTGTCTGACTATCTGGAATGATCAGGTCATACCTCCAACTATTTTCAATGTGTCTTATGGTCATATCTCTAATGCTTCGGAGGGGAGAGGTCTTCGGTCTCTATGAGTTATTACTATCATTTAATTTTTGCAGAGCTGTGAATTAGTTCTCTGGTTTGATTTGGATTAGGTTGTCCTTGTTCGACGTCGATGGACTTTCGTTCTTATCATCGTGTGGCTTGTACTTGAACCAGGTGAGGGTTCATCCGCAGTTCTAATCGGAACAGATTCATGCCTAGAGAGGCATTTCTGTTTCTAGAAGACCAAGATTCCCTCATTGGTGGCAGTCCCTCTGCGTAATTTTGGGCCTTCCATTCATGGGGATGATGGTTGAACTCATGCTCTTTGTATTGTCTTCTGGGATTCTGTGGAAATGGAGGCGGCATCGAGGATTAGAGGGATGGTCCAAGATGATCGATTTCTGGAGGTCATTTAGTTCTGTCTTCTCGGAATGGTAAAATGGTTTATGAGGTCTGTTGGTACGGTGATTCACCCATACATTACCACGCAGATTTGGCCCCAAAGGAGGTCCCAGAGCGAGCTATTTATCATTTCACAGATTTATGGATTTGGTTGTTTGATAGGGTATGGGATTTTCTATCAGATCGATACTTTGCTTTCACAGGGGACAATTGCTTGCCGTTTTTCTTTGCACCATTGGAGAGTTTTTTCACGATTAATCATTGGGAAGGGGTTGCTCCATGTTATTAGTTTGGTTTATCTCCCTAGACCTTCGGGTCATGCTATCTATTTTATGTCAATGATTTCTGTTAGGGTTTCCCCACTTTTTCCCTTAAAAGGGGGATAATTTTCAAAAATAATAAAAATATGAAGGCCTTCAGGCTGTTGGATGGATAAGATGACCCCATTGTGTGATGGATGACCCAAGGCTGAAATGAGGTGAAAATGTGATTTTAATCCATGTTCTTGGTGCTGATCCTTTCAGGATAGAGGTGTTGTAAGTTCTTGGTGTCTCTTTTGACCTAATTCTTTAGTATTTTCCCAGGATGTAGGTAAATTTATGTGTTTTATGTCCTGATCCCATTTAATTATTTTATATGGTCTTATGTATCTTTTACGACTACTAGGGATCCATTGTGGGTAGATCTATTTATTTAGGTGGAAATAAAGGAGTTTTTAGTGTAATTCATAGAATACCTTTCAAATTTCCCCATAACATGGTGTGATGTATAGGAGCACAGGTCGTGTGTCCAACAATTTTAGAAAAGAAGAACCATTGGGGACTACATGCCATGTACTAGTGGTATGCACCATATAGTGATCCTAGGTCATGTGTCTATAGTAAATGTCCAGTGTAAACGTTTTGAGGGACATTTCCATGTCAAAGTACCTGGAAAGATACCTAGACACAGGGTTCCATACATGGGATCATGATGAGAACACAAATAGGTGGAGGGATAGCCAACACACACCAAGTATGGAGGGTACAAACAATGTGGAATGACATGGCTATCCCCCCCATGTATGGGATAAGATACACACATAAAATAAATTGGGGATACACAATGTGTGACATGGGAAGATGCCTTCTAGTCCTATATTACATATCGGGTACTGAGAGGGGAGATGACTAGGGGATAATTTGTTAGAGACACGACAAGTACTCAGGGTACAAATCATGTAATCCCCATGGATATTTATTTATCACGCATTTATATCTTCAAGACTAAGATTTAGGACCACAATTAGTCTATCTAGAGAATATTTGCACATTTTATGTGAGGGTTTCCATGTAGTTGGCATTGGAGAGGTGATATAAGGCGGGTTAAGTGGGATGTTTGATAGCGGTTTATAGACTAGTATAAGTTGTGTGGGATCCCTTGGTCTATCCATTTGAGGGTTAATTATGGAATTACATCATCAAGAATGGAATGATATCTCCTATATATTATGAGGATAGATAGATTTGGTGTAACCATCTACGTAATAGGGTGTAATCCCCAACCATATCATTTTTCTCTATGAAGGGTTTGTGTTTTCATCATTAGCATCATATATAGTGATATGGTCTCCTATATAGAGGAAATCATATGTTATATTATGGATTCATTATATATTATATCCCCTACATATTGGGCAGTTCTAGTATGCTTTGTTACGTCATTAGATATATGATCCTTTGCTCAATAGGTGGTTCTAGTATGGTTTGTTGCATAGTTGGATATTCAATACCCTACATGGAAGTGGGAACCATATGTTGGGTTGTAGTGTCTCAAAAAGGTCCTAAGAATTATTAACTATCATTTTATCAAGGATTTGAGACTCAATAATGTTTGAGTCATCCCACAATAGTCTTTGGTTTGATCCCCAATCTGAGTGATATGATCTTTTGAGCATCTTATTTGGGTTTCTGTGTCCCCTAGTGGACCTGGGGTTGATACCCTTTATGGGAAATGATATCATTTTTCTATTAGGGTCAGTGGAGTCCCCCATTATGAATGGATGAGAACCCCTATATGAGTATCATGTTCTAAAAAGTGAAAACATGACGTTATTCATGGAGTGACTAGATAAGCATGTTCCTACATGTGTATTTCACCTGGGATGTCATGAATGATTCCTCATCTTAGTGATTCCTAAAAGAGAGTGTTCTCTCAGATGATTTTCATACAGGATGTTTGAACTGTTGGTGATGATTTCTATCCCTCATAAGAGTTCAATATGGTATGGCTAGACTCATGGAGTGAATTCTCCTAGATGTATGTGACATTTGAGACTCATGTAGAATCATATGGTTGGCTATGAGGTTCGGATGACATGAGAAATGGTATTATAGATGAGTATATCCGGTTTTTTTTGGATTCCTTGTTATGATTTCACATATCTTCAATGACACAACGTGGACAGATGAGATGACTAGTCAGGTATAGCCAAGTATTTGCTAAGATGAGGTTTCTTATTCTCTCTCACATAGGCTCCCCCTCTATTGGGTTGAGCATATTGTGACCTCTTAGTTTCTCCCTTTTATTATTGTTTTCTAAGGTTCTAACTAGTTATTATTTTACTAAACCCTATATAGGGCTTTCCTACACATATCTTAGATTGTGAAGATGATAGGCCTTTTTATGGAGTCCTAAGAGGTCTTAGGGAAGGTTGAGCACAGTGAGCTAGAAAAGATGAGTGGTATAATAATGCTTGAGTGAGGTGGGTTTCTGGTGGCTTCATTGGATATTAGTCTATTATATTTTAATAGTTTGGACTCTTTCAAACTTTTTGGTTGTATTTTATTTACCCTTTTTATGATTTTCGATGTTTTTTATACTCTAATTAAGGGGTATATGTTTTCAGGGATTATGTTTCATTTTTTATTATCCTTCCATTGTTGTGTAGAGATGTATGTGATGTGTACATATAGGTAAAACATGCTATGTCCTACAATTTGTGTGATATTACTACATTATGTATGTTACAATCACCAAACATATTGTATTTAGGTTAGGGGTCGTTGATGCTCAGGGCCCGATGGGCCGGGTTGTGACAGAGTGGTATCACAGGAGGTACTTCTATAAGACAATAATATATGTGATTGGTTTGGGTTTTCTAAATACATTGTTAATGTGTCTCTAGTTATTATTTCAAGAAAAGGAATCTAGAGTGTTTGTGGTAGCAGACATATCCATTCACCTTGAATTTGAATACCTTCATTTAGACATAGAACATTGAGGAACATGTTATAGGGAAACATTGGTAAATGTGTCATATATGACATGATTATAGTTTCTATGTACATGTAGTGTCAGTTCCCTAAAAATAATATATTTTCTGGAATTCACTGATTATCTATTTGGATTTTTTCACGAATACAACCATACATGGATCTATAGTAGGATTGAGATGACGATCTACCTAACTGTGGGGCTTCATGGATGGGAACTACACAGAATATGGTACCTTCATGTGGTTGGCTAGTTGAGACAAAACCCATTAAGTATAAGGATGAGCTAGAAATTCATGATGTGGATTCATGCAGTATGAGTGCATTGTATGAGTTATAGAGACAATGAACATTGAGGTATCCGGGTGATCTGGACTACTAGGTAGCTGAGTCTAGCATGACGTAGTCATTCATTTATTCATCCTTGTGAGGAAACCACATGATTAGGGGGTTTTCCTAGAGGATATTTTTCTGAAGGTCCCAACTTATTGACAATGGAGTATAGGGATGAAAACCCATGATAATATGACACTGACATGGATTGAGTTTGAGTGGATCATAATGGAAGAGTTTTATCCATCCAAACTGAGATCAATGCATATCCAGGGAATTCAGTGGCTTAGTAGGATAGAATGACCATGGAAGAGTATTTAGTGAGGCATATTAACCATTATCAATACTCCGTAGATATGGTTAGAGAATAATTTTTCAGATAAAGGGCCTTATATTAGGGTTTAGAAAATGATATCATTCTATTAATTATATCACTATGTATTCTCAGCTATGATACTATGCTTGAATAGGCCTTAGTGGAGGAGAGATTTCTGACTGAGTAGACATTGACTATTAGTACTGGTAACACATGAAATAAGATCTCAAAACCTGTTATATGATGGTAGAATTAGGGATCACGACATGTGATATACTTCAATAGGTAATCCTATGATGTGGGGTATGTAGCTCATGGAACATATAGAAGTTCTATTAAGTTGTGGTAGATGTGATGTGTCACTAGTTATGGATATGGAAATATCATGAATGATTTTATAACCCACTATACCACTATTAGGGTAAGAGTAGATAGATCACCCTGGTAGATAAAATAATATTAGAATGGAATTATAGATTTTGGAGGATGTAGTGGAGGAGTAGGGAGAGCTATTGGGATAAGATTATTCTATCTATTTCCACAACTACTCCTAGGATGTCTGCACCATTATTAGGGAGATGAAGTATTGGAGAGAGGACAAATGCATGCCGTAGAGGCCTATAAATTTGAGGCTTAGAGGATTATGAGAGGAACACCCTATGTCATTTTTATTTTTTGAGTAGTATTGTTTGACACAGGTTTAAGGTACTCTATTTATTCCACTTATAACGCATGAATTATATAGGGTTTTGCGTGGTGATGTTTGGGAGGTATGATGGTGATATTTGATGTAAACTCAAAATCATGATGATGAGGGAAACATCCCCCAATCTGAAAAGTTTCTATGATGTGATAAGAAACTATTTAGGTTAATTAGTGCTTCCTAAATAAGATAATGTTTATGTATAGAATACGAGTTCCTTTGACTGGTGTGTTTGGGGAAGAATTGTGTGTTGAACTGTCATAGAATTCTCTCTTGACTCCAATGGAGAATTTACAATCGACCCTTATACTGGTTACTCCTACATAGAGTATCAGTTACTACACAAATACATCTATATAGTGACTTGACTATGGGTGGAGAGTGCCTCACATATAATGTTTCCATAATGGTAGGGAGACACTATGATAATCTACCTCATTATGAACTTGTTTCCTTCAATCCTTGATTATATGGTTTCTACCAGTGTGTTTTGTACTGTTTTTGGATTTTGGGATGGAGTTCCCATCAATTGAGGACTGATCCCAATATTATATTGATGATATCATGTTTGAAAATATACAATTGAATTTTATTAGATGTCTAATATGACCCTTGGACTAGTAGTGCTTTGAGATTTCTATTTCCTAATATAGTGGTAGTTTTGAAAACATATACCTATGGATGTTGTCATGACCCGTCCTCAGGGCATGTGCCTTGACTACCCCAAGCCCGCCTTCCATTGGCCAAGGGCTGGCGACTAGCACCAAAGGCGTAAAATTCCGATATCTGGGAAGGCATTGCCTTTATAAATGAAAACAAGCACCACCGAGTAAAAGCGGAAGCAAAACACTAAGTACAAAAGAAATGCTGAAAAGTAAATGGTCCAGAATACAAACCCAAAAGAAAGTACGACTACAACTGAACAAGGTACAACAACAAAAAGACAAACAGCTGGAAGAAGGAAGCAGCTCCTGGGTCATCCTCCTCGGATCCTACATGAAGGGTAGGTATAGATAGCGCAGCTCCTGGTCGTCCACCACGGATCCTACCTGAAGGGTAGGTACAGATAGTCTCCTCCCCGCTCTCATCCGTCAACCTCCTCTGTGAGTCATCACGTCGTGTAGTCCACCTCCGGGTAATGACTCGTCGTGTAGTCCACCTCTGGTACCGACCAGTCCTCGAACACTCGGCCTCTGCCAGCACTGCCCGTCGCCTGCAACCAACACAACGAGGTGCAGGCATAGCCCGTGCAGGGGTGAGTATAACGATACTCAGTAGGGACCCCGAGACCCTCAAGGTCTAACTAAACCAACAAGTATAACCACAAGAAGATCTCAACAGATAACCTCTACTTTGATATATTCCCATACATATACCTAAGTTATCAAGTAACCCATCTCAATCATGAGGAAACAAAGGATTGTGAAATCAACGGATAACCACTACCCAGGTATATGCCCATACATATACCTAAGTTATCAATTGACCCATATCAACCATGAGGAAACACAAAGGTCAAAAGTCTCATCTCAAACCTGGAATTTCATTATCGAAACCGTAACTGCTGAAAATCTCTATCTCTGGAGTGTACAATGGTCCTGTCATGACTCCGAGGTACATCTCACTAACCGAAGGCTGCTGAAGTACTCCTCCTATCGAGTACCACGGGCCTGCCACCTCACACAGTAGTGCTTCCCGCCGAGGTCTGCCACCCAACACAGTAGTTCTCCCCCCTCATAGCCTATATAGGTATTCCTCCTATCGAGTACCGCGGGTCTTCCACCTCACATAGTAGTGCTCCTCCACTGTGGGTCTTCCACCTCACAAAGTAGTTATCCCCACTAGGCTATGTAAGTCACTCCGAATCGAATCGGACAAGCAGTCTTCAGGTCTCTGCCGGCTACACGGTCTCCGTACTTCGTACGCTCTTCTCTGGGAGGGTCTTCTCCCCAAGCTATGAGTCGATACTCCAAGTATCTCAAAGTCCCACGAAGAAGTATCTCAAAGGACCGCCTCATCATAGGGTTCTCAACACAATAGACGGCGCGTCAATCGGACGCCCGGTCTGTGAGTTATTAGCCTTTTCGTCCCAGGGGCCCGGTTGGTTTCATAAGCGAACCAACCCAGCCGTATCTCAACTGTACCCCAAACTCTCATAGGGTATACTCATAAGGACCATTTCTCGACGAGATCAACAATGCCGCTGATGGCTCGTCAAACGGACGTCTTGTCTGAAAGATATCAACTTTTTCTGTTCTAGGGGCCCGGTTGGATTTCGGGTAAAATCCAACCCGGCTATAACCCAAATGCATCCAAAACTCGGGCGGAGGATGCCAAAAGTTCCATATCATCAACAGGTACGCAACAAGACAGACGGCGCGTCAATCAGACGCCCGGTCTGTGAGTTATTGGATTTTTCGTTCCAGGGGCCCGGTTGGTTTCGTGAGCGAACCAACCCGACCGCACTCTGAAGGCATCCAAACCTCGAGCGGAGTAAGCCAAAAGATCCGTCTCACTAAGAGGAACTCAACAAAGCTGACGACACGTCATTCGGACGTCCGTAGCTCACGATATGAGTGTTTCCGCTCCGAGGGCATGGTTGGTTTCGTGTACGAACCAACCCGGCCAAACTTAAAGTATTCCGAAACCTTGAGTGCGAAATACCGAAACGACCGTCTCAATCCAAGGATCGCATCGCCGCTGATGGCGCATCGTTTGGAGGTCTGTAGCCCGAGTAATGGGCATTTGAACCTAAACAGCTCGGTATCGTGGGTTTCGGGCCCGGGCCGACCCAGCCCGAGACCCCCCGGTTGCCCCGAACCGGGTTGACCCGCCCCGGACAGTGTAACGCCCCGACCCCAGCTACCCAGAGTCGGTGCATTACTTCGTAACATTGGCATGATCACAAAAGATCAAGTCTCGAAAGACCGATTAGTTTAGTAGCCTTGGAAACACTAGATACATTCGTAAACGTTACATTACATCATAAAGTGAAAAACTACAATAACAAAGTCTCCATAGTCCACACTCATATCCTCTTCTGACTATCCCTGCAGGTCATTCATAAAATACTTCTTCACATCCTGGAAAATATTAAAACATTGAAAGGGGTGAGCTCAGATGCTCAGTAAGGATAACAATATTGCGGAAGCTTTCGTAAATAAACATAAACATTTAAGGCAATGTATAACTAAAACAAAAGCCTTTTAAACTTGAACATCAACATAATATGGCAAAAGTAAAATGAGATAATGCCATTTACTTCTTCACATGGATATTCTACTGGTCGAATAATCACATGCAATATCAATAACCACTTTCATAATGATGGAATGCATAATGCCAGACTATCATAACCACGTAGTCAAGGCCTCGTGCCAAGACCACAAATAAGATTTTGTCAAGGCCTCGTGCCAAGACACTAGTTTGTCTCATGAGACCTGCCGATGCATCGAGGAGCTATAGCGGGCTCCACCCGTCACTTATTAAGTCCAATGCATTCCTCATATGAATAGGTTTAAACATATCATAAACCATAACATAATCATATCACATAAAACATGCAAAAAGGAAACATAACATTTCCACATTTCAATCACAAGATATAAATACAACACATTGATATAATAACAATTCTTTCAAAACCATTTTCAATACCAAAATAAAAGAAAGTTAAAACTTTGTATTTATTTTTCATTAAAAAAAATGATGGCTTGTAGAGGAATCCGAATCTCAAATAATGGTCACGGCGGTGGAGAAGTCGTTGTCGCCGCATAAGTACGGAAAGAAAACATTCCCTTTTGTCGTTTAGCGAAATTCTTCGTATAAAAAAAGATTCTTTTTGAATAAATGTAAAAGTCAAAGGGGTTTATACACCGTATAAAAGAAAGTTGTGTATAAAACCAAATATGCCTCAATGAAAGGAGATTGAGACGAAGTCCTTAAAAAGATCATTTTTAAAATAAAATAGATCTATTATGTGTAATCACTATAGGTACACATAAAGAGAGTAAAAATACAAAATAGGACATAATAACATCATGACATAATTTGAAAGTAGGAGATTAACCCAAAGAATGGAAGTTGGGTTAAGAAGTTCCCTTACAAAGATCATTTTGTAAACAAAATAGATCTCTCATGTGTATTCACTATAATCTCACATAAATAAAGTATAAATACATGATAAGACATAATCATATCATGACATAATTTGAAAGTATGAGATTAACCCAAAGAATGGAAGTTGGGTTAAGAAGTTCCCTTACCTCGTGTCTGACTTGACTCAACCGTTCTTTAACCTCCTGAATAATAAACTAGAGTTAATATATACATTATTAAGAACCATTTTCAATTTCATTATCCTTATTATATCACTTATTACAATGATATGAACATTATGTAATTATTTAAGTTAATAACGGTCGTTTTGTCGATCTTTGGTACTTGAGTCAACAATAAGCTTCTTATAATTACAAGTTGTTTATGTGGTGAAATATTCATTATATCCAGAATTATATTCATGATTTAGATGTCATATATATCTTATATATCCATTATATACATTCATTTATAATATTACGTAACATTTAGAGGTAAGAAATGAAATGCACCGTTCATGGAGACGGTAAGCCGTACGTACGCATGAACGCTACTTTCATTTCAATTTAATATTTAATGGAACTAAATCATAATGATATAAATGTATAATATAATTCCAGTATAATATAGTGTATAATACCATTTACTCCATCCTTTATACATCCCATATATGGCATTAACGATTCAAATCACTTTGAGGGGGCGGTAGTCCGCACTTCCTAAAATGAAATTATCGCTTTTTACCCATAATGGAAATCATAAAGTAAGCCATAAATGAGAAATACAGAAGCATAATTAAAACATAAACATATTATATATCATATATAAAAATAGTTACATCTTAATGGCCACCTTTGAAGGTGTTATATGAGTGTTGAACAATCATCGTTTCGTGAGGCAGAAATTCGCCATCCATAGAAACCGTATGTTCTTTAACCATTAGATGTAGGTGTGTGTAAGTGTAGCTCGAATCCTTATTATAACAACATCCTAGTATATTGAGGATACTGGTGTTGTTACAAAAGAAATGAATAAAAAGAGTTTAGGGGGTTGGAGAAGAAAAATAAAACAAAACAACATTTGAAAAGACATTACCTCAAAATCGGGTAACTCTTTTTGATTTGAGCCAAAGGCTTCCTTGGAAAGAGTTCTGCCCAAAGTGAGGATTCTATGAGTAAGTGAGGAATGTTGGGAGAGTATTTGGGCAGAGGTTGGCCGAGCCAAAAGGCTTGAAAGTGTAAATGAGGTGGGATAGGTGGGGGCCTTTTATAAGTGGAGAGGAGGGGCACTTCTGGAAAGATTGAAATGTTACATTATTTCACAATGCTTTTCGGATTTTAAAGGTCCCACACTTATATAATTCGAGGCTAAGGTGATAAGGTTTCGAAATATACTCATCCAATAGGCTTTGGACAAGTGTAAGCCTTGGATTTTGCATTATCTTCTCATTTTATTTAAATCGTTAAATAATGAGGTCATCACTGCATCATCATGATGTCATAAATAATTTACTTTATTTAATGTCTAAAAATTATAAAAAAAATACTATGATGTAGGAAATCTTTTTATCTTTCTAATGAATATTTATAATCAAAATGTGGACTTGTGTAACCCTACTTAAAAACTATTTTAGTAAAACAACTCATGTTTGTGTCAATTTAATTTTAACATTAAATAAATATATATTAATGTCATTTTCCAACTAAAGTGGCTCCATGGGGTCCCCAAGTTGACCCATGGGTTGTATTGGTCGGCCAGGACTCATCCAATAGGAGTAGGACAAGTGTCATGCTCATCTCATATTATAAAAACATTATTTGTACCTTAAACTACACAAATTACCTCTAATCGCGATTAAGAACTTAAAAGTTACTATTCACCAAAAAATTATTTTAATCTCATTGAACCACATTTTACTTCTTAATGACAACCATGTATGTCGGATTTTTGAAAATCAAATCACAGAAGTGGTAATATTTCATTTAAACGAAAAATCAGTTATTTAACTACCACTTAGTGGTTTCACTATTCATCAAAAATTGAAGTTTTTCAGAACAATGCCAAAATTTCACCCTAAGCTATAATTGATATTCTGAATTCAAAAATGATGTCTATTTTAAAAAATTCCAAACATATAAGTTGCATTAATTAATTTTATAATTAATTCCCCCTGTCACAACAAATAGCGTGTTTTTAAGAAACAATTTATATCTAAAGATTGGCAATTGTTTATGTCCAATTTCAATGTTAAATTAATTCTAATGACCACCATTGGATAAAATGGTAAAAATATTTTCTAATTATAACTTAAAACCACTAAATAGTATAATTTATCACTATTAATTATTTTTATTAAAAAAGTTGTTTTAAGTATTTTTCACTATTCATAAAAATTTGGAAGTTCTCGGAAAATTACAAAAAATTCAACATAGGCTAATTTCAATATTAGGAATACAAAAATGAAGTCCATTTTGAAATATAAAATTTCTATAAATTTAAAAGGTGGTTATTACTATTCATAACGGCTACTTTGATTAGTTGTGGTGTGTTAGAACTCGAACTTGCGTTCAATGCAAGCTATTGCATTATTGAATGAGAAGCGTATCGTGGAAGATCGGGGTGTTACATTCTCCCCTCCTTCAATAAATTGCGTCCTCGCAATTTGAAATTTTTCTTTGATAATAAAAGGTTGAAAATAGAAAATACCTTTGTGGAAAACCCACATCGGAAATAAGGTTAATAAATACATAACATTAAAAGAAATCAGGATAAGTACAAAGGTCACCCGATATAGCCCATTCTAGGATTCTATGAAAATATGGATATGGAAGAAAAACAAACCATCAAGGTATGATGGAGAGTTATAGAAAACAGGATTAGGAGAAAGTTTAACCATAAGAAAATCACAAACTTGTGATTGGTTAAACGGTCATTGAATCCCCAGTTGGAAAAGTTAACCGACAACATTTTTGTTTTAAGTTACCTTTTATAATGTTGAGGAGTTTATTTATGAGATTTACTAAGAACGTAAGGGAATATACATACTTGTTATGTATACTTTCATTCGTTAATAAATTTTTACCACAAACCCAACTTTTACTCCAAATGGTAACAGAACTCAAAAATAATCTATTTATCCTAATTGTATAAGGTTCAAAATGTTAACACATACCATTTAGATTAGTAAAACTATTTTGTAATAACCAGGGACTTCCTGTAGGCTAGTGGTAGGAAATAACGGCCTGTCGCACTATGATTGTGGGTTCGATTCCTGCAGCTTGGTCCGACGCAACGGGTTATGCCCCACCCTGTTGGTTGTCCTTTTCCTAAAACTATAGTATTATAATATTCAAAAATAATCTTCATAAATTTTTAACCTTAAACAATACTATCCAAAGATCAACTTAATCCACTCCAACCTTTATAGTTATTCAAAATACCTCTGTCCGGACATTCTCTAAAAGGTCTCTTAATTCCAAAATCAATTTATCAGATTCCCCAAACAAAGAAAAGTTTCTATTATTGTCACATACTAAAAATATGATTACCTTAATCATATTAAAACCTTACTGAAATCAAAAAGTACTGCAGTACAATCCATATATATATATTACATTATTCTAAAAACCATAATATAATCCATGAGTCCAAAAGCACCAATACATTAGTTATTCCGCTTCAACTGTAGTCACAGCATAAGATTGGCCTTGATCCCTTGGCCTTTTCTGAGGTAAGTTTCCTTGACGCTTAGGACATTCATTTGCATAATGACCCATTTCTCTACAATTGTAGCATTCAACTTTGACAGCCTCTTTCTTTCCCTTGCAATCACGAGCCTGGTGACCCTTTTCTCCACATTTATAACAAACTCCCATTCCTTTTAGGCAAGTACCAGGGTGATTCTTCCCACAATTATCACATAATGGAAAATCCTTCTTTCCCTTTTTCCCTTTATCTGTCTCTTGTTCCACTGTTCTCTTCTTCTCTTGCTTTACTTTGATGTCATAAGAATTAGAGAATTCCTTTTCTGTCTTGATAGCACACGAGACAATATCTTCGTATGATGAAAAGGATTGTGATACCAAAGCTCGACGGAGAAATGGTTTTAACCCATCAAAGAAACGATCAATCTTACTCCTTGGGTTACGTATATAATCGGCAGCATGCCTCGCTAACCTTGTAAAGTTAGCCTCATAATTTGCGACATTCTCATCCTCCTTCTGCCTCAGACTCAGAAATTGCCTTTCCATATCTGCTCGATGGTCACGAGGAAAGTATTTTTCTAAGAAAAGATCTTTGAACTCCCTCCATTCCATATTCGATACGTCATCATCTTCCTTTGTGTTTTGAATCAGCGACCACCACTGATCGGCATCTCCAGTGAGGCGGTAAACTGCCATGACAACCTTCTCCCTTTCACTACTCCCCAAGGCATGGAATATTTTCTCTAAGGAATTTATCCATTGCTCAGCTACTATAGGATTTGTACTCCCATTGAAGGTTGGTGGTTGTTGCCTCATGAAGCGGTCTAACATTGATCCTCCACGTTGCGGATCAGGGTGCTCCATACGAGTAAGGTTATTATTCATAACCTGAGTGAGTTGTCCCAGTATGGTAATAAGTTGATCAGCACCAGTTGTATCTCCAGATCCACAATAATTATCTTGATCAGGAGGGAAATCCCTACACGGAGTTCGTGCATTGATACGGTTTCC
The DNA here is from genome assembly GCA_963277665.1 of Viscum album. Lineage (NCBI taxonomy): Eukaryota > Viridiplantae > Streptophyta > Magnoliopsida > Santalales > Viscaceae > Viscum > Viscum album. The sequence continues at coordinate 1,399,932,574 of OY728145.1, read as the reverse complement.
ATTCCTTCCACTAGGCGCCATTTCTAAACGATGGCATAAACTAGATTAGTTTATGAATCAAAATACATAATTCCATACTTATAAAACACTTAACATAAATTGAACTATTTATGGATATAATCCATAATCATAAAAAGAAATGTTTTCTTTGAGAAAGTATATACTCATAACCCTTCATAGTGGTTTGTAAATAAAATGAGAATTATCCTAAGCATATCCCCCGGGAGTGTCGTAACCAAGAGTACAGCAAGGCCCGTTGTCGTGCACCAGTTCCCGTTCGAGTCTAGCTCAAAGCGGTGTTTTCGGGTTTTACCCCTAGGTACATCTGTACCAGAGCCTCCTCTACCTGCTCGTATCCAGACAGGGATGTATTGCTCGGAAAACTCATAACATCTCTATAATGCCAAAATTATAGGATGTTCTTCTATACTAATCCTCAAAGTCTATCTTTGGGCTATGTGCTCTAATCAGAGTTTATCTAAATCTAGCTTCCAAGGTTAGTACTAAACTGCCTCTGATACCAACTGTAACGCCCCGACCCCAGCTACCCAGAGTCGGTGCATTACTTCGTAACATTGGCATGATCACAAAAGATCAAGTCTCGAAAGACCGATTAGTTTAGTAGCCTTGGAAACACTAGATACATTCGTAAACGTTACATTACATCATAAAGTGAAAAACTACAATAACAAAGTCTCCATAGTCCACACTCATATCCTCTTCTGACTATCCCTGCAGGTCATTCATAAAATACTTCTTCACATCCTGGAAAATATTAAAACATTGAAAGGGGTGAGCTCAGATGCTCAGTAAGGATAACAATATTGCGGAAGCTTTTGTAAATAAACATAAACATTTAAGGCAATGTATAACTAAAACAAAAGCCTTTTAAACTTGAACATCAACATAATATGGAAAAAGTAAAATGAGATAATGCCATTTACTTCTTCACATGGATATTCTACTGGCCGAATAATCACATGCAATATCAATAACCACTTTCATAATGATGGAATGCATAATGCCAGACTATCATAACCACGTAGTCAAGGCCTCGTGCCAAGACCACAAATAAGATTTTGTCAAGGCCTCGTGCCAAGACACTAGTTTGTCTCATGAGACCTGCCGATGCATCGAGGAGCTATAGCGGGCTCCACCCGTCACTTATTAAGTCCAATGCATTCCTCATATGAATAGGTTTAAACATATCATAAACCATAACATAATTATATCACATAAAACATGCAAAAAGGAAACATAACATTTCCACATTTCAATCACAAGATATAAATACAACACATTGATATAATAACAATTCTTTCAAAACCATTTTCAATACCAAAATAAAAGAAAGTTAAAACTTTGTATTTATTTTTCATTAAAAAAAATGATGGCTTGTAGAGGAAGCCGAATCTCAAATAATGGTCACGGCGGTGGAGAAGTCGTTGTCGCCGCATAAGTACGGAAAGAAAACATTCCCTTTTGTCGTTTAGCGAAATTTTTCGTATAAAAAAAGATTCCTTTTGAATAAATGTAAAAGTCAAAGGGGTTTATACACCGTATAAAAGAAAGTTGTGTATAAAACCAAATATGCCTCAATGAAAGGAGATTGAGACGAAGTCCTTAAAAAGATCATTTTTAAAATAAAATAGATCTATTATGTGTAATCACTATAGGTACACATAAAGAGAGTAAAAATACAAAATAGGACATAATAACATCATGACATAATTTGAAAGTAGGAGATTAACCCAAAGAATGGAAGTTGGGTTAAGAATTTCCCTTACAAAGATCATTTTGTAAACAAAATAGATCGCTCATGTGTATTCACTATAATCTCACATAAATAAAGTATAAATACATGATAAGACATAATCATATTATGACATAATTTGAAAGTATGAGATTAACCCAAAGAATGGAAGTTGGGTTAAGAAGTTCCCTTACCTCGTGTCTGACTTGACTCAACCGTTCTTTAACCTCCTGAATAATAAACTAGAGTTAATATATACATTATTAAGAACCATTTTCAATTTCATTATCCTTATTATATCACTTATTTCAATGATATGAACATTATGTAATTATTTAAGTTAATAACGGTCGTTTTGTCGATCTTTGGTACTTGAGTCAACAATAAGCTTCTTATAATTACAAGTTGTTTATGTGGTGAAATATTCATTATATCCAGAATTATATTCATGATTTAGATGTCATATATATCTTATATATCCATTATATACATTCATTTATAATATTACGTAACATTTAGAGGTAAGAAATGAAATGCACCGTTCATGGAGACGGTAAGCCGTACGTACGCATGAACGCTACTTTCATTTCAATTTCATATTTAATGGAACTAAATCATAATGATATAAATTTATAATATAATTCCAGTATAATATAGTGTATAATACCATTTACTCCATCCTTTATACATCCCACATATGGCATTAACGATTCAAATCACTTTGAGGGGGCGGTAGTCCGCACTTCCTAAAATGAAATTATCGCGTTTTACCCATAAAGGAAATCATAAAGTAAGCCATAAATGAGAAATACAGAAGCATAATTAAAACATAAACATATTATATATCATATATAAAAATAGTGACATCTTAATGGCCACCTTTGAAGGTGTTATATGAGTGTTGAACAATCATCGTTTCGTGAGGCAGAAATTCGCCATCCACAGAAACCGTATGTTCTTTAACCATTAGATGTAGGTGTGTGTAAGTGTAGCTCGAATACTTATTATAAAAACATCCTAGTATATTGAGGATACTGGTGTTGTTACAAAAGAAATGAATAAAAAGAGTTTAGGGGGTTGGAGAAGAAAAATAAAACAAAACAACATTAGAAAAGACATTACCTCAAAATCGGGTAACTCTTTTTGATTTGAGCCAAAGGCTTCCTTGGGAAGAGTTCTGCCCAAAGTGAGGCTTCTATGAGTAAGTGAGGAATGTTGGGAGAGTATTTGGGCAGAGTTTGGCCGAGCCAAAAGGCTTGAAAGTGTAAATGAGGTGGGAGAGGTGGGGGCCTTTTATAAGTGGAGAGGAGGGGCACTTCTGGAAAGATTGAAATGTTACATTATTTCACAATGCTTTTCGGATTCTAAAGGTCCCAAACTTATATAATTCGAGGATAAGGTGATAAGGTTTCTAAATCTACTCATCCAATAGGCTTTGGACAAGTGTAAGCCTTGGATTTTGCATTATCTTCTCATTTTATTTAAATCGTTAAATAATGAGGTCATCACTGCATCATCATGATGTCATAAATAATTTAATATATTTAATGTCTAAAAATTATAAAAAAAATACTATGATGTAGGAAATCTTTTTATCTTTCTAATGAATATTTATAATCAAAATATGGACTTGTGTAACCCTACTTAAAAACTATTTTAGTAAAACAACTCATGTTTGTGTCAATTTAATTTTAACATTAAATAAATATATATTAATGTCATTTTCCAACTAAAGTGGCTCCATGGGGTCCCCAAGTTGACCAATGGGTTGTCTTGGTCGGCCATGACTCATCCAATAGGAGTAGGACAAGTGTCATGCTCATCTCATATTATAAAAACATTATTTGTACCTTAAACTACACAAATTACCTCTAATCGCGATTAAGAACTTAAAAGTTACTATTCACCAAAAAATTATTTTAATCTCATTGAACCACATTTTACTTCTTAATGACAACCATGTATGTTGGATTTTTGAAAATCAAATCACAGAAGTGGTAATATTTCATTTAAACGAAAAATCAGTTATTTAACTACCACTTAGTGGTTTCACTATTCATCAAAAATTGAAGTTTTTCAGAACAATGCCAAAATTTCACCCTAAGCTATAATTGATATTCCGAATTCAAAAATGATGTCTATTTTAAAAAATTCCAAACATATAAGTTGCATTAATTAATTTTATAATTAATTCCCGCTGTCACAACAAATAGCGTGTTTTTAAGAAACAATTTATATCAAAAGATTGGCAATTGTGTATGTCCAATTTCAATGTTAAATTAATTCTAATGACCACCATTGGATAAAATGGTAAAAATATTTTCTAATTATAACTTAAAACCACTAAATAGTATAATTTATCACTATTAATTATTTTTATTAAAAAAGTTGTTTTAAGTATTTTTCACTATTCATAAAAATTTGGAAGTTCTCGGAAAATTACAAAAAATTCAACATAGGCTAATTTCAATATTAGGAATACAAAAATGAAGTCCATTTTGAAATATAAAATTTCTATAAATTTAAAAGGTGGTTATTACTATTCATAACGGCTACTTTGATTAGTTGTGGTGTGTTAGAACTCGAACTTGCAGTCAATGCAAGCTTTTGCATCATTGAATGAGAAGCGTATCGTGGAAGCTCGGGGTGTTACAGACAGGGTCGGCCCGGCACGGCCAGGCGGACCAGCCCGGCGCCGGTCCTGCTCAACGGAGCGCGCTGGGCGCGCTGCCAGCTCGGCTTCGACCGAGCTCATTGAAAAAAAAACGGGGGGCGCCTGCACCCCTTTGTAACCGTGGCCCCCCCTCATAATGGGGGAACCTTCATTTGGCCGGGGGAATTTAATTCCCCCGGGTTTCTCCACTCCGGCCGGCCCGACCTGGCAGGCCGGCTCCCTCTCAACGGGACCGGCGGTGGCCTGTCCCCTTTCCGGCTCCGACACTGGCGGCCCGGCTGGCCGCCGGTCACCAAGCTCCGCCGCCGGTCACCAAGCTCCGCCGCGGCCCGGAACCGGCCGTGACCCTTGTCGTCTGGCGCGGTGCGACGGCACCGCGCCCCTCCGCCGCGGCCCTACTCCGACTGCGGCGTCCTCGGTTTCCTTCAACGTGACACGACGGCGTCGCGTTCCTGAATTTCTTTCCACGGCGCGATGCGACGGCGTCGCGCAATACTTGTCGTAAGATTCCCGCATAGTGCGACGACACCACGCCTTCCCGTTCCATACGGAAGGGAACAAACATGAACATAGGAGGGGGTTAAGCCATGTTTGTGCGGTCCGGCCCCCTCTCGTTAAACGATAACATTTATTCATTTATCCTTGAAGTTCGACATTCTAAAATAAAGAATGGAAATAATTAAATAAAAACAATAAACCCCTACCTCTGTTTCAAGAGCGGAGCACGTCAACAAGCCGTGGAAGACAAGCATCGCGGAGGTCGGGCGTCGTGGAAATCGAATGTCGATTTCGTTTACGTTGAGGTGCGTCTGAAGAGGTAACGTCGCTGGAGAAGCTTCGTAAGCTGACGAAGAAAGCACGAGGAGGAAGCGGCGTCTCCTTTCGTTGACAGGGGAAGAAGATCGAAAGAAGCGGCATCTTCGTTCTTCGAAAACACACTGGTTGCGAAGAAGAGAAGAGACGACACGTCTTTCTCTTCTTATGTTGTCGGCGTTCTTCGTCGGAGCTTAAGAGTTCTTCGCGTTCATCGTCATGGTTGAAGAAGATGAAGAATGCTTCCCAAAATTCTCTCAAGGTGGCAAGAGAAAACTAACCAAAATAAAAAAAGCTTAAGCCTTATTTTATTTACACAACTTCACCTCTTTGAATTTCAAAAGTTTGAAATTAAGCAACTCAACTTAATTAATAACACATGTTGTCAAAATTAAATTGAGTGGAGTTATTGGGAGTTTAAAGGGGAGTTGAGGAGTTAGGGTTCTTGTGGGCCCCACCAAACTTAATCCTCTCAAGGGAGGTTAAGTGGATGTGGGTCCCACCTCTAACTCCCTTTGGGAGGATATAACCAACATGGTTTTAAATAAATTGTGTTTCCACAATTTATTTAACTTCATTTTATTTCCCCCAAAACTAACTCTCAACCTGCATAAAACGCAACCTCGGAAAAGGTCTCCTTAAGAGAATATCGGCTCTGCGAGTTCATCGGTTCCCTCGGAATTCGATTCTGGGCACCGGTTCAAAACTTAGAAAAACCTGCTCGCTCGTTCACTGAACGTACCTGAGCCAAACTTCAGAAATTAATTCCGGGCACACCGGGCCTTGGAATCAGGCGCCGTCAGAAACTGCATTCTTATAAAATTCCAAAGAAAATTAAGAAAAAAATTTCCTTGAAATTTCTGGGTCTTTACATTACTCCCACCACAGGGCTTTACGTCCCCGTAAAGCTTCACCACAAACTTAGGGAAACAAATGCGGTACTGAGCATGCATCTGAGCCTTCCACTCCCATGTGCCCATTTGGAGGTTCTCGTGCTTCCAAAGAAAGTGCACAAGAGGAATTGACCGTCCTCCTAGGATCCGCTCCTGTCGATCCTTGATCCCCGTAGGAACTCCCGTAGAAGTCACCTCATCGCCACCGTCCAGCTCCTCATGGTCGATGAAATGCGGATGGTCAAGCACGTATCTCCTCAGTTGGGATACATGGAAAACGTCGTGCACCTAGTGCAACTGAAGTGGATGGGTCAAGAGGTAAACCCTCTCTCATACCCTGCTAAGGACCTAGAAAGGTCCGTTGAACCTCGGAGATAACTTGCCTCCCTGGCCACATCTCCGTAAACCTCGTCGAGGTGAGACTTGTATAAGGACGTGATGGTCATCCTAGAACTCTAGAGGCCTCCAAGTGCTGTCAGCATAACGCTTCTGTCGGCCCTGTGCTGTACTCATCCTCTCTTGGATGACCTGGAACTTCTCTAGTCTCACAAGAGCTGCTATGATTTCCTCTTTGACGATAAGAGAAATCTGGTCTCATCCCATGGATGAACCACATTCGTTGCCTAATACCGTCAATCCGGACATGAATGATGCATTCATGCCATGGATGACGTCGTAAGGCCTCGACGTAACTACCAAGAGATCCAACTGTCACTCTCACCTCCAAGGGTCGAGTCACACTGTCGGCATCAGTGTGTGGTCACTAGGTCTCCTTTAGTAGAAAACTCGAAAGTGAGGGTCAAGTCAACAGTATTAACCGGGACCACTCAGTATCAACCAAAAAAAAAGGACAGGAAAGAAAACTTTACAAAGATAAGTGTCTTTTTTTTACTCTTGCAGCTCATAGTACAAGACACAAAGCAACTACAGACAAAAATCAACAAAACCAGAAGCAACAGGATCAATAGCCTCCAGGTCGGAAGCTAGTCCCGCTCCTGTCCATTTGCTTCCGGAGCTCCATGACCATAGGCCTCAGCTGCCTAAAGTTGAGCACTCCCATGTCATCTTGTCCCCTGCGGTCGGGGTGGGCCTCCTGGTGGTGGTGGCAACATCCCAATGCGTCGTCCACCTCCAGCTACACGGCCAGCTCCTCTGCCATGGACGCCTGCTCCTTGCGGTCCGCCCTGATCGAACCTCTGCCTCTGCCTCGGAGGTTCTTCATTTAACTGCTGGTCATCTGCATGGCGGGTCGGATAGTCATGTGCTATGTGACCAATTCCTCCGCAGGAGTAACACTTCATGGAAGGTCTGGCTCTATCACTTCCCTTGGTGCCACGCACTACCGACCCTGAGTCACGCGGTCGACCACCTATAGGTCTGGTCCTCTTGGACCCCTGCGTCATCTGTCTACTGCCCACTACAGAAGACTCTGACGCATGTCGGCTAGTGGTGGGTCCTGCTGCTGGAGACTTCTCAGCAAGGAAACTCTCCGCTAAGAGGGCTCGCTCCAACACTCCTGTCTGCGTCAGAATGTTGTGCGATACAACTGAAGCTCTGATATCCCACCTGAGCCCCTGCTCGATGGTTCGGGCCCTGAAGAGCGGGTCCCGTACCATATCTGTGGAGTAGCACGAGAGGTCTGTGAATCTCGATGAGTACTGCGCCACTGACATGCTGCCCTTCCATAGCTGAAGTAGCTCCTGTATACGCACCGCTCGAAGGGTTGCTGGTACAAACTCTTCCCCGGAATAGGCTCTCGAAGTCTTCCCATTGAAGTATCCCCTCGTCATGCATCTGAAGCATCAGGCTCCACCATATGCTTGCTGCTGCCTGAAGAAGGCTGACAGCAAGGTCCACCATGAAATCTGTCGGCGTCCCCACTAGCCTGAAGACTCTCACCACAGCCTCCAGCCAATCCTCAGCCGCTTGCGGGTCTATCCCTCCCTGGAACCTGGGTGGCCTATGGCGCTGGAACTCATGCAGTGCGCTCAAGATAAGTGCATCCTCTGCTACTGGGTCTGGTGGTATCTGTGGCCCAACGGGTAGTAGTACCGCTGGTGCCTCTGCTGGTGCCTCAACTGGAATAGGGCCCTGTACTGAGGCCTCGTCGCTCGGCGGGCTGTCAGTAAACACCACTCTCGAGGCTCTTGCTGGTCGTCCACGGGGAGGCATCCTGAAAGAATCAACGTGACACGGTCAAATGATTATACCTGGTGAGCTGACCTGGTTTGAGATGACATTTAAATTAAACTTCTGGAAAACACACACACAATCAGTGTTTTCGTGCACAAAGTCGGAAATCAGTTGTCAGGGTCCTGGTGTATGGATACGTCGGCCGCCCGCACCAACACTGGACTCCCTGAACTGAAAACCACACTCGGTACTCTTAACACTATTGCTTCACAGATAGAAACATCAGAGTTATAAGTTCTGTGGTAGAACCGAACTCCTCTGATACCAATTTGTCATGACCCGTCCTCGGGGCCCGTGCCGTGACTACCCCAAGCCCGCCTTCCATAGGCCAGGGGCTGGCGACTAGCACCAAAGGCGTAAAATTCCGATAGCTAGGAAGGCATTTCCTTTATAAAAGAAAACAAGAACCACCGAGTAAAAGCGGAAGCAAAACACTAAGTACAAAAGAAATGATGAAAAGTAAATGGGCCAGAATACAAACCCGAAAGAAAGTACGACTACAACTGAACAAGGTACAAAAAAATGACAAATAGCTGGAAGAAGGAAGCAGCTCCTGGGTCATCCTCCTCGGATCCTACCTAAAGGGTAGGTACAGATAGCACAGCTCCTGGTCGTCCACCACAGATCCTACCTGAAGGGTAGGTATAGATAGTCCTATCCCCGCACTCGTCCGTCAACCTCCTCTATGAGTCGTCACGTCGTGTAGTCCACCTCCGGGTACTGACTCGTCGTGTAGTCCACCTCCGGTACCGACCAGTCCTCGAACACTCGGCCCCCGTCAGCACTGCCCGTCGTCTGCAACCAACACAACGAGGTGCGGGCATATCCCGTGCAGGGGTGAGTATAACGATACTCAGTAGGGACCCCGAGACCCTGAAGGTCTCACTAAACCAACAAGGATAACCACTAGAAGATCTCAACAGATAACCTCTACTTAGATATATGCCCAGACATATACCTAAGTTATCAAGTAACCCATCTCAATCATGAGGAAACACACGGATTGTGAAATCAACGGGTAACCACTACCCAGGTATATGCCCATTCATTTACCTAAGTTAACAAGTGACCCATCTCAATCATGAGGAAACAAAAAGGTCAAAAGTCTCAGCTCAAACTAGGATTTTCATTATCAAAACCGTAACTGCTGAAAATCTCCATCTCTAGAGTGTACAGTGGTCCTGTCACGACTCCGAGGTACTGCTCACTAACCGAAGACTGCTGAAGTACTCCTCCTATCGAGTACCGCGGGCCTGCCACCTCACACAGTAGTGCTTCCCACCGGGGTCTGCCACCCAACATAGTAGTGCTCCCCCATCATAGCCTACAGAGGTACTCCTCCTGTCGAGTACCGCGGACTGCCACCTCACATAGTAGTGCTCCTCCGCTGTGGGTATGCCACCTCACAAAGTAGTGCTCCCCACAGGGCTATGTAAGTCACTCCGAATCGAATCGGACAAACAGTCTTTAGGTCTCTGCCGGCTACACGGTCTCCGTACTTCGTACGCTCGTCTCTGGGAGGGTCTGCTCCACGAGCTACAAGTCGATACTCCAAGTAGGTCAAAGTCCAACGAATAAGTATCTCAAAGGACCGCCTCGTCATAGGGTTCTCAACGCAATAGACGACGCGTCAATCGGACGCCCGGTCTGTGAGTTATTAGCCTTTTCGTCCCAGGGGCCCGGTTGGTTTCGTAAGTGAACCAACCCGGCCGTATCTCAACTGTACCCCGAACTCTCATAGGGTATACTCATAGGGACCATTTCTTGATGATATCAACAACGCCGCTGACGGCTCGTCAAACGGACATCATGTCTGAAAGATATCATCTTTTTCCGTTCTAGGGGCCCGGTTGGATTTCGGGTAAAATCTAACCCGGCTATAACCCAAATGCATCCAAAACTCGGGCGGAGGATGCCAAAAGTTCCGTATCATCAACAGGTACACAACGAGACAGACAGCGCATCAATCAGACGCATGGTCTGTGAGTTATTGGCTTTTTCGTTCTAGGGGCCCGGTTGGTTTCGTGATCGAACCAACCCGACCGCACTCCGACCGCATCCAAACCTCGAGCGGAGTAAGCCAAAAGATCTGTCTCACTTAGAGGAACTCAACAAAGCAGACGGAACGTCATTCGGACGTCCGTAGCTCAAGATATGAAAGTTTCGGCTCCGAGGGCCCGGTTAGTTTCGTGTACGAACCAACCTCGCCGAACACAAATTATTTCGAAACCTTGTGTTCGATATACCGAAACGACTGTCTCGATCCAAGGATCGTATCGCCGCTGACGGCGCATCGTTTGGAGATCCGTAGCCCGAGTTATGGGCATTTGAACCTAAACAGCTTGGTATCGGGGGTTTCGGGCCCGGGCCGACCCGGCCCGCGACCCCCCGGTTGGCCAGAACCGGGTCGACCCGCCCCGGACAGGGTCGGCCCGGCCCATAACAGCCCGGCCCGGCCCGGCCCGGTGCGAAGCGGCTCGGTGCGGCGCAGCCCGGCCCGGCCTGGCGGTCCGGCCCGACCCCAGTCCGGCTCAGCGCAACGCGCTGCCAGCTCGGCTTCGGCCGAGCTGATTGAAAAAAAACGGGGGGCGCCTGCCCCTCTTTGTAACCGCGGCCCCCCTCATAATCGGGGGCCCTTCATTTGGCCGGGGGAATTTAATTCCCCCGGGTTTCTCCACTCCGGCCGGCACGACCTGGCTGGCCGGCTCCCGCTCAACGGGACCGGCGTTGGCCGGTCCCTATTCCGGCTCCGACACCGGCGCCCCGGCTGGCCGCCGGTCACCAAGCTCTGCCGCAGCCCGGAACCGGCTGCGACCCTTGTCGTCCGGCGCGATGCGACGACACCGCGCCCCTCCGCCGCGGCCCCGCTCCGGCCGCGGCGTCCTCGGTTTCCTTCGACGCGACGCGACGACGTCGCGTTCATGAATTTCATTCCAGGGCGCGGCGCGACGGCGCCGCGCAATACTTTCCGTAAGATTCCCGCGTGGTGCGACGACACCACGCCATCCCGTTCCATTCGCAAGGGAACAAACATGAACATAGGAGGGGGTGAAGCCGTGTTTGTGCGGTCCGGCCTCCTCTCGTTAAACGATAACATTTATTCGTTAATCCTTGAAGTTCGACATTCTAGAATCAAGAATGGAAATAATTAAATAAAAAAATAAACCCCTACATCGGTTTCAAGAGCGAAGAAAGTCAACAAGCCGCGGAAGACAAGCGTCGCAGAGGTCGGGCGTCGCGGAAATCGAACGTCGATTCCGTTCACGTCGAGGTGCGTCCGAAGAGGTAACGTCACTGGAGAAGCTTCATAAGCTGACAAAGAAAGCCCGAAGAAGAAGCGGCGTCTCCTTTCGTTGACAGGGGAAGAAGATCAGAAGAAGCAGCGTCGTCATTCTTCGGAAACACACCGGTTGCGAAGAAGAGAAGAGACAACATGACTTTCTCTTCTTATGGTGTCGGCGTTCTTCATCAGAGCCTAAGAGTTCTTCGCGTTTTTCATCGTGGTTGAAGAAGATGAAGAATGCTTCCCAAAATTCTCTCAAGGTGGCAAGAGAAAACTAACCAAAATAAAATAATATTAAGCCTTATTTTATTTACACAACTTCACCTCTTTGAATTTCAAAAGTTTGAAATTAAGCAACTCAACTTAATTAATAACACATGTTTTTCAAAATTAAATTGAGTGGAGTTTTTGGGAGTTTAAAGGGGAGATGAGGAGTTAGGGTTCCGTGTGGGCCCCACCACACTTAATCCTCTTAAGGGAGGTTAAGTGGATGTGGGTCCCACCTCTAACTCCCTTCGGGAGGATTGAACCAACATGGTTTTAAATAAATTGTGTTTCCACAATTTATTTAACTTCATTTTATTTCCCCCAAAACTAACACTCAACCCGCATAAAACGTAACCTCGGAAAAGGTCTCCTTAAGTGAATATCAGCGCTGCGAGTTCATCGGTGCCCTCAGAATTTGATTCCGGGCACCGGTTCAAAAGTTAGAAAAGCTTGCTCGCTCGTTCACTGAACGTACCTAAGCCAAAGTTCGGAAATTAATTCCGGGCCTCGGAATCAGGCGCCGTCAGAAACTGCGTTCTTGTAAAATTCCAAAGAAAGTTAAGAAAAAATTTTCCTTGAAATTTCTGGGTCTTTACAGATGTGTTGGGTATTAGTACCTACCAAGAGTTTTCATTTGGATTTACTAGAACCCGATGACTTCCAAAATATTTTCTACTACATTTCAGTTGAATCACATTGAGATTATTGAGTTTTGGTGTAGTTGGAAGATAAAGGGGGGGGGGGGGGGTTGGTAAGAACTGTTGTGTCACATGCGAAACCCTATATTGTTTGTTGGTACCCTTGTTTTCCTGGCATCGTATTTTCATGAGAGACACTTAAGGATGAATTTACATACCTCTAGTTTATAGTGGTTAATTTCCTTTTTTGTGAGTCATCGAGGTATAACTAGTAATTCTATTTTTGAGGTATTGTGTGATTAGATATCCACATGACATGTTCCTGTTAGATTTTTAAATTTTAGGAGATTGGAAACCATACTATTATTGATGATGAAATGAGTTAGACTATGAAATTTGGTGTTTATGATTTTTCTTTCACTTATTAGTACACTAAGGAGATGGGTGTCATGCCACATAGAAGGAATTTTTCCGCATCTGGAAAACATTCTTTTGATTTCATTTTGGCATGGTGAAGTTGAATCTCTACCATCTATACAACACTAGTTGAGTCCATAGTCAAAAGGGAATTCACGTCATTGTTGTATTGGTATAATCTAGTAGAGATAATGTTTATGGGTGTAGAGTTGGTGATAGCGATTAATGTGGAGGGAGTAATTCATCCAAGGGATATTGAGGACTATCGAGTTATGCTAGTATATTTTACATTTTGGAAATGTGATGTACCACTAGACTCGGTAGATACCTATAGACTAGGTCCTTGGTGGCTTCCACCAATTGTAGATGATGATACATGCTTATTCACTGTTGCATGATTTTGACCTAGTCTGAGCTAGATGTTGTGTGAAGTATGTCCATTAAAGTTCCACTGAGAGAATGTTTATAGACTTCCTTGGAACCTTATAGTGATTTCATTGGAATTAAAGACCCATTTTATCACATATTTATTACCCCTAATGTCTAATAATTAACTTTTCAAGATGAAAATCAAGACTATGGGGAGATTGTAGAGACACTTCTTGTGATGAATAAGACTTTGGAATATTTATCAAAATATTTTTGTATCCAGTCATAGAGTTGTTGTGGGATTACGAGCTACCAATATCCTTTATACATCGATATTAAAAATATAAATAATATTTTATAAATATCACATATTTTTTCATTAAATGATGAATAACTCTTGATTTGAGTCTCAGAATAGAAATCAAAGACTGTTGTTGGGTTAATAATGTGGTGTTTGAAATAGGCATGATAGAAAGTTTGTATGCATTTAGATTGTAGTTGAGGCCGAGTAGGAGGGGTGTAAAAGGGAGAGTTATTAATTTTATCAAAATATATTTATATCAACTATCCCATTTCATTTCATGAATATAAAAGGAGAGGAGGACCCTCTCGCATCCACCTTATGTGATAGATGAATGGAGGCCGAACAAAAGAGATAAGGTGCTACCAATCCACAATTTTGACACCAGTCATCACCAGATCATGGTGTATCTGTTTCTGAGTGTAGTGTTGGACCTGAAGCTTCAGTTTTTCTCCACCAAGTAGGTGTATTTAAATGTTTTAGGTCGTGATACTCTTTTTTGTTTACATCTACGACTTAAGTCACCTATTACAACTTCTAGATACCCCTTGGGGGTAGATCTATGGTTTCAAGTGGAAACTATGGAGTTTCATGTTGATCATGTGGGAATGACATTTCTTATATACCAATCACAAGATGTGTTGTGGAGGAGAAACCATTTTTTGTTATTCAAAATTTTGGAATAAGTACTCTTGGGGACTAGATGTTGTTTATTGTGGTATACACTATTTATTGAACCTAGGTGATGTGGATGGGGGACATAGACATGGATGTTGTGTCATTGGACATAGTAATATTGATATACATGACTGTCTACATGAGAATGGGGTTTCATACATGGTAACATGATGATAACATGTCCAACCCTCCAGATATCCATGATATTCGACATACTAATGGTATAAGCTACATGGGAAGAAAAGACTAGTCGACTATGTATGGGTGAATAAACAGCCATGAAATTAAATGGGGTCACATGTCGTGTGACATGGTAACAAACTGTGTACGCTATATTTACATGTTAAGTGTAAAAAAGGGATAGAGACATTTGATAGTTTGTTAGAGACAAATTTTTTACTGAGGTTGCACTCCATTTAGTTCCCATTTATATTTCTACCAAATGAATCATCGTATTCAGAACTCATATGGATGCCCATGAGTATCCTGTACTGAGTAGCATTATATGATTAATGTATGGGTGGACATGGATTTGATGTGGCTGTTGTAAAGTGAGGTGATGTTAGCGAGTCTTTTGATAGAGTATTACAAACCAATATCGATTGAGCGGATCCCTTGGTCTATATATACTAGGGTTCAGTGTGGAATTATGTCCTCATCATAGGACCGTGATCTCTCCAATAGGATGACCATAGATATAGTCTGTGTGTCCCTCCAAGAATCTAGGTAAGGATCCTCTATCATATCAATTTTACAAGGTTAGGTTTTGTGGTATCCTTATGATCTTTACACACTACTACATGATCCCCTGTATATAAGGATATCCAAAAAGAATTTTAGGAATAATCATATATGTGATCCCCTATATAATGGTGTGTTTTAGTTGGGTTTATGGAATTATTGGATATATGATCCAATTCTCAGTGGGTGGTTCTATTTGGGTTTCTATAATAATTGGATATATGATCCCCTACATGGTGGTTGGATCCATATTTCTATTTTTTGGTATCAACATGCAGTCCTATGAAGGTCCTCTATCATTTTATCATGTATTTGAGCCTAGGTAGGGTTTGTTGAATCCCCGAATTGTCCTGGGTGTGATCTATTATCTGAGTGATATGATCTTCAGAGTTATAGACTGGTTTGGTAGTGTCCCATAACAGATCTCATTGTGATAAACTATATATTAGATGATATTCCTAGTGTTTCAAGTAGAGTTAGTTTATTCCCCCATCAACAATGGGTGAGATCCCCATTCTGACTATAGAGATCCATTGAGTGAGAGTGATAGTTCCATAAAAAAAATAACTGAAAAGCATGTTATCTCAAGTGTATTACACCTGGGATGGATCGAACGTGACACTGGCTTATCATGACCTGATAGACCATGCTCTCTCTGATGAGTTCCATCAAGAATTATTGAGTGGTTTTCAATGATTGGTATCTCTCAGTTACGGGCCTTCTATAATTGAAGAACTCATGTAGTGAGTTCAAGTATAAGATTTACATTTGAGTCTCAAGTATAATACATTATCTAGCCATGATGTCACAATATTATTAGATGAAGAGTTTGTGATGAGTATATATAGGTTATTATAGGATTCCTTATGGTGATGTCACATATCATGATTCACACTCCATGTGAAGATGATCTGTCGTGTTTGGTATTGTCGATGAGTGGCTGATATAGAGTTTCTTATTCAATATCACCTAGGATCCCTCTGGTTTGGGTCAATTTTCTTATTTACTTTATGTATTTGCCTTATATATAGAGGGTTAATAATATATATTTTTATACACACCATTACATGGATTTTTCATGAACTAGTAATGACTTTTGCAGATGATATTCCATTTGTTGGAGTCCCAAGAGGAACCAATTTAGGTGGATCATAGTGATGTAGTGACACTGAGGTGTATACTGATTCGTGACAAATATGTGTTTTTCGTGAATAAATTTAATAGAAGTCCCATCCATTTGATCAAGTTGGGCAATTTGTAATGTTTTTGTGGGATTTTATTTTTCCCTTTTTACTATTTCTATATTTTTTCTATACATTTATTATGGGGTATAAGTATTAATGAATTTAGTTTTAGTTTTTATTATTTATGCACCATTTTATGGAGATTTATGGGTTTTAATGTGGACAAGTACCATAGGCTATGGCATTCCATGATTATGAAATTCCTACTTGGAACTGGTCTTATACCCATGGACTTTTGGAGGTGTGCTTGGGGAAGTATCTTCTCAGGCCCAAGTGGGTTGTGTCATGATATTAACAGGATTCCTTATGCATTTTTTTCTTGGCATAATTTTTTTTTCTAACACTAGAAATCTATAGTGATAATATTTTTTAAGGGTCATGGGTTATTCACCATATACCATTTACACACTTTCAACATCATCAATATGTAGTTCCTCTATATTTTTGGCATTATCATGAGTATAATGTTGTTGTTACTCCACATTTGAAGAACCATAATGTTGCTAAACAAGTTGTTCCTCTATATTGAGAGCATCTACATTTGCATAAGTCATTATCAAAAAAAATTATACATATTGAATTCATATTATGTAAATGAAATAGTGAAATTATAAAAAATTTAGTTAACAAAATTTTAATATAAAAAAGTTCAAATTATTTAACTCACTTTTTTAAGGATGAAGGGATTTGAACCCTTTATTACGTATCTAAATCCCATCATTGTTTACTCCTCTGGCATACATTCCCACATAAACAATGGAATTTCTATGAAATGTCTTTGAAATCGTAATGAGAGATACATCCAATATATAATTGAAATAAGAACCTTATGTTTCTTTGGTCAATTACAATATAATTGAAAATGTTTTGTTATTAGGGAATGGAACAAAAAATACTTGTTCTTCATTTAATTCCATAATTTATGGTTTTTATTCCAACCCTTACATTATAATTTAACTTGAGTTTCATTTATAATGGAATTTGAACCCTTCCTTACTAAATAAAACATTCGTCTTTTCCAAATCATCAATTTTAAATAAACTCCTGTTATCAACATACGTACATTGAAAAATATGAAATGTGGAATGTTATATAATCAGACTCTTCATTTTTTTGATAATTCAAATGTATGAAATATTTTCATGAATTTGATTTCTATCCTTAGTACACGATATATGCATTGATTCATCCACAATTTTAACTACACTGTTTTTCATGGTACTAAATTCAATATGTTAATTTTTAAAAAAAGCATATCCCTTAAATTGCTAACCTATATAATAAAATACAAGAACATAGGGTCTTATGGTTATCCATTTATGCCGTTGTGAAAATAAATCATGTTTTTAGTTGAATAATTAAAAATATTTTCAGGAAACCATCTTACATGTGATATATTATGTGTACTTCATATCCAAATATAAAGCCTTATTGGATTAAATGCTTAATAATGACATTTTAGGTTTTAATAAATATCGAATCCTTTAAACTGTTATAAAAAATTTAATATTTAGCATATTCGTACTTGGAAATATTAATTGTTAAATCAATAAGTCAAAATATTCTTTCACCCATATGCCATTTATTAGGATTATAATATGGACGGACAATTACTTCCACCTTGAATTGGTATTTGGTATAGAATTCAGTATCTTCATAAATAATTATTTACTAGGAAATACTACCTTTTAGAGCATAAAAATTTTTTTTAAACCCTTTCATAATATTAATTAAATTTTAATGGCGTAAATACATATATAATTTAGAGGAACAAAAAGTTGAATAAATAATACCAACTGTCAAATTTAGTAAACCATCATACTAATTAATTTCAATGGAATGAACATTTTTAATTTATATAATATGAAAACTATTTCCTTTTCCATAGTTGTAAATATCATCCTGTCAACAATTTTTTATGTATATATCTGTAAAAAATAAAAAGATATTGGATAATGTATGTTAGAGTTTATGGGTAAAAATGAAACCTAAATCTATTGGCATTATATCTTGAACCAAAACATGAAATTCTTGTTATTTCAGACCCATTAACATTAAATTCACCATTGACAAGATATTCTGCATATTTGTTGAATATCCCTCTTGAAAATTTATGTCATTCAATATGTTTAAAAATAGATATATCTCATTCTTAGAATCAGTGTAAGTAGTTGGAGGAGGAAATGTCAAATTTTCACACATCAATAATACTAATTCATCCCAAAATCTCATGTCAGTCATGTCTAACCTAGCCATAATTTTATCCTTTTGTTTTTGGTGCATTCAAAAGCATTCCAATGACACTAGAATGTACCTTATTTAAATCAATAAGATTATGATAATTCCTTAGATACAAACAATTCTATTATAGTAATTCAAAATAAAACTTATCTCTTTTCCGTGTCAAATTTTTTATGGTATTTTGAAAAGGTTTACTAAATTTGTGTTTCGTATCTGCTACTTCCAAAAATAGTTGATCTTTTATTAGTGGATATGAGGGTGTATGTTCTTATGAAATACCATTGAATGATCTTTTCATTGATGTGAAATTATGTCACCAAAGTATAAATATGTTATATCATTGAAACACATTCATCAATGAATGTTAGATCCCTATTGAAAGTGTACCTAGTCCGTAAATGGGACACCCCTCTGCTCAATTATTTATATATCCTGAGAAATATCCAAAAGTAGGAAATTCATTTATCATCCAATAAAACAACGATTTTACAGTAAAAAACTCATTTATATAATAATTAAACAATGTAACACCTAAATCCCACAATAATTTCAAATCATCGATCAATAGAACGAAATAAACTTTAATATCATTAATTTGTTATTTTGTTCATGATATACGAAGATATGAAATTATGTAAATTCATTTCATACATATCCATGGTGTAAAGTCACAATTTACCAATATAAGTATCCATGCATTGTGAGTTCTTCATTAAAAATAAAATGTCTTCCCTCAATTTATTAATAGTATAATATGAATGATTGTATACTATTTTCCAAATTCTAGTTACGTGTTATCAATTCTCATCCAATGAAAAGAGTCTTCTTGGTGAAGTATTTTCACATAATTATTTATTATATTTGGTTCCCATATCAATTTTATTATAGTATCATCACATACACATAGGCTTCTAAACCTCATAATTACTAGTGATTACCATAAAAATTTACTAGGACCCGATTTATCATTCTTTTATTTAAAATCTGTACAATTTTGGAATATTTAATGCAATTTTTGTTCCTTAAAAAATAGTATACTATAATTTTGTTGGGAATATATTCTCTTAGCGTTAATAACCAATGATAGTTTATTCATTTAATATTATACAATCATAAAAAAATCATGTCATCTTCTGGGAGAATATCATTCGAGGGAGAAAGTATTTTAGAAAAACTGGTTTCACTTCTTCCATTTTGATATTACAAATTTTCCAAATTTTTTATGTTTAAAAATGTTGTATATTTATTAAAAACAATATTCAATGGATTCAAAAGTCATTAACATCTAAAAATAATTTGGACAATCATGAAGTTCATCTTAGATAGTCTTTGTAATTTCTTAAAAATGATCTCCATCATCCTTCACTCATATAATCACATCCTCGATATGGTATTCATCATTTTCAACACTTGTAACCTTATTATATGATCCATAAAATGCACTACATTCCCAATAACTTAAATCATTCAATTTTCCCCATGTTTATTATAATATTTATAACATCAATCGATTATGTGATAGATAAAATACTCTTCCAACTCCCCAAGAGTAGTTTTTCTCGAATAAAAAGTGGGTAATTATAGATAATGATTTTGTGAAGGGATATAAGAATGATATTTTCCAAACATGATTAAATATTCCACCCTATTATCATACTATTTTATCATATGATTAGTGTCTATACATTTTTGATTCATATCCATCCTACTTGATTTAGTAATATTAATAGATAACATAATAAATAAAAGCACTGAAATTCTAAGATTGATCCCATAAAATTTCATTTTTAATTAATCATTTAAAATACATGAAATCATTTTTATTAGATAATTAGAGTTGAATTATGGATATTAAAATTGTTTTTCAGTGGTGGAAATCATTTAAGGACGGGTTTGCCTGATATCTATAAATTTATAAAAGTATATCTAAATTTAAAAAAATTTAAAAAACACAAATATCTTACTTCAGATTAATTTGATGATATCTCATATGATTGAAACAAAGAAAAGGTATAGAAAAATTAACAATCAATTGAAATAAATAAGTGGGGTTATTTGGTTTTTATTCATTTCATCAATTGGTATGTGGTGGTGCAGGTGGTGTTTCTGTGATAGGTTGTTCAGGACTTGAAATTTTAATTTTTTTCTCATATTGAAAAAATTAATAGTTCCCAAAAACATGTTTTTTAAACATAATTTCTAAAAATCAGGAATTTAAATCAAATTAACATGATGTATAGAGCTTGGATTCTCATCTTCCATTCCCATTTCATACTGCTCAAATTTTATCAAAGGGTCCTTCGAAAAACTCATTCCATGAAATTGAAATCATTAAATACCACATTCCATGATAAAATAATATATTTATAAAATCAAAGTAATTTTTTAAAAAAAAAAATAGCAATAAATAACCATCACAGTCATTACAAAAAGGGTATAAAAAATTAAATCACCTTTTATAATAACATGGTATGAAATTTGAATATTCATACTGGGGTATTTTAATTATAATTTACCTCCTACTATTGAAAATATTATTCGGAGAATCCAATGTTCATGATCGTCATTTAAAAATTATTTTCAAGATATATAATTTTAGTTCCAGAACCACCCTTTGTCTTTACACATGTATACACTTATAAATATATATACAAATAATCCCACTACACATATTCACAAAAAAAAAATTATAAAGATATGTAATAATTTATTTGTAATTATATCATTATTTTATTAACTTAATTCATTCAAATATATTTCTTAGATAAAACTACTCATCTTTCACATGGTAAAGAAATGTAAATCAACTATCACTTTAATAAACTACCAAATACATTGATCGTGTATTAAGAACCAATAAATGAATTCCAGTATCATTGGTTGTTAGAGAATGCAGAAAAATACTTGGAAGATAAACTAGTATTGAATACTCATAATATAGTGAAGTATGTCAGTGTTCTAAAAAATATAGGAGTTTAACATCACAATTCTCATAATATTGGATTACATTTGTTATCAATGATACATTTTGAGACATATCTTGTTTTGACATAGTTGTACTACATTGGATTTCATGTAATATGTGTTGGGTTGTGATGTAATATAATACACATAAGAAATGTTAGTAACTACTTCCACCATTGTTCCCGTTATATGATTACATCATATTATTTCATATGTGATAGTTCATTATGAATTTGAAATCCATGATCATAATTTTTGTCTTCATCCCATATCACATGATTAAAATATATAAAAAATCAGTATCCATAAAAAAATATATATTAATATAATATTTAAAAAAATTAAATAGTATAAAAAAAATATAAAAAACTTGTTAATTTTATAAAATGATAAAATTATGGAGAAAAAACAAAAAAATAATGATAACGAACATAAATAAAGACAATGTGAATAAGAATCCAAATTATCATGAAAAACTTTTCATCATATTGTATAAATATAAAAAAATATGGAAAAATCCAAAAAACTAAATTAAACTCATTTCATAAATCTATAAAAATTATAAATAAATTGGAATATATTAAAATTATTGGGGTTCTTCTTCCTGGCATTGGAAGACCAGTCAAAAAATTTGTTTGATTTTAATCTATGGGAGTATTATAGATACATGGACCTTATAATAGATTACCATTTTTCTACCACAAAAATCATCAAAATTATCATTTTCATTCACCACCTTTCATGTCATGATTGTTAAATCACCAATTCATTTCACGTGTATTATAATAATTCATATATACCTCATTCATAAAAACAATATTGTAATCCTTTTAAATATGGGTTTAAAAAATGACAAAAAATGATTTGAAATAATAATATGATAATATTTAAATCATTATTCAAAACATTTTTAGAAACAATGTTTCATTAACCCCTCTCCTATATAGTATCCCTTCTGGACTAGAAATTGGATAATTGAGATGTTGACTGCCCAATACCCATTACCAATAGGCACTTGGATGGAGACGAGAACAGAAAGTATGATATCATAGAATTGGGATGAATTAACCTCTATGAGAAAATGGTGAAGAGATATAAAATAAAAATACGCCAATCGACACCTATTAAAATATAAAAAAATCCATGTCACTATCGGCAATGGAATACATCACTGAAATGACTAAAAGAAAAAAATACATGTACAAAAAAAGTAATCTCTGAAGAACCTATAAAGACCAAACATCTCCTACAAATCTACAAGATAGTAATCTCCATACTTATATCCAAAATGCTTATTTTTAGATAATTTTTTTATATTAATGTAGTGTGTGTATAATTTTATAGTTATTAGGATACTTTCCAGAGCCTCTCATGTTAATGATAAAAAAATAATACTAAATCCAAGTGGAAAGTAAGTGAAACTAACTCACCACCTAACCCAGTATACTATGTTTTCAACCACACCAAGCTATATATAACCATATATTTGATTCAATAGAGATCATATAATTGTAATTTATCTTGGGTATTCTATTTTCACATCCCCACTTGTATGGGTACCCTATTCTATATTCCACACTAGTTTTCTTCTTTTCCCTGATATCGCATATCCTAATCCATCTCTCCAAAAAATAATCCTATCTATGGACACCTGGGATAAATATCACAAAATTTACCTCATACATCATGTCATCACATCATCCCATATCAAATCTCCATATAGTAATCGAGTAGTTTCTAAGAGCACCCACAACCCATATGACATATATCACACATCTGGTTTTATATCTCAATCCATCAAATCCCATGAACTAAATAAGGTGCCTCAATACATTATAACAAACACATGTAATACCTATAATAATCTATTGGATTCTATATCTTGAGATATATGTCTGTGAAATAACCATAATTTATTATATGCTTCTACACCCATATATGGGAACCTCATCTAGGTGAAAATCAACACAAAATATTAATAAGAGAAAAGAGCAGGACAAAAGGGTGTAGATAGACATCCATCCTACTACTTGGATTTTGGAGAAAACATCCTGCTAGAGTATACTAGGTGTTTGTTTCCCCTACTAACATGTGTGGTGTAGCATATGATATCCCAAATTTTACAAGGTAAAACATTCCAACAACCACACTATTGCTGAACCCTAGACATAGACACTACATCATCTAATGTCAATAAGAATAATAGATTCAACTGATATGAACAAGGTATCCTATAATCACTCAAAAATATAAATTTACTACAACCAATTATTGCTTTAAAATTTTATCATTCCCTTTATGTTGATTAATTCATTAAAGATTAATTAACTATAAATATAATTGCATTTTACATGTCATTTATAATGAATGTGAACTACATTCTGTCTAGTAATAATCAAATTGAATTAAACAGGTCATAAATATCATTCCATTCAGATTCCATCATCAGCAACCCCATATCTCAATATTTATTAAACATTATTAAGCTATAAAAAATCTAGGTACACTTGGAAAATAATCCTAATAACCCACTAAGATAAATGTAACGAAGCAGATTAAACATCCCCATAAAGTGGAGAGATAAACAATAATAAAATAACAAACCATACCATCCAAAAATAAATTATATTAAAATGATATCATCCCAAATATCAGCATCAAAACAATGGGAATGGCATGATTCAACCCACTCTGTCATCTCTAGTTTCATCCCTGACACCCTCATGTATATCCTAGTGAATCTGGTCGTCACATTTGTCTATTCTTCCCACATCACTCAGGTGCCCCCACACTATATCACTTCAACCATAAAATTATCTTCCATAAAATTATCATAACATATAAAATGGATAATATCACATAGGTAGAACATCTCATTGAAATAATAATAAACACGTTCAATTGGGAAACTAGGACCTGACACAAGGAATTCATCCTGCATAGGAAAATGATTAGTCAAAGGCCCAAACTCATGGAATCTAGTCTTTATAAACAAGTGGTCCCAATCAAACCCATTAATTTGTATTTATCAAAACATCCAGATTTTATAGCTTCTTTAATTAACCAATTAATAATTAATAGGTTACAACTACCTGAAACAAAAAGAATCAACTATAAAAATCTATCAAAAGATTGAACATGATCTCCAGTATTTCCTAGATTCATCACACTGTGAGTAGAACGACAATAATTTAATATAGAATTTTATTATTATCATAAAAAATCCTAAAAGTGCTTCCCATTAATTATCAATTGTTTTAAAACATGGAATATCACATCAAAATAGACATGAACACTTGCATCAATTAGATTACAAACTAATTATAGGAAACACCAGAATCATTTAACTTTCCTTCTACTTGATTATTATGAATTACAATAGATACTAATGAATTTACATTATTTGACAATTTTTACATTCTATACAAAGAATAAAATCAAGATAATAAAATCATGGGATAAATAAAACATTGTCCATCAAAACAAGTGGATACCAATTATCAAGATAAAAAAAGAATATAATCACTAAAACCAATCTCTTTATTAATCTAGTTCAATATTTATTAGTTTAATTCTATTTTTTCCTAAGGGAAAAACCATCATAAATTTAAAATCTCATGTAAATAAAAGTGATTAAATAAACCCCCTACCTGAATGTTTCTAACGTTCTTCACAAGATAATGGACCCACATCAACAATCCTGATCTCATCTCCTATAATAAGACTATTTCATACAAATGATGTCATTCCACAACTCCACCAACAAAAATAAAAATACCTTATAAAATCAAGAATAAACTTCCATGGGATGGAATCAATAATTTAAGAGGAACCATAACAAATTACCACTATAGATGATGTAGAATGTACTAGGATTTCCATGTATTAAAAACAGAATATTGGGACTAATCCCCTTATAATGGTTATCAAAATTACAATGTAAAATAATGATGGTTTCATAGTGATTGAGAGAATATGATGCGATGATCAGTGAAATAAAGGGAACCATAGGTTACAAAATGTACATTATAGGGGCCATTTATGCTGTAAATAATTAATTTATGTCATAAATCGGTCAAATTTTATGTTTTATGTAAAAAAAAATTGCATTTTCCATTTTTAATCTAAATCTAATAAAGTAATAAACTCCCTCTATAATAAGAAATTTCTAAAAGGATTATATAACAAGTTGAAAAATATTTAAACCAGAAACCAAACATTATATAGTAAATTTTTTACACATCCAAATTTTTGAAACCAAAACCCTATTCTTTTCCACTATGACTCTTTTGAGCTACATGGGATTTAGAATCATTCAAAAGATATGGGTACATGGATACAGACCCCTATAGTGGAAACCCTTCAATCAATTCTTTTCATCAAGAATCTAAAATAGACCTAGAGGGAAAACAAAAAGGGTCTTCCTAATAGAAACATCATGAGATACATTTCATGTGTCTTACCATTATAGGAGATATACCATCTCACATAAACATACAATGAAAAAAACACAAAAACACAAAAAAAATCTCCTAAAAACTATCTCATGGGAGATACCTCGAGAATAATACCAAGGACATGTAATGAAAAAGAGGAAACCATTTCATAAACAAGAAAATATATTCCACCAAAACATGAATCACAATAAGAAAAGAGAGAAATAAATTTTTTTTTGAGGAACTGAGTTCTTTTTTGTGACTTAACTTCCCCAATACTCTCTTTCATGCCATAGTGTAACAAAAAAATGAAAAAATTGGAATTTCATGTCTAAAGAAAAACCTTCACATATCTGTACAGTTATCCCTAGGATGCTCCTTGGAGGTCTCATCATCATCTAAATCAATCTCTACCAAACAAATGATGCGAGATTCATCATCAACGTAATTGAGGATCTATGACCTGTGAAAACATTTTATATCCATCTCATCTATGAGAGAATTGTTATTTGATATTCCATAACTCCAGCATGATCCAAAATATAAAAAGGTAAAATAATCCGAACAGAAATCTTACTCCCATAACCACACGTTCACTTCCCATGATGTGGATTTATCATCAAAAACCCATGATAAAAAATGTTGAACTCTAAAGGCCTCATACTATGATCAGAAAGGATTTAAAATGATCATAAACAACCTTTTTCTTCTCTTGAACTCGGTGAAACTTATCATTTATATTTTTTTTCAAGACCAAAAATAGATGACCTTATACCCCTAGTCTCGAATAATGATGAATAAAAAATTAATCTATATAGAACATCATTCAAAATCAAAATAATGGTAAAGTGGAAACAATTTTTTATGAAAACAAGACCAAATATAGGTTACCCGTCTATGAACCTCCAAAATATCGGACACAAGTGAAGAAAGTATCCTCAAGAGTCTAGACGGTTTTCTCAATATAAAAATTCGTTAGTGGATGAAAAGATGTTCAATAAAATCACTAAAATCCATAGTAATTCCTGACACCTCTCCCCTACCTAGTGGTAAAACAAGGATCATGATGAGATATGATCATCCTTAGGACTCCTTGGAGTCTTTCAACTTCCAATATATAACTCCTTGAAAAAACCTCCACAAATATTGATTCACAGACCTCTCTAACAAGGGATTATTTTATAAAATAATCCACTATCACTCATATAGAATCAATATATCACTAATATCATGGTAAAATGGAAATTATTTTTATAGATATATCCTCCCGTGTCCACTAAGGGGAACCTAATAGTTGAAGAAAACAACAGAGAACACGGTGCTCAATCATCACCTTTCACTAGACTAAACATTGAGACACAAACTCAACAACATCTTACTTAAATAGAGGTTACCAAAACTAACCCCTCATATCATGGTAAATATTCATCACACTAGGATGTATCATCCTAATTGAGCTATGTAGCCCTTGTAGAATTGTCTCACACTTCATCAAAGGAACAATAATCCATCCTGGAAATCACACCTGATACATAGAATCATTAAACCAACTATTAGAAGTGTGTTTAATAAGAATTATATAATGGTATACAATGTGTTAGAGAAACAGGTTTAATAATAATCTTTTTATAAAAAATACCATTCATAGAAAGAATATGAATGGTCTCATTCATTCATTTCACATGTAACACATAAATCATATAAAAGTATTTCATCTAGGATGGTGATGAATTTTGAAATATCACTTGGAAAATTTCTCAAGGAAAATAAAAATTCATTGTAAATATTTTTTAAAAATAGAAAATATTTTAAAAATAATTTTCATTGAAAATAACTATTAAAACATATAGAGAATGCTGTAAAAATTATTTAAATATTTTCTGGAGGGAACTGTCCTTTCAACTTTGAAAAACACTTTTTAAAAATTATGTTTTTTTAAAAATTATTACATTTCAAAATAACCTAAAAATATTATAAATTATTATTAAAGTAAAATAATGATCATGATATTTGGATGTTTTGTTTCATGATCTACTTGTTAATGAAGCATTCATTAAAACTTTAAAATGAATGCCTAACTGGTATTGTTTTGAAAAAAATATTGAGAATACATTATTTTTTTTGTAAAAATTCAATCATGGGTAAATATTTATTTAATATATTAAAAGAGAGAAATAATACATTTATGAATATATTATTAGAGAATATTTGTTTGGATGATAATATATTTTTGACTGAAAATATGATTTTTCAAGAAAATATTATTTTATGAACTAATGAGTATTTAAAGAGAAGAAAATGATGTGAAAAAATGTATTACTATGGAATAAATATAGGATATTAAAATTAATGAGGGTTATTTATAGTTATATCAGGAGATATCAATATTCGATAAAAAAGCATACACAATCTAAATAAATGATGAGACTTTAACATAAAACTATTACCACTTTGGCAGCCTTAAATTTTAAGGACCGTGAAATAAAAAACATAAAATAGAAATTAAAATATCATGAGGATAAATTAATTCATGATATTAAATGTCAAAGGGTATGATTATATACCTCCATATATAATGGAGGTGTATAAAATAACATGTTTCCCAAAAAACTAAAATAAAGTAAAATCCCTTACGGATTTGATATCTTTGGAACTGTAAACCCCATGAAGTAGATATAATAAAATGGATATGTAATAAAAAATATTTATAGGTTGAATTATCATAATATACATTCATGGGAAGTATAAAAACACATAAAATTGATAGGTGGTAAATATGACATGTGTCTCGGGGATGTAAAATGTGGGGCAAAAATCCCTTACAAAAAGTATCGACTTCTTTTGCACTAATCGAACCTTTATTATAAAAAATGAAATTTTATTATAAATTTATATAATAAATATACTCATAAATATTACAATCTATATGATTTAAATATTTCCTTTTATTACACATTTATTAAAAATATTATGTTAAAGTCATATTTCAGGTAAAAACAACATTGTTTTTCAAATATGTTTTGATTTTTTATTATCTGTACTCATAATTTGATAATTGTAAAATCATATCAAATATAATTATAATTACATAATTATTAAAATTATATAGATTATATACATTTAATAAAGAAATGAAATATGGTTTTGATAAATTATGTATGTTATGATCACAATGATTATACGTCGTACATATGCATCAGTAACATTTCAAATGTACAATGATTATTATAGATAGAAGGTAAGTAATATAGTATATTAAAAGAAATATCATAATATTAAAAAACATATTAATTATTTAAAAATACTTATACATTTCATACATATTTTTGGGTATTGAAAAAATAGTGACATTGCTTCATGAAGATGGTAGTCCACACGTACACGAGTGACATTATCACGACTCATTGAGTAAAAATTTATTATATTAGAAGATATAAATTATATTTAAAGATGAAAAATATGTATTTAATATAATAATTATGTCTTGAATATCACATATAATAATTAAACATACCCTTATCAATATCAATATAAATCATGAACAAATAACTTCCCTTTAAGTGGAGGTGGTCCATTATACACACTAATAACGTTATTATGTTCTGAAAGATAGGAAAGTATTGAATTATGAAAGATATAATAATTATGGAAGAATAATTTTGTTGGAAATATAATATATATATATATAAAATAAATCCATCATTTCATCCAACCATTATATGTGGTAATGGAAAAAATGAATGATATCATTCTCCGAGGTCACAGTTCTCTGTACACACGAATGATGATTTCGTACACCCATTTCATGGAAGTGAATATGGTTTTAGTTAATGAAGATATTATAAAGACATCCCAGTATATTAAATATACTTATTATTATATATAATCATTATTTATAAATAATTTAATGGGATCTAATGAAATAAAATTAAGTAGATCATCAAAAATCATTACATGTTCTTTGGGTAACCTCTTTATGTTTTCACCAAAACCTTATTAGGCTGGAATTATGTACAAAATAAAGCATATATGATGTGATGATGGATTTTGGGAAGTGATTTGGTTACTAATTTACTTAAAAAATAGGTTTCATGGAGTAAAGAAAAAATGAGTGGTGTGGCCATTAATAAGTACAAGAGAGGACTCACTGATTATTTATTTGGAAGAAATATATTTTCATGAACTTTTTTGATATGTAGAAAGGGTAAAAAAAATTTAATTGTTTATATTTATAGGTTCAATGATCAAAATAAGTCCATTCAATTTTTTTAGAAAAAACTTTTGGTATTTTTAAACTTTTTATTTTAGTATATCCAACGCTAATCCCATTTATTACTTTAAACATGATAATTAAATTTTAGATCATTCAATATATATTAAGGTCAAAAATATAGTTGATTTTATTAGAAATTATAAATTATTATAAGTCATAAAGTGGAAACCATTTTTTTAATTCCATTCAAATATATGGTAATACTAAATTTAAAATTAATCCCATAGATGGGATCCGAAATCGATTTTTAATGAGAAATTGCTCAAATGTTGGAAATGTTTTTATATTAAAATTCAATTCTAATTGAATAAAATTACTTAAATTTGATTAAATATTATAAAATTTCACAAATTTTACTATAAGACTAATTCAAAAAGGAAAAGTCATTTTTAAATAAAAAATCAGTATTTTAACTATTCACTAATAAATAAGACATTTCATAAATTTTCCAATATTTGACCCTAAGATAATTTTTAAATTATAATTTTTAAAATTAATTTTATTTTATAAGTTAATTAAATTTGAGAAATTATTTTTAAGAAAAATACAGTTTTGATGGTAAAATTGGATTAATTCTTATTTCTATAGAAGAAAATAGAAAAGATTTTTTTAAACGTTTTTGTCAATATATATTAGATTAATTTCATTAAAATAATTAACTAAATATAATTTGGTTAATTTATTTAAATAAAAAAAACAATTGAAAACTGTTTTTCAAAGTACCTTTCCCGCTTATTTTCCAAAGGAATATATTTTATTTTATAATAATTTTGTCACCAAATAATTATTAATTAATACATGTGTAAACCATATAATCATAATTTATTTAAATTTATTCATTAAATAATTTTAAAATTCTAGTTGAAAACTATCATTATAATATTTTTACAAATTTCCATGTTTCATTTAACTTAACATTTTGTGTAATGCACGATAATCTCAATTTTTCATGAAGATCAACCTATTCTTATTGTTTCCTGTGAATAAAATTTCAAAAATTATAAATTTATTGGAAAAATTTTCCATAAATTACTACAATGTTACATTATACACCTTTAAAATTAATTTCTCCCTTGAAATTAATCTCAGTCAGTAATGGTTTAACATTAGAAAATTCTTTCCTAGAAACCCGTATAGTATATAGGTTTAAGAAAAAATCATGTTGAAAAAGTGAAAGAGATGTGAGTAAGTCAACTATAATGAAACATAATAAGTTTAAAAATGGGATAACAAAGGTAGTAATTGAATAAATTGTTATATAATAGAAAACTATGACCCAAATAATGATGGAGAGTGATAGAGTGCATTGAGGACATGAAATGTGCTGATCTAGATATGGTAAATGAACCACAAACATAAATAAAATAGGAATGGAAAATGTTATTGATGTCATCAAAAATGATGATTACATGACAAAATTTTAATTGATGATCCATTTTATAGTATTGAAGTATATTTATCATAAGATACAGATAAATGATTTGATTCCATTTAATAAGAACAATCTCACCATGTGGTTGGGCCTTGGTCTATTTCCACTTCATTTATTACTCCATGGAATGATGGTTAATTTTTTATACTCAAAGAGAAATGGGTCATAAGATCAATTAATAATGATAATTCATTCCTAATTTCGTTTTTTTTAACAAAAAACTGGAATCACATGTTATCCAATATGAATGAATCATTATATGGAAAATTAAAACAGTAATCTCTAATGCCTTATTAAAATTTAAACATAGAACATTTCATAAATGGGTAAACTTATCACCTCTCTAAATTATTAAAATAAAAAACATTGGAAATATGGTCACAAAATATATAAAAATACACAATATATCCTTTCACAGCTATTTATTTTCACATAATAAACATGTTAATACCATCATTTATTTAATCTCAAAATAAAACATTAATAACCCTAATTACCATAAAACCTCAATGAAGACATGATGGATTTATAATTCCTTGAATAAAACAATATAGAAAATAATTTTTTAAACTCCATCAATGATATAATATACCAATTTTTCAATAAATAATATATTTGTTTTGAGGATATAAATAAAATCCATTTTACATTATCTATATGAATCATCTTTTTATCCTAACTAAATACTTTTACTCAATATGAGGATCGTACTATGGGTTTTCTTTGATCATTGAACTATCTATTAATTCACTTTTCAAGTACATCATTTCTAGTAAAAAAAATTTTCAATTTCCTTTGTAGAAAACATACACTAAAACTATCCATATATATATATATATATATATATATCAATATTCACATTTCATAATCATTGAATTATTATATGTAAATAATTCAATAATCACACATATTTCTCAAATAATTTATTAGCCTTCATCATCTTATCCAATAACACTTAATTCATTTCACATGAAATTTTTATTCTCTTCATCAATGATAATAAAAACATTTTGTATATCACCTTGCTTATATTCGTCAAATTATTTCATCTTAGAACATCCATTTTCATAATTCCCGTAATTTATACATTTAATGTATTCATCCATTTATAATATCATAGGGAGACCAATATTCCAATTAATATCCTTAATTTATCTCTTCATTTTTCCTTTATAATAACTTTCATTGCTTCCTTATTTTCCATTATAAAACAATCTTCTTATTCCAATAAGTCTTCCACATGGTGGATTATTCCCATATTCATATCACATATTAAATTAAATATTATTTATTAAATGTTCTATTCTATCCAAAATCCCTCCAAAATCATTAAATCTTTTCTTTTGGGAGTCTACGAGTTGGTTAAGGTTCACAATTCTAATTATTTTTTATGATAACTGATTACACATAATCACAATTTCCTTTACTAAAGAAATCATCCCATTCGAATACAAATTATATAATTTTCTATCACATTAACTATTAAAAATGTTCTTTTAGGTTATCTCCATTCACTAAAACTAAAAATAAAAGAATAAGAAACACTATTCATAGTGGAAGACCACATTTTAATGAAAAGTATGATAGAGGATGTATAAATCAGGAAATATTATTTCAAATATATGAAACCTTAGTCATAACCTAGTTCATAAATTATTATAATATTTTTAAATTCTTCATGATGGTTTTTAAATAGTTTTTTAATTCTGAAATCATATCCCCTTGTATTTTCAAATATGTTGTTTAGAAAGGCCCACTATCATGTACCAGTTCTTGATTGAGTCTAGATCAATACGTTGATTTTTCTTTGTCACCCCTTATTAAATATATGGTAGATCGATATCCTCTTGTAGTATGGTGACATAGATGTATTTTTTGGACATCACTGAATTTATCATTCACTAGAATCAAAAGGAAATTTCCAATACATTGAGATATTCTTAATCTTATCCTTATATAAATCCCTAGGAGTATCCTTAGAAATATCCCAATAGATATCACTAATGTTTTGTCATCCTTTATTCCAATGGTTAACTAATCCTATCTTCTTATACCACATATATAGACCCATGATTCTCATATATGGTTACTACATCATTTTATATGAATATTCATTACATCACACAAACACACTCAAAGGACTATAATAGTTTAGTTCATTTGGATACATTGAATTTTGTTTTAATTCATGAATGATATTAATGATATCCCATAAAAATATTACACCTTTTTAGTCATACTTAATCTAAAATATTCATAACATGGGGACAAAAAAAATAAAAATGTGTGAGCTCAAATTCATTTTAAGGGAAGAGGATGGAGATACATATGCATAACATGATAATAAGGGTATGTGATAATGAGAATAAAATTTCAAAACTATACTCGACATATAAAATATCATAATACTGAGTCAGGACATATATATTGGTAGATAATAAGATATAAATCAAAATATAATCAAATAAAATATACCATTATAGAAAAACATTGGTATAATACATGGATTCTGGTTCATATACAAAAGCATAGAAAAATAATTACAATATTAGACAAGGATCACGACCAAGAAAATAATAGAACACAACGTCCCATAATAAAACAGGTTTACTCCCCATTCCCACCCAATCATGCTGAACCTGTTTCACTCCCCATTTAAGCCATGTATTATTAAATCCACTTCATTCCACATTCAATTCATGTCTATCACATGAGATATAAATCATTTCCCAATGAATTGGTTGTAGATATATGTCCCAACCATCATTGGTTATAACATAAACACTATAGTTATTTATAATAAAACCCATAGTCACATAATGAATATCATTCATATGCATTCCATGATATCATAAATAATTTAAAAAATCATAAACCATTAAATGAAATTGATTTCGTAAACATTTAATCATATCATAACATGTGGTAAAGAGATAGGTTTCATAAACATTTTAAAATATCAGCATGAAAAATCCCCAAAAAAGATCAAGTTTCATAAGAGTTATATGATGGTATAACCTACTAAAAAGAAATGGGTTTCATAAATATGTTGTCATAAGAAAGATAAAAAAATTTGGGAAAGAATAAGATGGGTACTGTTGGCTCAAATTCATAGTAACACATAAATAATATAAAATGATATTATATAATATGGAGATGGATTTTGATATATCACATGGAACATTTCATGGGGAAAAGAATTATTCAAAATCAAACTTTTAAAAGAGAAAACATTTTCATAATCCTTTTCATTGAAAATAAAATTGAAATCATATAAAGGATGTGTTAAAAATCATTTAACACATATGTTTAGGAATATATCCTCTTCACTTTATAAATAATTATAACAAATTTTTTTTGAAAATATTTATATTTGATATTATCCTTTATAAATTAATATGATATTCAATTAATATAATTTTCATAATGATGTGAATGTTATTTTTCGTAGTACATGTTGACATAAACATTGCATTCACATTTTTCGGTAAAAGCTAAATGGATTTGTTTAGAAAATGATAGGATAATTCAATTCCAAATTTTTTTAATAGATAAATTAAAATAAATTAAAATTTTATGAACATTAGAGTGTAATAAAACATTTTTTCGGTTTTTTAGTAATCATGGTTTTGGTTGATATCATTATTTCAATTGAAAAGATTTTTTCCTACAAAATATTTTTATTGAACTCTTGGGTATATAAATAGAGTGAAATAATGGGAAAACACATATTATCATGTAATATATAGATTAAAATAAAATTCATTAATATTATAGACAGTTAGATCATGATATTTTTAAATTTTAGATTAAATCATAATCAATATCGACAGATGATGAGATTGTAACATAAAACGATTACCATTTTGGTAACATTTAATAATAATCCCTATGAAATAAATGACATAAAATGAAATGTAAAATATCATTAGGATAAAAAATTCATGACAATACATGTTCATGTGGCTTTATATATACCTTGGGAAGGAATATATGTGGGGATTATAACATGTGTCACAAAAAAGGAAAATCGAGGAAAAACAATCTCTTACAGATTTGTTATCTATTGAACCGTAAACCCCATGAAATAGAGATAATCATATTCATATTAAAACAAAAATATTTTTTTGTATAGGAATCAAAATATACATTAATGGGTAGTATATACACCACATTTGTGAATCTGAAATGTGTCTTATGGAAGTAACAAGTAAGACGTAAATCCCTTACTGAAAGTCTCAAATCCCTTTACTAACATTTGAACATCCTATATAATAAATATGTGTTTATTATGCGTTAATTACATAACCATACTCATATATGTTACTCAATAAGTAATTTAATTGTGTATTTTTATTGACATTTTATTAATAATTTATGTTAAAGTCACATTTTGATTAATAATAGTATTTCTTTTCATATAAATTTTTATTTGTTGATTTAGGTACTCTTAGATTAATTACAGATCCCTAACATCTAGAAAAAAAATAATTACATAATTTTCATTTTGAAATAAAAAATATAGTTTTAAAACCAATATTAAATTATGGTTATGAGTAATGGTGTCTGTTACAATCATGGTGACGGTAGATCATATGTACGCATGAGTAACGCATCGATTTTTTCGTGATCATTATGGAAACGAGGTACATAATATATTATCATTCCAAAATGAGCATAACATCATAAAAAATATGATTTATTTTAATTTAGTTATACGTATTATACATGTGGTGTAGGGATGAAGGTGATTCACATCACTTCGTGACGGCCAAAGTCCACTTATACATGACCAACATCATCATATTTCATTGAGTGAAAATGTAAGAAATAAAATGATATATATTATCTTTTATGAATGATAAATTCAAAATTAACATCACAATTATGTTATTTATATGATATATACTCATTAAACATACACTTTCCAACTTCCATGTAAAGCGTGAATTAATCACATCGTTTCGTGATGCCATAGTCCCCTGGATAAAGGAGAGAAATTAAAATATACCTACAAAATGGAAATAATAATGATAAGTGTCATATAATAATTCTATATGAATAATGATATAATAAATATAATATATAAAAATCCATAAATATTTCCAACTGTAAAAGGATTTAATGGTAAAACGAATGATATTGGTTCGTGAGGCGATGTTACACTGTACACACATATAATGATTTAGTAACCCATTTGATGGAAATACAGAAGGATGTAGGTCGTTAAATTAATAAAAACGCATCAATGTTTATTTATGACATGATGGTTTTTATTTCACCATGGTTTAAAAACAATTGATGGAGTTGTATAATGAAATAAAATAAAGGTGTTCTTTGAATAGAATTATATCTTTTTCTGGTTTCCTCCATATTATTTCATGAAAGACATCCTAGGTTGAATTTAAGACCATAATAAAGGTTATATGATTAATGGAGTTTTATTTGGAAATATTTTTTTCAGGTATTGTAAAAAACGATGTTTGGAGGTGTTTTGAAAAGAGGAGGTGGGGAGGGATTTTATAAGTGGTAGAGGGGACAAACATGGTATTTTTTAAAATAAATAATTTATATGACATTTTCACAAGTAATTGGGTCCAAATTTAAAATTTGGAGAACCATTGTTGTTTAAGAGCTATAATATGGCCATAAAATAGCATATAGATAGTTTTATTAATCATTTTTACCTTTATCTTTTTAGATTATCCCCTTGATAAACCCATTTTACCTTAACCATAATAATTAGTATTTATTGAATTCACTATAAAATTTAGTGAAAAAATATATTGAACTTATTAGAAATTATAAATTATTCTCATTTCAAATATGTGATCCATTTTTATAATTCCATTATTTTATGTTCTTTAATTTATGTTAATATAAATTTTTTTAATGTAATGAGAATGAGGGTTTAAAAAAAGTTTAGAAGTTTGAAATTTGTTTATATGAAAACTAAATATGGAATATATTATAATGAAATAAAATAGTATTAGTTTTTATTAAATTGAAATATTTATACTTCAAAAAAATTATTATATAGTCTAACATTTTAAATAATTTAAATTAAAGGTTTGTTTTAAATTAAAATTTAGTATTTCTCATTTTTCATCCAAAAATTTAACTTTTCAAAAAAGTTCACAAAACATAACAATAAAATAATTTTGATAATAATATTTATAAATTGAATATTATTTTATAAAATTAATTTTTTACATTTTTTAATAATAAATTTTTTGTAAGTGCACAAACAATAAATAATGAATCTTTTTTGAAATTACATCTTTAACCAATAAATTGGATTTATTATTATTTCATGTCTATAAAATACATAAGATGAATATAAAAATTTTATTTAAATATAATGTATATTAATTTAATTAAAATAAATAAATAAATGTTATTTGGATACTTTATAAAAAAACTATTCATATAAAAATAATTTTCCAGAGAAATAATTTTTTTCAAGTACTGTTTATTTTCATTTCTAAGTAACTGGTCAGCAATGGATTCCTTTTATATTCATGTGGAAATCATATTTTCATAATTTGGTTAATATTTATCATACGATCAATTAAAATAGATATGTGACATCTTTAATAATAATATTTTAATAGTAGGTCATGTTTTGTTTATACTAAGATTTGTTTGTATTGAAATATAAACTCATCGTGGCTTGTAAATTATGGAAAACATAGTGTTATTTCGAATAAAAAACATTTAAATGTTAAATTAATTTGAAAAAAAACATATTTCATAAATTATTGTGGTGTTATAATTTTTCTTTAGGAGATGAAAAATATGAGTATCATATGATCAATGAAAACCTCAAAAATATCATTGATTTGGTATGTCAACAGAACATAAAAGAAAATAAAACTATTGCCAAATTAAGTTAATTGGAGGAATAGTTATACTCATTGAGATGTAATTATCGAGACCCATCATAAACAAATTAACTATACTAAATCCAAACACAACACAACCCAAGACAATAAGCATCACAAAATACCTCAAACAAAATTTCTTATGTTGGAAAACAATAGATTAGAGAGCTGACCAAATTATCTATTATGGGCATAAATTGTGCATAGAACTGGTCAGTCAATAAGTATGCTTGATCATGTTGGTTCATGTCTATTAAAGGAATATAATACCGAGTGTATTATTCTATGAATCTCCTATAATATATTTAAAGACCATGGAAGCTTCACCCCTCCACCACTATCTTGGGGAACTCCCACAAAACCATAACCTTGATCATTAGATAATTCACAAATAATACCTATTGGGACACTACATTCTCTACGATTTGAACATTATGATCCCAAAACTCACACTAATGCAACATCATGAATATTTTCGTTTGATGAATAAATCCCAAAAAATAACATAGATACTCTATATTATCCTCCTTAGACACAATGATGAAAAAGTTGTATTCAAGGATAACTACCACAAACTCATTTAGGATCTCCTTGAATACTTCCTTCATCTACAAAATGTTCCTGGATATTCCATTACCCATACCAAAAAATATCACAACCTAACTCATGATTTCCCTGAAAACATCATAATGTGGTATTCAAAATGCCCTCAACCTTTAACTATATTTGAATATTTTCTATCTGAAAATAAATTTCTATGAATGAACTTTATCAAATCAGTTAATCTATTAAGTCATCAGTGTATTATATAGGATAATTATTCCTCACTATCACCTAATTCAAGAGATGATAATTTATATAAAATGATAGAACCTTCAATATTAATCATGAAAAAAATGGTGCACCCCAAGGTGAAATAATTTGAGGA
Organism: Viscum album; assembly: GCA_963277665.1. Classification (NCBI taxonomy): domain Eukaryota; kingdom Viridiplantae; phylum Streptophyta; class Magnoliopsida; order Santalales; family Viscaceae; genus Viscum; species Viscum album. Next base: position 1,399,893,152 of record OY728145.1, on the reverse strand, counting down.
AAAAACTCAATTATTACAGGTCATGGAACTGCGCTCACAGTTCCTATAACTTAGAAGGTTTCACCCTACTCCTAAAAATTGATATTGGATGGATTCCTATTTTTTCTCAATCCCATTCTCAATCTACTATCGAGGGGTAATACTACAACATAAATTGGAAATATATCAAGGTAATCTTACAAATCCCTAAGAAGTACCATCGGTGGAACAACAGATAAAATCAACATCATCTCAGCCAATATGAAGGAAAATAAATACACACACCTCCAAACCATCTAAGGGTCTCATTTTCAAACTAATATAGCTATATCTCCATCATCATCATGGAACAAAATCCACCACATTATGAAATACATGATAGCGTAAATTAAATGGAAAAATCCATACTGAGTAGAATTTTATATGTTTGTACCTATAAACATATGAAATAAATAGATGGTTAATGCTACCCTTGAACTAGCTCATAGTATTTTCATACATCATAGAAGTAACTTCGGCCTAAAACTAGATTACTCAGTTCCAGAGGAATCAATATCTTTTATACCACATGTAAAATATAATGGCTGAGGTAGGTGATATGAAATATTACATAGATCCTTAATAAGCAAACTATAAGCACCTCTATAAAACCAAAAAGTGTACCTTTTTTGATATCTTTCTCTCCCATTAATGGATACATCAGAGCATGAAGTTTACTAAGGCCAACACCATAACAACTTTGACCCTGCTAAAGACCGCCTCCATTTCAATGAACTACTCTATGATTTTAAGGAGAAACTCAGTCTCTCATATAGCAACCCTATCTCATCTATTCATGTCACAGACTATAATCCCCTATTACATCCTCCTCTACTGAAACTACATTAATTGAGTAACTTGAAGTAGAACACATGTAACACATTAAATTTTCATAATGATCATACACATTCTCTACTAATTATGTCATCCTCTGAAATAAAAAAATTCAATCCCTTTCTATAGGCCTAAGATCCACTTACCATAGAGAAATAGGATGAAGAGGGATGAGATTCCTCACGCTAATCAAAAACAATTATGTCGAGGAAACTAGGAGCCTCTGATCGTGGATCGTTTTTGTGAATAATCCAAAAGACTCGCCTCTCATGAAGATCTGGTTCATTCCAAAATCTCATAAATAAACTATTATCTATCCATCACCTTTTGATAAGTCATAAACATTGATGGGGTGACATGGAACTACATATCTAGAGACAATGCATCCTCAAAATTCATTTCCCTATCCTCTTCATCTAGAAATTGTTTTGAAGAATATAATAGTTGAGTCATGGAATATATCCAAAATTATTGTACTGTATATACACTTATAGATGGGAAAAAATATCTAGAGACTATCTAACTTCACAATTAATGAAAGAAAAACATCTCATACCGAGGCTTAGAATATCTCCCATGAGACTATATAGTCCTCATTACACCTATGGAACAACATCCACCACTTCCTCATCACTCTACCTAGAAACATCACAGTTAATGAAACCCATGGTTCCATCCGAGCATTGATTAAACTGAAATCTATCTCCACCCCACCAACTATCCCTCTATCAGTGATTATTAAATAGTTCTATAATACTTTAGTAGACTCTAATCCTAAAAATCTGAGATATTTCTCATCTATGTGTAATCATCATCGACCTCTTTTGTGTGGTGATGTACTGGAATATCCTTCTAAACATATTCGATGGTAACCTAATGAAAAATTCAACTTGGAGCCATACCTGCAAGAAGAAAAAACATATACAGATCCTAAACAATAAGTATATAACAATTTATATGGATTAATTTTTTAATTGAATATATTATTTAATGTTTTCAAATATCCCAAGGATTACCAATATTTATCACATGGGAAAATAATAAATATCAATGATCATTTTTTAGGTCAGTATTCTAAAACAAGTAAAATTTTGTCTACTAGGATAAAAAAACATAAATTTAGGGGCATCATATCATAGGGGGCTTAAATACCCATGTATCAACCAGAATCCCATGTTTAAATCACTTACTAAAATCCTCTACCCTTATTTCACATGAAACCCATTCAATATAAGGTATTCGTAAGTCCAAACTCTATCATATACCACAATTAGATCATCTAATACCACTGTGTCACAACTCCATCCAATCATAAAGTACACCTCTTATGCCAGATATGGGAGAAGGGTGATGATATCCACATAAGGCCCACCTCTAGTAGGCTGTAAGTTCGTGACTATCATCAAGGGTGTAATAACATAAAAATGTGAGGCATTACCCTCTAATAGAATATATGGAAGTGAGAGATAATACTGATATATCATTAAACACATGATAATATATATAATTGAAAACATCCGTTTAAACTTGTAATTTCCTATAGTACAACATTAACTAAATAAAAAACTACAATTACCAAAATGTATACATGGATATGACTACCAAGCCTAAATAGCTCACGAAAACCACATGCCAGTAATATCTAGCTGGATCTCTCACTTCCTTTGGATAAACATAAAATTGGTTATATAATCATTGAATAAGAATAATATTATAATCAGTTGGATCCTTCATAGATCCTCTAACATAAAATATAAAGATATAATACTAATGACATATGAACAACAAGTGAAACTAACATATCCCCTAAGAAGTTATACTCTGTTCCAATACTCATGATGGATATATCGCCCAACGTAATAAATTCCATGGAGATCATAAAATAATATGTTAACAAGGATACCCCGCTCCACCTTCCTCATTGGAATTTTTATCTTCCCCAAAGTCACATTTCATTATCCATCTCTCTCCAAATGTAAGACATCCCTAGAAACATGGTAAAAATTGAACAAAATTAACCTCATCCATTACATCATCACATTTCCCAACATCATATCTCTATATAGTAACCATGTCGTTTCCAGTAGACATCACAACATATATGACGTTTATTATCCATCTATTATTATAACTCAATCCATTAGAAGCCAAAAACCAAGTATGCTACTGCAAACCATCATATTATACACACATGATACATATAATTATATGTTTATACTACATTGAGAGAAAAATTTGTGTTAAATAACCATATCCATTACATACTTCTACACAATAATATGAAAACTCACCGCCATGCCTATCATCACATAATACTACCATGATTAGAGAACATGGTAGAGGGGGTAGTTAGCCATCAACCCACCCAACGGGATGTTGGGGAAAACACCATCGTAGAGTCGAGTAAATTTTAGTCCCCTAAATTAACAAGGGTAGGGATGTTTGTGGAACCAAAAGAAGTATATAATATAACATATCTCAAACCACACCATTGGTATAACCTATTCTTAGACACAACTGCATATAACATCACTTGGGCTCCTGGCCACCACTGTTATGTACTATGTATCCTATAAGAACAAAATTAATTATAATTTTTATTTATAAATATCATTTAAATTAATTAATTAATTATCCATTAATTATACATACAAATTAATATATTATTCTTTTTATTTATCTGAATAGTGATGGTATTCCCTTGAGGTATAATAAAAACTAAAACCATGATTTCTAAAAATCCTATAATTTTTATTTTTTCAACCCCATCCACATAGGTTAAAATTTTATTAAACCTTTTTAAATGATTCATAATTATAGTCATTGAAGGAATACCATATTAACATACATCAATGAGAATTGAAACCTAGAACATCCAACTACAAAAGATGTGCGGAAATGAGTATAGATAAAATAATAATCATTTATTTCATCCATTAAATAGTTTAACACATGTGAATCCCAACCCTCAACACCATAATAAAGGGTAAGAATAGATTTATCCTATTCAATAATCTTTGGTGTTATCCACTATATACTCATGCATAACCTAATGCATCTCGCCATCATATGCACTAACATCCTCCAAATCACCTAAGCCTCCCCACTCCACAACACATCATCCCTCATAGACTAATCCATCCTAGGACCATAACACATCACAAATACAATACCACATCAAGAGAACATAAAAATGATGAAAGAACGAAAATAATTAATAGGGAATGTATCCACTAAAATAAAAAATTCATCCTTCACATGAAAATAGGTTCTTAGAACCCCAAAATCATTGCATCAATCATTTATAAAAAAACAAACCATCTAAACCCAAATATCATTCATTATAATTTCATAAGTCTATATTAAATTAAATATTTAATTTCTAATAAGATAAAACAATGTGAATCCAAACGAATTAGTTGTAACAAGGAATCAAAGGATTAAACTTGATCTCTAAAATTTTCCAATTTCATCATCCCAATGCGGAAAACCCATACTCATACATCATGACATTTTATTATTATCATCAACAATAATTATCATGTGTCACATTATTTAACAGTTAAATTAATGGGTGGAATAACAAATCCAACAAAAAATGCACACTTTCATTAATATGATTACCATATAATTATAAGAAACACCAGATTCGTTTGATATACCTCCTCTTTAATTTATTATGCCAAAAAAGTTTCAAACAACCTTTATATTAATTATAAATTTAAACATTATTAACCAAGCATAAAATCATGATAAAAAATCTATAAGATAGAGGGAACAATATCCGGAAAAACAAAATGGAAAAAAATTTCATGGTAGAATGTAACAACATGTGATCACTATAACCAATTCCACAATTTAACATATTAAATAATTATTATGATAATTTCCATGCAATCAAAAGTGATAAATATGGCCAATTTATAATTTCCCATATAGAAAATTGAAGTAATGAATTCCCAACCTCAAAGGAATAAATTCTAATCCTAATTGAATGGGCCAATATCACATTTATTGATCACATATCCATCAATAATTTTGAATCCCTCCAAGGATGTCGTTCCACAACTATGCTTAAAAAAATTCCATTTGAATGTGGAGATGAAACCTCCATCAGAATGAAAGAAAATGCTGGAGGAACTAGAATGAAAAACTCAAATACAAGAGGTAGAGTATTCCTCACTTATCTATAGATTTATGATAGAATTCTAGGATCAATCCACTTTAAAGGGTACCAAAAACAATTAGTAATTTTTTTTTCAAGAAACATGATGATATGGAGAACATTTCATAGTGTTTGGTGAAAATAATGGCATTTAGGTTATAAAATTCATCACCCAAGTAACGTTAATGATGAAAAAAAATTAATTTACAATGTAAAGGGATCAATGATTATTTTTAAATAAAAAACATTGCTACAACAATTTTAAATCATTGTTAATTTATGTCGTAAACTCTTAATTTACAATGTGAGGTCCATGATCCATTTAACACAATCCACATCCCACTCACATCATATAAACATCTTTATATTTTAAATTCCCCATGTATCCTTATTTTAGAATATAAGGACATATATTTCCCCGACAATCCTCTTTCGAGAAATACGAGCATTGGAAATATTGAAATGGTTGTACTATATAAACATGGTCCCTTAAAACATAAGCATGAATGGGAAACATATTTTTTACTAAAGGTATAAATAATGTTAGTATTTCTAGAAAACAATAATTCAGTATATTCAGAAATATAAGTTAGTAAAATTTATGGAAAGGAATATCCATTTCATTATAGAGGATAATAAAATTAATTGATTTCCTTACACATTCGTCATAAAATTTTATCATCAGAATGAAAATCATAAAGAATACTAAAAATAATTGAGATTCTAACATAAATCTCTAATCACTTTCAAAAAATTTGAATAGGTTGTCCTATAAAGTAATAAAATTTAATTAAAAATTAAATATAATTAATATAATGTGATTATTGAAACCACACATCCAAGTGTATTTATATAAACCACATAAAATAATATGGGGGCATAACATAAAATATCTCCCAAATAATATAATTTTAGACGATGAAGCATTATGACTTTGGTAATATGTAAAAAACTATCATAAAAGAGAAAACCAATATGTATTGTTAAATACACATAAATTTAATAAAAAATGACCATATAAAAAAATTAATTTTAAATATACACACCACAAAAAATAATACAAGTAATAAATATGGAATATTTCCCATATAAATAAAACATACCGTAGAAATTCACTTACCTCAAGTTTTAAATTAATAGAAATATATATTATCCACCTATAAAAAAAACAAAAAAAATTTATACATATATAAAAAGGTAATTAACATACATATAGTGTCATATATAGACCGCTTATGACATTTGTATCACCCTATTTTTAACAAATAATTTATAAAATCATTTTCTTAATTGTTAACTATTTTGTTTTCATGAGAATTTTGTTTTGTTGGATCAGTTCCATTTAGACCAATAATCATTAAATACTATAAATTATTTTAATCATGATGTAAATATCATATATACATATATATATATATAATATTAAAATTCATCCATAAAAGAAAGAGATAAAAATAATGGACTTCACCATTCCAGGAGATAATAGATTATACATACAGCTGATCATTTATTTAACAATTCTATGGTTTAATGAATAAAAAGATAAATAATAATTCACCTATCAAGAATAATTATTTTTTCATATATATAATAATTATTCAATAGTTCCGTCTTTATAATCATCTAAGTTAAATGGTGATTAAAAACAGATTACGCCGCTATGTGGAGATGGCATGCCATACGTATGCAAGAGCGATGATTTAATTTTCAATTAGATAGATAATATATTGAAAAGGGGTGTACCATAATATTCATAACATCTTAGAATACTTATTATTATGTATATTTTAATTTATAATGGCTACCAAATGTTTATATGTTTTATAATAAGAAATAAAATTGAAAATACTCAGTTAATAGTTGTACCTCTTTGTTGAGAAACTTATTTTGGATTAAAAATTATTCCTTGAAATAATATTCCTTTAAAAATATCTAGACTTATAGATTTAGGGTATGGAATATAAAAATATATTATTATAGTTATTTTAAAATATATAATTTTAAAAGTTTTAGGATGTTGCGAGAGGAGGTGCCCTTTTATAAGTGAGGGGATGAACACGCTTTGAATTTTGTAAAGTATTAAATTAATGTAAATTAATTCTCAAAATCTAGTGGCTCTAAGATTGAATTTTTTTAAAATATTTTGATCATAATTATAATTATACTTGTTAAATTATATTTAGATAAATTTATGTATTTTTTTACACTAAAATATTAGTCTAAAACCTCACCCCATTAACTGTTATGACAATTACAGTAATATAAATGTTATTTGCAGATTAATGATCAAGAATGTGAAAATACAATGAACATTGACCCATAAATGTACCATGATTGGTATTTTTAATCACATCCCACATAATAGGTCAGATATATTATTATGTTGAATTTAATAAAATTTAATAAAATATTGTTTATTATAAATAACATTAATTCTATTTGTTTAATTATTCATTTAATTTGAATATAATGTAATAATTATTGAAGTTGAGTTAAAATATATACATTCTACACATCTAGATTATGTTATATTGATATATCAAATTTTTTGAATAAAATGTCCTTCTAAATTATATAACATTTAATATTTTTAAAATCAATTTTTTGTTAATTTAATATATATTGTGATGGTGTTGTATTAGAAAATTATATAATAATTTAGTAAAAAAATTAGAAATAAATTTAACTGTTAAATAAAATTAATCGACCATTCATTGAAATATTTAAATATTAAAATTATCTGTTTTTATACTTGTAAAAAATATTATATATACTAATTTCCAAATAAGGATATTTTTCTTAATTTTTAATATAATAAAATAAAGGTTAGAATCAAAGGAAATGGATTTAAGTGGTATTATATTTGAAAATTGTATTATAATTTTATAACTGCACACATACAATTGTACAAATATATGTGTTAGTGAAATTTTGAATCTCTAACCCATTGTTTTAACCATGTTTTAACCATTTTACCCTTACTGAGGTGATTTTTTCCCAATTGTACTATTCATAATGACCTAAACTAAAATGGACATATTTTAAAAATTTTAACCTAATAATATAAAATGTTAAACTCACTTTATATTGTTGAATTCATAAAAGGAGGAGAATTTAATTTAAAATTACAAACTCAATTGGAGATGAAAAATAGTCTTCCAGATAAATATTTCATGGATTATAAATCATTTTTGTACCAATATCCAACATAATATTGATTCCATTGACCTTTATTTAACTTTTAATAATATAAATAAATTATATTCACCTTAAAATAATTTAATATTTAAATTAATCATTTAAAATTCTTGAAACTAAAATAATCTTTTCATTTAAAATTATTATTTGTCATTATTCATTGATTAATAATTATTTTCGTTAAACTATAAAAATATGAATTTTAGAAAATATTTAAATGATGATTTAAAAAATTATGTTACATTATTTAAATAAATTTCATAAAAATAGAAAAAATTATTATTTTTTCTCACAAAAAATTATAAAACCATTTTAAAGAGAATGTATTTTTCAGGAATATACAGACTTTAATAAAAATTGTGTACATATTTTGAAACATAATTTATTTATATAAACCATTATATGTAATTTTTAAAATTTTTATAGACTTATTCTCTAAACCAATCAATGTTTATAGTAATTGATAATTAAATTTTTATTTAGCTAACACATATAAGAAAAACTGAGAAACCTTATATGTTCAAAAAGGAAGACATGCCTGATAAGAGGTCACAATGTAATTTAAATATAATTGAAACATATTATCCAATTCCTCCCTTATAGATTTTTTTTGAGATAGCATGAACCTGTGTATCTAGATCATCTTCAATGAGGTCTTCAAATCAATCATCCAATGTATCCCATGTTATAGAATACTCATTTTTAGTAATATTCTCTTTGTTAAAACCAATTATCATTATATGTCCTTGGTTGACGATCCATGAAATCTGCTCACTATTAATAGCCACTCGTATTGGCATGCCCTTCATTTTGTCTGACTTTTCTTGGGTATCATTGATATAAAAAACTCTTCCTCCAATTTTTCTTCTAAATGAACAAGCACTCCCAAGGGTTTCTCACTAAAATCATTATCCACATTAGTTTTGTCTGCACCGACATCACAGGAAATAACCATCAACCCATTTAGGTTCCCTGCATAGTACCAATATAAAAAGACAATCATTCCATCTCCTTTTATTTTAATTTTTTTACATGACCTAGTCTCCATTGGATTTGGAAGGTACGAGTAATCCTTGGGACCTTTTTTTTTATTCCATGTTGTCAAGATGCAATCTCTAGGGTCCTTGATATATTTCTGTCCATTATTCTTCCATGCATTGTACTACATTTTTCAATATTTCCCGCCCAAATTTTCCTATGAAAATATCCAGAGTGATCCTGATCATCAGACCCACCTATTGATTGGACTGAAATTTCATTGTTTTAGACATCCAAGTCATCCAAACATGCAAAACAATTACATGTTTGGATATCCGTCTCACTTTGTCGCTAGCCTTCGACCCCATGACCCACTAGCACGGAATGGGGGACCTCAGTACCCAACACCCTATATGGGACGAAAAAAATCCAATCCTGGACCGGAATTAGGTTATAATCAAAACATTGTTGTCCCTACAAATCTACTATAATACACTATTTGTAAAAAAACATGTTCCTTCTCTCCTTCATTCTCCTTAATATCCACCGAAGGTAGAGCATCCTAGACCTGGACATCCATTGAGTGAGGTAACAATGTCCTGGTGTTCATATATTCACAATCTTGTTCCTCCTTTTCCTTTCTAGGATCGAGTAGATCCTTCTTCATCAATGAAATGGCAGTTTCCACCATATTACTAACAATGGGAGACAAATCCATCTCCATATCCTTCTTTTGATTCATGTCCCTTTTCCTTGTACCATGCCTACAACCAAAAATCTAATTTCCCAATTTCCTACAAACAAAGAAATAATCCACCTATGATTTGATGACAACATATTGTTTGCACCTATACTCTTCACCAAAAACAACACAAACCCACTCCACCAGTGGTTTTGATATATCAACCCCAAAACAAATCCTATGGTTAATCACGTGGCTAACCAATTGAGTTCTACTGTCAGGACACATGAACCATCCAACCATATTCCCCACCATTTTGAGGACAGAGTTGTTTTTAAATGTTATTTGTAATATCAAGAATATAATCTATAAAGGAGAAGAAGGCGAGTCTTGTTTCATGTGAAAAAAAATATTCCAATGGAAAAGGATGAACCTGAAACTGAGGAATTTGACCAGATCCCATGATAGTGCAGGAATAATGTCATCCTCTATTGTAAAGAGAATCATCAGTCGAGGGATGTCAAGAATTACCACAGTTTCTTGGTCATGAAGCCCCCAAAAATCAAAAACACCCCAATCGAAATCATCAATTGTAGGTCATTGTTTTTGAAACTGAGTCACCAAACTGAGGTTCTAGAGTCTAAAATTTTCTTAAAACTCCATAAGTGATAGTGGTAGTTGAGTAACACCATCACGAAAACCTAGACCTTTTAGACATAGTGAAATAGATGAAAAATGTGTCCAATAATTCAGATCGGAGAAGGGATTGAACTGCTGAGATGGAGCAAGAGGATCCTTCTTCCCCCATTCGAATAGAAGGAGGTAGGATGAATCCATATTCAACCCTAGTTAGGGAATCGCTAGCGAAGGCTGCAAGCCGAGATGGGACCCTTTCCCCACTATTATGAACCCACATAAATTGTTTATTTATACGTGGTTTGGCATTTATCACTACCTATCTAGAAAATTAAATTTATTTGAAGGAAAATATGTCATAAAATCTTAGGGTGTTAAATGATGTTATCTGATCATTATCAATATGTCATTGAGAAGCATTAAAAATAAAAATGTAACATATAAGAGCTTATAAAACAAGAACTATCAACTTATTTTAATAAATAAGACTATCCCTAATTTTGTATAGTGTAATTTAAAATCAACATACGGTATATATAAGCTTACATTAGTGATTCCTAATATTAACTTTGTATTTTTATATATAATGTTAGTTTTAATGATATGTAATAGTAATTTTCAAATAACAAACAATTCTAGTGATTTAATTTGGCTCATGTAGGATGAAAATATTTGATGTGTACGAGTGACCATCTGATTTCAACGGGTATATATGTTCCTCATGACTGTTAAGATAGATTAAATATTTGTTCCAATATGAGATTCATGATTAAAATAACAAATTTCTATATTATTATTCTTTAAATAAATATTATGATGATATGTTTTATGTTTTGATATAAGATGATATTATTTCTATTATTTGAATAAGGGTTTTTAATGAGTTAAATATTTGTTCCAAATTTATATTTGAATGTGATCATGTAATCATTGAATAGAAGAAGCAGTTTTTGTGGATGTTCTAATAAATGAAATATTCATTATACAGGGGAGTTTCAAAATTAATATCTCCAATGATCTTTAAGAAGATATCTTTTACTAGTTTGAATATTAAATACTAATTAGTGATCATGGATATATGATGACATCATTGGATTATATTTTGGATGTTTGAATGTAATGGGATGATTCCATATCTTATATGTTTAAAGATTTATTATTATATTAGAATATAAGAATTATATAAAATAATTTATTTTTTGTAATGACCATTATGTTAATCATTAATGAACTTTTCCTATTTTAATTATGGAATATTACACTAATATTCAAGATGATTCTTTAAAGAATATTGTGCGTTAAAAGAAGAAAATATGAATGAAAATATAGGAAACTAATTTTTTAGATATTATGTGTTAATAAATAAGATAATTAGAGTAATTATATGAGACCAACATGGAAATTGATGAATATCATTAGAGAATTCTTTTTAAATGGGGAAAATTTTAGATTTCAGCACTGATGGGATTGAATATCTTCATTATCGATAATATTTTTCGAATATGTGAATACTATAATAGAAAATGATATTTTTATATTAAAAAAAGATTATCAAATTCAATTATACTATTGGATACTTCTACAAATATTGTGTATCAAACATTAAGAGTACCTATCCATACCTAGAGGTGAATAAGGGGCTTGTTTGGTTCTAATATATGTATAGAAAAAAGTGGGTAATTGTTGAGATGATTGGTTTTGGATATCGTAATCTATTTTTATATAATTTTAATGGGTCAAGGCCATTTACATTCTCTTGAATATTATTGATAATAAAATATCAATCGCATGTGTGTTTATATACCACCATAAACTAAGTATTATTTCACATGTTTTGGGTGATCCATCATAATATTTGTGTGTTTTGTTCAATGTTAATCCTGTCATTATTTCATGCATGTATATTAGTATTGAGATAATATGCAATACCTAAAAATATTAAAATTAATTTCACTCCAAATAAATATTATTTGAAGTCGATTTATTTACACACAACAATAAAATAAAAGAAACCACGATTTATTTTCATATGATTAATATATTAACACTAATTAAATTAGAAACTCCGAGGAAGTAATAATATGAAATGATAATATTTTTTTAGAACAATTTTCTTATAAAAATATTTTTTTAGTATTTTCATGTAAAAGTTTAATCCCTAAATTTTAAATTCTTAATATTAATAATTGGGGAATTATTTGGATTCATAATATAAAAATTTTATTATGATTATTTTTGTTTTTTTCATGTATGATTTTATTTTTTAGTCAATAGAACAAAAATCAATTTTAACAGGTATCAAGACTTTTATGACACCATTCGCATATAAGAGTTATTTAAAAATCATAAAAATATTATTACTAATACAAAAAATAAAACAAGAAATATAAAAATTAAAAATAACAGTTTTAAATTATAAACACATATTTAGGAACATAATAAATATTTCATTCCAATATGATTTTTTTTTTGTCTTTTCAATAATTAAATTTTATTGTGGTGGATTTCAGTTTTTTCTTTGTTGGAAAGCCACATTTATCTTATTTTTTAGTAATAAACAAATAAATAAAATGAAAATAAACATAATTCATAATTTCACGTGAATCATAATTTCTAAGCAAACGAATCTATTTCTATAAAAAAGGGTTTAACACAATATGTGAACTAATATTAAAATAAATTAGTATGATCCTCGAAAGTATTATTTGGTAAAATGATTTTTATATTTATAATTAAAATATGTACATAACCTAAAATGAATAATTATATTTTTATGAACATAAATATGCAACCATGGAAAGAAATATGATTCCACAAATCTATTAAAATATGATAAAAGATAAAAATATGGAGAAAACCCCTAAAATTCATCAAACATTATCCAAAAAATTGTGCTGAATTATTTGATTGATTTATATACCACAATACCTCTACTAATGTAATATTTTTGAATCAAATTCAATGAGGAATTATTTTTCCCTTAATAATTTTATTAAAATATCACTCCACACACCAATAAAAGTAAACCTCCACCACCCATTTACATAAATTTTAAAAAATCTAATTCTACATGAACCTATAAAATTTCTACATCCTACAGATACCACTACCATGTTTTCATTGACTTTATCTAATGTAAAACAATAAATACTCTACAACAAACTAGTTTATTCATATATTAACGTTACATAACATTTGTGGAATAATTAAAACCCTAAACAAAACAGAATTCCAATGAACTTTTTAGATTTGTGCCTTCTGAAACATGGTAACATGAACACTAGTACATGAGTGATCAAAATTTATCCCACTAGGTTATTCAAAACAAGAAACAATATTAGATACATAATATTTAACATATATCGTTATCACCATAACATTTCATGTCTTGTAGGTCTATTACTTTGTGGGTTTTGGTTGTTGGATGTGTCTGTAGGAGCCTTAAATGGAGTTCAGAGAGGTTCAGTTGCTAATGGTTTTAAGTTGGGTGATTGAACGTCATGTAATCACATTACACGACATGAAACTATGTTTCACATCTTGTATTGAATTATCCATGATGAGGAGATATTTTACATGCGTGAAGAAGAGTTTCACTGTGTGAAATAATTTGGGGATTTAAAAATAAAATAAAATATAGATGTGAATCATTTTTTTGTTGGAAACCAAAGATCATGTATTAAATGATGTGAAAGGGTGTTACATGTCATGGAACACCCCAGTAATGTGTAGTTTGAGTTATAAATTTGTGTTGAATCATTTGTCATTCATATGTGTTTTTCTTTTCCTCAAATTCCAGATAATTACTAGTTCTCCAATGAGTCCTTAGTGCCTTACTCCACATTCCTTGATCTATCAATCCCTGTGGTTGTCTTTTAGAAATCTTTGATCGATCTGTGGTGATTTTTCTCATCTTTTTAATTCATTTTCTCTTGTACATTCCATAGGATTAACTACTGTAGGGCAGGTTGGATTGAGTTGGATGTTTGGAAGCGTTTGGATAATCTTCTAGTGCAGAATAATTTGATCTATGTTTCTAGTAGTGTGGTTATCACTTATGGGCATTTTTCTTCACCCTTTAGTGCACAGACAAGTTGAAAAGATTCTTCAGGGTAAGATTTTTTTTTCTATGATTTCGAATCATGGAAGAGGTATCTAATTTTTAATGCCTGTAGGTCACAGTTGTTCCACATTAATCAAATATCGGAACCGAGTAAATGAATTGAAATGGGTAGAGGGATATGAGGCACATGTTTTTCTGGATATGATGTTTTTGGGATCCAATGAAATATACAGGCTAAACTCCCCAATGTAAATCATGGACATTTGTGGTCCTTGTTTGCGCACTGAACAATTATCTATTTTTTCTATTCTTGTTGAACATTTTTATATAGAAATTAGTAAATCAAGTACACTTGGATGATAAACAGGTTCCCCAGGATTACACAATTTTTATGAAAACCCATGATTTAACAAGTGGAATTATATAATGTATGCCTCATTAAATCATGAAGTTTTTTATGCATTGGTATGTTCAGTTATATGTTTCGTAGGATAGATGCGGTTGTCTTTGGGGGATATACGGTTATGATTTGGCAATGTTGTGATGTGTGGATATGCTCTGGTTTGTGTGGTGGTATGTTTTTGAAGCACAAGTGCCTGTTTTGGATTGGTTTGGGCGGTGCAGGGGAAGAAATTAATGGTGATACATCAACATGACAATGTAATAGAATCATGGGTTGATGTATTGATTTTTTATGGAATGGATGAGAGGTGTTATGAAGTGGGGGATATAATCATGTTGTCCAGTGATGTGTTATTGTTTTCTTTTTTTTTTTTGTGAAGTGCATGGTAGATTCCTGGAATGTAGTGGAATAAATGAATAAATAATTAGTTAATAATGTATGGAATTGTATTGAGTGGGATTGGTTAATAGAATAAATAAATAATTTGTGAACAAATAATTGTAATGGTTAATTATGTTGGTTAGAAATGGAATGGATGTTGCGGTTGATGTGTGGTGTTGTGAATTTAGAGGTAAAGACATAGTTTCTAGTGTTGTGATCAGGTTTTTTGTTTTGAAACCATAAATTGGCCTTGAGTGTTTGATATCATATATTTATATACATATAGGTTCCCTTGTGATTTACAAATGCACTGCACCCTAGTTGAGCACTACGTATAAAACATCCACCTTCATCACAGGGGAGGGTGGATTTACCAATCATCTTGGTAGGAAGATGGATGGATGGCTACCTGCTCTTACCTGCACTGAATTTTAGGTTAGGATACCCAATGATTCTTCAGGGATGTTTTGGTTGGTCAGGCCCAAGTGTGTGCGGGTGAGTTGTGATTTACAGGTTCCTTTGCGATGAGATATGTTGTGCTTTCCCAGGTTTCTTCAGGATGAGGTGTGGATTGTGGATCATGTGTCTATGGGAAGTATGTTATGTTTTTTTCAGACCAAGTGTCTGTAGGTGAGTCATGATGTGGTTTTTGTCCTAGGTTTCTATGAGAGGGATGTGATGCGGTCTGTGGCCCTGGTGTGTGCGTTCGAGATGTGATGTGTCTGGAGGACCAGTTGTCTCTGGGTGGGGTGTGATGTGGTTTGTGTCACAATTTTCTTCAGGTGGGATGTGATGTGGTTTTTGAACAATGTGTATGTAGGCAAGATTTAATGTGGATCATGTCCCATGTGATGGGACAAAGTGTGGACATGGGGCCCATATGTGTTTGGTGGCTTTTGACATGGTTCTTTTAGAAGAGATGGGAGCATGAGGTCGTATTACATTAGGCAAGAGGGGATAAACCAATGGGAAGTGGTGTGGGGTACAGAAATCATCTATGTGATTACTATATTATATTAATAAAATTGGGTTACATGGTGAGCCTAACTTGTTGAGGATGGGATGACTAGTATAACTTGTTAGGTGTTGTTTGGTTCTACTACTTTCTCACAAGGGAATTATTATGTTCCCTTTCACTTGTGTATGAGAGACTTTAGTTTTTCCTACTTAGAATACCTCCATGTTAACACTATATATACAATGCTTCATTCAAGATTCCAGGGGGATTACATGTACCATGCTGGGTGTTATTAGCTCAGTATTTGGGAAAATTTTTAGGTTACTACATTAGAATTCTTTTAGTAATTATGTTAAAGTTTTTATTTCCCTTGTAACATGTATATTTTTAACATGCATGACGGGTTGGATTTTTGTTTTCATTTATATATATATATATTTATATATCTTAGTGTTATTTTTCAATTAACCATCTTAACTCCCAATAATTTTTTCTTAAAAAGGTACATGCCTCCCGTTTTGGGATATTATATTCCCTTGGTTCCAATTGACACCATTGGGCATACTAGACATAAGAATCTGGGGTCATTATCTCTCTTTCTTCATTAACCTCCCTGGAGTGGTATCTTTGGAGGGAGGGTTTCATTGAATAATGGTGTCTGATCTGATCATTGATAGATATGATAGATTTTATAGTTAGAAACATTCATGAATGAATGGGTTGGTAGGGAAATAGTGTCAGTTGACCTTGGATCATGACATAGGCTAGGAAAAACTAGGTAGAAATTGATATTTTTTCCCCTAGTGATATGATTCAAGGACTCTGTTTCTAATGAATGACTAAGAGAGGCTACACCAATACTAGGGTAGATAACCTTGTAAAGTTACAATCATCATAATGAATCATGATTTTTCTGAATTGGGTTTTCTGTGAAATTGGGAATGAATGAAATGAAATGAGTTAGAATGAGTTAAAATGATTCTTAAATGGAATTATATATTAATCAGGATTAGTAATTCCAAGTTTGACTGTTATCTATGACACATAGTCTTCTTCTACTTGTTTCTCTGGCGGTCGGTGCTTAGTAGGATGATCTAGTTGATTGGCGTAGGGTTGATCTATTGGTAGAGGATTGAACAGTGGTTTAGAATATTGTGTTCATTCTAGAAACATGCTTTGGGAATGTATGAGGGAAGTGTTTTAGAGATGGAGATGGATAGATGGATCATGGAGCATGAGATAACCTTCATATTGATATAGGCCCTGATGAAGTTATGGGTTCCATGGAGGTTAGTCTTATTAGAGGAGTTGTGTGTTAGTGGTGGATTCTATACCTGGGGGATATGAAGGAGAATGACGATATATGTGTCAATTTTGAGAAGGAGTTCTAAGAAGAATACCATTCCTCAACCTTGAAGGCTGAGAAGAGGTATGACATACTCTCTATCTGGTAGGGTAGTTTATCATTACGAGAGATGATGATAATTTTTAAGGATGTCTTCAATTTGCCTGATATATATTTATATATGAGGAGTCACATGTCAGAAGTCTAGAGGAGGTGCTTCATCCTTCGGTCTAGTACACAGTTACTCCTTTTACATTTCTCATATATATGGATGTCCTGAAAAAAGAAGATATCATCAGACAAACGAACTCAGGAGGAGTTTTAACACTATAGGATATTTATTATTGTTCGTTGGGAGATAGTGTTACCAATGGAAGGTCATAGGTTCCAGGACATTCCAGGTGTTGACCAGGAAGGAGTCGACCATAGCAGTTTCCTTTTCGACCATCTGGTCTGATCCATTTCATGTGGCATGGGGTTGAGGTGTTTTTTATGTAGAGTCTATAACCATCTTCATAATTAGTGTTTAATGGACGTTCAAGCTCAGTGTCGTTGAGGTGGTCTAGTTTAGCACCTTCCTTAGTAGTAGTTTCCAGTAAGGTCATTTCAACAACAGGGAAAAATGCTCATGATCTACAGAGAAGAGATAGAGTAGTTGGTGATGGACCTCAGGATGTCCCATAGGGACCTCTACCTGGGGATGGTCATGGAGGTAGTCTTTAAAAGAGAGGTATATGAGATGGGTGCGGTCAGATTCACTCAACAGAGGTAGCATTCCCCGCAGGACTAGAGATCGTTAGAGGTACATTCATTTTTTAGTACCCTTGCTTATTATTTGTTTGATTTGGGAGATTTGAACTCTTTTCCCCCCTCAATAGCCATGATCTATGGATAGTTATAGAGAGAGTTCTCGTGCCCCTAGTTTTGAGTAAATCATTTGGAGTTCAGTCCATGTTGTTTGATGTGTACCAAGGATGTAGACTGATGGTGGGAGAACATCAGTCTAATGGGGAACTATTCTTTCTACATATCCAACCATATGAGGTCATTCTCCACAGCGATTGGTGGTATTTGGTGCATTAGGTAATGTAATGGTTCCAGAGGAGAGTTGTGTTTTTAGATATGGATTGTCAGCATGTGGTTTTAGTTGGAGAGAGGAGAAATCAAGAGGGTCGTCATTGTATAGAGCCTCTTCTTTCATTGTTGGTTGAGAATTCAGTGGAATCAGTAGACGTTGAGATGATTGTGTTTTCAATCATTGTCATGGGGTTCCTGGATGTTTTCCTAGAGGAGGTTATGATGTCACCCCTCGATGGGTTGTTCAGTTCGGGATAAACCTGTAGCCTAGTAATTTTATGATTTTGGTGGATCCTTATTAGATAGAACCTTATGAGTTGCGATATTTAAGGATTCAGATAGATTATATGAGGAATAAGGGGCTTTTATGGAATATTCTGTCACTATGGGGGTGCTCTAGTGTTTTTTTAAAAGAATACGGATGGTGGTATGATGTTGTTTATAGACTACTGGAGGTTGAATAATGTGATGATCAAAAACATTTACCCACCTGCAAGGATTGAAAATCTTTTTGACCAGCTTAGAGGGGAATGATGGTTTTCATAGACTGATCAATTGTCTGGATACCACCAGTTGAGGGTGAAGGAGGGTGATATCCTAAATACAAAATTCAGTTACATGAATGAAAAATTTGAGTTTGTAGGTATAACGACCCATACTTTACATACATTGTTAATACTTCAAAATTGAAGCACACTTATTACAACATATGACAAAACCACAAATGACCGTATAGGTATAGTGTCTTTAGAAACTGGGAAACATAAAAAACTGGTTCATAAATCTTCTACAGTGTCTCCCATTTATTTCATCATATCTAGGGTCCCTTTTAGCATATTCTACTTAATATCCATCTTCCTGACCTGGGGAAAAGAAAACATAAAAGGGTGAGCTCAAATGCTCATCAAGGGAAAATAAAAGAAATAAAAATCATATCATATCTTTTTGAAAATCAAAACATGCAAAATAGATCATAATATCTTATCATGGAATAAATCATAGAAGTGAAAATGAGATCCCCATAATCATAACATAAAACATGAAACTTTGTGGCATGCACACATAATCATGGAAAATCATTTCTTGTTAGTCAGGACTCATTGCCAAGACTATCTTAGTGGACAAAGTCCCTTTCTGAATCGAGTAACCCTCGTTTCAGTCCTGTTTCACTGAACCGGTATAACCTACAGTTCCAGCCCTGTATATCTCATGAGATATAAAATCTTTACCCAATGCATTGGAGGGAGATATAGGTCCCACCCATCTTATAATGAATCCTTTCTTATGTGTGCCACATAATCATAAACCATACATCATAGCATAATCCACGTAATAAAAATGGGATTCTTAAACAACATGACATCATAAAACAAATCATATAAGGTAAATTAATTCATAAAAATAATTCCATCACAACATAATAAAATCAATGTAACAATAGGGATAAAAACAGAACCCTTTATTATCTTAGATGGAAAATAATTTTGATAAAACACTTGAACTTCATTCTTGAGGAAAATATCCTTTCTTCTTCAAAAACACTTTTCTTTTCTTAACATGTCATACAATTTTAAACTAAAAGAAGTTGATTAAAAATAAACATGAATACTTGTAAAGGAAGATTCTTGGAAATAATGTTTTATAAATCCATTCATGCCGTATAAGTTAAAAAAAACATTCTTCGTACTTTTGTCAGAAAAGTCAAAAAGAACCTCGTATGAAAAATGTCAAAAGATTCCTTTCATATTTTTTACTAAAAACCCACCGAAGGGTAAAATTGGATTTCAACTATTGTAAGTGGATGGAAACAATATTACATATTGAGGGAACATGGATGTGGATGATAAAATACACCCCAGTAAATACTTACGAATAAACAATCTCGGATAAAAATGAGATTGTGGTATTTTCCCTTACCTTAGGTCCAATTTGCTTTGTACGTGTCCGAAACTCCTGTATAATGGTTTAAATAATGTTATTGACTTATTCCAGAATCATACATATTGATATGATATCATATATGGTCATATTATTAGCTTCTTGATAGTTATATTTCATTGTTACTTGTTACTCGGGTCATTATTGCCTTTTGTTCTTATGCGTGTTTTTCCGAATACATTCTTATTCTTCTTTTAAGGTTATAGATACCTTATATCCATAATGTTATTAGTGTAACATATATCATATTTATTCATTAAATTTATATAATTACTATGTAATGATGATCATGTAGAACGAGTCGCTTCATATCGTGGAGACGATATTCCGTACGTACGCACGAGTGATGATATCATTCCTATGATCGTGGAACTGTATTGGAGTATATATATATTATTTCAGTATCAATATTACTTTATAATAATCATAAATAGTTACTCATTACACCATTATACCCATCCTTGTGATGTGATGGTGGAAAATAGATTACACCACGGCGTGGAGACGGTATTCTGTACGTACGCACGCGTGGTGATTTCATTTTTCCGTGGGATGGATAGAAGGTGAATTAGGGTTGTTTCATATTTATAATAACATATCAGTATGTAAGTAATACTGATTTTATTACTTTATCCTGAAACAACTAAAGAAGAAGAAGTTGAAGAAGAAAGAAATTGAAAAGATCGGTAATGGATATTACCTCTTCTTTGGAACGCCTCTTTGAATCCTCCACATAGGGAACTGAGATTGGTCTTTGAAGAAGACCAGGACCTCTAGGATTATTCTAGGTAAGTGGAGAGGAGAAAATGGCAGGGTTTGTCCGAGCTTGAGTGCTCAAATTGGTGTGAGGAGGAGGGGGAGGAGGTGCCCTTTTATAAGGGAGGAGAGGGGCACCTTAGGAATATCTCAAAATATTATTTTATATTAAAGTCAAAATCGGTTTATAATGGTTCCAAAGGGTCTTATTTCGAAGCTAAAGTGGGGATGGGTCGAAATCCTATCAACTAATAGGATTTAGACAAGTTTAGGGTATTATTTTAACCTTATCAATTAGATTTAACTCTAAGTTAATTAATTTAACTTTTACCGTGTCTTTTTGTTTTCTTTCACTATATGGTTAATACACTTACTATAACATGCCAAACGAACCCCAAATTGTTTATTATTAATATATATATCCTTATATAAGTTATTTGGCCGAACCTTAGATTTTTAGGAATAAAATAACAATTAATAATATAATATTTAATTTAAAAACTATTTTGTGTCAATTTTGATACTATTTGATATATGATTTTTGTGAAAGTCATAACAGAATTATATGTTCGAACCAAGTAGATTAAATCAACATTAATATATCATAGTAACCTATAAAAGTATTGTAATTCATAAAAAGTCTCAAATTACATTTATTTTGGTGTTTATAACATCAATTATGTCAATATTTCATTAATAAGATAATTACTGCATCATCATTGTGTCAGAAATAAATTAAATTATTTAATGTCTAAAAATTACAAATAAAATACCATTATGTAGGAAATCTTTTTATATTTATAATGAATATTTATAGTCGAATTTATATTATTTATAAACCCATATTAAAAATGATTTACTTATTAAACTTTGATTTTAACTATTTTAACCCTTCTTTAAATAAATTAATAATAAATGTCCTAATCTAATCCAAGTGGGCCTAAATGGTCATATTTTATTCCTAAGTTTGTTTTTGGTCGAATTACACTTGTCCAATAGAATTAGGACATGTGTTAGGGTAATATTAATATCATATTTACCCTTAGTTACCCTATTTACTATTAACCGCGGTAAAAAAAGTAAAAAAGTTACTATTCACCAAAAAATTATTTTTATCTCATTGAACCACATTTTACCTACTGATATCAACCATGTCTGTCAGATTTTCGAAGTTCCATTCACAGAAGCGGTAAAATTATGTTTTATGCAAAATTCAGTTTTTAACCTACCACTTAGTGGTTTCACTATTCATCAAAAAATTGAAAGTTTTCAGAAAAATACCAAAATTTCACCCTGGGCTAATTTCGATATTCTGAGTCCAAAAATGAAGTCCATTTTGAAAAATAAAATTTATAAAATTTCAAAAAGTGTTTATTACTATTCATAACGGCTAGTTTTAATAGCATATTGTTGTTTAGTGAAACTCGGTATTGCGTACGACGCAAGCTATCGAGGAAGGTCGCGATTGCGTGTAAAGAAAGCCAAAAAAGTGTTGTGTAGAAAAAGATTCCATTGATGATTTATATAACATAAAAGTCTCGGGTGTTACATTCTACCCCCTTAAAAAGAATTTCACCCTCGTAATTCGTCACTTTGTAACAAAAAAATGAGGATACTTCTCCCTCATCATATCCTCAAGCTCCCATGTAGCTTCTTCAAGTTGGTGGTTCCTCCATAAAACTTTCACCAAGCGTGTGGTCTTGTTTCGTAGGACTTTTTCGCTACGATCCATAATCTCTATCGGTTGTTCTTCATAAGAAAGATCTTGCTCCAGCAGTACAACTTCTAAGCTGAGTACATGTGAAGGATCTGGTATGTACTTTCTCAGGAGAGATACATGGAACACATCGTGAACTTGAGAGAGATTCGGTGGAAGCGCCAATCGGTAAGCTACCTTCCCAACACGATCCAGTATTTCGAAAGGACCGATATATCTAGGGCTCAACTTCCCCTTCTTTCCAAATCTCATAAACCTCTTCCAGGGAGATATTTGTAAGAACACTTTATCACCCACTTCAAACTCTGGGTCTTTTCTTCGGTTGTCGGCATAACTTTTCTGTCGACTCTGAGCTGCTCTTATGTGTTGTTTAATAGATCTGACCTTTTCTGCCATTTCATCAAAGAGATCAGGTCCTAATAGCTTTCTTTCCCCAACTTCATGCCAGTAAGTTGGAGTCCTGCATTTCTTTCCATAGAGAGATTCATAAGGATCCATCTTAATACTGGAGTGAAAGCTATTATTATAAGAAAATTCCACCAAAGGTAGGTGTTGATCCCAACCTCCTTTGAAATCCATAGAGCAAGCTCTCAACATATCTTCTAGGGTTTGAATTGTTCTCTCAGACTGATCGTCTGTCTGGGGATGATAAGCAGTGTTGAAACTCAACTCTGTATCCATAGTATGATGAAGACTTCGCCAGAACATCGAGGTAAATCTCGGATCCCGATCAGATATAATAGAAAGTGGTACTCCATGCAATCTTACCACTTCCTTTACATATATCCTGGCAAGCTGATCTAGAGAGAAATCCTCTCTAATAGGAATGAAGTGTGCAGACTTTGTAAGACGATCAACTATGACCCAGATAGCATTATTGCCTTTGGATGTTTTAGGAAGTCCTGTGACAAAGTCCATAGTGATGTTTTCCCATTTCCATTCGGGTATGGGTAATGGTTGTAAAATCCTCTTAGACTTCTATCTCTCAGCTTTAACTTGTTGACAAACCAAGCATCGAGAGACATATTCAGCAACATCTCTTTTCATGCCATCCCACCTGAAGTAATCTTTCAGGTCCCTATACATCTTCGTGCTTCCAGGATGAATAGAGAATGAAGAACTATGAGCCTCATCCAGCAGCTCCTTCTTTAATTCGGGGATGGAAGGAACACAAACCCGATTCCTGAACTTTATTATCCCATCACAATCAAGGTTGAATTCAGGAAAATTTCTCATCTTCTTTTGTAACTCGACATCTTCTTTCTGTGCCTCTTTAATCTTCACATGTATAGATGGTTGAACATTCATTTGCGAAAGATAATATTTTTCCCCTTCCATTATAATTCCAAGATCCATCCTTTGTAAATCCATAAATATTGGATCTTTTGTGATCCTCATCATGGATAAACTAGCATGGTCTTGTCGTCTTAATGCATCTGCCACCTTGTTTTCTTTCCCAGGGTGGTAATGGATTGAGCAGTCATAATCCTTAATCATCTCCAACCATCTTCTTTGGCGCATATTCAGCTCCTTTTGTGTGAAAATATACTTTAAACTTTTATGATCAGTATAAATATCACACCTTTCACCATAAAGGTAATGCCTCCAAATCTTTAATGCAAAGATTACCGTAGCCAACTCCAAATCATGAGTTGGGTAATTTTTCTCATGGATTTTTAACTGTCGTGATGCATAAGCTATCACCATATCATTTTGCATAAGAACACACCCCAATCCCTTCTTGGATGAATCACTGTAGATCACAAACCTTTCTCCACCACAAGTCAGTGTGAGCACAGGTGCACTGGATAACCTTCTTTTCAACTCCTTGAAATTCTCTTCACATTCCTCTGTCCAAACAAACTAAACTCCTTTCCGAGTCAACTTGGTGAGTGGATTAGATAATCGTGAAAAATCCTTTACAAAACGTCGATAATATCCAGCCAAACCAAGAAAACTTCGAATCTCAGTTACTGTTGTTGGTCTCGACCATCTTTCGATAACCTCTGTTTTTGCTGGATCCACAAATATCCCCTCTTTTGAGATTATGTGACCCAAAAATGCAACTTTTTTAAGCCAAAATTCACACTTGGTAAATTTGGCATAAAGCTTCTCCTTTCTCAGGGTCTTCAATATAATTCTCAAGTGATCTTCATGCTCTTCATTTCTATTTGAATAGACAAGAATATCGTCTATAAAGACTACCACAAATTGATCAAGATAGTCTCTAAAGACTCTATTCATTAGATCCATGAAGATAGCAGGGGAATTAGTAAGACCAAATGGCATCACTATAAATTCATAGTGTCCATACCTTGTACGGAAAGCCGTCTTTGGTATATCCTCCCTTTTGACCCTTAATTGATGATACCCTGAATGAAGATCAATCTTGGAAAAGTATTGAGCTCCGCGTAGTTGGTCAAATAAGTCATCAATGCGTGGGAGAGGATATTTGTTCTTGATAGTGATCTTGTTAAGTTCTCGATAATCAATGCAGAGTCTCATTGATCCATCTTTCTTCTTAACAAATAGAACAGGTGCTCCCCAAGGTGACGCACTAGGATGTATGAATCCCTTATCAAGATTCTCTTGGAGTTTCTTCTTCAATTCCTGCAACTCAATTGGGGCCATTCTATAAGGTGTCTTTGAAATAGGCAAAGCACCCGGTACGAGTTCTATTGAAAACTCAACTTCAAGATTTGGTGGAAGACCTTGTAATTCCTCCGGAAAGACATCATCAAACTCCCTTACAATGGTCATATTATTAATCGTGAGTTTCTCACCAACCATTTGAGATAAATAACCTTCATTTACTGGAATCAATACCCATAAGATGGAAGAAATTTCCACTGGAAGGTTATTTTCATCCTTGCATTGATAGACGATCGTAGATTGATCTGGAATATGAAATGTGACTTCCCTTATTTGGAAATTGATATGAGCTCCACGTAGAGAAAGCCAATCCATGACAAGAATCACATCAAATTCCACTAAAGGAAGGATCACAAGATTTACAGGAAGCACATTCCCACAAACATCGATCGGAGAAGAATTATAAACTTTTGATGCGACTGTTGTTACATTAGGTGTTGTCACAGCTAACTCAACATCTAATTGTTGAGGTAGTACGGTGATACGCTTAGAAAATTTTTTAGAAATAAAAGAGTGGGTGGATCCAAAATCAAATAAAACATTTGCTACTTTAGAGTGGATGGTAAGTGTACCTTTCACCACTTCGTTATCGTACTCCACATCGCTGATAGAAATTGCATGTGACTTTCCTTTTTCTTTAGCCTTAAGATTTTGTTGACGTCGACCATCATCATCAACCCTTGGATTTGGGCATTGATTGGCATAATGCCCCATCTCCTTGCACTTGAAACATTGAAGTGTAGTAGGTTCATTCTGTGTATCCCTTCCTTTGTTTGCGTCATTATACATCTTCTTCCCATTATCACCACATTCAAATGCCCGATGACCTTCCTTTCCACATTTAAAACATTTACATGTCCCTTTAAGACAACTCCCTCCATGTTTCTTTCCACACTTTGAGCATAAGGAAAATCTCATCTTATTTTCCGTGTGCTCTTTAGATTTTTCTTTGAATTCCATCTTCCTCTTCTTATCAAACCCATGTGACTGATGGGTTACTCCAATCTCCATCTTGACTTTGAGAGCACATCGAACGATTTCCTCGTAGCTATTGAAGTCCCTTATGGATAACGCCCTTCGAAGACTTGGTTTTAAGCCACTAAAGAATCGATCGATCTTACTCTCAGGTTGGATAATAATACCAGAAGCGTACCTTGCAAGTCTTGTAAAATTTGCTTCATTGGTACTAACAGATTCATCATCCCTTTTCTTCAGTTCAAGGAACTCTTTCTCCATCTTTGTTCGGAGAATACGAGGGAAGTACTTATTGAAAAATATGTTTTCTTGAACTCGTCTCATTCCATAGACTCAATTTCATCCCTTTGCCTCGTATTCTTAATAAGATTCCACCATTGATCAGCATCTCCTTCCAAACGATACACTTCTAGGATGAATTTATCATGCTCAGAACATTGAAGAACTGAAAATATCTTTTCAGTAGTACTAATCCATTGTTTAGCAACTAATGGATCAGTAGACCCGTTGAAAGAAGGTGGACGCTGCCTCATGAAGGATTCAACAGAATGTTGCTCCTTCCTTTGCTCGTTTGGAAGTCCGGCATGATTCATAGCTTGAGAAAGTTGTGTGAACATGGCTACAAGATATTGCATTCCAGCTCCCATATCGTTTGGTTGCTCAGGGGGAAAATAATTGCATTGCCCATCGCATTCCGCATTAACACGGTTCCTTCGGGTTCCAGCCATTGACTAAAACCAAGAAGAATAGTGTGATCAACACTAATTATAATAGGAAAACCACATAATTCAAGAATAAAATTTTCATGCTTAAGGTCTTATCCTAGGTTATTCAAGGACATATCTAAAACACTAAGATTGTGTTCTATGCTTAGACTTATCCTTAGGGTTCTTACTAAGGCTTTCACATACTAGTTTCCAAAGGATGACTATACATTTCCTCTGATACCAACTATAACGACCCATACTTTACATACATTGTTAATACTTCAAAATTGAAGCACACTTATTACAACATATGACAAAACCACAAAGGACCGTATAGGTATAGTGTCTTTAGAAACTGGGAAACATAAAAAACTGGTTCATAAATCTTCTATAGTGTCTCCCATTTATTTCATCATATCTAGGGTCCCTTTTAGCATATTCTACTTAATATACATCTTCCTGACCTGGGGAAAAGAAAACATAAAAGGGTGAGCTCAAATGCTCAGCAAGGGAAAATAAAGGAAATAAAAATCATATCATATCTTTTTGAAAATCAAAACCTGCAAAATAGACCATAATATCTTATCATGGAATAAATCATAGAAGTGAAAATGAGATCCCCATAATCATAACATAAAACTTGAAACTTTGTGGCATGCACACATAATCATGGAAAATAATTTCTTGTTAGTCATGACTCATTTCCAAGACTATCTTAGTGGACAAAGTCCCTTTCTGAATCGAGTAACCCTCGTTTCAGTCCTGTTTCACTGAACCGGTATAACCTACCGTTCCAGACCTGTCTATCTCATGAGATATAAAATCTTTACCCAATGCATTGGAGGGAGATATAGGTCCCACCCATCTTATAATGAATCCTTTCTTATGTGTGCCACATAATCATAAACCATACATCATAGCGTAATCCACGTAATAAAAATGGGATTCTTAAACAACATGACATCATAAAACAAATCATATAAGGTAAATGAATTCATAAAAATAATTCCATCACAACTTAATCAAATCAATGTAATAATAGGGATAAAAACAGAACCCTTTATTATCTTAGATGGATAATAATTTTGATAAAACACTTGAACTTCATTCTTGAGGAAAATATCCTTTCTTCTTCAAAAACACTTTTCTTTTCTTAACATGTCATACAATTTTAAACTATAAGAAGTTGATTAAAAATAAACTTGAATACTTGTAAAGGAAGCTTCTTGGAAATAATGTTTTAGAAATCCATTCATGCCGTATAAGTTAAAAAAAACATTCTTCGTACTTTTGTCGGAAAAGTCAAAAAGCACCCCGTATGAAAAACGTCAAAAGATTCCTTTCATATTTTTTAATAAAAACTCACCGAAGGGTAAAATTGGATTTATACTATTGTAAGTGGATGGAAACAATATTACATATTCAGGGAACATGGATGTGGATGATAAAATACACCCCAGTAAATACTTTCGAATAAACAATCTCGGATAAAAATGAGATTGTGGTATTTTCCCTTACCTTAGGTCCAATTTGCTTTGTACGTGTCCAAAGCTCCTGTATAATGGTTTAAATAATGTTATTGACTTATTCCAGAATCATACATATTGATATGATATCATATATGGTCATATTCATTGCTTCTTGATAGTAATATTTCATTGATACTTGTTACTCGGGTCTTTATTGCCTTTTGTTCTTATGCATGTTTTTCTGAATACATTCTTATTCTTATTTTAAGGTTATAGATACCTTATATCCAGAATGGTATTAGTGTAACATATATCATATTTATTCATTCAGTTTATATAATTACTATGTAATGATGATCATGTGGAACGGGTCGCTTCACATCGTGGAGACGGTATTCCGTACGTACGCACGAGTGATGATATCGTTCCTATGATTGTGGAACTGTATTGGAGTATATATATATTATTTCAGTATCAATATTACTTTATAATAATCATAAATAGTTACTCATTACACCATTATACCCATCCTTGTAAAGTGATGGTGGAAAATAGATTACACCACGGCGTGGAGACGGTATTCCGTATGTACGCACGCGCGGTGATTTCATATTTCCATGGGATGGATAGAAGGTGAATTAGGGTTGTTTCATATTTATAATAACATATTAGTATGTAAGTAATACTGATGTTATTAATTTATCATGAAACAACTAATGAAGAAGATGTTGAAGAAGAAAGAAATTGAAAAGACCGGTAATGGATATTACCTCTTCTTTGGAACGCCTCTTTGAATCCTCCACTTAGGGAACTAAGATTGGTCTTTGAAGAAGACCATGACCTCTAGGATTATTCTAGGGAAGTGTAGAGGAGAAAATGGCAGGGGTTGGCCGAGCTTGAGTGCTCAAATTGGTGTGAGGAGGAGGGGGAGGAGGTGCCCTTTTATAAGGGAGGAGAGGGGCACCTTAGGAATATCTCAAAATATTATTTTATATTAAAGTCAAAATCGGTTTATAATGGTTCCAAAGGGTATTATTTCGAAGCTAAAGTGGGGATGGGTAGAAATCCTATCAAACAATAGTATTTATACAAGTTTAAAGTATTATTTTAACCTTATCAATTAGATTTAACTCTAAGTTAATTAATTTAACTTTTACCGTGTCTTTTTGTTTTCTTTCACTATATGGTTAATACACTTACTATAACATGCCAAACGAACCCCAAATTGTTTATTATTAATATATATATCCATATCTAAGTTATTTGGCCGAACCTTAGATTTTTAGGAATAAAATAACAATTAATAATATAATATTTAATTTAAAAACTATTTTGTGTCAATTTTGATACTATTTGATATATGATTTTTGTGAAAGTCATAACAGAATTATATGTTCGATCGAAGTAGATTAAATCAAAATTAATATATCATAGTAACCTAGAAAATTATTGGAATTCATAAAAAGTCTCAAATTACATTTATTTTGGTGTTTATAACATCAATTATGTCAATATTTCATTAATAAGATAATTACTGCATCATCATTGTGTCATAAATAAAATAAATTATTTAATGTCTAAAAATTACAAATAAAATACCATTATTTAGGAAATCTTTTTATCTTTCTAAGGAATATTTATAGTCGAATTTATCTTATGTATAACCCCATATTAAAAATTATTTACTTATTAAACTTTGATTTTAACTATTTTAACCCTTCTTTAAATAAATTAATAATAAATGTCCTAATCTAATCCAAGTGGGCCTAAATGGTCATATTTTATTCCTAAGTTTGTTTTTGGTCGAATTACACTTGTCCAATAGAATTAGGACATGTGTTATGGTAATATTAATATCATATTTACCCTTAATTACCCTATTTACTATTAACTGCGGTAAAAAAAGTAAAGAGTTACTATTCACCAAAAAATTATTTTTATCTCATTGAACCCCATTTTACTTACTGATATCAACCGTGTCTGTCAGATTTTCGAAATTCCATTCACAAAAGCGGTAAAATTAAGTTTTATGCAAAATTCAGTTTTTAACCTACCACTTAGTGGTTTCACTATTCATCAAAAAATTGAAAGTTTTCATAAAAATACCAAAATTTCACCCTAGGATAATTTCGATATTCTGAGTCCAAAAATGAAGTCCATTTTGAAAAATAAAATTTATACAATTTCAAAAAGTGGTTATTACTATTCATAAAGGCTAGTTTTAATAACATATTGTTGTTTAGTGAAACTCGGTCTTGCGTACGACGCAAGCTATCGAGGAAGGTCGCAATTGTGTGTAAAGAAAGCCAAGCAAGTGTTGTGTAGAAAAAGATTCCTTTGATGATTTATATAACATAAAAGTCTCGAGTGTTACAATAGGCATGCCATTCGATGTTATAAATAAACTATAAGTGTTGATGGGAATTGTGAACACTACTTTTCCTATGATCCTAGACTGGTTTTTCTTCATGTTCATTTATGACATATTGATCTACTCAAATTAAAAGGAGGAGCATGCTGTGCATATTTAAAATGACTTGTTGATTCTTTGAAATAACTATTTCTATAGAAATTTGTCCAACTGTATGTTTTAGGCATGAGAGGTACACTTTCATGGCAATGTGGTGTCTTAGATAAGCGTGTCAGTGGACCAGTTGATGGTTGATGAAGTTTTTTCATTACATCACCCAGGAATGTGGCAGTGGTCCACAATTTTCTTGGTATTTTAGGCTATTATCGATGATTTATACCAAATGTTTCTCGAGTTTCAGCCCTATTGACGGCTCTGACTAGGAATGACAATGATTATTCGTGGAGTGAGTAGTTCCATGTGGTATTTGGTCATTTGAAGGGGAAGTTTGTTAGTACTATAGTGATTTAGTTTACAGAGGAAGGGGTGATGTTTTAGGTGTTTTGTGATTCTTCCCAATTTGTCTTGGGATTCATCTTGATATAGCAAGGAGATGTAATCTCTTATGTGATTATAAAGTACATTACCACAAATGTAACTATGAAACCCACGATTTTGAGTTAGCAGTAGTTTTGGTGATGCTAACTTTTTAGCAGAATTACCTCATCGGGGAGCACATTATGGTCTTGACAGATCACAAGAGATTGAGGAATATCATTTACAAGTGAGACCAGAACATGTTTAAATGAAGTTAGATGGAGTTTAATCAATACTATTATTCTGATATCTCTTACAACTTAGAAAAGTTGAATTTTTTGGCCAATTAATTGATAAAATAATTTATAGAAAGATGTTGTTCAAGAATCTGCACACACATGGTGAGAGATGTAAAGGTTGATTGCTTTTCACTTAGATTCATGAATAGATGGTGATAGAATCTATATTTTCCATATTTCATTTCAGTCTTCTATGATGTTATAGGTGGGGTAGTCTTAGTGGGGAGACTCATAGGAAGATATTTTCTGGGATCACGTTGTCCATGGAGATGCTCCGTAGCGATGGGAAGAACCAGATGCTATTAAATGGAAAGTTGTTCATTCTAGTAGTGGTGCATTATGGGGTCCTTCATGAGTTTCATAATACAAATTTTGTAATTCACCTAGGAGTTTCTTAAATGTACCATGGATTTAGGACATAGTTTTTTTGTCCTATGATGAAACATGTAGTGGTGGGGTTTGTGGCAAGGCACGTAGTTTTGCTATAGTTCATGGCTAAGCACCTTGTTCCCAGTGGTTTGTTTCTTCCCTTATATGTATCGAGTGTAAGTGGGATGATATCTCAATTGATTTCATTACAGGGTTTCCCAATGATCAGGGGGGTTATGGTTCTATTTGGGTGATAGAGGACTAGTTGATGAAATCATCCCACTTCTTA
The DNA here is from genome assembly GCA_963277665.1 of Viscum album. Classification (NCBI taxonomy): domain Eukaryota; kingdom Viridiplantae; phylum Streptophyta; class Magnoliopsida; order Santalales; family Viscaceae; genus Viscum; species Viscum album. The sequence goes on along the minus strand of OY728145.1, from coordinate 1,399,860,356 downwards.
TTGATTAAGGGGTTGGGGGAAATGAATGATTTGTATTAGAGGTATATGGAGGAGGTGGTTTTGTGGCAGGGAGTTAAACAGTCCATTATCTCAGATAAAGACATATTTTTTACCCTATGAGTATGGAGGGGATTAAAACATGATTTTTTCACCTAGTTATGCCTTATCACAACATCCACCCTCAAATAGGTGGGTAGATAGAATAGACTATCCAAACGTTGGACGATATGTTGTGAGAAGGCATCATAGACTTTGGCAGTTATTGTGTGTGACACTTACCTTTGTTGGAGTTTTCTTATAATAACTGTTATCACTCTTTCATTGTAATGGTTCCATTTTAATCATTGTATTGAAGACTGTGTTGTTCATCCTCGTACTCGAAATTAGTTGGAGAGAAATCTTCTCCTAGTCCCCAGGTAGTGTAGAGCATGACAATGAATATATAGCTTGTTTGTGAGAGAATGGAAGTAGCACATCGTAGAAAAAAGCCATATACCAGTCATATAAAGAGGCCCTTTGTGTTTGAGGCTGGGGACCACATGTTCTTGATGGTTTCCCCTCAACATAGGAAGTATGTGTTTGTTGGAGGTAGTAAACATTCTCCGATGTTTTTTGGCCCATTTAAGGTGTTAGGGATAGTTGGTGGGGTGACATACTAGTTGGTTTTCCCACAAAAGATGGAGAGGATCCATAAATTCATCCACACCTATCAAATTCATTATTATCTTTATGATTAATCCCATTTCCATGACTAGGGAGATATATATTTCTAGGATGGTATGACAAACTTGGACCAAATTGTAGAGATCTAGGATCACCTGGAGGAGGTGATGTGTGGACCTAAAATTCCTTGGATTTGTGTGTTGTGGAGGCATGGTGTCCTGGAGAAGAGTATATGGGAGAAGAAAATGAAGATATGTTCCCAGTACCCAAATTTGTTTTTAGATGTTTTATTTAATTTTTTTTGTGATGCAATGCTTGAACCATGTTTCATATGATATGTGATATTATCCCATGATAATGGTATGTTATGTGCAGTGAGTGATAGAGACCTAACATGTGGAATGTGGAGGACCTGACTCTTCGTCAAGACAAATAAATTGTGATGTGATTAAACACATGTTTGAGGGTCAGTGTCACCCAGAGTTGACTGAATAATGACATGAAGAACGAAATTCCCAAATTAAGATGTTCAAAAAATTTATGTTTTGTGATTGTGTGGTGTGCCATGATTTTATTGGGTAGCAGTTGTCAGAGGAGGTGTTCTTAGATGTGGGGATTTCCACTACAGATTTTGAACAACATATGGTGGTTTATTATTGAACGTTCATGTGTTTAGTTGTTAGAAGTGTTTCAAGCATAGAAAGATCATTAAGAGGTATCTACCTAGGTGGTTGTTCAGAACCCCCTTTCTTCTAGTCATGGATTGGAATTCAAGGGTGATATAATCATTTTAGATGTATCTAATGTAATGGACCATGAATTCCTAGTCCATTACCTAGTGGGTTTTTGTTTTTGGATGTTCTTAAAGGAGGATCTGAAGTATTTTGAGGAGGTTTTGTAGATAAAGGGTGTAAGTAGGATGATTACAGATTCTGTAATCATGTTACATGATGTGAAAGTATGATTCACAAATTTTCTTGGAGTTCTCATGGTGTTAAATATTTTACAGGGGGTGAATAAGAGTTTCACGATGTGTAATAATTCTTGGTTTAATAAATATAATAAAATCTCTTGGTGACATGTTTTTTGGTTGAAACTGATCCATAGGTACTAGACGACATGAAAGGGTTTTCCATATTGTGTAATACCTTGATCATGTATATTTTTAATAAAAAATACCAGATGAAAAATTATTTATATGTCCATAGTTTTCATTTCCTCTCATTATAGAATAAACTAGGAACCTTAAGGAGTCCTTCGAGCCCTCATATATTATCCTTAATCTCTAAATCCCAGTGGTTGTCTATTGGTGATTCATGATCAATACATGGTGGGTTTTCACCACATTCTTCTTTTTTCCCTCATTTTCATTCCCCAATATTCACTACCATAGTACAAGTTTACATAACAAGGGTTTTAGTAGAATCTTGATAATATTATAGTGTGGAATTGGTTGATATGAATTTCTAGTGGTGCAGTTGATGCTTAAAAGAATTCTTCTTCACCATGTAGTGCACAAACGAGTTGAAATGATTCTCTAAGGAAGGGTTTTCATTTTTTTATCTTTTATTATGTATCAAGTGGGAGGAATCAATTTTTTTCCAATAGATCATAGTTCTTCTAGAGTTAAAAATTTTATGAACCAAGTAAATGAATTTAATGTGGTATAGGGGACTGAGGTGTATAGTTTTCTTACATTGATTTTATTGTGTTGTGGTGAAATATATGTGATAAAAACCCCACTGAAAATAGAGGTTGTTGGGAGTCCTTATTTTCATAATAAACAAGTTTTGTGTTGTTTGGTTCCTATTGAACACTTGTATATGGAAATTGATAAATCACGTACAGTTGGATAATAAATAGATTCTCCAGGATAATCTAGTTTTTTTGAAAACCCCATAATTAACTTGTGGAATTAAATAAGGTATGGCTCATTAAATATGAAATTGTTTCATGCTTGGGTAAGTGGAATGATATTTTGTGTGGGATAGTTGTGGTTTGTGTGTTGGAAAAACTCTATATGAAGAGTCTATGTTGTTATGTGTTGATATGCTCTTGTTTGTGTTGTGGTATGTTTCTGAATCACATGTGTGTGTTGTGGGTTGGTTTGGGCAGTGTTGTGGATGAACTTGTAGAAGATACATTAACAAGACCATGTAATGGAATTCCATGTAGACAGTTTGATTGGTTTTTTAGTGGATGAAAGGTGTTGGTCATTGAGGATACAACTGAGTTGTGTGGTGTTGTGTTAATGTGTTCCTTATTGTGTGTGGTTCTTAGTTGTTTCAGAAATAGTAGTGTAAAAAATGGGTAAATGATTTTTTAATATAGTTTAGAACATGATTGTTTTGGTACTGTCTGTGGAATGAAAAAAACAGTTTTGAAAAAAATAATGGTAATGGTTAATTAAGATGATTGGAAATTGAATGGAGGTTGTGGCATGATGTGTGGTGTTGTAAATTTGGAGTTACCCACAATCATGGAAGTGTTTTGAGATGGTTGTTATTGAGAACCCGAAGGTTGGGATTTATTGTTTGGTATTATTTATTTATACATGTATTTTACCTGGTGATTTTTATATTCACCCACCCTAGATAAGAACTATGTGCTGAGCACCCAAATCATCACAGGGGAGGGTGCCTTTCCCAAAAATCTATGCAGGGGGATGGATGTTTGGCCATCTAATCTTCCATGCTTCCTTCTCCAGGCAGTGATTTCCCATGAATCTCCAGGTAGGTTGTGGTTTGTGAGGTCCATGTTTTTTCGGGTGAGTTGTTCTTTCCCAAGTGTCTCTGGGTTGAAATTTGTTTTTCATTCCTAGGTGTCTTTGAGATGAGGTATGACTAGTCGACCTTGTATCTATGAGAAGGATATGATTTATTTTGTTTCCTAGGTGTTTTCGGGTGGGATGTGATGTGGTTTTGTCCCATGTGTCTGTAGGTGGGATGTGATGTGGTTTCAATCCTAGGTGTATCCTGATGGGATTTTATGTGGTTTGTGTCCAAGGTATCTACGGGTGCGATGTGATGTGGGTCATGGCCAAAGTAATGGGATTTTATGTGGTTGTAGAGACCAGGTGTGTATGGGTGTGTTTTGACGTGGTTCTTTTAGAAGATGTGGGAGTCAGGGGATGATTTATATTAGGAAAGAGCGGCTAAACCAGTGGGAAGTGGTGTGGGGTACCCAAATCAATGATGTGATTACAATATTATTTAACATGACTTGTGTTACTTAGTGAGCGTTCCATGGTGAGTGTGAGATGGTTATTGTACCTCGTTATGTTCTATTTGGTTCTACTATTTTCTCATAGAGGCATTATTATTCTCCCTTTTTATTATTTACAAGAGACATAGGTTTTTTTTCTATTATGTATACCCATATGTAACCATATGTGTATGATACATATTTTAGGTTTTCATGAGGATTATGTGGATCATGATGAGTGTTACTAGATTAGGCATTGGGATAGTTGTTGAGTCACTGATTTATCTTGCTTTTGGTACTTAATTTATAGTTTTTATTTCATTTGTAACCGTTTTATTTTAAAAATTCATCTGGGCATAATTTTTGTTTTCTTATATATTTATGAGTTTTTTTGGGATGAACCATATTATCTCTGGATCTTGTTTTTCAAATGAGGGAAAATCTCACATTTTGTGATATTATATACCCATTGTGATAGTCACCACCCCAAAGCCTAGTAGAGGCAAGACTCTAGGGGGCACTGTCTCCATTTCTTCCTTTCCAGTTCAGGAAGGGTATCATTGGAGGTAGAGAATTGTAAGAATTACATGGGGATTGAAACATAATAAGGGTGAGCTTAGATTCGTAGTAAGAGTAAACAAGGGAGACATGTAAGCCTAAACATGGAAATATTATTATGAGAATTCATTCAATACAGTGTAAGATCATACTCTACATTTAAAAGTTCATAAACATGAATCATGGAATAAATTTTGATATTCCCTAAGACCTAAATCATAACGAAATTAAGAACATAAGACCAGAATGCGTAATATTGGAATAAATCATGGAATTGGGGGAAACACATAAGAATATAATTTGATTTCCATAGTAGTCAAGAAATTGATTCCAAGGACATATTAGTGGACAAATTCATTCAACGAACTGGGTTCACCCCCCATTCCAACCCTATATTACTGAATTGATTTCACTCCCCATTCCAACCCTGTAATACTGAACTGATTTCACTCCTAATTTTGGTCTTGTCTATCTCATAAAATATTAATCATTACCCAATGCGTTAGAGTGTGATATAGGTCTCACCAATCTCATTATGAAATCATACATACATGTTTAATACATACATAAACAATCATATATCAATACAAGAAAATAAAATTAGTATCATAAACAAGTAATCGTATTGTAACCTATGGAAAAAGTCTCATAATTATTTCTTTAACACCATAACACATGAAAAGACGAAGGTTTTAGATGAATATAACACAAGAAAGAGAAGTGGGTATCATATATATAATTCCCTCAAAACATAAACCATTCAAAGAAAAATATGAATGGAATCATTAATTACTTTATCAAGAAATTCACTAGTAACATCAACAGATGTCTTTATATAATGAAAATAATATTGAAATATCCTTTAAACCAATTTCATGTAGAAAATATTTATTCTTCTATGATAATTTATTTTTAAAACATAAAATATTTTGATATCAATTTTAATAAATATAAAATTGATTAATTAAAAATGAAGCATTGAAATCACTTTAAAGCCATTTTCCTTTGAAAAGTTATAGAGGGGATTGAAAATCGTACGAAAATATTTTTCCCTATGAACATATAAAAGTTGCATGAAATACTTTTGAAATCCACTTATTTGATAATTTATTTTGTAAATATTTTTCAAAAAAATAACCATTTATATTAGAAAATAAATATTCAATTAATTGATAGTGGGAAAATCTGTATGGGTCATACATGATAAAAGGATCATTTATTTTTCATAGTAAAAAGGATAACAAGATTGTTATTTCAGAAAGTGAAATGAATATTACATTAAAAACATTGGTAATGAAATGGTAAAAGTGTATTTAAATAATAACATGAGATTAAGAGAATATTCATAGAAACTATTTTTAGAAAACATTTTTTTGAAGAATCACATATTTCTGATATAAGAGAGGGTAAGGTCAGGATTTCTTAAAAATCCTTTCTTAACTATATTATGTACCAAAGAGTGGAAAACATGTACCAATATATGAATATATCATTAATAACCATATGAGTATAAAATTCATAATATTTTATAAGATATAGATCATATTACTTCTTCAAATGAATCAAAAAAATAAACAATAGCGAGAAGTGGTGAGTATATTTCAATAAACTCTTACCATTTGATAAAAAGGAACCAAAGTCTATGTTTAATAACTTTTAATTAAATGATGATTAAAATAAAATTAATTTAATTATATTCACGATACAAAATTTAAAATGTAGTATATACACCTCATGGAATAATATAGGTGTATAATATAAAATGTGTCTCAAAGAAGGAATATTTTGTCAAACATACATTACCGATTTGGTAACTTTGGAAAAAAACACCCCATGAATGAAATTTCCTAAAATTGATATTTAAAAACACATAAATTTATTTATATGAGTAATATAATACATCCATGTCTAGTATGTTCAAAACACAAATGGAATGGGTGGTGAAGAAAGCATGTATCTAATGGAAGTAAAAAAGTTAGATGAAGTTCTTGTACATTGTGTCTAGCCTCTCTTCATACCCATTCATTCCTCATTTATAATAAATATAAATTTATTATAAATATATAAAATAACCATATAATTTCTTAAAATACCATATATGGTTATATTATGGCTTTATGTTACTCACATGTTTACAATTCTAAGTTAAGATTTTACTTCGGGTAACATCTGATTTGTTCTTGACATGTGTATTAAATGGGTATATTATTAGTATTTATACATTTATTATTATTTATACAATGTAAAAAATGATTTAAATATAATTTATATTCATTATATTTTTATTATTATAGTCTATATTATATATAAGTATGAAATGGAACACATCATTCATGGAGATGGTAATTTGTACATACACAAGAACACTATTTCTGTTTAAATGTCAAGTTGAAAGAATGAAATTAAAAGACTTATATATTTTATATAAATATTAATTTATAATTATTATATCATATATATCATATATATTTAATAAAATTATCCTTAATATGTTCTATGTAGTGTATGAACAAATCACATAACTTTAGGGGTGCGGTAGTCCACACATCATCAAACAAAATTATCGTATTAAAACAAAATGGAAAATATAAATATATTTGTTTTAAAATAAATAATTATTATTAGATACATAATAAATATAATATATATCATATATATATATATAACTTTCATCATAATTTCCACTATGAGGGATAGCAATGGAAAGATGAAAAATCATCGTTTAGTGAGGTAGTAGTTTTCCAAACACATAAACGGTATGTTCGTTACCCATTAGATGGAAGTGTGTGTAAGTGTAGGTCAAACACTTTTCAAAAAAAAATACTAGTATTTTTAGGAAGATATTGTTTTTATAAAATCTTTTAATAATATGATTCGATGTATTGGACAACTAAAATAAAATAAAAGAGTTTGGGGGAGGGTGTTACCACTAAATCAGGTAACTCCTTTCAGTTTTCACCAAAGGGATTCATTGGACGGCTTTCTTCCCATGGGAGGATTCAAAGAGAATGTGATGTATGATGGGAAGCTATTTGGGAGGATTTTTTATACAATTATTCTTGAGAGGTTTGTGGAAGTGGGAGGAGAGGAGGCCATTGAAAATGGAGGAGGAGTGATACTCTTGTAATATTTTGGAAAATGGAAACCCCACCCACTTTTTTTTCATGTCAATCCAATAATGGTCCAATGTCTATCCATGGGAGGGTAGTGTCTCAATATTTACATTAAATGGATTTTGGAAAATTGTATATTTCATTTTTGGCATTAAGGTTGTGGAGTAATCCCATTTTAAGCTTAATTTAACATTAATCGTTGTAAATAATTTTAATTTCATTGACTTATATTTTATGTCCAAAAACAAGTTGAAATTATTATAAATTTTAAATTAGGATTATTCATAATTTTAAATTCAATTTTCCAAATTCAAAACATAGATGTGGGATAAATTAATTTAAATTTAATACCACAGTCAGGTCGACAATGTGAGTTTATAAAGAAATAACATTCAAAGGTTTGATTTGTTATTATGTTAAATTTCATCATGAAATTGATTATACTGACATAAATTTGATTAATTAATAAAATAAATTATCTAATTGATTTTTTATTAAAATTTAAAATATAATTTAACCATATAAATAAATTAGTTGGAAATGACGATATGAATTAAAATCCCAAATTGTTAAATGTTAATTAAAAAAAGAAACCTTACAGAAAAATAATAAATATCAATCCTAACATAATTTAAATGTTTTGATTCAAAATTTGAGGAATATTTTGACATATTTAATCTCTAAAAGTTAAAAAAAATGATTTTAAATGGGTTCTCTGTTAAATGGTAGTAAAACTACCTTTATAAAAATATAGGTTTTAAGTCTAAAATTGGGTTTGTTCTTATCTTATGTCTCTAATATAAATTGGATGAATATAAAAATTATCTTATTGAATATATAACATATATATTATTATAATAAACATTAATAATTCTAATTAGATTAATTTGTTATGAAAACCCCTATATAGGAGAATACACATAAAAATATATGATTTATATTCAATTGTTTCTTATATTTTTATTAATGATTAATTTTTAACATATAAATTAATCTTATATTCAGGAAAACCATATATGTCTCATATGTTATTTAATATTATTCATAACAACTAATTTTCAATCTATGTTATATCCCATTATATTAAATTATCATATTTTTATTAGATATTATTTTTCGGTAATCCTCAGTCATTTAGGTTACACAAGACATCAAGGAAACTCATTTTTGAATTTAATACAATATAACCTCAGTGTTTCATGTAAATAAAGATTAAATTTTTGTAGCATTTATTTCATGTAATCCAAACATAATGATTTAATATAAAATAAACAATTTTCAGTGTTGTGTGAAATGAAAAATATAAAAAAGGATAAAGTAATTTCAAAACCCATTCACATCATATCGGGGTGTTACATTATACCCCCATTAAATTGAATTTCTCACTCAAACGTTTCTGGTTATTCAAAGGTTTAGTACTTGAAATTTTCATTCATTGAAACCCATATCATAGAAAATAAATTCTAAAACTCCATTACAAAGGGAATGTTGGAAAGATAATGGCTTCCCAAAGAAACTTATAACTATGTGTCCACATGGGAGAAAATTGGTGGAAAGTGAAAATATAGACATGGAAGAGAAATATAAACATCATGTTCTGATAGTTAGTGATAGATAACAATTTCAAGAATGTTAAAAATCACAAAAACATAAATATGTGATTAACTAGAGGACCATATATTTTATAAAAAATGGTGGTTCTAGGATAACATTTTTTTTCAAGATTCTTTTCACTAATGTTAAAGAATTTTAGTAAATATATATACTTTCATGTTTTCAGGACAACCTAAACCTTTTTTTTTCTTTATCCACTACACATATTTCTATAAGGAGTAAGGTGAAGTTTTAATTCCTAAATCACTAACAAATCATCAGATCTATGATATTACGTCCCATGTATCATCATTTATAATCAACATTATTTTTTATAAGTGGTTATCCAATAATAATATGTCTTAATGTGGAATGATAAAACATTATTCTCTAAATAATCATTCAATTTTTATATTAATAATTCATGAAATGGATAATCATATAAAACATTAAAATTTCTGAAATCCTAAACATTAGAAATAAAGTCACAAAATCTGCTTAACATTGGTAACCTTTATATCACAATGTATCTCTTCATTTTTACCTTCCAAACATGTGAATACCCTCATCATATATTATCTTGAAAAAAGGTAATAACCTATATTACCAAAAATAATTTTGGAAAACATCAATTATTACTTATTCCATATGTAATTGGATATATTCCAAATAATCTAGGATGTTTTAAACCTTATCCATGATAACATAGATCACATTTTCAAGCAATCAACATTCGGATCCATCGTAATTAGTGTCTTCCAATTTACATTATCCAAATAAATGATCACTTTATCCATGAGGAACACAATTTTCACAACCCCTTCATCCCATTAAGTGTTAACTTACATTAAAAAATAATTACTTTTATAAGTATTTATCACCTTTAAACATATCCTATTCAATACTTAATGAAAAATTATACTAAAAATACTTATAAATGTCATGATTCATATAACATAATATTTGAATTCCAATACATAAGTACGCCATTCATCATACTTTATTCATAAACCATTACTCAGGATTCATCAAGTACGCCATACGCTATTCAGGGAGACGGTATGTCGTTTGCACTCATGAACACTATTTCCCTTTAATATCCAAATTTAAAAAAGAATATAATGGAAATATATTTATATATATCATTATTATAGTATCTTTATTATATCATATATATCATATATATTCCCTAACATATCCCTAATAAATTTCACATAGTGATTGATGAAATCACATCACTTTGATGGGGAAGTAGTCCATGCTTCATCAAACAAAATTAACATTTTAAGACAAAATGCAAATTATAATGATACGAGTTATAAAAGAATTCAGAAGGATTAAATACCTAATTAATATAATATATAATGAATATAATTACATTTTACATAACCACAATGAGAGGTAGTAAAGTAATAATGAACAATCGCCATTTAGTGAGGATGTTGTTCACCATACACATAAACAGTATATTCGTTACCCATTAGATGGAATTGTCTGTAAGTGTTGGTTGAACCCTTTTCAATAAAACATCCAAGAATATTGAAGATAATTGTACTATTATAAAATCTTAGAATATGTATATTTGAGGAAGTGAATATTGAAAATAAAATAATGGAGTTTGGGGGAGGGTGTTACCTTTTAATTATTTAACTTGTTTTCGTTTGAAAAAAAAAGGATACCATGGAAGAATTTCTTCCAAATTTATACTTCTTGAATGAATTGTGGGGTGTTGGGGAGATATTTGGGATATTTATTTTCAAGATAATTTGTCTTCAGATGTGGATGTATGTGGAAGGAAGAGAAGGATTTTTATAATCGAGGAGGAGTGACACTCTAATAATATTTTGGAAAATGGAAACCCCACAATCCTTTTTTAATGAAAGTGGATCAAATAACTGTAACATGTATATCCAAGGGAGTATATGGTCAAAATATGGACATAAAATGGATTTTGGAAAATTTTATAGGTCCTTTTCACATTAAGGTTATTGATTATTTGGTTTTTATGTTGAATTTAACATTAATCATTGTAATTAATTTTAATTAATTTCACTAATATTATTGGACATAAAATAAGTTTATATTATTAGACACTATAAATTATTATGATTTTGAATATGGAATCTATTTCTCAAAATTATAAACATATAGGTGCTATAAATAAATTTATATTTAATCCAGGAGTCAGGCCGATAGTTCGAGTTTTTAATGTAATGACATTCAAAAATTGGATATTTTTTATATTCAATTTCAATATTAAATTTATTATAATTGAATAAATCAGATGAATTGATAAAAATATTATCTAATTAAAATTATAATCCAATTTAAAATATAATTTAACCCTATAAATAAATTTTATTGAAAATTTGTTTTGATTTAAAATACATTATTTTTTTATTTATTATAAACATGAATCCATATAGAAAAATACCATAAATTTATCCTAACCTAATATTTATGTTTTTAATCAAAATATAAACTTTATTTTTAAAAAATAAATTATTTTAATGTTCTAAAAACTTCTTTTTATCATGGGTTCCCCATTAAAAGGTTGTAAAAGTACATTTAAAAATAAATTGGATTTAAGAATAAAATTAGTTTTGTTCTTATCTCATTTCTATAAAATATATTGTACGATTATAAAAATGTTTTATTGAATATATAAGAAATATTATACATAATTACACTTATTAATTGTAATTAATGTAATTTATTAAGAAAAAACACCTTTATGAACATAAAAAAGTATATCCTTTATATTCAAGTATTAATAAATTTTCATTTCTAATTAATTGTTAAGTTATTAATAAATTTTATATTTTTGTAAAAATATATTTTTCATTAGTTATTTAACACTATTAAAATCCTCAAATTTATTATCTAGGATATATATTATTATATTAAATAATCAAATTTTAAAAACATATTATTGTTTGTGGCAAGGCACTTAGTTTTGCTATAGTTCATGGCTAAGCACCTTGTTCCCAGTGGTTTGTTTCTACCCTTATATGTCTCGAGTGTAAGTGGGATGATATCTCAATTGATTTCATTACAGGGTTTCCCAATGATCAGGGGGGTTATGGTGCTATTTGGGTGATAGCGGACTAGTTGATGAAATCATCCCACTTCTTATTGATTAAGGGGTTGGGGGCAATGAATGATTTGTATTAGAGGTATATGGAGGAGGTGGTTTTGTGGCATGGAGTTAAACAGTCCATTATCTCAGATAAAGACATATTTTTTACCCTGTGAGTATGGAGGGGATTAAAACATGATTTTTTCACCTAGTTATGCCTTATCACAACATCCACCCTCAAATAGGTGGGTAGATAGAATAGACTATCCAAACGTTGGACGATATGTTGTGAGAAGGCATCATAGACTTTGGAAGTTATTGTGTGTGACACTTACCTTTGTTGGAGTTTTCTTATAATAACTGTTATCACTCTTTCATTGTAATGGTTCCATTTTAATCATTGTATTGAAGACTGTGTTGTTCATCCTCATACTGGAAATTAGTTGGAGAGAAATCTTCTCCTAGTCCCCAGGTAGTGTAGAGCATGACAATGAATATATAGCTTCTTTGTGAGAGAATGGAAGTAGCACATCGTAGAAAAAAGTCATATACCAGTCATATAAAGAGGCCCTTTGTGTTTGAGGCTGGGGACCACATGTTCTTGATGGTTTCCCCTCAACATAGGAAGTATGTGTTTGTTTGAGGTAGTAAACATTCTCCGAAGTTTTTTGGCCCATTTAAGGTGTTAGGGATAGTTGGTGGGGTGACATACTAGTTGGTTTTCCCACAAAAGATGGAGAGGATCCATAAATTCATCCACACCTATCAAATTCATTAGTATCTTTATGATTAATCCCATTTCCATGACTAGGGAGATATATACATCTAGGATGGCATGACAAACTTGGACCAAATTGTAGAGATCTAGGATCACCTGGAGGAGGTGATGTGTGGACCTAAAATTCCTTGGATTTGTGTGTTGTGGAGGCATGGTGTCCTGGAGAAGAGTATATGGGAGAAGAAAATGAAGATATGTTCCCAGTACCCAAATTTGTTTTTAGATGTTTTATTTAATTTTTTTTTGTGATGCAATGCTTGAACCATGTTTTATATGATATGTGATATTATCCCATGATAATGGTATGTTATGTGCAGTGAGTGATAGAGACCTAACATGTGGAATGTGGAGGACCTGACTCTTCGTCAAGAAAAATAAATTGTGATGTGATTAAACACATGTTTGAGGGTCAGTGTCACCCAGAGTTGACTGAATAATGACATGAAGAACAAAATTCCCAAATTAAGATGTTCAAAAAATTTATGTTTTGTGATTGTGTGGCGTGCCATGATGATATTGGGTAGCAGTTGTCAGAGGAGGTGTTCTTAGATGTGGGGATTTCCACTACAGATTTTGAACAACATATGGTGGTTTATTATTGAACGTTCATGTGTTTAGTTGTTAGAAGTGTTTCAAGCATAGAAAGATCATTAAGAGGTATCTACCTAGGTGGTTGTTCATAACCCCCTTTCTTCTAGTCATGGATTGGAATTCAAGGGTGATATAATCATTTTAGATGTATCTAATGTAATGGACCATGAATTCCTAGTCCATTACCTAGTGGGTTTTTGTTTTTGGATGTTCTTAAAGGAGGATCTGAAGTATTTTGAGGAGGTTTTGTAGATAAAGGGTGTAAGTAGGATGATTACAGATTCTGTAATCATGTTACATGATGTGAAAGTATGATTCACAAATTTTCTTGGAGTTCTCATGGTGTTAAATATTTTACAGGGGGTGAATAAGAGTTTCACGATGTGTAATAATTCTTAGTTTAATAAATATAATAAAATATCTTGGTGACATGTTTTTTGGTTGAAACTGAACCATAGGTACTAGATGACACGAAAGGGTATTCCATATTGTGTAATACCTTGATCATGTATATTTTTAATAAAAAATACCAGATGAAAAATTATTTATATGTCCATAGTTTTCATTTCCTCTCATTATATAATAAACTAGGAACCTTAAGGAGTCCTTCGAGCCCTCATATATTATCCTAAATCTATAAATCCCAGTGGTTGTATGTTGGTGATTCATGATCAATACATGGTGGGTTTTCACCACATTCTTCTTTTTTCCCTCGTTTTCATTCCCCAATATTCACTACCATAGTACAAGTTTACATAACAAGGGTTTTAGTAGAATCTTGATAATATTATAGTGTGGAATTGGTTGATATGCATTTCTAGTGGTGCAGTTGATGCTTGAAAGAATTCTTCTTCACCATGTAGTGCACAAACGAGTTGAAATGATTCTCTAAGGCAGGGTTTTCATTTTTTTATCTTTTATTATGTATCAAGTGGGAGGAATCAATTTTTTTCCAATAGATCATAGTTCTTCTAGAGTTAAAAATTTTATGAACCAAGTAAATGAATTTAATGTGGTATAGGGGACTGAGGTGTATAGTTTTCTTACATTGATTTTATTGTGTTGTGGTGAAATATATGTGATAAAAACCCCACTGAAAATAGAGGTTGTTGGGAGTCCTTATTTTCATAATAAACAAGTTTTGTGTTGTTTGGTTCCTATTGAACACTTGTATATGGAAATTGATAAATCACGTACAGTTGGATAATAAATAGATTCCCCAGGATAATCTAGTTTTTTTTGAAAACCCCATAATTAACTTGTGGAATTAAATAAGGTATGGCTCATTAAATATGAAATTGTTTCATGCTTGGGTAAGTGGAATGATATTTTTTGTGGGATAGTTGTGGTTTGTGTGTTGGAAAAACTCTATATGAAGAGTCTATGTTGTTATGTGTTGATATGCTCCTATTTGTGTTGTGGTATGTTTCTGAATCACATGTGTGTGTTGTGGGTTGGTTTGGGCAGTGTTGTGGATGAACTTGTAGAAGATACATTAACAAGACCATGTAATGGAATTCCATGTAGACAGTTTGATTGGTTTTTTAGTGGATGAGAGGTGTTGGTCATTGAGGATACAACTGAGTTGTGTGGTGTTGTGTTAATGTGTTTTTTATTGTGTGTGGTTCTTGGTTGTTTCAGAAATAGTAGTGTAAAAAATGGGTAAATGGTTTTTTAATATAGTTTAGAACATGATTGTTTTGGTACTGTCTGTGGAATGAAAAAAACAGTTTTGAAAAAAATAATGGTAATGGTTAATTAAGATGATTGGAAATTGAATGGAGGTTGTGGCATGATGTGTGGTGTTGTAAATTTGGAGTTACCCACAATCATGGAAGTGTTTTGAGATGGTTGTTATTGAGAACCCAAAGGTTGGGATTTATTGTTTGGTATCATTTATTTATACATGTATTTTACCTGGTGATTTTTATATTCACCCACCCTAGATAAGAACTATGTGCTGAGCACCCACATCATCACAGGGGAGGGTGCCTTTCCCAAAAATCTATGCAGGGGGATGGATGTTTGTTCATCTAATATTCCATGCTTCCTTCTCCAGGAAGTGATTTCCCATGATTCTCCAGGTAGGTTGTGGTTTGTGAGGTCTATGTTTTTTCGGGTGAGTTGTTCTTTCCCAAGTGTCTCTGGGTTGAAATTTGTTTTTCATTCCTAGGTGTCTTTGAGATGAGGTATGAATAGTCGACCTGGTATCTATGAGAAGGATATGATTTATTTTGTTTCCTAGGTGTTTTCGGGTGGGATGTGATGTGGTTTTGTCCCATGTGTCTGTAGGTGGGATGTGATGTGGTTTCAATCCTAGGTGTATCCTGATGGGATTTTATGTGGTTTGTGTCCAAGGTATCTACGGGTGCGATGTGATGTGGCTCATGGCCAAAGTAATGGGATTTTATGTGGTTGTAGAGACCAGGTGTGTATGGGTGTGTTTTGACGTGGTTCTTTTAGATGATGTGGGAGTCAGGGGATGATTTATATTAGGAAAGAGCGGCTAAACCAGTGGGAAGTGGTGCGGGGTACCCAAATCAATGATGTGATTACAATATTATTTAACATGACTTGTGTTACTTGGTGAGCATTCCATGGTGAGTGTGAGATGGCTATTGTACCTCGTTATGTTCTATTTGGTTCTACTATTTTCTCATAGAGGCATTATTATTCTCCCTTTTTATTATTTACAAGAGACATAGGTTTTTTTTCTATTATGTATACCCATATGTAACCATATGTGTATGATATGTATTTTAGGTTTTCATGAGGATTATGTGGATCATGATGAGTGTTACTAGATTAGGCATTGGGATAGTTGTTGAGTCACTGATTTATCTTGCTTTTGGTACTTAATTTATAGTTTTTATTTCATTTGTAACCGTTTTATTTTAAAAATTCATCTGGGCATAATTTTTGTTTTATTATATATTTATGAGTTTTTTTGGGATGAACCATATTATCTCTGGATCTTGTTTTTCAAAGGAGGGAAAATCTCACATTTTGTGATATTATATACCCATTGTGATAGTCACCACCCCAAAGCCTAGTAAAGGCAAGACTCTAGGGGTCACTGTCTCCATTTCTTCCTTTCCAGTTCAGGAAGGGTATCATTGGAGGTAGAAAATTGTAAGAATAACATGGGGATTGAAACATAATAAGGGTGAGCTTAGATTCGTAGTAAGAGTAAACAAGGGAGACATGTAAGCCTAAACATGGAAATATTAGTATGAGAATTCATTCAATACAGTGTAAGATCATACTTTACATTTAAAAGTTCATAAACATGAATCATGGAATAAATTTTGATATTCCCTAAGACCTGAATCATAACGAAATTAAGAACATAAGACCAGAATGCGTAATATTGGAATAAATCATGGAATTGGGGGAAACACATAAGAATATAATTTGATTTCCATAGTAGTCAAGAAATTGCTTCCAATGACATATTAGTCAACAAATTCTTTCAACGAACTGGGTTCACCCCCCATTCCAACCCTATATTACTGAATTGATTTCACTCCCCATTCCAACCCTGTAATACTGAACTGATTTCACTCCTAATTTTGGTCTTGTCTATCTCATAAAATATTAATCATTACCCAATGCGTTAGAGTGTGATATAGGTCTCACCAATCTCATTATGAAATCATACATACATGTTTTATACATACATAAACAATCATATATCAATACAAGAAAATAAAATTAGTATCATAAACAAGTAATCGCATCGTAGCCTATGGAAAAAGTCTCATAATTATTTCTTTAACACCATAACACATGAAAACACGAAGGTTTTATATGAATATAACATAAGAAAGAGAAGTGGGTATCATATATATAATTCCCTCAAAACATAAACCATTCAAAGAAAAATATGAATGGAATCATTAATTACTTTATCAAGAAATTCACTAGTAACATCAACAGATGTCTTTATATAATGAAAATAATATTGAAATATCCTTTAAACCCATTTCATGTAGAAAATATTTATTCTTCTATGATAATTTATTTTTAAAACATAAAATATTTTGATATCAATTTTAATAAATATAAAATTGATTAATTAAAAATGAAGCATTGAAATCACTTTAAAGCCATTTTCCTTTGAAAAGTTATAGAGGGGATCGAAAATCGTACGAAAATATTTTTCCCTATGAACATATAAAAGTTGCATGAAATCCTTTTGAAATCCACTTCTTTGATAATTTATTTTGTAAATATTTTTCAAAAAAATAACCATTTATATTAGAAAATAAATATTCAATTAATTGATGGTGGGAAAATCTGTATGGGTCAAACATGATAAAAGGATCATTCATTTTTCATAGTAAAAAGGATAACAAGATTGTTATTTCAGAAAGTGAAATGAATATTACATTAAAAACATTGGTAAAGAAATGGTAAAAGTGTATTTAAATAATAACATGAGATTAAGAGAATATTCATAGAAACTATTTTTAGAAAATATTTTTTTGAAGAATCACATATTTCTGATATAAGAGAGGGTAAGGTCAGGATTTCTTAAAAACCCTTTCTTAACTATATTATGTACCAAAGAGTGGAAAAAATGTACCAATATATGAATATATCATTAATAACCATATGAGTATAAAATTCATAATATTTTATAAGATATAGATCATATTACTTCTTCAAATGAATCAAAAAAATAAACAATAGCGAGAAGTGGTGAGTATATTTCAATAAACTCTTACCATTTGATAAAAAGGAACCAAAGTCTATGTTTAATAACTTTTAATTAAATGATGATTAAAATAAAATTAATTTAATTATATTAACGATACAAAATTTAAAATGTAGTATATACACCTCATGGAATAATATAGGTGTATAATATAAAATGTGTCTCAAAGAAGGAATATTTAGTCAAACATACATTACCGATTTGGTAACATTGGAAAAAAACACCCCATGAATGAAATTTCATAAAATTGATATTTAAAAACACATAAATTTATTTATATGAGTAATATAATACATCCATGTCCAGTATTTTCAACACACAAATGGAATGGGTGGTGAAGAAAGCATGTATCTAATGGAAGTAACAAAGTTAGATGAAGTTCTTGTACATTGTGTCTAGCCTCTCTTCATACCCATTCATTCCTCATGTATAATAAATATAAATTTATTATAAATATATAAAATAACCATATAATTACTTAAAATACCATATATGGTTATATTATGGCTTTATGTTACTCACATGTTTACAATTCTAAGTTAAGATTTTACTTCGGGTAACATCTGATTTGTTCTTGACATGTGTATTAAATGGGTATATTATTAGTATTTATACATTTATTATTATTTATAAAATGTAAAAAATGATTTAAATATAATTTATATTCATTATATTTTTATTATTATAGTCTATATTATATATAAGTATGAAATGGAACACATCATTCATGGAGATGGTAATTTGTACATACACAAGAACACTATTTCTGTTTAAATGTCAAGTTGAAAGAATGAAATTAAAAGACTTATATATTTTATATAAATATTAAATTATAATTATTATATCATATATATCATATATATTTAATAGAATTATCCTTAATATGTTCTATGTAGTGTATGAACAAATCACATAACATTAGGGGTGCGGTAGTCCACACATCATCAAACAAAATTATCGTATTAAAACAAAATGGAAAATATAAATATATTTGTTTTAAAATAAATAATTAATATTAGATACATAATAAATATAATATATATCATATATATATATATATATAACTTACATCATAATTTCCACTATGAGGGATAGCAATGGAAAGATGAAAAATCATCGTTTAGTGAGGTAGTAGTTTTCCAAACACATAAATGGTATGTTCGTTACCCATTAGATGGAAGTGTGTGTAAGTGTAGGTCAAACACTTTTCAAAATCAAATACTAGTATTTTTAGGAAGATATTGTTTTTTTAAAATCTTTTAATAATATGATTCGATGTATTGGACAAATAAAATAAAATAAAAGAGTTTGGGGGAGGGTGTTACCACTAAATCAGGTAAATCCTTTCAGTTTGCACCAAAGGGATTCATTGGACGGCTTTCTTCCCATGGGAGGATTCAAAGAGAAAGTGATGTATGATGGGAAGCTATTTGGGAGGATTTTTTATACAATTATTCTTGAGAGGTTTGTGGAAGTGGGAGGAGAGGAGGCCATTGAAAATGGAGGAGGAGTGATACTCTTGTAATATTTTGGAAAATGGAAACCCCACCCACTTTTTTTCATGTCAATCCAATAATGGTCCAATGTCTATCCATGGGAGGGTAGTGTCTCAATATTTACATTAAATGGATTTTGGAAAATTGTATATTTCATTTTTGGCATTAAGGTTGTGGAGTAATCCCATTTTAAGCTTAATTTAACATTAATCGTTGTAAATAATTTTAATTTCATTCACTTATATTTTATGTCCAAAAACAAGTTGATATTATTATAAATTTTAAATTAGGATTATTAATAATTTTAAATTCAATTTTCCAAATTCAAAACATAGATGTGGGATAAATTAATTTAAATTTAATACCACAGTCAGGTCGACAATGTGAGTTTATAAAGAAAAAACATTCAAAGGTTTGATTTGTTATTATGTAAAATTTCATCATGAAATTGATTATACTGACATAAATTTGATTAATTAATAAAATAAATTATCTAATTGATTTTTTATTCAAATTTAAAATATAATTTAACCATATAAATAAATTAGTTGGAAATGATGATATGAATTAAAATCCCAAATTGTTAAATGTTAATTAAAAAAAGAAACCTTACAGAAAAATAATAAATATCAATCCTAACATAATTTAAATGTTTTGATTCAAAATTTGAAGAATATTTTGACATATTTAATCTCTAAAAGTTAAAAAAATTGATTTTAATTGGGTTCTCTGTTAAATGGTAGTAAAACTACCTTTATAAAAATATAGGTTTTAAGTCTATAATTGGGTTTGTTCTTATCTTATGTCTCTAATATAAATTGGATGAATATCAAAATTATCTTATTGAATATATAACATATATATTATTATAATAAACATTAATAATTCTAATTAGATTAATTTTTTATGAAAACCCCTATATAGGAGAATACACAGAAAAATATATGATTTATATTCAATTGTTTCTTATATTTTTATTAATAATTAATTTTTAACATATAAATTAATCTTATATTCAGGAAAACCATATATTTCTCATAAGTTATTTAATATTATTCATAACAACTAATTTTCAATCTATGTTATATCCCATTATATTAAATTATCATATTTTTATTAGATATTATTTTTCGGTAATCCTCAGTCATTTAGGTTACACAAGACATCAAGGAAACTCATTTTTGAATTTAATACAATATAACCTCAGTGTTTCATGTAAATAAAGATTAAATTTTTGTAGCATTTATTTCATGTAATCCAAACATAATGATTTATTATAAAATAAAAAATTTTCAGTGTTGTGTGAAATGAAAAATTAAAAAAGGATAAAGTAATTTCAAAACCCATTCACATCATATCGGGGTGTTACATTATACCCCCATTAAATTGAATTTCTCACTCAAACGTTTCTGGTTATTCAAAGGTTTAATACTTGAAATTTTCATTCATTGAAACCCATATCATAGAAAATAAATACTAAAACTCCATTACAAAGGGAATGTTGGAAAGATAATGGCTTCCCAAAGAAACTTATAACTATGTGTCCACATGGGAGAAAATTGGTGGAAAGTGAAAATATAGACACGGAAGAGAAATATAAACATCATGTTCTGATAGTTAGTGATAGATAACAATTTCAAGAATGTTAAAAATCACAAAAACATAAATATGTGATTAACTAGAGGACGATATATTTTATAAAAAATGGTGGTTCTAGGATAACATTTTTTTTCAAGATTCTTTTTACTAATGTTAAAGAATTTTAGTAAATATATATACTTTCATGTTTTCAGGACAACCTAAACCTTTTTTTTCTTTATCCACTACACATATTTCTATAAGGAGTAAGGTGAAGTTTTAATTCCTAAATCACTAACAAATCATCAGATCTATGATATTACGTCCCATGTATCATCATTTATAATCAACATTATTTTTTATAAGTGGTTATCCAATAATAATATGTCTTAATGTGGAATGATAAAACATTATTCTCTAAATAATCATTCAATTTTTATATTAATAATTCATGAAATGGATAACCATATAAAACATTAAAATTTCTGAAATCCTAAACATTAGAAATAAAGTCACAAAAACTTCTTAACATTGGTAACCTTTATATCACAATGTATCTCTTCATTGTTACTTTCCAAACATGTGAATACCCTCATCATATATTATCTTGAAAAAAGGTAATAGCCTATATTACCAAAAATAATTTTGGAAAACATCAATTATTACTTATTCCATATGTAATTGGATATATTCCAAATAATCTAGGATGTTTTAAACCTTATCCATGATAACATAGATCACATTTTCAAGCAATCAACATTCGGATCCATCGTAATTAGTGTCTTCCAATTTAGATTATCCAAATAAATGATCCCTTTATCCATGAGGAACACAATTTTCACAACACCTTCATCCCATTAAGTGTTAACTTACATTAAAAAATAATTACTTTTATAAGTATTTATCACCATTAAACATATCCTATTCAATCCTTAATGAAAAATTATACTAAAAATACTTATAAATTTCATGATTCATATAAGATAATATTTGAATTCCAATACATAAGTACGCCATTCATCATACTTTATTCATAAACCATTACACAGGATTCATCAAGTACGCCATACGCTATTCAAGGAGACAGTATGTCGTTTGTACTCATGAACACTATTTCCCTTTAATATCCAAATTTAAAAAAGAATATAATGGAAATATATTTATATATATCATTATTATAGTATCTTTATTATATCATATATATCATATATATTCCCTAACATATCCTTAATAAATTTCACATAGTGATTGATGAAATCACATCACTTTGATGGGTACGTAGTCCATGCTTCATCAAACAAAATTAACATATTATGACAAAATGCAAATTATAATGATACGAGTTATAAAAGAATTCAGAAGGATTAAATACCTAATTAATATAATATATAATGAATATAATTACATTTTACATAACCACAATGAGAGGTAGTAAAGTAATAATGAACAATCGCCATTTAGTGAGGATGTTGTTCACCATACACGTAAACAGTATATTCGTTACCCATTAGATGGAATTGTCTGTAAGTGTTGGTTGAACCCTTTTCATTAAAACATCCAAGAATATTGAAGATAATTGTTCTATTATAAAATCTTAGAATATGTATATTTGAGGAAGTTAATATTGAAAATAAAATAATGGAGTTTGGGGGAGGGTGTTACCTTTTAATTATTTAACTCGTTTTCGTTTGAAAAAAAAGGATACCATGGAAGAATTTCTTCCAAATTTATACTTCTTGAATGAATTGTGGGGTGTTGGGGAGATATTTGGGATATTTATTTTCAAGATAATTTGTCTTCAGATGTGGATGTATGTGGAAGGAAGAGAAGGATTTTTATAATCGAGGGGGAGTGACACTCTAATAATATTTTGGAAAATGGAAACCCCACAATCCTTTTTAATGAAAGTGGATCAAATAACAGTAACATGTATATCCAAGGGAGTATATGGTCAAAATATGGACATAAAATGGATTTTGGAAAAGTTTATAGGTCCTTTTCACATTAAGGTTATTGATTATTTGGTTTTTATGTTGAATTTAACATTAATCATTGTAATTAATTTTAATTAATTTCACTAATATTATTGGACATAAAATAATTTTATATTATTAGACACTATAAATTATTATGATTTTGAATATGGAATCTATTTCACAAAATTATAAACATATAGGTGCTATAAATAAATTTATATTTAATCCAGGAGTCAGGCCGATAGTTCGAGTTTTTAATGTAAAGACATTCAAAAATTGGATATTTTTTATATTCAATTTCAACATTAAATTTATTATAATTGAATAAATCAGATTAATTGATAAAAATATTATCTAATTAAAATTATAATCCAATTTAAAATATAATTTAACCCTATAAATAAATTTTATTGAAAATTTGTTTTGATTTAAAATACATTATTTTTTTTATTTATTATAAACATGAATCCATATAGAAAAATACCAAAAATTTATCCTAACCTAATATTTATGTTTTTAATCAAAATATAAACTTTATTTTTAAAAAATAAATTATTTTAATGTTCTAAAAACTTCTTTTTATCATGGGTTCCCCATTAAAAGGTCGTAAAAGTACATTTAAAAATAAATTGGATTTAAGCATAAAATTAGTTTTGTTCTTATCTCATTTCTATAAAATATATTGTACGATTATAAAAATGTTTTATTGAATATATAAGAAATATTATACAATAATTACACTTATTAATTGTAATTAATGTAATTTATTAAGAAAAAACACCTTTATGAACATAAAAAAGTATATCCTTTATATTCAATTATTAATAAATTTTCATTTCTAATTAATTGTTAAGTTATTAATAAATTTTATATTTTTGTAAAAATATATTTTTCATTAGTTATTTAACACTATTAAAATCCTCAAATTTATTATCTATGATATATATTATTATATTAAATAATCAAATTTTAAAAACATATTATTGTTTGGTTATCCCCGGTCATACGTGTTGTGAAAGACATTGAGGAAATTCATTATTGTCTGTAATACATGATAAATTTTATGTTATATGTTGAGGAATATTAAATTTATATTCATTTTAGTGCGCATAATCTAATCATTTTGATTTAATGGAAATCAATCTATTTTTAGTATTGCGTGAAATGAAAAATGTCAAAAATATTAAATTAATTAAAATAATAATTCACAAAATCATAGGGTGTTACACCACAGATGAACTAGGTTGAAAATAAGGTATTTTAGATAAAAAATAATCTCCCATTATTTAGACACCCTGTATAATGTTTCATTGATTATATGATTTCTTATTATGATTATTGTTTCTCATATTATGAGTTTTTTTGTTTCACCCAATTACATGAACGAGATAGAATTTTGTTAACACTGAATGTGATGGAAAATGAAATGATTCCCCCTCCTTGAGAAATAAAATTATATGTCATGTCAAGAAAAAATGTTTTTGTTTTTCTTAGACACATATCTCAATTCATGAATCATTCTATCATCCATATAATAAAAGTATTGAAGAATGTATTAGTGATTCTTTTGTAGGTAGATTTCCACATTATTTTATGGTGTCCAATTATTTTCTAATTTCTAAAATTGGGATCATTACCACTGAAAATATATTTTCATTTATCCGATAAACAATACATGAAAATGTTATCTTAGATATTAATTATTTAGATGGTGAATTGGATCAATGGTGGAATCCTATCAAGTATGTTACTCAAATGAAAGATATTAAATTTATCAATACGAAGATAGAGAAATAGTTTTTCATCATAAGAAGGATGATGAATCTATTGGTAACCATGGGGAAAATTTTATCAATATACAAGGAATAATTCTTATAGTATTAATGAACTATCAATTAATATTGATCAATTCTTCATTGAAATAAAACATTCTATCAAAAGATATTATCCCTAAAAGACACTGATATATATAATTTAATCAATCAATGTTCAGTAAAGATGGATATGGATATTAGATTCCATCATCAATATAATTGATTTCATTAGAAAGAAATATATTATTCAATGAAAATATTAACTATAAAATCCATATAGGGGAGAAGATGTGTTTTCCATTATCATAGAAGTGTTTAAAAGTGTATTGAGGGAGTGGTTTTAATGATATTGGTAAATGTTTTATGTGTGTAAGAGAAGGATATCAGTGTATTTGATTCTGAATAATTGACAATGTGTTATTTGATGTTTTAATTTTAGATAAATCTTAATTATATCTACCAATCACACTAAAATGTAATAATTTCATGGATTATAGACATTATGGTAAACATTTCCAAAAAATGATAATTAGTCCTGATGATTGACATACGCATCCTATTAATCCATGATACAATGGGAAATATAATGTGATAACTATATCCAATGTTTGTTTTGATAATAATGTGGTGAAAGGTATACATACCATCCACTATTGAACTGCTAATAATTTATTTTATTTTAGTTTTACCTACTATTTTTTAGAAGAATTTTTTAACGGCAACACATATCCAACTTAATGATTAGATATTGAAATAATAGTAAAAAATTTATAATGGAATGATTACCACATCTAAATTCTGAAACTCTTCCCAAATTTAATTTTACAGGATTTTTATCCCGAAAAATAATATTATTATTATTTTTGGATTTATTTAATGTTCTTATTTGTATAAATATTCATTATTTTTATAATAACCAAATTAAAGACCAAGGATGGGATGTTTCATTGTATATTATGAACCAATATATGATTGTCTATCCAAGAAAGGATAAATGCGAACATCTACTGGAAATTATATCTGTTTTGTGGGTGCTGATTCATATTTAATGGGGGTATTCATCTTAGATAGTTTTGGAAAAACACAACATCGATGATATTTTTATTTTACATGAGTTTATTGATTTAATTATAGTATAGTTACATAGTCTTCCTATAAATAAAGAATTTTAGTTTTCAATCAAACTTATAACTAGTGCAATAATTATTTCAATTACTTGATGAAGAATGCCTACTATCGAGTTTTATGAATTAAAAATGAAACTCTAGGAGAATCTTGGTAATTGATTCATTCATCCAAGTCTTCCATCACAGGGTGCATCTTCTGATTCTGTTAAGAATAAATATGGATCAATGTATATTTTTATTGATTATAATTAGATTAATAGTATCACGATAAAGAATGAGTATAATATTAACCATATTTCTAATTTATTTTATAAATTATGAGTATTTGATTAATTTTTAATAATTATATTTGATACAGATATTTTCTACTACTGGTAAAAAGTAATGAAATAGCCATTAAAACCTTCTATTAAATGTATAGACACAATAGATTTATAGTTATGAAATTTGTTCATAATTATGACTTTGTTGTCTTTGTGGATTTGATGAATAGAGTCTTTAGATATTACCTTGATCAATTTTAGATTGTCTTTATGGAAAAATATTCTTACATATTCAAAGATATTGATGAACATTAAGATCACTTGAGGATTGCACTGATGACCCTAATGAAGGAAAATATATATAAAATTTTTTCTATTAGTTCCTTTTAGATATATAAGGTTTATTTATTATTCATGATATCCTGATTGGGTATATTAACAGATCCAAAAATATGGATATTCATACACATTGGTCCAATGTAACCACTATAACTACTAACTAATATTTTATAATTTTCATCAATCGCTTTAAGGTTATGTGAGAACCCTTGAAATGTCACAATTATGGTGGTGAAAACATGAGGAACAGAAGTTATAACCAAAAATCATCATCATACATACCATCATGAAATTATAGTTCCCACACATAGACAAGATCAGAATCATTACACATTAAAAAAACTTAAGGCTGATAGAGTGAGTACATATCATCTCTAGGATGTCCACCAAATTATTTTTTCTAATGAAAATTGGGGGAACACATAGATTAGTCAATTATCATACATACCTTGGCATTTTTACTTCATTATTAGGAAATCATCTCCCCCAATCACCCCAAATTGATTATGGGTTACCATGGTATCTTCCAATAACCCCTCCACACCCAAGTCATTGGTATGCCCAGCCTTATCCATATGTTGGATATTATCAATTCTATGTAAATGATTTCTCACAATGATCTAATCCCTAAACATAGTTAACTAAAAAAGAAGTAAGATTTATTTGAACTAATTTATTTGAATAAAATTTTCTATTACTAAAGAGAAGGTTGGTCAATGTACATATACTCACACTATTATGTAGTGGATAAGGGTGTGTTATTTAGAGTGATGTATTGAAAAAGGGGATGTGGTGTTTTCTTATAATTAGTTACAGAATTATAGATTATGACTCAATCCAATTAAAGGTTCATGAGAAAATTTACCCATCTCATGATTTGAATTTAGTAATGGTAATCATTGCATTAAAAATATGACGGTGATATATTAATATATAATGGTGTGGAACATAAAATTTTCATTTATTATTAATGTATAACTACAAATTTTTGAATATTCTCCATATAAAATGGTTGTAGATTATTAATTATTATGACTACTCAATACATTATCACCCTAATAAAGGGAACAATGTGGTTGATTTATTGAGTCAATAGGATTATTTCAGACCATCTCTCATAAGGATCAAAATAATATCCAATATTTATAAATATCAAAAGTATTATCCTTTAAATATTATTAGAAGTTGGATACTTGATTTCTCCAATTATTGTTCAATCATATTTCTATGTAATGATTAATGAGGTGAAAAAGGATGATGTGAAGGTATGAAATAACGTGACAAATTTTCTGGAGTTCAACATTCCTGTGATGTATTGAAAAGGTTCACTAAATGAGGAATTGTCACATCAATAAATGATCCAAGTAAGGGAATATTAGAATAAGATTATATATCATCATTTTCTATTCATCCTTGAAGTACAAAGATATATAGATATATGAATAATATTTCTGGTGAGTCAACCAAAAGAGTTATATTATGGAATATATATCTCATTTCATTATTAGTCAACAAGTTATTTTTGTGATATAGAAATATAAAGGGATGTCAAAACCATTACCAATTCCAAAATAGAAATAGAAAATCATCACAGTAGATTCAAACATCAGCAACCCTAAACAACTTAATGTTCATAATTCCATCAGGGTTATATTCGACCACCTTTTATAAGTCCATCCAATTTATTTTTATTATCAATATTTCTCCCTTTATCATCTTTCTAGTAAATATATTAATGAATTGGTAATTTTACCTAGGGTACCACATTATATTATTTCTGATCAAGATCGATGATTTTGTCAATGTTATAGATATTTCTTCCCCATGATCTACATACATAGTTGTGTTTTATTACATCATACCATCCTCTAACATACGGTGAATATGGGAGTAACAATAAAACCCTAGATAATATGTTCAGATACCATTATCTATATTTCAAATTTCGTTGGGGTCAAAAACATCCCCTAGTCCTTGTTTCTTACAACAATAGTTTTAATTCATTAATTGAGAAGGATCATCATGAATACATCTATTAAAATAATTTATAAATTTTTATACACTAGGATAAGGTAGGAAGATGAATATATTGGGACTTGGGATAGCTATGGTAGTGGAATGGAATGTTATATACACTAAAAAACACATCAAGTAAGCTTAGAGTTGATAGATGTGTTGTGGTGACAAACATTAGATGGATATGGAAATAAAATTTTTGAAATGGGTTTCCTATGATTTATTCCTGGTATAAGTTTATGAGATTATCTTTAAAGGTATTGATTACCTATTTTTATATTTCTCCCTTCGAGATTTATTATTGAATAGGAAATATATAGAGTGAGCCCTACTATTCCAATGTGAATATTACATATCATTAGATTTATATTCACTATATTTCAGATATACATGCTGGATGATAGTAATTTATTAGTGTATATTAAGATTGGATAGAAAATATTTCTATTTCAAGAATTATCTTCAACGTCACCCTAAATGATCATCCCACATAGTAATCATTCTATACATACCCTAATTAAATCCATTATTTATAACCTAGTGCAATAAAATATTAAAATGGTGATTTTAGATGCTCAATAAGGATAAGTAAATGAGATATCAATTATCACTCAAATATAACATGAGAAAAAGTGTAAGAGTAGATGATAATAACATTTGGAAACTATTATCTATATATCATAGATCATAATGTTGAGTTATAACATAAAAATTTGTAGTCCGTAAGACATGAACCATAAAAAATCATAGAACATGGTCTATTATATCATAACATGGGAATAATACATGATATGTATCATAATCATAAGTGTATAAAATCACTTCCTTATTAGTCATTTCTTACATCCCAATCGATCATATTGTATTGGGTTTATTCCCAAAAACATCATCGTGTCAATGTTCACTCCCCCAAACATTTACAGTATATATAGTCCCTTACAGAATGGGGATCGCAACACATTACATATCTATTTATATTATTAGATATCTATGTTTATCCAGTTCATTTGGATGGAAATATAATTCAGCCCCCTCCATCACCTAATGTAAAACATACATATGTGTTCCCTAAGATCATGTATCATTCATCGAATCATCATAATGTAACCTATGGAAAGAAAATGGGTTTCTTAAAAAAATTAATCTTAATTATATACAATATTGAGAAAGAATTATGATGGTATCCCTGGTTCTTATCCCTAATAGATCATAATTACAATAATTGGATGTTTCCATCCAAGAAAACAATACTCTAAAATTTAAATTATGACTATATTTGAAAAAATATCCTTTCCACTTTGAAAATCACATTAAAAATTAAAAATTAAAAAAATAGTATCAAAATAATTTTATTCCAAAATATACATGGAAATATATGAAATATTATTTAGATCATCTAACATTCATGAGAGAAAAAAATTCTATTCACACTAAATAATTTTAAAAAAATCATTTTCTACACTGCAATTACATGGAAATTCCATGTATTGTTTTATTATATTGAATTATTTTGAGACCACATGCTCTGACAACATGTGATTCTGAGTCCTGGAGAGCCCAGATTGGAATTTTGTACATTTTTAAGGTATATTCAAAAAACTCAAGAGTGTGTTTCTCTTACATTTGAAATAGTTCTCAGTTTTAAAATTTGTGGACATCCATGAATTCAGAATGTCAGGATTAGCCATGAATAGACTTAACTTTGGCTGGAAAGGGCCGAAAAAAATGTTTATTTTCAGAATTTCTATAAAATAATAAAATAACATTACACAAATATTTTATCTTCTTTTTTCATCTGATGAGTGGAGACACATCGACGTTGTAGTACAATGACAAGGTATTGATGGGTCACATTAATTAGACTCATTAATGTCCAGTATCACACAATAAAGTGATGTAATAAAATATTCGTAACAATATAAAGATGCAACATCGAAACTTAACTCAAACTCAATGAAATTATTTCATTTTTATTTTTCTAACGTGCTATTGGAATGATAATTAAACAAGTAGGATTTCCCAAAAAATATCTAAAATATTTCCTCCCCAATGAAGAATGATGAACACTATTGATACCACAATTACTACAAAAAACCTCTATGAATAGAGCCAAAAGTGTCAATTTTGATGTCTTGAACTATCGAGGATGAACACTTTGACATCGATAATCAAAGATGTAGGGGTTTTATTTTTATTTCAATTTTATTCCCCTCTCTTCTTTTTCTATAAACGACGAACCTGGATCAACCCAAGAAAAAGTTGATCCATGATTTGTATGTTTATACAGGAGGGTGATATTTCTTGGGGATTAGTTATTTGGGATTCAAACCTTGCATTAAATGATTGAACATCCATCCACGAACCTCCCCTTGATTTAATCCTTTAATGCAGAGGGCACGAGATGACATGAATAAGTATTGAGAACCTTCGCATGTGTGTTATTTGTGGATGCATTCTCGATGTGGTGGAAATTTTATTTTGATGCTAGAGAAGGGATGGTTGTGATTCGAGGGACCCTTTGGCGCATACGGGTCGGAGAAATGACCACCGAAGCAACTTTGATGGCCCGTAGAAGAGACCACTGGCGGTTGCAGGAAGTGGCCTGCATCGGCGGTCGTAGACAGAGGGCGGTGGTATTCTAGTCGGCATACCACTGTGGAAGGATGCTACGACCAACCATCCACAACGACTTGAGTCACAACACCATGTGGGCACCATGTGGAGGGGCGTCTTGCATCCAGAACATCCGGGTATTTAGTGATCCATGGTTTGTCGATCGTGGCTAAAGGAGACCCTAGATTCATTGGGCCATCCATGGACAAATGTTATGTAACCACCATGTTACACCCGTGTGGCGCACCACCAATCCGCCGCTGGTGGACCAGGTTAAGGCTGGTGGGCCTGACCCGCATCGGTGGGCTGGACCAACACAAAGAGGGGCGGAACCGCAGCCAGTGGGCCAAACCCAAGACCAGCAGGCCAAACCCATGCCAGTATGCTAGATCTATTCCATTCAGGCTAGGCCTGACCTGATCGGGTTGTCAGGCGACCTAGTGGCAGGACACTCGGCCAAACAGGGCCGGGTCTAGTGGGGCCTATTATGCATGGCCGACTAGCCTGGCCGAACCATCCTGATCCTTTTCAGGTCTCTTCCATCAAATTAAATAGGGGTATGTGGGACCCTTGGGCATGTTAGGTCGGGTCGGTCCGACCAGGTCAGACCGGACCTCGTTGCAACCAGCCCCATGTTTACTAAAAGGCACGTATCCTGAAAACTACGCATCTAATTGATCATATATTTGCGGTGATATATCCTCCTGATGAGGAGGATCCATTGGAAATATTTTTCATGGCATTAATAGACTTATAGATTCTAATAAAGGCTTGAGGAGCTGCTCTTCCGAGAGAACTACGTACGAAACCATGCTATTTGCTGAGACCTAAAGACTGCTCGACGATGGCCTAGTGGGAAGAGACTCTATGTGACTCAGAAGGCCCTTAGTGAGTAGTTTCTCTATGTGACCCAGAAGACCCATGATACTCGACATGAAGAGTACCTCAGTTTTTCCAAGGTGGGAAGTGGCTCCATGTGACCTGGCAGACCCACAATGGGGAGCGACACTCTATGACCTAGCACACCCACGATACTCATCTGGGATTAGTACCCCAATAGTCCAAGGATAGTGGGAATTAGTTCTGTGTGACACGACATTCCCATTATACTATACAGAGGATATGTTATCCAACAACCGAGGAGTTTGATGATATGACTGACAATGCTACAATCACTACCCTAGAATATACTTGGTGTGAGATTCTATATGCTGTGTGATATTGCATCCAACCATGCATTGAGGACATCTATGTGGGATTTCCTTTTTTATTTTGGGTTCCCTAATGACTTTTGTGTTACTCACCCCTACACATGCCCAACCATCTGTGTCGTGTCTCATGTAGAAAATCAACACCTCAATAAAGACTTATGTGGATTGGGAACCAGTGGAGCTCAGTAAGACAGGACTGATCGATGCATTGATAGTGAACTTCATGGACTAGGACCCGGTGGGGCCCAGTAGAACCATAAATATAGGACATAGTACTTTGGCTTCCATTATCTTTACTATAATTATAAGGAATGGTCCACCAAAGCAACATTGGTGGCCTGCAGAAGGGCTCTCCAGTGGCGGTCGTAGACAGAGGATTGTTGCATGCCCATCGGTGTGTCGTGACATCATGAGGTCGTGGCCAACTAGCCACAATCTTGGGAGGAATGGTTCTAGGCAGGCTCTGCATGGTGGGATGTCCCATGTATGAGCCTTCCAGGCATTTGGCGATCAATGGTTTGTCAACCACGACTAGAGGAGGCCCAACATTCATGGGGCCTATGAAGGCAAGACGTGGCTTGGCCGCAACATCTCGGCAAGGCGGTGCACCACTGATCCTCCCCCCAAGTGGACTGAGCTTTGGCTGGAGAGCCGGACTCACACCAGAGGGATGGACCCGCACCGGAAGGCCGAACCCATGCCCTTCAGGCCAAGCCAGACTAGACCGGGTCGCCAGGTGACCCCATGGGCTAGACTATTGGAAAAACTAGGCCAAGTCCACCGAGGCATATTGGGTCCGGCCCACTAGCCGGGATGGACCAGACTGACCCCGACCCGAACTAGGTCATGTCAGTTCCATAAAATTAATCAAGGTATGTGCGACCCTTGTGCCGGGTTGGTGGGGTTGGTCCTCCTGGGTCAGACCGATCCCCATCGCATGCAACCCCCAACATACTAAAACACTCATAAAATTTAAAACGCGAGTCTGATTGACGAGTTGTTCGTGGCATTGGGACCCAATTAATGAGTCGGATATTTTGAATTCATTTTGGTGACTTTCATGGACATTATTGACCTCATCTATTTTGTTAATCTCAATTATGTTTTAATATTTTTTGATAATCCCAAATAATGTTTATCCATGTTTATACTCACTATGAAATAATTATAACTCAATATGGATATGCTTTTAATAGAATAGATAAATGTTATGTTCACTAGTACGCACATAGATAATGATAGAGACAAACAGACATACCTACTGTTATATCAAGAGCTACTGATATGAAGATCACTGATACAAACAGATACACAGGTACTAATAATGGTATGTACACCATTACAGAAGTCTACAGATATGGATAAGTAGTTACTAGTACGCATAATAACTACCGATAGAACAAGTCCACTAGTATACACAATTCGAATGATACAGACCTACTGGTACATAGTCTATCGATAATCAAAGGTCACCGAAAAAATGATTCACTGATATAAGTAGTTACTGGTACAAGAATTTTACCGATAGACCAAATCTACTGATAGAAGGAGTTATCGGTACATTAAGCTACTGTTATATGGATTAACTACTACCGATACAAGGCATCCACTGATACAAAGTCCACTATTACAAGTCTACCGACAATGATCTATTGATAGAAGATGACTTTTAACTAGTCACTGCTAATCAAACTCTATCCATTTTCAATATTATTAATATAATGCTAATGGTCATATTTGGTTAATTTAATGCAGCTACTGTTAATTAATGTGGGTTGTTGGCATGTCAGGAAACCATTCCTTGTACCTATGAAAAGGTGATCATTCTTATTTCCCGAGCATAAGGTATAAAAGGAAGATTGAGCTTCAGAGAAGAGATAAGAGCATATACACAATAAATAAAGGCGACATCCATACACCTATATACTTGAAGAACGCTAGACATATACGAGTCCATTCATACAACAAGAGAACACAAGATGAATCTTAGTCAAGGAGTGAAGAACTACAATGATATCTTCATACAATCAAGCTAATCTAACTGAACCTAAAAATGATGGAAGAAAACGCCACTCTATTTTCAAGACAAAAACTAGAGAAGGACTCAGAAGCATTTTGGTTTAATCAAAAGGAGTCCAGAGTTGCACTTCAAATCACTAGAGCATTCTAAACTCATATCTAATCTCCCTTAGGGATTCTTTTATTTTTATTTTGAGCAATGCGTGTGCTCTATATTTTTAGACACACACCTTCTCCTGTGCTAAACTATAGGATTTCTAAATACTCACACAAAACATCTATAACTTTCATGTATCCTACTGTGGAAAGAGGTAGAGGTCATGTGTGACCTGGATAACATGTGTGCTATTGTTTTTATATTTTCCCCACAAAGAACTATCTTAGAGGTCTTAGTACTAGGATAGTCTATGTACTGTTGTTTACCCTGATCTAGGGTGTGGATCAAAATTTATATAAATTCATTGAGATTACTATGTATCGGTTTGAGACTGAACCTCTTGTTTTAAACTGTTGTGCTTATTTTATTTTGTTTTAAACTACACTTATTATTCAGCTACTAAGTACTTTGAAATATAAATCTATTTTAGAGTAACTCTGATAGTTAAACGAGAAAGTGTTTGTATTTATTGTAAAGCATTAGGATAGATTAAAAAGTTAATTAATCTTCAGATTAGATTTACTGAGAACTAATCAATCTATTGAGAACCTAACTGACCATTTATTGTATTACAAATTCACTACAGTTTACCTTGTAATTTAATATTGGGGATTTTAATAAGAATCTTTTTAATAGAAATTTTTTATTGGTAATCAATTCACCCCCCTCTTGAGTATTCACTCTGACAAAAATTTGGTATCAGATGTTTTTTATTTATAAAGGATTTCCAAGTACTCTATTTTTCAACTGTGATTTTATTTGTATCTTAAAGATCATAAATTTCTGTTAGTTATAAATATAAAATCATTAAATATATTTTCTAAAATATTATTATGGATAATAGACTAGATGGAGATTCTACCAACATTACACCTTTATTGAGTTTTCTTGGTTGGGGGAAATTTCATATATTTTTAATATGTTAAAATAATTCTTTTTCCTAATTGTGTAAAAAATGTCAACAATACTTCTTTTAGAAAATTAAAATATGATTCCATTAATTTTTTTAGAAATTAAAAAATTATTAAAATAATAATAAAAACCGTAATAGTATAATATTAAAAACATTCATGGAATTATTTTTAGAAGCCAAGTATTTTTATAAAAAATGATTTTCTACTAAATAGAGAGATAAATTGGGCATTCCATAAATAATTTCATTCACTCACATGAGTGAAAAATGTGAGGAAAATGAAAGGAAAATTTCTAATATCTTAAAAGAAAAATTGGAGAATATTATTCATGAGTTTATTGAGAGATATAACATGAAATATCATCATTACAAATATAATCATAAATAATCCCAATAAATAATGGGATCTTAACGTAAAACCCTTTCAACAATGGTTATTTTATAAATTTAAGGACCATAGAAGAATAACAAAGAATGAAACATTTAATATAATTAAAATAAGGTTATTCTAGATATGAAATTTGAAATGGTCATTATATACACCATATAAAAGAATACATTTCCATTAACATAGAACATGTCACAAAAAACAATTTGATAAGATAAACCATTTACTGAAGCTTGACTTCTATCATAAGTGTAATAACATCTTATGTAATAAATTTATATTTACAATAAATAAATTATAGAACCATACTCACTTATATAAAACTATATATTATTTATTATAACAATTCATTACTAATTTAAAAATATTTCTATATTAAAATCATCATTTTAGGTGAAAACTTCTTCATTTGTCATGCCGGTTTTGTGGGCATTCATGAATTTGGTTTTAATTTGTTTAATTATAAGAAAAAAAGGATGATATTAATTAACCAATAAAAAATAATTATTATATCATATATATCATATATATTCTTTAAATCTGTCCTTAATACAATTGATTTCAAAATTATGTGATAAACGAATCACATTGCATTGTAGATGTGGTAGTCACACGTACGCAAGAGCGATGTTATCATTTTACAAAAGAAATAAGTAAGAAGATAAATGTTATATTAAAAATAATTAAATATAATTATTTCATAAATATCATATATATATATATATTCCTTTTTATTTCCATCCATGATAGGTTATGATTGAAAATGAATTAAATCGGTTCATGAGGTGGTGGTCCTCTGTACGCAAGATCGATTGTTTTTGTTTCCCATTTTATAGAAGGGGAGATTGATAGAGGTTATTCAATAATAATATTAAAAAATTCTTATATG
This sequence comes from Viscum album, assembly GCA_963277665.1. Classification (NCBI taxonomy): domain Eukaryota; kingdom Viridiplantae; phylum Streptophyta; class Magnoliopsida; order Santalales; family Viscaceae; genus Viscum; species Viscum album. The sequence goes on along the minus strand of OY728145.1, from coordinate 1,399,823,258 downwards.
TATTATAAATTTTTTTATTTATTAATATTTTTTCAATATTTTAATGAGGTAGATGAATTAATAAAATGAACATGTGTTGTTAAGAAGTAACATATTCTTCAAAAACCCCATTTTGGTTTATACCTAAAGCCTTAATGAGATGGATTTATGATAAAACCATGGACACTAGTTCAATATGAGGGTTTATATATGGTTTTTGGTCCAACATAATTGGAACATAACAGCTTTTGAAGTGTTTGTAAAAGAGGAGAGGATGGACCCTCTAATAAGTGAGGGGAGGAAACACTTTAAATTTCAAAAAGTATTAAATTAATATAAATTTACTTTCATAACCAAATGCCACAATAATTATATAAAATAATATTCTTTTATTAATGGTAAAAATAATGCCTAAAATTAACATTTTTGCATGTCTAGATTAAGGTTTCACCTTAACCATTTTGTTTTAACCAGTATTGACACTTTTCGAAAATTTTGGTGATAACAGAGATATTATTCATTATGGGTGAAGATATTTATTAGGAAAGATAAATTAGAAAAAAAGGGAAATTATTGATTATTTAATCCATATTAAAATTTATTGGGTGATGAAATGGTTTTCAGGAATTTTAAATCAGTTAATAAAATATTATATGATATAAATTGTCAATAATGTCATTTTTTCACTTTACAATTAATTCGAATTTGAAAAAAACATGACAAAAATGGAATTCAAATAAAATGTTTTAAAACACCACTAATATGTTATATTTATTTAATAAAAATTGTTGTATAATTATTCTTTCAAATTATATAAAGATTAATATATTTAACATCATTTATTTAATTTTTTAAGAAATTAATTAAATTATGTATCTGCATTAGAAAACAATTTCATGTAATTATTTCATCATTATAAATTAAAAAAAATTAAAAAAATTATCTATTCAATAAATATTTATAACTGAACATATTTTTATTTATATCCCCAAAGAAATATTAGAGATATTATAAGTAAAGAAGTGATATTTTTTCGTTCTATATTTATAAATTTATATACAGAAAAAAATAATAGAACGATTTGACAATGTGGCCATATATTTGAGACTTGGATTAACAAGGTTGAACTCCACAAATCGAATAGGATAATATAATGTTTTAGGAAAAAAATTCAATCCTAGTCAAATTATTTTTAACCATAATTACACGACCTCACTTTACATGGTGACCGTTATATACAATAGTTGTCATTAATAATGACTTAAAAAAGAGAACAATATACCAAATTCGTACCTTCTGATTCCAAATATTTAATTCATTTAATTTGACTGGACTACCTAAATTTCAAGAATTTAATTTAATATTAAAACAGAAAAAAGGGATGAAATGGATTTTTTTTGAAACAATACTTCTTACTTATATAAACGTTTAAATAAAAATTTAAAGTATAAAATTAATTCCAAAGGTAATAATATGATTATTTTAATAAAAATAACAAATAAAATATTAAAAAAATCAACAATATAATATTAATTTGTAAAAACATTAAAATAAAACACAGTTTTAATTAAAAAGCAGTATTTTATCACTATTAATTGAAAAACAAAACTTTTAAAAAAATATGAAAGGATCACCATAATATAATATTGATACTCTAATTTAAAAAATTATATCCTTTTTAAATATAAAATTTATATGATTTCCATATATTAATTATGTTCTTTTCCCATTGATGGAAAATTGATAATTTTTAAGAAAAGAACTATTTTAAAAATATAACAGCATATCTAACAAAATGAATGATAATGTAATAAGAATTTATAAATACCTTTATTGAGGGTGTAACCTTTATATATATTTCGTAATTATTTTAATCATATTCATACACCCCATTTTAGTGACTATATTATTGCAGTCATATTTAAATAATAAAATGTCATGACAATTTTTGTCTCGATGTTGTGTGTCGTACATGATGTTGAATATAGTTTGTATTAAAATATTGGAATGTTACATGATATCTTATCAGTTGTAAATCCTATTAATATTCCGTTATAGTTCATGATGTTTTCATGTATATCTCTTGATGAATTACTTCAATAATCCTTCAAATGTACATAACTATTAGAATATACCATTAGATCATGATATTTATGATAATTAATAACTAGTTGAATTCATGGGTAATACAAATAATTTTCTACCGAACAATTCTACTATAATAGTTAATGTTCTTTGGAGAAATTAAAATTTTTTGGAATCTATATGGGAACCTAAGGATGTGATTAAGAAGTGATATCCTTTTTTTGTACCAATATAACATAATTTCAATGGGAAAATTAATTTTTTTGTGAGATATAATGTGACACCATTTGATTTTATATATATCCACTTTAAAGTAAAGCATTAATTATTCAATATAATTCTATAACTGAAACATTGAGTCTATATTAACCACAATATATTTACGATTATAACAAAACCATTAAATTTATTTTAATTAATATTAATGACCATTTTTTTAATAATATACATAAATGTTATTTATAATTAAATTTTATTGAATAATTCATATAAAATATGTTCTCAATTTCAAAAATGTTATCAAGGGACCCAAAGATATGTTTTCTTCAAAAATGTATTTTTTTCCTTTTTTCTAAAAATAATTAAAATTATTTGATACCATTCCTTGAAAAATGTTTTTTGGAAATTTATATAGTTTTTTAAAATCATCATTTCATTATTATATGATGGTGAATTTAAATGATTTTTTTAAAAAGATTCAATTTTCAGTAAATAATTAAAATATTGATATTTGAAAAATGATTAAATCTAATCAAGTAAAAGTACCATTAATTTTTTGAATTTGTTATTGACCTGAATATTTATACTATTTTTTACTCAATGTAATTAATTAAAAAACATATATCACTAAATTTTATTTTTATATAAGTTAATTTTTGTGCATAAAAACCCATTTTTCATTAAACTATTTTTATGCATGCAAAGTAATTTTTTCCAAATAAATTAGATTATTGTATTTTCAAAAAAGGTTTTAATGAAATTTATATATTATATAGACAATTATATAATTTAACATTCATTTTAGGGTTTTTAATGGGAACAAATATATGATAATTATTCTATTTCTCAAAGTCTAATTCTTCTAAAACGTGTTTTCATTGTAGGTTTCACACTTATTTAAAAAAAATTATTAAACATATAGAAATTTATTATTTCAAAATAGATACATTATTTTTAATAATGAAAATTAATATAATCATATTTTTTAAATGTAATTTTTTGATATTGAATAGTAAAAACAATAACATTTTGTTACTAATCTTAAGGTTAAAACATGTTTACCAGGGTATTACACCTACAAATAATTGTAGGATTTTAACACACATCAGTATAATTCTAATATACTAAATATATTTCAACCATTTATTATCAAAACATTTAATACCATTCTATTTGGGGCTACATTCAAATGAATGTTACATTAGATCCTTCAAATATTTTATGAATTTATATGTCTATCCCTCCGCTCACTTATAAAATGAACTAATAATCCTCTATTATTAACATCACGTGATACCTAAAGATAAAAAATACATGATCCAAAACCTAATTATAATATTTAGCATCATCATAGATATTTTTTTCTTCATAGTAACCGATATAGGATTAAGTTGTAATCCATAGAAGGTCTATATAATTAGTAGTATAAGTCCTAAAAAATCTCTCAGAATTTTATTTTTTATTCTACTTCCACTGAATATGATATATCCTTAAAAAATTTATGAATCAGGTATAATAAAAATACTCATATGTTATTATAGTGATGGAATAACCATTTACCACATTTTCTCAATGAAATGGGATTTCAAATTATCAATCGTTCATTTGTTTGGACTATTATATCCACGTAGCGATGCAAACAATTTTCCAAATAAATAATTTATGGTTGTTTATGATGATATATTTAATTTTTATATATCATATTTACGTTATAATAATGAATCTATGAGGTTAAATTAATTTTTTCTTTTCATTTATTCAATCAATTGGAAAAGGTAAATATCACTCGTGCGTATGTACGAACTACCTAGTCCACATAGTGATGTAATTAATTTTTAATCACTAAAATATGTTAATGGTTATATTTTTCTATGTTGAATATATATTTTATATATCAATATTAAAATTCAGTATATAATAAAAAAATGATCAATGTGCGTTGACAATAACTGTCAAACCATAACATACATGAACAACGTTGTTGTTTACACATGAAATAATGATGATAATGAACAATGTTTAATGAATGAGTGATAAAATATAAAAAGTTATCAATTTTTTCAATTTTTGATATAATTATTATTCTGAAATTTAATTATATCCCTATTTTATCATATTTTAATGTTGTTTATTGTGATCCTGATGAAAAAAATAATGAGGTAAGGGTTTTATGTTACAATCACACTTTGATAGTGATTATTTAGGATTAAATTTTTCAATCATGAAATTATATTATATATTCTCTAAAATTAGAAGTTTTTAATCATACATTTTTTATTTAAAGAAATTTCATGTTTTCCTCTTTTTTACTCTCGTTAATTAATCGTGGGATTGAAATAATGTATTTATAGAAAAACAACCTTATTTTCCATTCGATTGGGAATATTTTCATCCATGTCCATATTTTCATTAGAAAATTTCACCAGTACTTTATTTAATATCAAAATATTATTAAAATTAATTTATATTATATTATACTTTCACTACAGATTATTAAATTAAACCTACTTATCTTTTTCCAATCATGGTATTTTTTACTTTTTTCAAAAAACATAAAAGATGTTTTTATTTTAACACAAACTGCGTGAACATGATTACATAAAAATTTGAATGCTATTATCATTAAAAATTCAACCATATGTTTACTTTCATTTTTAAAATGAAGTTTTTTTCACATTATTTTAGGAAATTTTATATTCATAATAAATAACATTAAATAAAATGGGTATTTTCTTAAATAATTACTCTAGTGATATTTTAAAGGAATTTTTTACCTATAACAATATAATTTGATGTTTAAAAATTATTTGTGTGGGATATGATCTAACTATAAAATCATATTATATGTCAAAATGGTTTAGTATTATAAAGATAATTTTATTATATTTTTTCCCATTATATGGGTTTTGAGATGATGAAATAATTAATGTTTTATAATATTTTTGGAAACATATATATGGTTTTCATTATGCCGTAGATGGGTTTAGAATTATATATCCATGTAGTGATCTGGGTAAAAAATGTTTTTTCGTGACATAGTAATATCTAGAAAGGTGAGTGAAACCTAAACAATAAGGTTCTTTTTTAGATAATTCTTTTATTAGAGAGAACCTTCACTAAGGAAATAATTGATTGAGTGGTAAACCCAAAACACTATGATATTATTGGAATGAAAACATGATTATAGATATTATTTTTATTAAAAAACATTTTATTTTATACTTATTATATATTTTCATGTCCCCTGATTGATTATTGACGTTCTCAAAATATTACATCTTATTCCATTTAATTGAAAAAAAATTATTCATTTTTTCATGGTTATGATCAATTAATTAATTAATATGATTTTCCAATTATATGATCATGTTCTCAAACCCTTATTCTTATAATATTAATACTTGTGATAATTTATGGATATATCTTGTGAATACCCTTACTGAGAATCCATGCTCACCCCTTCTTTTGTTTCTATTTACCAGGATCAGGAGATAATATTTATTTATTATACGTCTCAGAATCCTTCATGTTGTTAACCACATAATGGGAAATATTGTATATCATTTATAAACTAGGTATTTATGTATCCTTGTATGCAAGTAAAAAACCAATTGTGAATCTATCCTGAATTGTATTGATTTGTAAGGCAACCTTACACAAACATATGTAGTATTTATAAATGAAAAGTATGAATTGCTATAGAGGTAACTATAGTCATACCTTTAATAATGAAGGAACCCTCTGAAAGATCCAAATGGTCCTACTCAGTTGTAAGTAATTATCATGATAATGTTCATCAAAAATACTCAATGGTGTCTTTACTCCACTTCCCAAAATCTCCAAATTTATTATGTTCCTAATAAAATATTCAACCTCAATGACCAGATATCGTATATAAAAAATAACACATGCACTATTATTATTCACTAAACTATAATAGTGATGTCTATGCAGACATAAAATCTTGACATCCACTCCTATTCAATCCCTTCAAATGAAAAATTTTGTAACATCAACACCCATCTCACAATGAAAATATTCTAAAATGGTTCATTAGGTGATCTTATGAATACATCCTCATACACTAGAGGCTTCCAACTAGAAGTATGCATCTAATGTAAAATCATGGGAGAATAATTTAATTATTTATCATATTATGAAATCAATAGAAATAATTAGAAATAATATAAAAAAATAACATGTTGGAAACCATACATCACATACCTCATTCCTAAACTAGTTTCATACCAAGAATCCAATACAATAAACATTTCTTGTCATGATAGTAGCTTTATACGAAAAGGAAAATAATTCGAGAAAAAAAATGAAATCCGAAAAAATTGGTTCTAAAATATATCATGGTCACATCATCATTGTTCCATCTTTTAAATAAAAAAACAACCCTTATATCATTAGGAATTTTCCATTTTTAAGTCTTATAACTATGATGTCTTCTATGATACGAATAATGGTTTGAGTAGTGTGTGAGTAAAACTTATTAGGCTATAAGAAATAAGTTGTAAATATATATAAACTATAAATATTAATATACACATTGAACAATGGAATAATATTGTGTAAAAAATGAAATTATGACGTTAAAAATATATTTATTTCAAAAAACTTTTTTTCCCTGGATTTCTAGGATTACACCGGACCTTCCAAAACTACATTGGACAATATTTATTTTCTCAAACACATTCTATATAGGATACCCAATTACATATAATCAGTGGTTTAATCACTTAAATAAACTGAGGTACTCTGGATCACCAATATATATACACATACCTTGTCAATGTCGCAAGTTCCAAAACAGAAACTAGCACTCAAACCAGGGTTGTAGAGAGAAATATCTAGAAACCAATGCCTCTAATGTAGTGTATGATGTCCAAAATTTGGAATCAATATGGTGTAGGGTCATGTCCAACATTCATTATGTACATAATGATTCCCAACATCCTTAATCATCCCATCAATAACCAATTTCCATGTTCTAATAAAATAGTACCTTTTAACACGTGAGGATAACAAGGGTAAACTTCTTAAATATTTATTATTCATTAATGGATATCATAATCAACCCAATTAATAAAATTTCACTATTAAACACTTTCATGATTTTTATATACCACAAAAATTAATTTATCTTTATAACCACATAACTATATTAACATTCCCTTTTAAATTTTTAGCATTTATTACCTTTATATTTTACTAAAAACATCATTCCCAAATTTATCCAAACTACCACTTATTCCATGATAATAATCCATTAAATACACAAAACATGGTTAATCTCATACCGAAAATATTCCACCATCTAAAACACTATTATACAATTTTGATAGGAATATAACACCCCATTGGAGGGTATGAGACCAATATCATAGTCATCAACAAAGCTAATGGGACCCATGATGGGTATAAAGACTGAACCTATTTTTATTTATTAAATAAGAAAATTAACAACATGTTGGGACAATATGATATACGATTTACACATAAAAATGAATTAGAAATATTGTAATGGATTGTAGACCACCAACCTTAGGATCGTGTAAAAACACTCATCATACCAACACCATTTATTCAAGGTGAAATGGATGAAACTACAAATTTAGAGAACTCCTTGGAAATAGGGATCATGAGATAAATATAAAAAGGAATAAAAAACCAATGAATTATCCATAAAATTTGGAGGAAAAAAATTCATAGTCTAATAAATGGATATTAATCACAAGAAGAGACACCTAAAATACCCTAAAATGAAATGAGATCCACCATTGGTAGGGGAGGGAGATTTTGGTTTTAACACTAGTCTACTCGGAGTGAAATTTTGGTGTTGTAATGGGGAGTACTATCAAAATTATTGGAGGAAAATTGGTAATTTAGAAAATTTTACATAGGTTCATAGTATTTCTACATGGTTGTCCCACCCAATCAAAAATAATGTGGTAAACATTTTCCAAATGAAAGACAAGGGAATGACTATCTAGACCACTGAAATGGATTTTAAAACTACGCATCCCCCTGAATGATGGAATGTTGTCATGGATTATGGTGTTCACTAATAGTGTACCTTTTTCAATAAAACCCCCTTTTACACTTTTCCACATCCTTCCCCACCCCCAAATGGTATTGAGAACATCTATATTTTTGGGAAGTATCCTATAAATCATTTAAAAATAAGTCTAAAAATTTAAAATTAAAACATACAATAAAAAAAATATGGGTCCTAAAACCTACCCACCATAAAAAAAATCTTCATCATGCTCCACTACCCAAAATCAACAAGAATCCAATATAAAATGGTTGGTCCACTAGCCCCTCTAGTAAATATAATACCATATCAATCCACTAAACAATATTTAATGTCTCGATATTTATGGGGGCTAATATTCCATGTTTATGAATCCAACGGTGACCCATTCTCAGTGAAATGTGAAGAAAATAATGGTATCCCACTGAAAAATAAATATGTTTATGAATTTGATTTTTTAATTTAATTTGTAATCATTATTTTATTTAATAAGCATCTAGATCAACTATACATGCTATGATGACTATTTCATAAGGGACAACCCTAAAAAACATATTCTTCTTCTTCCATCCAACATAATGGTGATATGCATGAACTTATATAAATTTCTTCTGGGGGTGAAATCTAAATACACTTTTAATAAATATTTTTACCCCAAAATAAAAAAGCATCATATGATTCTCCCTTTTCTAAAAAGTTATTAAACAACTGCTTTAAATATGAAAATTAAAACCTCGATTATTTTCATTGATTACCCTTAAATATATGGGTGGTCGGATTTACTGAAAAACACATGAGTTCCCATAACATTCTTCGATTTATTTTAGAAATCAATGTAACAAAGGGATCTCAATATGAAATGATACTCCGAGGAACTCTATTAATGTTCAATGTTCCACAAACATGTAAGTCTTCCAATTGATCGAAGGTGAATGTTTCCCAATTCAATAAGAAATGAGATGCCTTTTAACCAATGAAATATCACCTGTATTATTTCACTCTATCATGTAGTGCTCGTTATACCCACCATGAAATCCATGGGAACATCATCTTAATTAAATTCTAGAATGTGAAATGGCTATAATTGAATTAAAATACACATATACATGAAATTAAAATTTTTAACATGGTCAATGGTGCACAAAAATATGGTCGTGAACATGAATAATAGAATCCCCATTGATGGCCAGGTCTTGTGGTAACATTCAACATTTAATTTAATCACCCAACGCTAGACACTCTAGATCCTCATTCTGATCCCACTTGATCTGGCTCTGATAGAAGAGTATAATGGATAATGATAGGATTATATTCTATTCTTGATCCTCTTAGACACCAATATTAATATTAGGGAAAAATTATACTATCTTCTACTCACAGGTAGTCCAATTAACTACAAAAGTATATTTCTTAGAGATAAAATAATCAATAAGTGTTTTTTATTTTCCAAAATTATAATATCGTTAAAAATAAGTGGATGGTATTTACTCAGCGCACTTCCCCTGATGGAGAATTAGGTCATGCTAAGATGATATATATTCAGTGATGTTATGGTTAGTATAAATTTTAAACCTTTCACCCAAAAGATAGTCCCACCAACACTTTAATGAATAATCCTCTTTGGACAACTACAGATCATGTGTAGAAATATTTTGTTCATGTTTCTAGAATAATCGTGAACCAAAGTCCATGAATCAACATATCCACATCAACAGTAACCAATGTTTGATCCCTAATGTATCAAAACTATGAGAATAGTCCTTACCAATTTATGGTATGATTAGAATCAATGTTATGGTCTAACATCTTGTCACATCCTAAAAATCATTCTCTTATGGTTATAACCACATAAAAGTTTTACCCCTCTTACATTAGCCCTAATGAAGAATTTACATGTGGGAGAATTCTATGATGAACCTTCATTAGTGACCCACTAGTCCCAAAAATCATCATATGATAAAAAAAATTCATGAGATAATCCTAAGAAACAACAACTCTCGTATTATAAGGTTCTATTAATACACAATCTTATTAGATGATGTGATAAGATAAATAGACCATGTAGATAAATAAATGCCAGTTAGGTGAATTTCTGTATAACTGATTCATTATTTGTGTAATTAGGATGATCTTTTTATATTTGGGAAGATCATATCAGTAATGAGAGTACATTATAATGTAACTTAGAAATACCAAAAAATTGATCAAAATAGATATGAAATGTACTATTCATCTAGTACATGGTTATATAAATGAAAATTTTCATCCCAATTTGTATCACAATAAACTCATGCCCCAATCCCTACTTATGAATGCATATTATGGTATATCAGATGGTCTCAGCCTCTATGGATGAAACACCAACCTCAATTTAATCTTAATTAAAAAACAGACAACCCCCATGTACTAAAAAAGATCATCAATGCATGAAGAGGTCACTGAATAAAAAAAACCATTAAGTTCACCATATAATAATTAACATTTATTTACATTTTTTCATCAAACTTCTTCGATAGTAGAATTGGAGATGTACAAGGTGTCATTTTCAGGTGGAAGAACCCTTTAACACAAAACTCCTCAAGTGGATTGTTAGTCTCTTGAATCTCTGCGGGTTCCAACCTATGTGGGGGAATGAATACTAGATCAACTACAAGAAGTATAATTATAGTAAAATAAATTTCCCTTTTAGTTGGAAACATATAAAAGTATCCATTAAGAATATCCTAGGACTGATTCATAATAGGAGGGAAGAAATCATGATATACTCCTCTATTATCTGTCATAAGACGTACCTCCTAGGCTACAGGTACACCCAACTATTGAGGGACTGGCCCTTCATGGCCTACCTATATATCATATTATATGGTATAAACATATTAGTCGCCATTCTGTGATGTTAATGTCACCATTATATGGAAAATTTCAATGTTTTCTTGGTATAAAACCAACCCTTAAATTACAAATATTAGGGAAAACCTAATATAAAAAGCATGAAAAATTTCAGCATGGAGATGTTACCAATAAATATTGAGGGCACACTCTATATAATGAAAAATTCCCTTCTATCACACCCCTAATTGAATTTTTATCAACATTACTATAGACATGAATTGCACCACCATACAAAAAAAACACAAGATTTGAAGATATATGAGAATGTGAAGATCATGTGTCAAATAAAAGACTACAGGGAATAAAAGATACATGAATCCTACATTGTTCATTCTATTACCCAACGATGATATGGATTGATGTGGACTACATATCACGAATCATCCATGCCCTACTACCCTAGGACCCTATATATGAACCATAAAATGTACTACATTTCTAATTCTAATTCTCTTTTATTGATGAACGACTTCCTCCAATCTATTTACTATGGTTAGAATAACTACGAATTCAAATTTAAGGTTGAGTAAAAGTTACCCTTTTAATGAAATATACCATCCTTATCCCACTATCACTATACATATTCAAATATTTAATTAAGAACCACCGCTTAAGACATATCATTAAAGAATCCTAGAAATCCACTAGTGGTTAAGAACATTAAAAATGTAGATGACCCAGATTTCTAAACTGATAGAAGAACACATGAACTAGTAATTGAGAGGAAAATCATCTCCCATGGATACTCTACCCACCACCATCCTGTCAGAAGTTGTCATAATTATGGTTCTTACTTTTAAAGGGAGTACCACTAAATTTCTCATTTGAAACAATCTTCCCACCACTAGAAGCCTCTATCATGTTCCACTAAAAATGAGATATTTAATTACCACCTCAAAAAATTATTAAAATAGAATATATTCACCTTTTTATTGGTCGAATATCTAAATCCATGAAAAAAATAATTTTTCTATAGATTACATATTTCCTATAAACGTCAGAGAATAATGTTGAAGGCTACTAAAGTGACCAATATATCCCATCATAAATTTTTTTCCATATGTCAAACACATAATCTCTACAACCCTTTCAAGCCCCATGGATTTTGGGTAAATATCTTCCAATAACATTCCTTCAATTTTATTCCAACATATTTCCTATAATTATTCAGCTTGAACTGGAATATACCAATAACACTTCACTCGTCCCTGCAACATGTATTTCATCAACATGACCCTTCTTGATAATATTATGCCCATATTTTCAAGGATTAATTAGATATATTCAATATAGAGATCAAATAACTAAGGAACACCCTTTTGAATGATCATTGGAGGATTTTGTATCTATAAATCTATAATCATATCAATCATACTCGCTAATAGGGGCCCTAGCCCCACCGTTGGAGATGCATTCTCTGCAATGTCATCCAATCACCATATTGAAAAAATTCATCTTAGAGGAATCCATATATAATTAAAACTCACATTTCAATGGAAATAAGATAAAACATACATGGTTACACATAAAAGGGTCACAATAACCAAAAAATAAAATACTGTTATACACAATCCAAATGGACATCACCATTTCACTTTCATGACACCCATTAAGGCCCACAAACAATCTTATGAAAAATATTTAATGTTAATATAATCATGTTTAACATAATTTTAACAATTTAATTTAATAGTTTATAATTCAATAAGTTTAAATAATTTTATTAGGTGATATCTCATTATAATCACAATTGAAAAATAAATTAATTTCATTTCCCACAATCAATTATTTTATTTCAAATACAAAACCAAAATATAATTTTTATTGTGTTACTAGTATGTTCTATGTCCCAAAAATCAATTTTTTTTTAAAATAATGCATTCATGAAAAATATTTTGAAATACATGCCTATGAATAAAATATCATAAAATAATAACCTCATACAAATGTTGTAAAGCCCAAGGGGAAATAACATTCAATTGTAACAGGGGAACCATATCAGTAGAAACCCGCTCACTGTAAACTCGCATTCTGCCTTGCCCAGGGGTTAGCTACTCACATATACGAGCTCTATATAAATCCCTAAAACAACATAGTATCCTACATATCTTCACTAATAATGATATCATCGAAATGACATAATCCAATAATACCACTTTTAAATATTCTGGCGCATATTATTCCAACTAGAAGCCAAAATTATTTTTTACATGTCATAAATCGTGCCTCCTCATATATCATAGGTCGTTGACTAATAGTGAGGGTCAAATATAGAATGCGGAGAGACTATAAACTCTTTATTATAGTTATAAATTTTTATAAATATGAATTAATAAGTGGAAATAATATCTATCATGGAACCATATATCACACTCCACATTCCAAAATTGGGTAACAACCAAATATAATAACCATGTCATATCGTGATAGTATAATGATCCATAAATGGAATGGATTTTTAATATTTAAAAAAAACACCAAAAATGTTTCCCAAAACATACCTAAATCCACTCATCTATTCTCCAACCCATAAGTCCGAAAAAATCAATCAATCAAAGGTAATTTTCCCTTTTATAGACCTACATCTAGGAGGATTGATCACATACCAACGACGAACCTTGTAGGTAGTTAGTAAAACTCAGTATTCAACAAAAAGTAGTTTCAAAAACAATATATAATGTTAAAATAGTTTATTCAATGTAAAATAGAATAATAATAATGGAAATAAATTAAATTATTCATTAAAAATATATACTTATTATTTTTAAACACTTTGTTCCTTGGGTTCAAAGATAGAACCTGGTCAACCAAAAAAACATTGGCCCATGTAACTCATTTGAATAATATTCTATAGGGGATACACACTTTGAATAAAATAAAAGTGGTTTATCACCTACATTGATTTATGTACTCTAAATAACTAATCTATATACCCATACAATGTAAATACATTTGTTTTGAAGCATTAACCAATACCCAAACCGTAGATACATATTTCCATGTCCAATAACTCATACCCCAGATGCATGGAAGAATGTACCTCACGAATAATCGATAATGTAGAGAATCATGTATAACAATGTAGATGTTGATTATTTTTTCCAACACCGTTAATCAACACATAAATAAACAATTTCAAGGATAAAACATACTTGAACTTTTAAAACATGAATAATGAAAGGGTGAAATTTTTAAATATTTATAATTCACTATTGGATATCATAATCAGGACAATTAAAACTCTTCAATAATTAAATACTTTATCATTTTTATATATCAAAATTTTTATGTGTTCTTCAAAACCATTTACAACGTAATCATACCCATTTAACCATTTACAATTTATTCTCTTTATCATGAAATGAAATATTTAATGGATATGTAATTACAAAAAACCTTGTTTTTTTCCATTCTAATAAGACACGCAAAAAACATAAATGGGATAATTTCATAAATACAGAATTACCCCATTTCAGACCTCATTATTAAATTTACAATGGATTGGCACACACTGTAGCCATCGTAGGTCAGGTCTCATAGTCATTAATGGATCCAATGAGATCCATTATGTATCTAAGATATAAATAAAATACCCAATGTATTTTTATTTTTCAATGGATAAAACTCAGAGAATTTATGTGCTGTATCACATACCATGAATACGTGATGTAACATTAGGACAATTGGGGTGATCATATAGAACACCTACAAGAGGTTCATAAGAAATAACCCATCCATACATGGACTTTTATTAATGTAAAAATGAATATTACATCATATCAAATATATTCTATGAAATAGGTTACAATAGAAAAAGAATAAGAGGAACATCCAAGATATGGGTCGTCTGGAAAAATAAAAGGAAACTAACCTGTAGATTTACATTTTGTGTTGAATATAATGGAATGATAACTAAAACTACATATATTTTAAGAAGAACTGCACTTGGTAGGTGAGGAAGGGTGTGGTTTGAACCCTAGGATAGTGGGAGATAAATTAAGGGTAAATATGAATGAGAATGCACAATGGTCATGATGAGAATATGGTACATTTTCCATTTTTAACGAGTCCCATGGATTTCCAAAAATCATATACCGACCATGTGAACTTCTCTATACAATTAAAACACATGCATCACAGATTTTTAGGAATCCGGTATAGTTTTACTCACCCTTAAAAATCTATGGGACATGTTCTTCACCCAACACACGTGGTTTCTAGGAAACCTTTCCATGTTTACAAATCCTTGTTTCCACTTAAACTATAATGGATGGTCATGCTACACAGTCATAAATATGTGTGTACTAATAAGAGGCCATGTTTTTAAAGGTGTCCTTGTTAACATTTTATTTCCTATAACCCCTTGAAAACAAAGGAGACCATCATTATTCTAGAGATGTATTCCATTAACAATTTTAAAAGGAATATAACTAAAAAATAAAAATGATAAAATAACTCAACAATTTTTATGATCTTATAGTTTTCAATATTTCCATTATTTCATCATGAGTGACACTCCTTAATCCCATGGGATAATGTAATTTCACTATGGAATCATTGAACATATATATTTCTCGATATTAAAAAAAACTTCTTTCTGAAGTAGGGTGAAAATAAGGTATTATCATGGCTACTAAACTGATATGTATCATTATGATTATTTCCTTATTTAATCTTATTTCCACCACCCAATCTAACAACTTACAATGGTGCCCTATTATATTTACTAAGATATTTATCTACCATTAGAGCCATGTATAAATTTTTTTTACATTTTGGTTGAAAAAAGAGATGAAACACAATTTTAGTAAGAAGATCCTGACCGTACTTGAATTATTAGGATTGAGAAGCCTCATCACAAACCATGGTTAGGAAGAAACAACTAAATCCAATAATATAAGAGGTATATTAAGTAAAAGTCATTTTTCCTTGCATCATATCCATAAAATCATGGAATTTATCTATTATTAATCCATATGGAATGAAATTATTAATGAAGTGTGATTGAAAATATTTCTATGATAACTTGACATCCCAATTTTACAAGACTAGGGTATCCTACTAGTCTCATGTTGGTCCCAAAAACATAAAAATTGTATTTTCTTTACCTTCTAAGCCCTATGCGAATCTATTATCATTAAGATACAATCCATAAAATTTGTTTACTCCTAAAATCCATAAGGAAGAATATCCCCTCTAAAAAAGGAACATTTTATTCTTAAAAAATCATATCACATTAAATTCCACCTCTTATATTTGAGGTACTCTAAATTCCAAATTTTTAGTCATAGTTAAAAAAACTCGATGATTTTATTCTATAATGGAGTCAATATATAACCAAAAATGGGAACATGTACCTCATACCTTCTTATATACCGCTATTTTTATTGTTCTTCCCAGTCCACATTTTGTAGTGCTCGTCAATGAACATCATGGGATCCATTATTCTAAAAAAATAAATCATTCTTTAGAAATAAATAGATCATTCATAAAACAAGATCACAGAGAACATAGTACACATTACCACAATATAAGTGGGATATTTAAATAGTCACATTCCATCATTAAATTAATTCCATAAATTTCGATAAAATTATTAATTATTAGTAATCTATTGTATATAACACCAATATATTCATTAATAACAAAATTATGTAAATAAAATTTAAATTACCAATCAATCAAAATTATATGTGCATTTATACAAATGTTATGTAATTTCATAATAAAATGTTTTATGAATACCCCATTACCCACCCTCTACCATGTGAGTATCATGTTAAAACATATCATTGAATAAAATAAAACAAATATGATCCCATATTTCCATAATAACATTGAGGTCAATTGTGGTTTTTTGAACTTAGAACAAACACATCTATTTTTACACACTCATGGCTCTTATTAAATATCCTATCAACTCCAAAATATCAAGACCTAATAAAAAGAAAAAATAGGGCACACTTTTATAACATACCACCCTTTAAAATATATACCATTGAGGATATATTGCATATGGACTAGAGTGCACTCCTCCGACACTAGAAACCGGAGACAAGTACCAAGAGTATAAATATATTACATGATGAACCATTTACCATTTCATTGTCTAAATTATTAAATTAGTATAAAAAATTCTATTAAAAAAATAAGAACTAGAAAAAAAATACTATTTTAAAAATCAATATGTCATACCAACATCTCATAAATGCCGATTAATATTGTATAACAAACACATGACTGATAATTAAAACCCAAGTACCATACTATGAATGATAAAACTAAAATAAAAAAAAATCATATTTGGTACGAACCATATACCTGTCTCTAAATGAATATGAACTAAATTATATTTTTTATTTTAACACCATATTCTTATGACATGCGCCCCTTTATTTTAACTAAAATTTCTAGAATAAATGAGTACACATATAGTTCTTGTATGGACATGGGGTCAAAATATAATACACTACATAGATAACTAAAAGACCTAGAATACAAGGAAAGTTCATTTTTTACATATTTAAATAGTAAAATGCTTTAACTTATTTTATGACATTAGTTCTAGAATGAAAATAAATTATTAGTCGAAAACCAAGACTCTCATGTAAACTCATAATTTCATTGTCGAATCCGAGTAACCAATTATCATTGTGTCCAAAAATATAGATTTTTATTATCTTAAATACCCAACTCACAAATCCAATAATATCATATTCCAATACCATGGTGACATGAAATTTATAAAGACCACCTTGAGGACATGTTACAAAAATGATCCTATAAAAATATCTCATGTATTTTAATAACCCAAGGATCCCTTAAAGTGAACAACATTATGGAATATTTTCACAACATAATTTTTTTAGATTAAAATAACTTGACATCATTAAATATTTGGAAAATACATCAATATGAACACACATGTTATTCAAAAAGAAAAACCCAAATACTTAAAAAAAGAAAATTGTAATAATCTCAAACATAATTTCCTGAATAAATATTTCATGAACACATTGAAAAGAATAAAATAATCATTTTTTTCACATTAAAAATTTAGTTAACAATTTATTATTAAGATACAATTTCCCAATATTAAATTAATCATTCATGAATTTAAATTTAAATTCTAATACGAACATACCCTTTTATAATACACATTTCCCATTTTCAATTTTACAATAACACGTAATTAAGTAAGATGAATTTTTAGTGAGTTTGGGAGTCTATATATATGAATTTTCACCTATATAGATAGTTTTTAAGGAAAATATTTCAAATAAATACAATAATATCATAAAATATATTCATATATAGAGTTTAATATAATTTTTTATAAACCCAATATAAATTTCTATATCTATTATCCACACCTAACACATCAATAAACAACACTAAGAGAATAAATTCTTCTAACATTTTCCAACCAATAATTTATCAAAAATTGGTCAAATAATAATCAAATCATAAGTATATATTTTTTTCAATAATGAAAAACATTAAAATATTATTTCCATAATTTCATAAATTAAAAATAATTTTAAAATAAAAAATTCAATCAATATTTTAAAAAAATATTCTACAATAATATAAATTTTTTTCTTCCATGAAACTGAAATTAAGTAATCCAATACCAAATAAATATAATACTTATAATAAAGAAATGGTAATATCTCTAAATAAACATAGGTCAATTACCTCACATTTATATAATAATATTGATAAGAAATTGAACCTTAACTCCTCCAAAAAAAGTTATTAATATCACCAAATTAGAAGAAAGATGAATAAATTAAAACACGTAAGATATTAAACCCCATTTATTCCTCACAAAAATGACATATAATAAGAAATGATCACCAAGATTCACCTAAAAACACCAATAGATCACCAACTACACCTAAATTGAATAAAAAATCACTCACTGATCTTAGCAGATGAAATAGATATACTAGAGCCAACAATGATTATAAAAAAATGATTTCTAACATGAGGGATATCACTTTAATGGTCAAATACCATTACTGTACAAATATGTAAATGGACCTATTTAAAAAAAATATTCAAGTGTATATTTTTTACCTAATCTTCCCCCCCAAGGTATAAGGTTGTAGAAAAGATGGTCAACATCACCGCCACCCCAATTAGGTAACCAATACCCTACCCCAAGAACCGAATGGTACATATTGGTTAATTTAAAATCTATTACATATTTAATATAGTTCCCTACTATAAAATCACATAAAACCCGTAGACCAATTTTCAAATCAAGTCAATATTAAATTCAAAAATATTAAATTTTAATCAACCATATATATAATTGGCAACGGACTTTATCGGTGACACCTAATGACTAGGGGATATTTATATTTATATTATTATGTAAAAATCAGTACAAAATACTAATAATGGTAGAGTATTGTATTATACTAGAAGAAGTGAAGGATATGATAATAAAATACATCATTTATGTATAAAAACAATATATGACATTAGCCTCTCAAAAATTCATGTGATATGACCACTGATCAAATAAACCATTACAAGTATAAAATAATGAATAAAAAGATATAAATTGAGAGAACCTTGGGGTTTAAACTAATCCTATATATTAAATGTTATGATTCACAATATAAGATATTCAACACTAAATTAAGAGTATATTAATAATTAATGGGAAAGGGATGGTGTGGATAAGGTATTTTTATCACTAAATAAAGTATGTGTAGTGGTGAGAACCCTGATGAAATAGAGAGATAAACCCATGAGTGAAATGATATGTTTCCTTTTTTATTTTTTTTATTCTTGGGCAATATGATAATATGAAAAAGGGGGTAAAATAACATATATTGAACCAGATATTTCATCATTTAAGATACCATATGATTAATTTTTAATATTCATATGACTCTTATTCATATATTAAATGATATTATTACAAACACTAATCATTTTTATTCAATGTAAAATTCTATGAGTAACTGAGTATAAAATGAATGTAATTGATAATTCCAGGATTATCCAAATGAATAATAGAATAAAATAATCAATTTTTTTTTAAAAATTATATATATATATGCTCACGGAAATATAGGTTGTAATGAACAATAAATTGATCCATTTTAACTACAATATTGAATAATAAATAACTTTTGATTGATTCCTTCATGTGATAGTGACCACTATCCATTTGTGGATATTCAAACACAGTAATTGTTATTAAATTTTACTATGTGAAATAACATATAATTGTTTTTCTTTAATATTTTAAACATTAGAAATTTATTTTGGCTATTTATCAACTTGAAGATGAAGAAGACTAATAGTGTACTCTTATCAAGAATATAATAAAATAATAATAATTTCACAATATAGAATATGATGAATTTAATAATATATTTTTCAATTATTATTTTTCCTATATTATTTACATCATAATGTATTGGCAATTACTTAATGTTAATAAAAAAGTATAAATAATTAAATTTTATGATGATAAAATTATGATTAATGATATTTAAGACATTAATTTTATTATATATCCAAAAATTAATAATTAAGAATTCATTTTTAAGTGAAAATAAATTATCTATAAATCATTATTGATAAAATATATTGATATCAATGATGATGTTGTTTCATATTATCTTTCAGAAGAAATGGAATTTAGAGACTCTCATTATGATCAAGGATTTTTGAATACGAAAAGAAAAATATTGATTCCAATAATTTATGTGATAGTTTAAAATTATGAAAGAAGATTCATATTCCTACATGTTGAATAAATAACAATAAATTCGAAGATAATTTACTTAATGTAACTGAAGGACGTTTCATGGATAGAAATTGAGCCTTTCAACAAATGATTTTTTAGTAGATTTGAGTAGTTTGATCAATATGATGTTGAAAAAGTAATTAAAACTAAATGAATCAAAACATGTTTGAAATTATCAATTTAATAAATTCTAGTACTACATAGACATTGAATAAAATACATATTTAATAGTGAAAATAGATTTTTGTGAACTCAAAATATAAAGGATAAATGAAGGGTTTTTGAAATCAGTACTGTATAATTGAATCAAAAAAATTAATTTTTGATACGTTAATTAATTGTTAAATTAAAATTTTCAAAAGTTTCATTTTATTCAGGTTCAATGATTTCATTTCTATATACACTTTTTATTAAGAAAATTTATTCACCACTTCAAAGATTTCATTTTTTTTTTGCTAAAAACATATAATTATTAAATGATTTCATCCCATGTCCATAGAAAAAATATAATTTTGGTCTTTAGGAGGATAATTCATAATAAATATAGTTATTATTCCTTTGGTATAATTTTATTTGATATTTTGCAGGGATTTTATCTATCTATATTAAGTTAATATAAATTTCAATGATAATAAAATCATATTTTAGATCAAAAATTATCTTAAAATATTATATCAATACTATATTGATTATGAATTTCATATGGAAATTGGTTCTCACATATTGGTTTTAATAACTACTAATAATGGATATTTGGATTGTGTTTTTAGGGGTAACCTAAACAATGAATTTGTTTCAATTATGTGAGAATATGTTGAGTATTTTAAGAATTAATTCCATTTATTTTTAAAAAATTTATTATTATGGTTTTTATTGAACTCATACATGTTTTAATTACTTAATTAAATAAGAAATATTCAATTATTTATTAATTGGATGAATTAAAGATGAAAATTCACGAGAAATTGGGTGAGGATTTAATATACCCATGTTCTTCAAAACATGTTTCACCAAACCAATTTGTTATAATTAAACATGGGTTGATGCATATTATAATTGATTATAATGTTATTAACAATATCATGGTAAAGAAAAAGTGTCATTAACCCTCTATTGGATAATTTATCAAAAAACATCATGAGTGTTAGTAATATTCAATGGTGTATCATTGATCTGAAAGTCATTAAATATGGCTAAAAATGGTCGATATACATATGAATTAATTTTTACAAGGATACCAAGAATCCATATTAATATATTTTAGTCATAAATTTTCTCCCACTATATTAATAGTCTTTAGAAATATAATATTTTGAGATTACATAGTTAAAATTTTAATAGTATTTTTAGAATCCATTTTTAAATATTTCATGAAGAAAGAAGAACATGAAGATTATTTTTGGATTATTTTGAATACTCTAAAACAGATAAAATGTTGTCAAATTATAGATTGTTTGAATTTTGGATGTAGAAATTATCATTAATGGGTTATTAATTAAAATTGAGGGAATTTATTTGTATCATTAAATGAAAAAGTTGATCGAATAATTTCCCAACCAAATCGATGCAACTATTATTTAATGTTTTATTAGAGTACCTAGTTACTCTAAAAAATTCATAACGATGAAATCAAATATTTTAAAATTAAAAAAACTTATTAACTCAGAATATTGTAAAGTTTCAATGAATAAAATAATTTGAAGAATTTCCTGTTGATATTTAACATATATTAGTTTTAGTACTTATACCCTCACAACAATGTATTAGATATGACTGTGTGATATATACATTACCAAAAAATAAGAGATTAGATGTTGTTTTTATGATAAATCATTAGGTGATAGCTCTTTCCCTTGTTAAATTAAAAATTCATGAGAAATTTTACTTAATGTTTTCATAGAGATGGAAATTGTTATTTTTATAATATTATTTTAGAGAAATTATCTTTATAATTATTTGTATGATATTTAGGTTTGGAATTCTATATTCAGTCACATTGAGGTTATGAAATTTGTAACTCACCTAGCGATTAGATTATATGGTGTTAACTAGATCTATTGGAACCACAATTTTATTTTATTTGGGATTTCAATTGGAGTTCCAATTAAATTAGATAGAAATACAAAGAAATATAGTTTTGGATATATTTCTATGGTCTCATTGGAGGTTTATTTTAGTAAAATTAAGACTTGGACAGTGGTTTTATACACACGGAATGAATATTTGAATATTCATGTTTATTTATAAAAATCTCGCTGATATTTTTGTTTTAACGGTAACTGGCATACCAGGGATTCTTGTAGGAAGTCCATAACATGAACAATATGCCTTTATAGAGGTCAGGATTCCTTTATGTGTATGATATCACCTAATCATGAAAACATGGTAATAGTGATTCTAAGTATCCCCTAACAGTGATAATAATGAGTAGACATCTGGGAAGTTTCGTATTAATGTTTCCTGAATAGATAATGTTTATATGAATTAGCATTATTTTCCTTGTTTTGAGGATGATTTGAAAGATAATTAATCTTCTTCAGGGATGAGGATACATTCATAGTAGTTTAATTCTATTTTTGGGTCAGATAACTTAGACGAATATGGGAAGTCTCTTGGAACCCCACCAATTGATAGTGATGTTGGACCTCAGCATGGAGTTGGGTTGGTTTCAGATAAGGAAACTATACTACTTATGGTTTTATATTTTCAGATCCAATGTGAGGGTAATAAAATTGAGTTTTCTGGGTATCTGTAGGATCTTGATATCAATTAATTTTCTGCTCATGGTCCACATAATATCTATAACATTTTCAATTCTTAAAAAATATTTGATAAGTGTGGGAATTTTTTTAATGATGAAAGGGTGAGTGATATCACTCACTTTTTGGTTTTGGGTAGTATTCATATATCATTTAAATACACTACGATAAATAGACTGAAAAAGTTGAGCGATAGTGATGGATTGAATCATGTTCATATAAAGATATTGTTGTGGAAAGACTACTCTAACCAACCCAATATAGTGGATACAATATTTTCTTTTAAGGTTCCAAGAAGGACTAATATAGATCTCATTATGATATTTAATGGAGTTAATTCTCAATAAGAGTGGGAAACTTCTAATGACTATGATTGTGAGAAGGATCATTAATTCTATGATATGTCATTCTACAGTTTTCTAAATGATACCAAATCCCTTAGTTTGAAATCATTCATATCATGTATACTTTTTTATTTTATTTTTAATAAATATTAAGTGAGGTTTCTTTTAGTTGGGCCTTTTTGGTAAGAAAAAAAGGCATAAGACTATGTGTATAATGCAACCATTACACATTCCCATATTGAAATTAGAGAAAATACTCATGGATTTTTCATAGGTCATCCAAAAACCACTATAGGTAATAATATCATTTTTCACTGTTGTTGATTGATTAATAAATTTATCTATATTATAGTCCATATATTAATTGTATCTAAATAAAATTGAAGGCTCAACCTGATTTTTATTATCCGAAAATATGAAGTTGATATATAATTACACTTTATAACTCATTATCATACTGAAAAAATGTTTCATCTTAAAAACCTATTTATACATGGAAATATACACCAAGATCATTCTCAATATATTTCAACGGATTATTATATCAATATATTATATTTTTTTAATTCGTATATAACAATAACTACCACTCAGACATTAAAATGGATATTTTTGGGATTTTTATAAAAAGAAATATTGGAAACTAACATGTCTGGATGATGTTATAGAACCAAAGTTATTTGGACTACATATTTTTTATAATTTTAGAGTAGATAAGAACAATTAAAAACATCATAATTTGTAATATGTTGTTATAATATCTAGGTTGATAATCCTCAATGATATATATAGTAATAATTTATAGGAAAATAAAGTATTCAAAAATAATTTGGGAAAAGGATTATGAGATTCTGAAATAGATAACATTTGTAAACTAATACTTAAGACACATTGAGATTCTTTATTGATAGGGATTGTAGTTATCATTTTGAAATTACATTAAATCATAAAAAAGGTCAAAAAATATTTCATAAAATACATACAAAGAAGTACATACCATATCCCTTTGATGCACTAAAATCTGAGTTCACATAATTAAAACATGATATCTCATACGAGGAATAATCAATAGAAACCTGTGGTTATAGAGATAATATAATATATAATTAGACATCTAAATTAATTTATGTATATTTTAAAAATATAATATTGTGGATCTGAAACAATTAAAAATATATATAATTTAAAAAATATACCCACATATTTTTTCATTTGATTAGAAAATTTCAATGGAAATTTTTTAATGGGTTAAAGGTAACACTATATATTTTAGTATTAATTTTCCTTCATTAATTCACATGTGTAAAATAAGTTATATCACTTTTAATAACAAGATGAATATACCACATATGTATGGTATAATATTATAAATACACATTAATACATCAAAATAACTAAATGGGAATAAAAACATTGATAGTTATATAACATGTAAAAATTTATTATAAAATTGAGGAATATTTCTTTATTGTATCCCATGATAATTATATAACGGAGTATAACTATTAAAAAATTGAATAATATATCATATAAAAAAATTTTTAAAAACATTTAATGTTTGAATTATATCAATGATTTTTAGAGAAGTATAAATGGTTAAATATATATTCTTAAAATATTACTATAAATTTATCTGGACATTAGAAATGTATCCATTAGATTTATAGTTATTGGTTATATAGATAAATATTACCTCATCATTACTGTAGTTATCATATGATCACTATAATAATAGGTAATATACCAATTATATGAATAATTTGGAAAATTTAATATGATCAGTCAAATATTTATTTTCCACTTAAATTAGTTTATTCAATATTAGAAACATGAATGATATATTTCAAAAAAAATTAATATATATAGATAAAAAATTTAAATTAATTATATTATGGTATTATTTTAAAATTTTTTTATTAAATAAATAGATAACTATTTTAATGAATTTTATTTTATTATTAAAATTAAAAAGAATGTATTATGAAATGAACATTTATAAATAACAAGGTATGATGGTAAATAGTAAAAGTGATGTATGATCATTTTTTTTGTTAAAACATTTTGTAAAATTATATAAATGGTGTCTTTATTTTAAATTTATGATGATAAGGGTTTCAAAAAGTATCATGTGAGATTTATATAGTGTTATGAAATCGTATGTTATTGTTCAAAAAATCTCAATGCAAATAATTTACTATAATATCCAAGGAATGTGTTTTGATAATCGATGGATCCTTTGAATCCTTGAGATCTAGAATTTGACGAGGCGGACTCAACTTCATGGATATCAAAATGTTAAGGCAACCCATTGAAAAAATTGTGTGAGGGACCCGTTGCTCTTGGGAGGACACAATATTTTTCTAAAACCATATGAGCCAGGCTGTATGCCCATACAGGTGTTATAGACATTCAGAGATATCTTATTTGTATTGGCTGGGAAAAGATGTAATGAATGTACACCTATCTTGTGCGAGGGGGTTACATGGGATGTGGATATTTAATGGATGGGTTAAGATTTGTCCAACTGTACAAGAAATCCAAGTGACCCAAAATTTAATGTGAAAATTACATTTTCCCCTAAAATGTTTTAAATCTTCAGACATGTTGTTCTTACTTCTATATTATGACAATCATGGTCTTTATTTAATATTGAGTCATGACTAATTACAATACATTACACAAAATACAACCCAAAATATTTATAATGGTAGTTTATTTTCTCATTAAGTACATTATATATCAGTTAAAAAGAGTTAATATATCCTAATTATTTTAAAATTATTTCATAGTTTCATACTGAAAACTACATGGATAACCTGGGGTCTTACAAAAGAAAGGGGTGAGATATAATTCCAAATAAGGGTATAAAGATTGAATAACATGATGAAATTTATGCATGTTAGGAAATAGAATAATCAATGGATCAGATAAGGAGTAAGGGTCTTAAACCTGAATAATAATGCTTGATATAAATTGATAATAATAAATGAATCTTTGGAAATGTGGAATCAACATAAAACACTACATCATAAACATAGGTGAAGTCTAACTTCATGGATATCATTATGGAAAAAGTACAAGGATTGTTTAGGTTCACTACCTAATCCATTGAATTATGATTTATGAGACTAAAACATTACCCAAATCCATAGAGTGCTATATATTTTTGGGAGAACCCATCATATTCATATCATTATTATATTTTAGTGTTCCATATAGATCATAGAACATGGATTCATTCATCATCCGATTTTTTTCCATTGTCATGGAGTTTGAAATATATTCATCTATTTCTCAACTAAGTATGTATATGTTTATAAAGGTGAACACCATGGATTTGAAATCGGTATGGGTATTCTCTATAAAATTGTTTGGCATGAGATGGAACAGTGAAAGTTTTTTATTCTAACGGGGGCGTATTAATGTTCATGGATGGGAATGATGATAGTGAAAGGGCTCTCTCATCAGTTAGATATAATATGGATAGTAATTTTCATATAGAGCAGGATATACCATCATTTTTAAATGAATATAAAAAAATAAAATAAATAATATACTTGAATAAAGAGGAGAGAGTAAAGAACCCTTACATGTGTGTTAGACCCCAAATGCTTGGGAGTATCTTCTTGAGATCTTGGGGGCACCTCGAGTTGACAATATAGAGGAAAGAAAAGAGTAAGTATGTCTTGTATGTATTTTTGGTGAATATAAATGCGATATTTGGTGGGTTTATATATGAAATTTGTGGGGGGGATTCTTTATCATTTCTCAAACATAGGTTTTGAACTATATATAATAATATGTCCAAAGCCTTAAACATTCTTATGAAATGTTGAGTAGAACATAATGTATAATTGAAAAGGAAATAATGGTTTTAAAAAGGTAAAGAAAGTGATATAGAGAGAGTACAGTTTGGAATAATGAACACAAATAATAGATAATTTAAATTACATAAAGGTTACCAAGTGAAATTTGGATTATAATATAAAATACATTGGTTTTGAATGGATGTAAAACATATTTATTATATTGATATAAATTTAATGAAACCATGTATCCTATAATTAATAATAAAATCATTTTCAAAAGAAGATAATGGAAATATAAAGGTCACATGATATAACACATAATTTGGATTCCATATATAAAGGAGAACATTGGTGGGAATGGAAAATTTGGACAACGAAGGGAAACCATCTATAAAGATGATGGTTATTATTAATTATAACGACATAATTAATATGGGAAAAAAATAATTTAGGAAAGTTTTTTTAAAAAAGTTTCACATTATCTAGAGATAAAGATAATTTACCATGAAGTAAAATATTAGAAAGAATTAAACGTATCAAATAAAAAATATGTTTATGGAGAAAAAGTTTAACTCAATATAGAGACAGAGTTTCAATATCCCATAAAATATTTTTACATTTTGAATCATAGTAAATTTAATGAAAGTTATTTTTCTCTTCATTCCATATAATGTTTATGAATATATAAATAAGCATTAACTTGGTAATAATCACACTATATATAAAATATCATGGGTTTTAATAAGAAATATGTCTTAAGAAATTATATTTAGGATAATGAACTCATTTCCTTAGTTTCCAACTTTCAAAAAAGTGACTAAATATCCTATAATACAAAAAACATTATTTTATATTTTTAGAACCTCATTCATATCTGTAACCATTATTTATTATTAATACTCTCGTGTATACTAGTTATTTATTATCTATTTTTAATATCGGGTGTGTGATATCTGGATCATTTTTAAATAATTTCCTAATTTTTGTATTGTTCTTCGGTATTCAATAAAATTTAATCATTAAAAACCATACATTTTGTAGTAAATAATGAATCATAATAATTTATAATTCAATAAATTCATTTAATGGAATTTTTTTATGATCCATATAGATGAAAATGATGATGATGATGTTTGTGTTGTTTTTAACGAATGAACATTGGAATCAAAATTAAAGAGTCTAAATAATATTCTTAAAATTGAAAAAGAATAATAATTATTTCCTTATCTATATCTGAAATTAAAATCACTTATGTTCTCATATTTATCTATAATATTATTTTTTTGGTATTGTTCAACATGGTTGTTAGACCAAAACAATCATGAACATACACTAATTAATTGGTGAGAATGGTTATGAAAAAGGTTTTGTTTTGTATAAAAACATTATTTGATAAGAATAAATATATTATTTAGAAAATTTTAAGGTGTTTAATCATGTTTAAATATATTACTAAATAGGAAATGAACAATATAAAATAAAATATATGATACATTAAGGTGGCGATAGTTCACCAAATGCAAGGTTAACGTTTTCTATTTATCATAGAATGAGATGGAAAGAATTTTTATTATAATTTTTATCTTAGTAATCATAATTATATTACATAAATAACATTATTTCATAATTTTAATTGTTATGAAAATCAAAGAGAGGCACTAGTTAAAAAGGAAGATTTCACTATATAGAGGCAGTAGTTCACCAGAATAAAGTAATGACAGTATCATTTTTCATATCAATAAATGGGGAATGGTGATTATTAATTACTCATAATGAATAATATAATTTAGTATACTAAAAATTATGATGTCATTTTAATTTAATGATAATATGATGATTTGGAATGTAGGAATTAAAAAAATATAAAACATGGACAAATAATTATGATGTGGTGGACTTCAAAAATCACTTCTATGAATCTATGGAAATTGATGGGTTAAGATAAATTATTGGGATGAAAAGATAGTGGAAATGAAATATTATTCTATAATAAGAATATATAAATATTTATAGGGGGAAGCATAAACATTTTATTGGTTTTGAGGGTGTGATGAGACACCCGTTTTACATGTGGTGAGGATGATTTTTTATGTATTTCGTTTTAATATAATGAGAAAAAAGATTCATATGTTATAAAGACTCTAAAATGGGAAAAATTGATTGGGGGGGGGATATATGGTCTATCATACCTCAACCATTCATTTTCCGAACTTGGTATAGATTTTTTAATTACATTAATCTTATAATTATAACTTTTATAAATTTTGGTATTAACATGGTATATAATTATTACATAAAAAATTAACCTTTAATGAATAAAAAGGGAAAATAATTGTACCATATCTATTTTTTCCATGTAAATAATTCGAATATATATAGTAATATTTATAGTTCCATGTTTATAGACAACCCAAAATTGAAATTCTGAGTGATATGGGATTCAAATTATAAAATTATTAAATATTTTAATATCACTCATTAAATTTTTTCTTATAAAAGATGAATATCTCTCGTAGGAGGACTTGAATATAAAACCAGAGACCATTGTTGTTTTTATAACATGGGTTTAACTTTTTTCTAACAGAACCTATGACTTAATCGGGTATTTATAAAGATATTTTGACATGCCCAAATTGTGAATAAAAAATAAATTTATTTATTTTATTATGTGTTAATGTAGAGTCCTATAAATCATCTATAAATCTAATATTATAACTAAATCATATAGTTATAAAAATAAATCAAATATTATAAAGGAATCATTGGTGGAGAACTTGGGAAATTAAAATGTATTAAGACCGTGATTGAGAATCATTTCATTAATATAGATTTTAGATTTTACTAGTGACATCTATGAACAATTTTTTTTTCCTCAGTGATAAATACATCTCGAGGTCGGATATTTTTTAATGATTCTTCATATTTTGTTATCCCATGTCATATGAGGACCCATTCCCCAAATAATATTTTATTCATGCATCGATGAATGATTTATGGTTGATAAATTTTATTTTTTATTAGTTCATCATTTTTATTTATAACAAAATTAAATTGATGCCACACAAACATGATTGAGGTTCATTACTCATTTGTGTTTTATGGATTTTCCTCATGTTTTCTTCAGAAATTCATCACTGTAAAATCCTTGGATGGTGATTTGAAAAAAACAATACATCCGATCATTGTGAGATCATTATTTTGTGAATCATATTGATACGATGGATATAGTTCATGATTGAGTGTGTGATCATGTTTCAACACCAACAGAGGATGAATAGATGGATATTAAATTGGTTTGGATGGTCCTCATTCCCCACATTATCTTTTTATGATAGAACTGTTGATGATAATGGTTTCCTAATCGACCTTCAAAGTCAAAATCAGATCACTAGAAATGTATTGGCTTAGATTAATGAGATATACAGTCCATGGGTGATATTAGCGGTAGATTTTCAGGTGAAAGATATATTAAAAACACATGGAGAAACCAAGGGTTTCTAATAATATGTAATTACTTGGTTTCTACCACATTTAACACACAACATGTGGGGCCCTGACTTTGGTTCTATGATTACATGTAAATTTATATATTACAATCTATTTTTGATTTTTCCCTCATCATGTGACGTGATTATGGAAGGAAAACATGTAATTTGATTGTGCATAAGAATAAACACATATACGCACATGGGAACACGTTGAGTACACTGTAATGTCCCGGCCCATGGACATGGAGATTTACACATGAACAACAACTGTACGTGGGGCATGACCTAGTGTACCCATGGACAGGTAGGTGGCATGAGAATTACTTGATCAAACACAAAATTCCATTTACCCTAATGGTACATTCCATGAATATAGTGTAATACACAACATTTTTAAATGGGGATACATGAGTAGACCAGGGGTTTTCAAGAAAAATCATGTACCCCTTGAACAAACCATGTAAACCCTCTGGGGTTTTTTGAGTCCATCATTTCCAAAGAATACACTAGGTTTATCTAATCATGGTACCATGTTCCATTTTTATTCGGGTATAGTGTGAAGTTAAATCCTCTTCATAGTATTGTGAACCCTTCTATTATTTCAGTATCATATAGATTTGGTGTTCCCCCCTTTGGTTTTGAGATTGAATCCACATTCATTTATAAGTGGGGATCAGGGTATCAGTGTGAAGGACATGCATAGGGAATATATCCACTTCCTATAATTCGCACATATTAGGCATTTCAGTGTCCCCTAATGGATCTGGGAGTGATCCAGTGCCTAGATGATACTCTTTTTATATATAAATTGATTACTTTTTGGAGAGGCCAGATGACCAAAACCTCTAGGATGATTGTAATACCTGAAAAAAATACATTTTAAGTGAGCAATACAACAATGAGAATTAAATATAATCCTAGATAAAGATCATGTGGATCTCAATATTGTTTTATACCATTTTAGATTTATTTTCTATTATGAGTATACCATGATTTTTTATTTAAAAGTCTGTTATCTTATTTAAATATCTTGTATTGAGCTAACCACTCTTGAAGTCTTCTGCTTGGTGATTTTTGGTAATCCTAATGGGTATTGTTATAATCACCCCTTCATTAGATCATCCAATACATAATGTGTTGTATATATATTGTAGACCATTTCACAGAGTTTTGGGAGGGGTGAGAGTAGGCAGAGATTAGTACTGTTCTATACAGATCAATGTTCATATCAATTATGCATTTGATAGTTGGTCCCTCTATTGAGTAGGTTAGAGATTATTTTCAATTTAAGGTATGGTTTTATTTTTATCCATTATCACTTTATGTTCTTATTTCATATATTGTCCATGTGATTGTTGATGTATGCATCCATTGATATAAGATGGGTTGTCTTACATTTAATCATTATATGATCATGTATATGTCTACCTACATATGGAAACATAAGATAATTCCTCCAATATGATTCGTATGCCTAATAAGAGCTAACTTTTTCCCCTATAATATAAGTGATAGTATTAGAGTATTCAAACTATGTATGTTCAAATCCAGGTGGGGAATGATGGTTTAGATCATGATAGAGTGGTATCATAGGAGTCAATTATACATTAGGGATGGAGTTACGATTGTCTATATTAAATGTTTATATTGGGATTTATATAAAGTATGTTAATGTTTTTTGATTTCGTATTTTAGGGAATGGTTTCCAGGGTTGGTGTAGCATCCAACACATCCATTCACCAAGACTCTATAAACCTCCTTGTTGACATAGTACATATATGAAATGGTTATAGTGAAAACATTATTATGGGAATTATATAAGAATGGGTTTTGGTTTCCAATTACTTATTGATTCATCTACCTAGATATACTCATTGAACATGTTGCATCTTATTTATTTCATTATTAATTTATGAATAAAGAGATCATGGATTCTGTAGCATGATCCAAATGATGATCCAAAATGCGATGAGAATTTAGTAAATGGACTAATATATGAAGTACTACTTATAGGTGGTTTTCTAGTTATTCAATCACCCGTTTAGCTATAAGTTGTATTTGTAGTACCATCTGAGGATGTGAAAATGATAAGAATACTCCATGAGATTCATAGGTAGTGATCTCCCTATTTTCAAGGTGATCTAGCCCCCTAGGTATTTGATGATTTGATAGAGGTAGTCACATGATTTTTTCACCTCATGAGGAAACCTAAAAATATGATTGTGGTCCTTGAAGAGAACCTTATTTATTTGTTCACTAGGTGATATTTGGATTTTATTGTCTTAGTAATCTTATGAGAAAATTATCTCCTAGATATATTTTCAGTGTCTCTTCAGGGAGGATTTTTATATGAAAATGTTTTGATCAATACACATCCAAGAGATTTTGTATTTCTATTAGGAATGTATGGCATATGGGGAGTTATGAGTATGGTTTAATGACCATTTAAGATAATCTATATATATTGTGTGAGATATATTCTTCAATGTATAATCATTTAATCTAGGAGTACATTGAGATATTTGGGCTTCAATGATATCACTTTTAGTTCCCACGTGTGATGGAGTGCTAGAGTGTGCTTTAGAAGTGGATAGACACCTGGAAGAGTAGAATCTGACAGTTGGTATCAATATTGGGAACACTGTTGCAGAGACAATAGAAGTCGGCATCCTATGGTAGTAACAATTATCTAGGAATGTTTGATGCTTCAAGAGATAATCCCATGATTGAGTAATGGTTATTAAGGGACCTCTCGATAACATGAGTCAGCGGAGGGAGATGTGGTGCTTCACATGTGATTGATGGGAAAATCTTATTCATGATTTTATGACATGATACACCAGCGATAGGGTTATGGTAAATGTACATCCGTAGAAGGGAGAATTATAGGGTAAAGTATTTCCCTTGGTGGACTATTTAGAAAAGGAGGGGATATAGTGTCGAGAGTTGGAAGTTAGTTTGACCTATTGACACCACCACCCCATGGTAGTATTGGCTAGGCTCATGGAGATAGTGGTTAAGGATGAAGATAGGTTCAACAAGTAGAGACCTATGTTCCACAGGTTCCCATTTTTACTAGGTGTTTAATACGTGTATTATCTACATTAGTTGTAGTACTGATGGACAAGGGTGAGAGACTCTATTTTTTTCATCTTCTCTTATTGAAGACAAATATATTCATATTAATAATAGGGATCAAATCTAGAGGTTATAGAATCTGACTAGAGATGACATAGTGAGAACATAGTCTTTCCAAAAGTGTGACATAATGCTTGGGTATGTCGTAATCTTTTGGTATCTATTTGTATCAATGATTAGAAAATATGATTTCATTTTTGTTATGGACTGTCTATCTACATTTCATGAAGTGATAAACTATTTTAGGTAGAGGATGTGATACATCTATGGTAACGTATCATGGTTTTCTATTGTGGGAGCGAAGGAAGCATGGGTTGAATGGGAAGGGACCATTCATGTGATCTTGTATCTAATTACATACTGATTTGATGGACATTCCCTTGGAGTAGTTTAATATACGATGTTTACCATATTGTAGTTGTGGTGGAGTTTGAGGATGTCTTTCTAGAGGACATGGGTTGTTTACATAACCACTGAGTGATAGAATTATACATTAAATTATACCTAAGGATGACCCTGATATTTATTACAACATGTCATATGGCTCTCACAAATATTCATGAGAGAAGGGTGTGGTGCTAGGAATTATAGTTGAAATTCTTTCTAAGACACATTGTTTCCACAGGGAATCCCCCAAGTTGATCAACTAGAAAGAGGATGGGATCATTAAATTAATAATGGATTATTAAAGCATGAACTAGGTAACTATGAAGAATATGTATGCACTATCGAGGATCAACAACCTCTTCAATCATTTAATAGGGGTGTGATGGTTCTTCAAAGATAGACCTCATGTCATGTTACTGCCAGTTTTGAGTTAAAAATGAGGTTATACAAAAAATTACCTTTAGATGACACTATGGTCAATATGAGTATATAGTGGTTCCTTTTAACATTAAACTGACCCAAGAAGTGTTCAGGGGATGCACAAACTAGATATTTCAGAATTTATTAGACATGAAAATGAAGTTTTCATTGATGAGATTATAGTGTAATCGATGTCCATGGAGGAGCACACAAGGCATTTGAGGATGTTATTAGATTTAAATTAAGTGAACCACCATTTTGGTAATATCATCAAGAATTTGTTCTGCATTTAGGATGTCCAGTTTTTTGGACATTTCATATCATCATATGGTTTAGTTTTTGACCCAATGTTAGTGGATGTATTTTTATCTTTGGAGACACATAATTTTATAACAGTGGTATGTATCTTCCTTTGATTAAACATAAATTACAAAAGATTCATGCCTGGTTAATCCATGATATCAGAAAATGGAACTAATTTGTCTTATAATTGGAAGCCTTTGATTTGGATTAAGAAGTGCCAATGTGTTTTTTAGGATTTTTGGTAGATATTTATGAGAACTTCCATTTTTAGATTTACGGAGGATAGTGTCTTTTATATAGTGTTATATGATTCCTCAATGACTAGACATGGATGTATTATGATATAGTGGAGGGTTATGATTTATTATGGGACTCAATAGTTGATACCACAAAAGTATAAGTGCATGAACAAATATTTTGTGTTTCTAACAGATGTATTATCCCTAACGATTAAGTGACACTACCATATGGGTAAGTGGATTATCATCTATTATGAGAATAAAAATATCTAGTATATCTTCTACCAGAAGGATGTAAACATTATATAGTGCTGATTGATATAGATCCACCGTAATTTAGATTTTTATATATCCAATACTCATTGGAAGGGGAAATTGGAAGAATATTATCTCAGTAAAACATCATCATCATAGTTTTATAAAATGAATATGAGATTTTTACCAAATTATTGTTGGTTCTAGTGGATAAGGATAGCATAATATGTCTACCATTTATGGTTGAAGCCAATGGACATTGACTTTATAGATTATTAAAAGCTGGTGAGAAAATTATCCATTTTAGAAGATGGATGATGAAACCAGTGATGTTATGTGAGAAGGATATTAGGGAGTTTCATTCACCCCCTTAAAGGTATATCCTATTATGGAAAATATTTATCTATAAATTTTACATCACTTCATACAGATAAGGATGAAATTTTTTTTATTTGAGATTGTATCCTGATTTATCACATTTTAATAGGTTACGGATGAGAATTTGGTTATTGTGGGTTTAGTTGATCCATTTGTGGTGCAACATTGGAAGTAAGATAGTATATCCTTGGACTTTATGATGGGGTAAGAAAAGTATTCTAGAGGACAAGATTCCATTTTTTTGATCATAGGAAGACTCATCGTGTCATTTCTCTTCCACGATATCTGAGAGGAGAGTTTCATAGAGATATTTGGATGCCTTTACATGATAGATATTATCTGGATCCATGGAGTTCCTTCTATGATCATTTTTTTCAGGAAGAACACTCCATATCCTGAACATGGATATTATTATAGGAGTACATTATGACTAATTTTAGATTTAGCATAGTGTTTCAGCCCTATACCGAGGTAAACAATGTTCGGAATATTAAGGTTATCGAGGATATGCTTTGAGATTTTTTGTTTGACATTGTCCCTAATAAAGAGGATCACATACCCAGGGTGGAGTTTGTGTACAAAAAATAATACCATCAAACCATAATTATGAAAATATTAATGTATTTTTGTTGGATACCATACAACTTACCATTTCTCAACCTTAATCGAGGTGAGTTACTAGTCTTGGTCTATGAGTTTATGTAGGCTATGACATTTAAGTTGCATGTTATCTCAGAGTGGATGAAGACGTCCCAAAGCCGTTACAATTCCTTTGGGGACAAATAATGGAATCCTTTAGTTTTTTTTAGGGAGGCCATGTGTTCCTGAAGATCTCACCTTAGTATGGATTATGGAGATTCCGCCATAGAATAAAATTATATTTGGGAATCATTGGACAATTGTAGAAATTATATATTTTCGGAATGATGGAATTCCACATACTTCTAACAATAATGTTATTCCGGATACATTATTTCATCTATGAGTCAGGTATAGGGAGGTGCATTCTTGACATGACACATGCTATCATCTGGGCAGATTTGGTCATTGAGGATGGAGATGCCATTGTAGATTACCCAATACAGGTTTATAACCCACCAGAGAATATCCTCTATGGGTGATCAATTCCCATGACGTGTGTCTGGTGGAAGCTAAAAAATATTTATGAGACCACCTAGGGTAAGGATTACTAGATATGATCTTATTAACAATAATTTTTTATTTGTTATATTTTTCTTTTTTTCAGAAACTCCCTATGGTTCAAAGAATTTAACATCACATTTTTCAATGTTAATCATTGTAATACATCTAATAATATTTTTTTGACCATGTAATGAGTCATTGTAAGATTCCATGGCTTGGCGAGCCTGGTATTGATATTATAAAAAAATTGATTATATTAATATCACGCTCAAAATTTTTTCCATAAAAATTGTTATAACTATATAATAGGGTGTCATATAAGAAATATGAGAGCAAATTTAAGTAAAAGTAATCATGTTTTACCTTAGGATTGACATAATATATCACTACATTGGATTTTTGTAAAAATGTTTTCAGGAGAACAAATAATGAATAAAATTATTATTTATTAATTTTTTTATGTGGTGATGAAATAACCTTGATATTCATTATAATTATATGATTCTTACTAAATCCTATGGTTATCGACATAAACTTATTATTGTTATAGGACCCATTAGAGGAGAACGTCACAAAAAAAGATCATGATCATGATCTTTGATCTTTGATAATTTTTTAACAGTGTTTGTGTATCCCACTATAGACATCAACATACAACAATTCTTCATTAGTGATCAATTCAACATGATATAAGATATTTATGTATTTGGGATTAATACAGTTCTGTTATCTCTTGTAAAAAATTGATCATTTACAATAAAAATAATTTATTTTTTGGCATCAAAAGTAGATCTATTTAATTATTTCTTCTTTCTTCATTCATCATTCAAATGGAAACGCATTGTGGCCTCCCCAAATATGAATGATGTTTTTTCTTATTTGGTGTTTTATAAATTTATCCCTCGGTTTTCGGAACATTCATAGCTATCAATTCCTTTTTTGGTGGTTTGATTAATTCTTATTATTTGATCATTGCATTACCCTTCTACATCATAACAGTTCAATAATGTAGGTATGGTTAAATATGGAGGTTGTGACTGAGGATTAATGATAGAAGGGGATGAATAGCAGTAGATATGATTGTTACATACATTCCTCCTTCTGCAGTTTGGCATGTTGGGACAATACGGGTGAGTAAGATGGTTTCCCAATCTATTTTTATTGATAGAATAGGATCTACGGAGATAATGAGTCTCTACCGAACAAGAGCTACAACCCCCTGAGTGAGATATTCATAGGATATAATGGTGATGGTGGAATGGGATTATGGATGTTGGAATAGTGGGTTACTATAAATCCAGTGTTAAATAGATTTTACCACGAGGAAAACATGTAGTGTAGGGACTTATATGTTGTTCTAGGGTTATGATTAAATTATAATATCACACGTTGGGCGACCTATTTTACACACATTGTGGCACGTGTTGGGAACCATGTGACCCAATTATAGTGGAACAACATAAACTCTAGTAGTACAGAGTTGAATACATACATAGGAACACATGAACATTTATTTTGCATGGGAATGACGTAATACTCATAAACATCCACATACATGATCAGGAACATTATACACTAGAATGACATAGTGTACATGGGCAAGGTAAAGTGACATTCTGAGTGATGAATCATCCTCTACACAATATTTTCCCCTAATAAACATAGTGTGTATATAGAGTTTCGCATTTCATGTGATACAGTGGGACACATGCAGACTAGGGGTTGGCAAGACATGATAGGTACCCATAATACATGTCTTGTACCCCATCTAAGGGTGTTTGGAGCCCTTCATTTCACCATTATAGACAAATTTTTGCTAATTGTGTATCATGAGTCCATTCTCATGAGGGTACAATGTGAAATTACATCCTCATTATATGATTCTAATCCCCTCTATGGGTTTAGTATCATATAGTTTTCGAAGTATACCCCTTGTGGTCCTATGAAAGAATCATCTATCAATTCTTGTTGGGATATTTCATATTAGTGTAACCACCAAACAAAGGGCGTCAGTCCTATATCTATATGTATAATCTAGTAGGGTATATTTTTTCCAATAATGGCCCTTAGAGTGATCCCCAATCTAAATGATGACATCTTTAGAGATCTTGAGAGCACTCCTTGGCGATGCTAGAATATCATGACTACTCGGATGACTATCTCCCTTAACAATAAATATTGGGGATTGTGCACATGAAGAATGATAATTACATAGAATACTTGAGTAGAATCATGTGGCTGGGAATTTTGGTTGATACCCATTGAAACATGTTTTCTATTATGATTATATATAGGGTTATAGTTTCTATGTTTGTTATATTGTTGACATATCTACTATTCAGATGACAACTCTTGATGTTTTTAAAAATAGATATTTTCTGGGTGCCCGACTTGGTATTGTTATACTCACCCTTGAATGGGATACCACTACACATGTCAGGAATTCTGTAGACGATTTACCTTTTGATGAAGTTTGATGAGTATTAGGAGTAGGAGACCAAAATACTGGGCTAGACAGACCAACATTCTAACTGGAGTTGAATTTGATAGTTTTCCCATACTTATGAGTAGGTTGGACTCTATTTCCATTTTTTGTGTTGTTTCATTTGGCCCATTTATATGTTTAATTAAAAATATATTACCCTTATTATGAGATTATAGATGAATGAATTCAATAGTATCAATTGTGTTTTTTTATATCATAAATTTTGATCTTAGAGACGTGTGTGTGTGTATGGGTGTATATGATAATGAATCTAATGTGTTAGATATGTTTATTAGTGTTGGTTTCTAGTCCCTCTCCTTTTGGAGGTTGGTTTGGGGTAGTCACAATAGCTTATTATCAGCCAATAAAGCCCTGACGGGTCAAGTCATGACATTTTTATATAATTTGGACCGAATGGTTCCAAATATGATATCCATTTTTGTTGATAAAATATTAATATGTGTGATGATATATTTTTTAATATTACAAAATTTAACAAATTAAAATCCATATTGAAAAGATGTTTTTTGAAGCTTAAAATATTTGTGTTGGGTAAAATTATCAATATTTTTTATTTTCATAATATAATTTTTATTATATTCATGAAATTAAATTAA
Source organism: Viscum album (assembly GCA_963277665.1). Classification (NCBI taxonomy): domain Eukaryota; kingdom Viridiplantae; phylum Streptophyta; class Magnoliopsida; order Santalales; family Viscaceae; genus Viscum; species Viscum album. Next base: position 1,399,782,500 of record OY728145.1, on the reverse strand, counting down.
AATGTCACTAAAATATATCCTCAAAAAAATTAATAAATTAATATTTAATGGAAGGAAAATATAAATATTGTCTATTATTGGAAGTTATAACTTCGGTTAATAATATATTGAACATATGTTTTCATAATTGTATTTCAAAATATAGATTTCTAATAATTATATTTATTTATTTATTTAATCATGAAAATGGTTAATAAGATATTGTGTTGTACTAAAATCATTATATAGTCACATATTCTACAAATTTAATAAAATTGAATTTTTCTATATTCCCATAAAAATACTTTTTTCTTAAAAATATCAAATACTAACCATAAGATAATATTGATAAAATGAATTCGGAAATAAATTTCTTTTTAGAAAATAAAATTCTAAAATTTATTAATTTATATTTTAAATTAAAATAAAATATATAATTAAAAAACACTTTCCATGGAAAAACCCCTTTTTTAGACATTATATGATATTGGTACTATTTCATACCAATTCCTAACATAGAAAATATTAAAACAGTATCTCAAATATTTAAATAACTCCTATCATAAAAATGATCTTATAATTTGTTTTATATATATTAGGATTTAAAAAACAAAAAAAATAAAATTATAGTTATTTTACAAAGAATAATCCTTTTTAATATGAAATCATAATATTTTTTTATCCTCCAACATTAATAAATTTTCCATGAATAATACCATTTTATTTACTGTTGGATTTATTATTCTTGTAATTTTCTTAGTAATGTTCATTTAATATTTTATGTATCCTTTTTGATATATGTTGTGTGATGATTAAACTAGGGATTCAATGGTTATTTAACGGTCTGACGCGATGCTATATAGGCACACCTATCATATATAATTTCAATGAAGCAGATGATGAATTAATTAAATAAATATGTCATCATAAAATTCATAAAATTTATTAATGATTTATAATGCGACAAAACCAAGGAAAATAAATTTGTTTCTTGTTACTCTCTTTGAAACAAAATTAACCCATGTAAATGAAATGGGTTCTATAACAATCTCTTGGAAACATGGTTCTCATAGGGAAAAGAAACGGATTACATAACAATCTCATTGAAAAAACAAAATCAATCCAAAAAAATAATTTGAGTGTTATAATTACAAAATCATCCCATTAAACTATATGTAAAAACAATGTTTTTTTACATTTATTAAGCTTAATAGTTTTAAAATTTCATTAATTGTTTTTGAGGAAAATGTAATTTTATTTTTGAAAATCCCTTTGATTGAAAATAATCTTTTTCTAAAAAATAATTTATATTATATTATGAAATAAAATTCTTTAAATTTTTTTTGTAATAATTAAAGGAATATTCATTTAAATTATAGACATTTCAGTGGGTAGTTGTGTACATGCCATAAAGAACATTTATTTTTACAAAGTAAATATGTTTGAAAAATCGCTTGTTATAATTATGACATGAAGATTCCATTAAAAAAATTTAAAAATGAAAAAAATGATAGAATTTATTAAATAAATTATTTTCAATATATAATTCTTTAAACATTTATAGAAATTTTTTTTTGAATTAAATAGATTTCAAACTAAGTGATAAATAAAGATTGATTTTTGTAAAAACATATTACTAAATGTTTTATGTAATAACAAGTGGGAAAATGGTTATATTAATTATATATATCATGAATAACAATATGATAATTATATTCATGATTTAACTATGATATTTTTGATACAAAATCATTATTTTAAGCATAATCATTGACAATCCTAACAAATAATGAGATTGAAACATCAAACGTTTACCTCTTTGGTAATATTTTAATTTTAAACACCATCAATGTGATATCTATGGATATTTAAATACCCATAAATTTTATTATATGAATAATAATATTCATAAATGGGAATTGTATACTCCATAATAAAAATTAATTGGGGAATATGGAATATATCTCATATAAATAAAAGTCAGACAAGAAACACAATTATCTTGAGTTCGACTAGCCAAGTGTGTATTTATCATCCAAAATAATAAAATTATGTTAATTATTTTCATTATAAAAAACCTTATTAAATTTATTTATTAATTTTATTTAAATTATTATCTTGTTATATACAATTAAAAAATCAATTATGTTTATGTCATATTTTTTGATTATATTCGTCTTATGGGTCAAAAATGACTTTGGTTGGTTTAGAATGGTACTAAGGAAAATAATTTAAACATATATAGAATATTAACCAAAAAATAGTTTTCATATATATACTTAAATTATAATTGTGAACACATAATGAATAATGGTTATCAAAAATTAAAAAACAGTGCGATCACGGAGACGGTAGGTCATATGTATTCAAAAATAGCATTTCAATTTTTTTCAATGATCATTATAGAAAGAATATAAGTAATATTTTATATCTAAAGATTTATAATAATATCAATAATTACATATTATTTAATTATATATAATAATATATATCACTATCATGATGCTATGGTGAAAAATGGAATCACATCGCTTCGAGGATGTTGTAGTCCACACATCCACGAATGACGTTGTCACTTTTTTCAATGCCGTAAAAGGTAAATATAATATGATATATTATATTTATACAATGAGAAATTTTTCTTTAATATCATAAATATTTCATTAATATCATAAATATTTCATTTATATCACATATATTTATTATATATACCTTATTACTTTCCACGTAACATGTTAGTGATAAACGAATCACATCACTTCCCATGGTGGTTGTCCACTATAAACATGAGTGAAAATATTGTATCCCTTATGTAATTAAATAAAAAAAATTATAATATTATATAACTAAAAAATAGTTATAATTATGTTATTAATATAATATAAAAACAATATATTCACCATCATACACAAATGTGAGAGGTGGTAATGGAAAAAAGGAATCACATTGTTTTGCGAAGCAGTATTCCTCCAAAACAAAGATTATTATTTCATAACACATTTGAAGCATGTGTATGAGGTTTTAGATCATAAAATTAACATTAAAAATATAATTACATTTACTATAATATTTTTATTATTTCATCGATGTATAATAATAAATGAATTGGTCGAGAAAGAAATTAAAAAAATGCTTGTTGATGAACATTGCCTCTTCTTTAGTTAACACCTTTTTTTTCACAAACGACCATCCCTTTATAAATTTTTTCCCTATATAGAAAATATTCGTTGAAAATAAGGAATTATATAAGTGATTCTGGAATGGATTTTATGATCCAATTGGATTGTGAGGTGTGAATAAGTGAGAGGATTGAGTACCATTTTATTCTTGAGGAGGTTTGAAAATCTTGTAAATATTCAATGTATTCACTATTGGAAGTTCAATAACATGGATAAAAAATTCATCGTTATTTTTTTAGGGATGATATGAATGTTAATAACATAATGTAAACAATGAAACACATGTTTCAAACATTTTTTCTCTTATCATCTAAGATTCCTTTTTTATATCTCTCTTCCATTATGGTAACTAATTTCCTAGCCTAATTATTTATCCATTAAGAAAAAATTAAAATGAGTCATATTAGATAATTTTAACCAACATATTTTAAAATTATAATCCAATTTATAAAATAAAAATATTATGTGTGTAAAAAAATAGTTTTACGACAAGCACTAGTAACATGAAAAAACATTACATTAACCTTTACAACAATGACCCAATTTTTTACTAATTATGTTTGAATATATTCATTAAAAAACAATTTGTAAATTTATTTGAAGTATAATATATGTAATAATAAAAATTAACTCACTAGGTAGAATATATGAGTATTGGTAATTTTAAATCATTTAATAAAATAAATGTTAATATATTATAACATTAATATCAATTTTGATATTATTCATTTAATTTGAATTAAAAAATATATATAAAAACACGGAATTAGAATATATTATGATAAAACAAATTTAACATGATATATTAAACTAAAAATTAAGGTAACACAATAATTCATTCAATTCATATCTGATTTATTAGTTTTCTTTTAGTTATTTTTTTTAACTAATTAATTAAAAATTTGGAATTTTTATCCCATTTTAGATAAATAATTAATCTCTAAAAATTAAATATAAATTGATATTAAGAATAACTAATATATCAATTAAAAATAATATATTTAAATGAACATATGTTTTTCTTCCCTAGCCCAATGCTTTATATATATTAACAGAAAGAAAAGGAACTTTTTGGTCCTTTTCATTACATTACTTATTATATGGGTAATAGTGGAAGGGACGTGGAAATGAACTTCAATAATTCAGATAATTTTATGGAAAATTACTAAATAACCTCAATATATTATGTGAAGATAATATTTTTTTCATTTCCACACTTATCATTCTAGTTTTACCCCTGGTGGATCAATTTTTCCCGTAACTAGGGTAATTATTTTTTACTAAAGTCACTATTAATTTTAGTACAATATATTTTTTAACTAATAATAAATTAGAAATAATATTTTTACAAATATATCATAGATTTTTTAAAATTCAATTCACATATTTAATTAATTTTAATTTAACTTTAATCAAGAAAATTCTACGAGACATGGATTTTTTAAGGAGAGTATTTTTTTAGAAAAACATGAATCTATATTAACTCTACTAATAATAATAATAATAATAATAATTTTATGAAAATAAATTAATATTAAATGACATTAATTATTTACATTTCATTAATAATATTCCCCGTTATGGTTTATTTTAATTAACTAAAATTTGAGAAATTACAAATTTTAAAAGAGGTTTTAGAAAATACATATTTTAAACTCAAAAAAAACTTATAATAGAAACCAGTATAAAGTTGTTTAAGTTTATTTAATACAAATAAATCGTACTTAGATTACCTAAAAATATTTTCAAAACATATTTACAATTTTAAATTGCTTAATTTATTTAAAATAAATAAATTTTTAAAAGAATCTATATTGATCACTATTCATGGAAAATTCAGTATTATCCAAAAACTCCAAAAATGTCACAGAAAGTAAATTTTTATATTCCCATTCTTAAAATTAATTATTTTTTAATGAAATACATTATATAAAATCTAAACTAACTATTATAATATTTTTTTTCATGAAAAACACTAAAAATACTTTTTGATGAAATCAAATGTTTAAAGAATAGAATCACTTTACTAAAAAATGAATAATTATTTACTATAAATTTATCAATAATTAATATTAATTATGGAATATATATATTAAAATATGATAAAAATTATTTCACAATATTCATTACAGCATTTTTAATGGCTTAGTTATGATATTAAAATATATATTGGGTATTTTATGATCAGCATTGTGCATTTAATATACTATAAACATAAAAATATAGGGGTTGTAGGTAATTAAATATAAACATATTATTTGGGTAACCTAAGATAAGAATTGTTTTTAATATTAATCATGGAATTTAATATAAATCTCTTCTTTTTAAAATATATTTGTGTTACATCCTCCCCTTTTAAATAAAATGTGCCCTCTTAATTTTAACTTTATATTGGTATCAAATCGGTGGAAATTTTAGAATGTTATTACAGTAAACCAAATTCGTAAAAATAGTTAATAAAACATCCTATATATAATCAATAAATGTAAGTAAAAAGGTCATACTTAATAATTCATAATGTTGTTTCTAAATAGGTGAACATAGTTAGGAATATAATAAAAGCATAAATAATGATAAAGGGTTATTGTTGTCCTTTCTCACAAAGACATTAATGAAAAAGTGAAATATAAGGTCCTAAAAACCATAAATCAATAATTATATAAAATACCATATAATACATGGATTTAAATTTACTAGGATAAATTTTTTAATTCATGTTCCTTTTAAAAGTGTTGAGGAATTTTATTACAATCTAGATAATGAGAATATGGGAATATATATACTTGATGGGTAGAATTTAATCATTTAATAAATTTACACTACAATATCATTTGTTTCTAAAAAATATGTGTATTCACGATGAATTTTAAATTCTTGAAAAACTAAAATAAACATTTATATTAACATATAACCTAAAAATAATAACAAGATTAACCAAAATCCAAAATGGTTATCAGATTGTATGAAAATTTCCAAAATAAACCTTCATATATTAATATTTATATAGTAGTACCCAAAGTTCAATCATAATTATTCCATAATTAACTACCCATAAAATTCATCGAACACTTCCTCACGAAGATCAAAACCCAAATATTAGAAGGATTTGATTATATATTCTTCTAATATAAATCAACCATTATTCCTAAAATAAAATCACATTTTTTTTAAAATAAACAATTTATTTACTTATAATAATTTCATTCTAACCAGGACATCACATACATTAGTGGTAGGTAATACACCCTTGTTACCATTTGGTTGTGAGTTTATGTTCTACATCATTTGGGGATGTGGCAAGTTGTCACCCAACCTTCAGGTTTTCCTTTTTTAATTTAAAATAGAAAATAATAAGCCATCAATAAATAAAACATCATGTTTATCCTAGGGGTTACAAGTACACCAACCCAATAAAATGTCTCAAAAATGACATTAATAACCTTGTATATTTTACTACGTACAACCCTCAAATGGGGTGTCTATGATGTTAAACATATGTTAATATAAAATCTTATATACCTATTATGGGAACAATAACTCATAATATTACTACACATAAAAACATCATACTCAACCGACTTATCTAAACCATTCCTTTAATTATGACTATAACATCCATGTACCCTCACTCTTAGATACGGTGTTGAAATCATAAAATTTACATTTTCAGATTTGATGCTGATATTTATTACCCAATTTCATTCAACCAAAACATTCATCATAAAATGGATAAGTTAGACCACTTACATTCTTGAGGACCATCTTGGATTTGTTTTTAGATGATCATGAAATACTCTTAAATGAACAATACCAATGTCCTTAATGAGTATTTTTTCCAGAAAACAATATTTGTTTATTTCATATTTAGTCATCATCATTTTTCATATAAAATAAATTCCATTGTTAATTCATTAAACTGCATACTTTCTATTATAGTGAAAATGAATCATAAGAAGGTTGAGCTAAAATGATCATTAATGGTAAATTTAAGCATTATAAAATAAATTTCATTAGTGAGACTAAAAAGAGCATAGGTGTATCATGACATAATACAATTGATGGAATATAAAATTAATTTTTTATACCCATAAATACCTATTTATAAAAAATAAAAAAATGGAATTACATTTTAAAAAAGTAAATATTAAATTGAATCAATAATAATGATCTATGTTATATAAATCATGATCAAATTAAACATTATAATCACATATAAACCATAGATAATACATTTTGGTTTCTTGGAACACCATCTCCTTGAAGCCTTACAAATCCCATAAAAATTGGAATAACTGTATGACCATCTTTTAATAAAATTCTACAAATAACATACTCATTACCCAATACATTATAGCACTATATGGGAACACATATTGAATAAGTTATAACATGATCTTATTCCACTATCATTGTGCACCAGTCCTATATAATGTCTATAAACCACAAAATGAATAAAGTGCACAAGGATTTCATCATAAAACACTTTGAAACAACAAAAATAATTTTACAACCTAATAGAACCATAAAAAATATATGGGTTTCATGAAAATTTCATTGAAACATTATTAATTCATTGAATAGAATCAAGTTCAATAACAATCTCATTGAAATACAGTTATCCTGTTGAATAGAAATGGGATCCCTAACAACCACATTAAAACATATTAATACATTAGGAGAAAGAATTTGGATGACATAATTAGAAAATATACACATTGGATCATATGTAAAAACAAGGGTTGTTTACATTAATTAATGATATTATCATTAAAATATTAATAATTTTTTTTAAAAAGTTGCCATTTCATTATCAAAAAAGTTTTTCCAAACATAAAAATTTTGGATAATAATTTTCATTGAGAATTATTAATTTAAAACAATGAATTTTATGTATATTTAAAAAATCATTAAAAATTAAATTCTATACATTAAAAGTAATATTAAGGAAAATTATGTCCATGTCAATGTGTAATTTCATAAATTTGGTAAAGAATATTCCTTTTGCATGAAACAAATGTCATCAAACTGCATTATTCAGAAAAAAGTTATTCCTTTGAAAAAATATTGAATGAAGAAAAATGGATAAAAATAATTTAATAAATAAATTTTGTTATGAAAAAAACATATTTCTGAAAGCATATTTAGAAAACAAATTTTTGGTGGAGAACATATTTCTCACTGAAGAGAGAAATAATGTCATATTTTCATAAAAACATATTATAAAAAATTGAATTTACAGAACTATGGAACAAAGGAACTATTACATGTAAATAACATTAATAACAATAGGATACTAAAATTAATAAGTTTCTAAATATATTTATTATATGATCACATCATTGGAAGAACAATTTTTAATAAAGCTAAAAAAGTATGAGATTGTAAAACAAAACACTTACCACATTAGTATTATTTAATCATAAACCCTGGGATAGGATTACATTAAATGAAACATAAAATACTCTATTAATTAATTCATTCACTATATTACATGTAAATGGGTATGTATATACACCTCAGTAATTATGTTGGGTGCATAACATGACGTATCTCTCAAAGAAAGAAAATTGTGATGAAAATCCATTACCGCTTTGGTGACATTGAAACTATAAACCCCATGAATGATTTATCATAAAATGGATGTTTAGATACCAATAAATTTATGCATAATAATTATAAAATATAATCATTTTCCTCATTTACACAACAAAATAAAATTGTGAATGTGGAATATATCTCACATAAATAAAAGTGAGATAAGAAAAAATCTTAAATTGTGTTCGAATTTTCATGTGTGTCTTTATCTTATTGAATAATAAAATTATTAAAATTATTAAAAGTTTGAATAAGTTTTTTCAAAGTTATTATAAATTTCATTTCACATATTGAAATGTTATATAGAATTACAAAATTTATTAATTTTATGTCATATGTTTTCATCATATTAATCTTATGTGTCAAAACAAAATGTTGGTAGGGTGACTAAGGTAAAATGGTTCATTTTTTAAAAATATCCCTAATTGTAATCATTAAATACTTATCATATTCATACTTAATTTATACATTAAAAACCTATCATTAATAATGGATGTGAATACGGAACTATCATTACGATCACAAAGATGGTAGGTCATACATATGTATGAGTAAAGTTTCAATTTTTTCAATGATCACTAAGGAAATAAGGTAAGTAATATTTTATCATTAAATAATTAAAATAATTTAATAAATACAATATTTATTTATTATATATATATATATATATATCAATCTAATGTAGTGGTGGTGACATAAATTATCACATTGCTCTGAGGTGGCGATAGTCCACACATCCACGAACGATATTATGACTTTTTTAAGTGAGGTAGAAGGTAAAATAAATTATATACAAGGTTTACATAAGGATAATTATATCTTTAGTTTCATTAATATTCCACATTTATCACATATATTTATAATCATTAACATATTACATTACATGTAACACTTTATTGAAAAACAAACCACATCACTTTGTGAGGCAGTAGTCTACCGTACTCACGAGAGAAGCTATCATATCCCTTATAAAATTAAATTTAAGTAGTTTTTATATGATATAATTAATCCATAGGAATATTTATGTTAAAAATATAATATATATACTTTATATTCATAATCCTACCCAACCGTGAGTGGTTTTGTGGGAAACAAATGACATCATTTCGTGAAGAAGTTGTCCACTGTACACATGAATGATTATTTTGTATCCCATTTGATGCATGAATGTGTGGTTATAGGTTTTATACTTACTATAAAATCATAAAATTATATGTTATATAATTATTTTTTTATATCATCATGGTAAAAGAAGAATATCTGGGGTTTATAAAGTAATAAAACAAAAATACCCTTTCATGGACTTTACGTATTCTTCGGTTAACTCTGTTATTTTACTTCAAATGACTTAATTTAGTGTATTTATTCCAAAATTAAGGGTTACATGAAGAAATTATGTATTTATAGAAGTTATATGGTCATATTTTGTTTGAGAAAAATGTCTTCATATATGTGAATAAGTTATGGGAGTGAGTTCTCGTTTATAGTTGAGGAAAAGTGGTATTATTGTATATACTCCAACGATATTAACTATTAGGATGTCAAAATTAAGTAAATACGATAAAAATAATTAATTAAAGGAATTTAGGGATTATATGTTCAACAAGAACCTTCAAAATATATTGAAAAACATGATTTTATATTTTTTCCATTATCATCTATGTTCCCAATTTTCCTTATTTTGTTTTTTCATTATAGTAACATGTTACCCATCTAAAGTAATTTATCTATTAATATTAAATTAATGAGATAATTATTAGAATATATATATACACATAATCTAAAAATTCAATTCTATTCATCAGATAAAAATGGTATGTCTGTTGAAATTTATTCTTAATACAAGCGTAACTGACATACAGAAATAAATCTTTAACCATACTTGAATTTTAAAAATTATTTACAAACTAGGGATCAATATATTCAATATAAAATAAAATATGGTCTATTAATTGGACATAGTTTATATTGATTAAAATTTCAAAGGATGTTATATTTGGAATTTTTTATTTATTTAATAAATTAAAATTTATTGTAAAAAACATTAATTTAACTTTTTTTAGACATTTAATTTGAATTTAAAAATATCATGAAAAACATGGAATTCTAATACAATTTGTTTAAACAACATAAAAGGATATATTAATATAAAAAAATAATAAAATAGAGCAATTCATTCAATTTACTTCATTTTTATTAATTTTATTATCATTTATTTGTTAGTAACTAAATAATTATTACATTGGGATCTCTTTTGAATTTTATGTAACTAATTTATTTATAAAACATAATTAAAAATTATTATTAGATAAAAATATATTATATTTTTATGTAATATATTTATCCTAAGATATATTTTTTTCTCTATTCCAACGCCTTATGTAAATTAAACAGAATAAAGGTGTCTTTTTAGTCTTTTTCCTTTACTTAACTAATTATATGGCACATATTCAAAGGATATTGGAATCAAATTTACATATTTTCATTAAATTTATGTTTATTTTATAAATTAAATCATTAAATAAAATTATAATTATATTTTAGTCCATTTAAACTCTTATCATTCTAGTTTAACCCTCCCACGATAAATTAATTTTTACCTTAACCATGGTAGTTAAAATTTTCTACATTCACTATAAATTTTTCTCAACAAATAATTTCACAATAGTTTAAAGTTTAAATTATTATTATACCAAATACAGAATCTATTTTTCCAAATTCTATTCATATATGTGAAATATTATAATTTCACAATAATCATATAGGCGAACTAAGGAAGTGGATTATTTATAAGAGTTCTTTTAATTATAAGAGGATAATATATTAATTCTATAACTGATAAAATTCATTTATGATACTAAATTTAATTTATCAATATCTTATCTATAAATTTTATTTTGGAAATTCCACATTAGGGATTATATTAATTAATAAAGTTGTTTAATCAGTATGCAATTTAAAACTATTTTCCAAAAATTCTTTTGAAATCCAAAAATATATTTATAATAACAAAAACTATAAAGTTGATTGGGGGAATTAAATATAAATAAATAATAAATAGATTAATTTATAACATATTCAAATCATATTGGTACTTGTAAAATTTTTTATTTATCTAAATAATAATACTTTTGAAAAAAAAAATATTTTTCAATATTCACTGAAAAATCAATATTTTTTAAAAAAATATAAACATTTTACCCAAAGTAAATGTTGATTTTATGATTCAAAAATTATTGTTAATTTTATCAAATAAATTATCTAAAAGGACCATAAATCTATTTTAATCTTTTATTAGTTCAAAGGAATAAAAATAATTTTTGAAGAATACATACTTTGGAGAATAAAATTACATCAGTAGATAAATTAATTGGATTTCAACTAATTATTGATCAATAATTAATAACTAATATTAATTTTTTATAAAATATATAATTTTTATTTTATTTTATTAATAAATGTTTATATTCACCGATTAAATGTATAAGTTATAATGGTAATATATGTCATGGGTCATTTAACTTCGGTGTTTCTTGTTGAATATTCTATTGAACATAAAACTCAAAGGGTCACATATAATATAAGATAAAGTTATTTTTATTTGTAAAAAATATAATCTCAATCGATTAATTTATTTATATTATCAAATAAAATATTTTTCATTTTAAAATCAATGGGTCTTACAATAGGAGATGATTATATATATCATGTAAATCAATTTCTATATAAGATAAATTATGGAAAAAGATTTTAAATAACATGAAATATGTTTATATATGAGTATTTCAAAAATATATTATAGGAGATAATGGATGTTTATTTGTGACATATATCCATCTATATTGATTGTGAAGTTATCTTTTTCGGCTTCGTTATATTTTTCCACATTAATAGTAGTTATATTATTGGATTACCCTTGTTTAATCATTAAAGGAGGTTTTTATGGTTTATAACCCTTATATGACCTAGGCTAGGGAATAAATATATAAAATACCCAAAAAATAACATTATATGTGTAGTAAATTCTTCAATTTCATTGGAATTATTAGATGATTCACCTTCACTCAATAATCAGGAGATATATTCCAAATCCTTCCATACATGCAGCATTTTCTTCTTCCTTTGATAATTTATCTTCATTTCATCTTCCATAATTTTTTAGAATTTTGAATTTAAATATTAATTATAACATTATCATCATCTGCAAATATTCTTGGAAAATATATCATTCTCTTCTCAATTATGTTAAAATGTTCTACATGACTCTTGTCATTAATAAAAAATCTAGATTGTTATCTGAGCATAACCACATAATTTTCAACACCAAATTCTATCCCTCATGGATGTTTAATAAGAAAAATAATATATATTCAATAATGGATATTTTTAATATTATTCACCTTGGAACATTCCATTTTTATACGAAAATGAATTTATTCTTATTGATGAACATTATACATGAAACATTCAACCTAAAATTGACTTACACTTTGACATTATTATCCTAACATTCAGTTTCACATAAAAACCCCTCGGTTCATTATATGTTTCTTTAGGTTGGGTTAAATCATATTACATAATACATTCTCATAACATAATAAAACGATTATAATTTAATTCAAATAGAATGATATTAAAAAATGAATATCTACTATGTGTGTATTTCCAGGCATATAGTCTTGGGACATGTCATTATAAACCAAATTATAAATTTAGTTTATACATGATAATTAATTTTTAAGATGATATCCTCAAGATGAATCTATTCCACAACCACATCCTATTTCTATTAGTAATATCCCAATGATCCAAACAATATACAATTAAACAAAAGATTAGGATGTTATACAATAGTTAATCTTATCTCTTATACATATGCACATTATTTTCACTAATTTCCTCTAATAAGAATAAAAAATAATAAAAATATTATTTCCTAATATTTCTACACCATACTTTGATATAGAATTAGGAACTCCTGACCCACACTTTTATGTCCAGTGCTAAAAACATTCATTAAAAATTATATTTGATTGAAATTTAGATGAACCAATCAATATTATAGAAACATTAACTAACATAAACATTAAAAACCATAAATAATCTCATAATCGAAAGAATATTAGGTTTAGCACCATTATGTAAAACAAATATATGAAACTTATATTAAAAAAATTTCAAACATTTATACATAATCAAACCATACTAGACTCCCTTATAGTATACTCATGGGTTATCCTCATATTGATAACTTAAGCGACATAAACATCAAAAGGGTAAGAGATCAAACACTTAAGAATAGAAAAAATATGAATGATTCATCAATATTTAGATCACAATCATATGATAATACATAGTTAAGGGATACATATCTAATTAAAATGACATGATATAATAAGAGTTGTCCATAATTAATGGTAAAAAGACATTTAATCTCATATTAACAAAACATTTATATGGAATAAGAGTGTGTGATAATAAACATGTATTGTAGATCATAATAAAATTTATATTACTTATAAATGATCCCAAAAAAATTAAATATGACATGAAATTATAAAAAAAATGCAATGAAGTCCAAAATATGTTTTCTAAAAAATAAAATTCATGATTGTTTCATCACAAATTATATTAAAAAACTAATATTATAATTTTCTTTCACAATCATGTGAAAAATTAATTACATGATCTTGTACATAAAGAGTCATTTGAACAAATATTTATGTGATAATTTCCACATAATATCAAGTGAATTTTTTTTTATCACAAAATAGACAAAAATCATCCACGAAGAGATAAGAAAACCCAAAAAAAAATTGGAGGTGTAATTCCCCATTACAACTCTGTCAGGAATGTTTTATCCTTTTTTTGTTTTCTTTTTTATTTGGTTGAGTAATGAAGAAATTTAGTTGGGAGGATCAATGTAATGGTGGTGAATGGGTTTTTTAGGATTTTTTAGAATAAAACATGTACTTTTTTAGTATTTTTGGTATTTACACGTTGGGTAATGGGATTAAAATATATGTCATCATCGCCTGAAAGATGTCATTAAATGGGAACACAACATGAAATCATATATTTTGTGTACAACATACAAGATTTTTAAATTTTAAACATATTACTTTTAATAATAGTCTATAGGTTTTCTGGCATATGTTAGAGTCCCTAATAACATGGCGTGTACAATCCCAGGTGTTGTTCTAAAGCAAGTAGTTCAGATAAAATTCTCAATTCATTCCAACATGCTTCATTTATATCTAAATAGTGGATCTTCATTGGTAATTTTGGATATCTCTACTTCACATGGATCATTTGTTAGAAAATTGATCACCAAGTAGGTTATGATGCATCTCTCTGGGTAAGGGGTCATCTTGTCTCTTACATATCACTATTTTTCCTTCATATATTAGTATGGATCAAAACTCATTTTTTTTAATAATTATACTAGGTTGAGTTCCAATATCTTCTACTCCATAATCATTCAATAGAGAGTGCCATTTTAGGAATTATTATTCTATGAATATGGTTGGTGGTTCCATTTAAGATTGGATAATCGATTAAATATTGAATTTATTATTGTTGGGAATGTATTTCAATTGATTTTTAAAAACCCAATATGATTTAAATTGGAATTGGAATTTATATGGTATGAGTTTTTTGAAAACATAACCAATTTATAATTGAATTTTAATTTGAGGCATTTATTAAAATTATTTATAATTGTGATATATTAGAGAATTGATTTTTGATATTGGATGAAACTATATTTTTAAAAACCTATAATTGGTTTTCTTTTGACATTGAATGAATTAATAAAGAAATAATTATTTGTTTTTAAATATGAATTGTAATTTAAAAAAGTAAAATTTGGAAATTTTATTGTGAAAGATAATTGATGTAAAACTAAATGATTTTTAATTTTTTAATTGATTGAATGAGAAAATGCGAGATGAGGTAGTTAATGTGTTATTTGGGATAAGCACGCTTGGATGATATTTCACTAGAAACAGATTGAAAATTAAAACTATAACATAAAATTAGTTAAGTAGACCTTACTCCTGATGGGATGTTGGTGAGTAATATTCATCCTAAGGCTTATGTATGTGTGTACAGATAATTTCATGGTTATTGATTTGAAACATTGTTAACCATTTCTTGTGATTTATATAAATTATTTAAGATAAAATAATTATTTATGAAAAGTTTAAAACAATTTCCATCATTCTAAAATGAAGCATGTTTTTTCAATTATGAACTATTCCTTATATAATTATTTTGATTAAAATTCATGACATGATTTTATTTATTATCATTCAATAATATATATAATACATTGTGAGACCTTACTATTATTTATATCTCACACTCAAACTTTTCCATTGGGTGTTTTTAGATTTTGTTTTGGTTTGTGTAAAAGGGAAAATTCTTCTTTGAGGCAGTGGATGTTCTTGAACCCTTTGGATATAGAGTGTTGTTTCCTTTAGAATGTTGTGTTTTTATTATTAGAAATTGAGTACTTTTATGATGTACAGTTAGCGGTTTTGATATACCCTCTTATATTGTTGTACTATCAACTTTTGGAGATTGTTATAATAGTTATATATATTTTTTATTATTATAGTTTTTTTAGAAATATTATCCACATTTATATTGAATAAATCATGGTTCTATTCAAAAACTTTTTGGGATCACGAACACCCTTCAGGCTGTGTTTGGATCAGCTCAGTTATTAGGGATCCAGGGTATTCGAGAAGGTTTATGAAAATGTGGTAATATACGTGAAGGTTTATCATCCTTAATTGATGTTAGAAAAAGTTTTAGATTTTACAATCATAACATATAATGAATTTTTTAGTGAGTTTCTAGACAATTATAATCACAACAAGTGTTAAGT
The DNA here is from genome assembly GCA_963277665.1 of Viscum album. Taxonomy (NCBI): domain Eukaryota; kingdom Viridiplantae; phylum Streptophyta; class Magnoliopsida; order Santalales; family Viscaceae; genus Viscum; species Viscum album. The sequence continues at coordinate 1,399,765,853 of OY728145.1, read as the reverse complement.
CACCATGGGAGTTTTGGGAATGGCCTCTAGAGGATTATTTCAAGTCATTTCCATACTTTTTATTTTGATAGGGTGAAATCCAAATCATGTTTATCAATCTTGATGGTATTTATTTCCTATAATTATATTTTATTTTGGTTAGTCTAAGTAATATTATGATGTATAATATGTTTTTTTATATTTTATAGAATCATGCATCCATGAAGATGTATGAGTAAGACTTTGGAGGTAGATGCATATAAACCACATTGAGAAAATACTCTTGTGGACTAGAATCTGGATAAGGTTGTTGTAACTATTTTCCTTGATCTAGTATGGACACATGGACCAATTCCTAATCTAGATCTATTGGTGGAACCATAGATGGATAAATCTTGAAAAATTTCTCAAGAGTTCCCTCATCATAATCAACTTTTCAAATGATCAAATGATTGTGAAGACTTTGAGGAATGGTTGAGAAATATATAGATAATTTTTGGTATCATTGAAAGTGTCAAGGAAATCAAGCTAATGTGTTCCACCATTAAGTAAGAGGGACCTAGATGGATATGGTGGGATTCTATGGTTACGTTCAAGAATCACAATGGTTTATAGTAGAAAGAATTTATGTTTTTCTTCACTGGATTATTTTATCCAGAATCTATGGTGATGGATAAGGTTCTGGAGATTTTCCAACACGAGTAGGATGGCATGACCATGATTGAATATGTGAATTGATTTATAGAGTTTGTGTAGTTTTCACATATGATAATTTCGATTGTGAATATAAAGACTTCATGGATGGAGATGGGACGTCAAACAAATATACATTATTTGGTTTTCTTGATGAATCTATCATATTATTTACATTTTTTTGATAGGTTGTTGATGGTAAAACATGATCTAGATTTAATTTTATGGTTTTTAGAATATACTTTTTCACCTTTTGGACATACTATGAGTTTCCATAATGGTAAAAAAAATCATTATGAGTCTTGTAGTGGATCCTGATTGACGGCTTCTTCTCGACATCCTCCAGTACATAGAAGAGGAACATTGAATACAGTTTATTTTTGGAAGCATAGGAATTCAAACAGATTTTTCCTAGAAGAATCAATGATATATGGTTCTTATTGTCATTCTGGACACATTAAAAAGTTATTTTTATATATTCCTTCCCTGTAGTGAAAAAATATCATCATAATATAATAGTATTTTTTTGAAATCAGATAATTCATGTTCTATGGGGTTCTATCCACATGCATATAGAATAATGCCTCATTGTATAGTGGAAGAGTCTCTAAATTAGTAGATATTGGTCCAGAAACTGTGATAGGTACAATAACTATAACTTCATCATTAACGAATACTTTTTTTGATCCTAGTACATTTCACTCAATTATATCAACTCATATTTTTAATTAGAAAATTATTCCTATAAATATTTTTTATTATGTGATGGATTGTACAACACCCCTCAGAATGAAGTGAGAGAAGATTACTAATTCCCTTTCTTTAACAATCTTATTATTAGAAGTAAATATTAATTGGGACTTTTTAGCTCTCAACATGAAACATATTGAATTCATTTTCAGGATAGAATGGATCATTGAAAATAAATCTCAAATTTATTGTTATCATTGATGGGTATCCTTTATTTCACATGATGGTGCATGTTATATCTTTTATAAAGAATGGGACATGAGGTTGAGTTCAGTTAAACACTCTAATCTTGAGTTTGATAATGTAATATCAGTGTTTTATATTTTATCCATAGTGGTAATATTTTAATTGTGATCTCAAACAATTTTTCATCGTGTTTACCAATGTTTTTTCTCTCTAAATTATCTGGTTTAACAATGGTAAGGGAGGTTGATTTTTTATTATGTTAGTGCATGGCACACAAATGGTTTCCATTCTTTCTTACTATATAGCACCATCTTAAATTATATATTTGATGTCATAGTTATATGATCTATTATAGAAATGATTTATATGCCCATGTGTGCAACGTTAGGATACACATACTCTATTTTCTTAGATATCTCAAGAAACACTACATATATGTGATGATTATTGAAAACAAAACAATGTTCTGGTAAAGAACATGTATCTATTTCCATGGATTTATGACCTCTTCGACCAGTTTAAAGGTGAAAATTGGTTATTCATGATTGATATTCAATCTATAAATCACATATTGTGAATAAGATAATATGAAATTATAAAATCTACCATATAATGAAGTAATTTCCCTTATGAGTATATTTTCATTATATTTTTTCTGAATAATTCTCCTTTATATATTATAGATTTTATGAATATTAGTTTCCTCGTGTATCTTGATATGTTCATAGTGGTATTTATGGTTGACATACATTAATACTATAAATTTGATATGGATAATGTGAGTAATTTGAGAGATTTTTTGGATTTGTTAAGAAATCGCTAAAATTATGAAAATCTATCAAACTATGATTTCAGTATTTCAAAAGTGATTTTCTTTGGACATGTTGTCCTAGAACATGGATTTTCACTTGATCCTGATATATGGATAGTTGGTATTACTTGGATGAAATCACAAATTGTTTATTAGATTTGAGGGGTCTTGGGTTTAGCGGGATAATATCATCAGTTTTAAAAGATTTCTCAATGTTTTCATCACTAATGATATCATTATCTCATATGTTGGTAATTTTAATTTATAATAATAAATATTAGAGTTATTTTGTTGATAATAAATCTATATTGAATTTTTCACTAGTGGTGAGTGTTTTAGAGTTTAGGAATGGCTATGTCTTCTTTTGTCATGCATCAGATTCAGGTTATGGATGTGTTCTAATGTAGAGTGATCATGTAATTTCCAATTTCCCTCAAAAAAGTATACTATAGAAGAATTATTATCAGACCCATGACCTTAAAAATGTATCCATAATGCATGGAAATAAGATTTAGTGTAATTACCTTTCTATAGAATGTTTTTTTCTATGAATTTTTACATCAAGATCCTGACTGAGAACTTATTTCAAAAATATTTTAATCTCTATCAGATGTTTTTTTAGGGATTACCTAATATATTTTGATATTGATATTACCTATACCCTATCTAAAGGTAATGTTTTTTCTGATTCCTTGAGAAGGAAAATTTTACCCCATGATACGAAATAATCATATGAAGAGTGGAACATGATGGATCTTTTTTATTGCTTTATATTTGAGTTAAGGAAATAGAAGTTGAGGTTATCTTTCCTAAGGTTTGGTTGACCAATGCTCTTATAGATATGGGTTTTCATGAACAAAAACATTATGATCAATTATGTATCATTAGAGACACCCTTTAGGGTTTGGATACCGTTTTTGAGTGTTCGTTCTCCATAGATGGTATTTTATTATTTTGAATTCATTTTTACATGATGATTCCTTTTTAAAAATCTATGATTGGTAATTTCAATAATTCCTAGTGGGATGTGCACCTACAACCATCAATAATTTTTTTATGAAATGTGGTGATACTTTTTGTGGTTAGGTATGAGAGTACATATCACTGACATTGTTTTGGGTTTCTGTAAATTCCAAAAAAACCAAGGTCAAAAATTTGATGATTTCATGTTTTTTTCATCCATATCAAGCTCCAAAATTGTCATGGGATATTATTTATATAGAAATTGTAGTTTGGATTCTAAATACCTTTATAAAGAATAATTTTATATGTGGTTTGATCTAGAGGATGTGAAAATTGGTTCTTATTACAACCATTCATGAAACAACCAGTGTTCCGGAGTTGGGAAATCACTATGTCAGATATATTGTACATTTTAATGGAGTTACACATACAATATCCTTTATAGGGATACAATTTTTTAGTTATCTTTTTTGGAGTGGACTTGAAGAGGCATTGAGTTATCATGTTCATTTGAGTATGAAATACCACCTGTAGATGGATCTCTATAAAAAGACATCTATATAAATAATTGAGGATATGGTTCATTCCAGCATCCTCATTATTTTTGGAACTAGGGATTTAAATTTTAGACTGGTTAAGTCTTATTATCACAAAATTTATGATACCATTATCAAAATGGATCCTTTTGATACCTTGTATAGAACGTTGTTTAAATCACTATTATGTAGGTTGAATATTGCTGAAATATCTTTGGTCTGAAAGAGTTTGTTATAAGAGATAACAAAAATGCTCAATTTGATTCATTAGATTATGTGGAGGTCACAAATATGGGATAAGGATTATTATTATTGTTGGTGTATAAAATTGGTGTATTCAGTTTGTGATAATGTGTTCTTGAATGTTTCAGCTCGTTTAGGACATCGACGGCTTGGGAGGCAAGGGAAAGGTGCACCTAAATTTGTGGGATATGATGAGTTTATTTAGTTGGTTGGGATATTTTAGTATTATTTATAAATTCTTACAACGTTGATGTAGATACATAATGTGGTCTGTGAATAAAAATTTTAGATATATCTCTGTAATCCATCTCATAACTTGAGCTAAGCGGATCTTGATAATGATCCATATTAATGCATGACTGAGCATCCAATCAAGACTGTTTATTATATATCCACAGTTCTTCATTGGAGGGTGACAACATTGGTCCATGTTGATTGATACTATGGTTCTGATGCACATGAGACTTGTGAGAGAGAGGAACTAATGAAAAAGTGTTGGCCTCATAATTTTTATATGGAAGCATCTGGATCGGAATTATGTCGAAATATATTTTTGTAGTGGGGAAGTTGTAACTCCCCATTACATTTCTACTATATATGTTTAACCTTTTTTTATATTTCCTATTTTATTGGTGGAATAATGTAGAGAATGATTTTTGAGGATACCAATATCTTCACAGAATGTGATTTATTATAATTTTCATCATAATGACTAGAGTTTTTTCATTTTGATGTTGATTTACACAACTTGTAATTAGGTTATAGGATGTATAGTCATGTCCTCAAATATGACATCAAATGTTTAAAATACATTAATTTATATATGTCGTGTATTTATTTCAGACCATTAAAATATAAAAAATAATATTTTTAATAGAAGTTGACACGTTTTTTTGGGTATTTCGAATATGAAAATTACACAGTGTGCTGTTGGATTACACACCCTGAAAAGTCTTGAGTATTGTTTTTTATTAGGTGGTTCACCTGAAATTATCATTTTATTCATTTAATAGTCCTTGATCATGTTGTTTGCAATGTATATCATTGGTTAAACAGTCTTAATGACTCTTTAATCTCTATCTTTCCTCCTGAGAGTTTTATGGATATAAACTCTTTATTGTTGAATCATTATTCTTGGTTGATTTCCTTGATTTTCTTCACCTATATACTTCATTTGTGAGTCATGTTGTGGGTATTTTGATTCTATAATTTTTTTGGAAGTTCTATTTTAAATAAGGTAATTGAATAAACATTTAATTTCTTATTATTTGAAATTATTTTTATTTAATTTGTGAGAACCAAATTTTATGCGAATTGGAATTAAAATTGATATTTTAGGGGTTTGGGGAAAACCCACAACTATAATGGAATTGGAATATATTGTGTGAATTGAAATTGATGAAAATTATGAAATGAAATAAGACTTAGTTTTCAAACTTTTTATAAATTGAATTGATAATAACCTAATATTAGTTTTGTTATGAAATGAAATGAATTGATAGAAAACTATAATTTGGTTTTGAATTAGAATGTTAATATTCAAGATAAAAATTGAAAAAATGAATTATGAATGATAATTGATGTGATATTAAATGATTTTCTAATTTTCTATTGACTAATCAAAGACCTGAAAAACTAATTAGTTATTGGGTTATTTGGGACTATCCCACTAGGATATATATTCCTTAGAAATGGAATGATGATTATAACTATAACAAAATCCTAGTTTGGATGATCTTTTTTTGGAATGGGATAAGGATGAGCCCTACTCAGTCTGATCCTAATGAAAATCTATAAAAAAATTCATGATCACTAATATGATATGTGTTCAGATCATATAACTAGAAACTATCTTACCATAGAGAAGATGACCATGGTTCTTGTTATGATGATTTTGATTATAAATGAAATTTATTGGGAAACTAATTTACGCATGCTTACTGATTTATATGATATGTTTTATATAAAATGTTTATTTAATAAATGATCTAATTTTATTCCATCACACTAAAATGAATTATGTTTTTAGACGTATAAATTTTATTTTCATCCTATTTTGATTAAAATAACAAGAATAATTTGGTCTATTAGTATGGATTATTATTATCGAACACTTGGTGTCATCCTAATAGGATTTTAATCTAACAGCAGACCTTTTTTCTTTTCGATTCTATAGCTTTTCTATTTCCTGGTCCTAGTAAAGGTAGTGATTTTCTAGGTTAAGTTTAATGTGCATGATCCCCTTGGGGCATGGAGTGATGTGTCTCTCCAGACATTAGGACATCCTTTTTCGAGATTGAGTACCTTGATGATGCATGGTTCTAGGTTTTTATTAACATGTTTAGTTTCGGGTACTGTCACCTTTTAGAAATTTTAATCATACTAATATGTATATTAATCATCCTCTGTTTTGGGGAAATTATATTCTCAATTTTGTGTAGTATGATGTCATGTCCTAGTTACCAACCCATGAGGATCGGGAACGTCCTTCATGATATGTTGGGATCAGATAAATTATTAGGGTAATAGGGTATAGGGGGGTTATATGGTACCAACAAAACAATCATCTATACATAAGATTTCTATTTTATAAAAAATCATTAATCACAACATAATAAACCCATGAATGAAAAATGGGATTCCAGACATTTTTATATGGAATCATGAAAATTTTTCTTTATGAATGTAGATGAAGGATATCCAAAATTCAATCCCCAAAGAATGTTATATAATAATTAAATTAAGTAGTATGTTCATGAAAACTATATTCCATGAAAATAAGGACTTTAGATATTGTATAAAAAACAATAATGTGTTTTGTAGAAAATGATTATATCACTGGAAAAATTAATTAATCAATGGGTCATAATAAAAATTAATTTCCAAATTTTTCAAATTTGAGATACTAAAAAACACTTTTTAAATATTAACAAATTGAAACAAATATCGATAATATAGCCTTGTAAGAAAATAATTGTTTCAAAAAATTTAATTCAATTTTTATAGTAATAATTTAAATTAAAAAAGATTCATAAATAATAAATCCTCGAGAAAAAATTAAATTTTTTGGTGATGTGTATGTTTTGTCAAATGCTAATTTTTGAAAGGTAAAATCAATATATGATCATTGAAAGTGTATAGAGGTTATGTAAGGATATGTGAAGTGGAAGATAAAATGTTTTATTTTCAAATGATAGAAAACCTTTTTAATATTTTGAAATACAATTATTGAATACATAAATAATAAAATAATAATAATAACGACATTTTAAAAAATATAATGGAAATATAAAAGACATATGATGTTAAAAAATATAGTGTTTCCAAATATGTAGGATAAAATTGGAATCAAAGTAAAATATGCTAATTGAGGGAAAATAATTTTTATAGAGGATGAAAATTATTCTAAATAATGATATTTGATTTATGGGGAAGAGATTGACAGAGGGAGAGGATTTTGATCCAAAGTGTCATTATAACTATATAGAAAGATAATGTGATAAAAAATAAGATATATATGTGGAACAAACATATATTGGAATATATATGTTTAAAAAGATTCATTATCACCCAACAAAGGGATTTCAATTTACCAAAAGCCTTAAAATTTTGGTATATTTTGAATTTAAGACTATATAAATAATGAACATGATATTTCTATTTCAAACACATTAATTTCATTAAAATGGGGAAAAATTATACTTTATATTAATCACACAATATCATAGATATCGTATTTTATAATATGATATTATTTCTACAGAATTAAATATGAGATAAAAAAACAACATTCCTTAATTCATATCTTCTACTAAAATTCCTGAATCAGTTGTAGAAAAAATAACTATATTGATCACTGATTTCAAATCCGAAGTCATATAAATAATAATAATTTGTAATTATTCTATGTATATAAATTACTCTCATATTATTTATATTCAATTTAGTGTGTGAGTATTATTGATTGATTTGATGTTGTTTCATAACAAGAGTTTTCTTTATATTTAGTATCAAAAATTTCATCATTCCTAGATAATTTATGTCCCTGGAATAGATGGTTCATAAATATTTATAATTTTATAATTCAATTGTACCGGTTCATTTTTTTTGATAATTAATGATGAATTTTATTGGAGTATTTTTTACAGATTTATAATGAATGAGAACAGGTAAATTAATTAATTAGTTTAATATTTCAGTTACTATTCTAAAACAAAAATCAAATTGTTATATACTTATTTATATCATATATTAACATTAATTATGTTCTAATAGTCATCCATGATATTATTTTGTTACATTTTTCATGTAGGTGGTTAGACCGACCAAAACAAGATTATACCATAATTAATGGATCTATACAGTTTTGAAATAGGTTTAATTTGAAATAATATCCTTTTTAAATAATCATATTATTATTAATAAGATATATTTATGGGTTTTAATAATACATTTGTATATTTTTATAAATAAAAATTGTGCCATATGTAAAACAAGTTATGTTACATTGTTGAGGAAGAATCCCAGACAACGTAGTGTTAGCATACTAATTTATCAATGAATGAGAGGGAAATAATGTGGAATATAATTTCTTTCATCATAATTATAATTTTATTACTTATTTCATATAAATTAGTCAATTCAATCCTTATAAATATCAAATTTATTTGGTGGTGAAAATAGAAGATGTCATATCGTGGTTTTATATGTCTGAAAAAATGAACGAATGCTGGTTATACTTTTCATAAATGAAAATGGCAAAGGTAGATAATTGTTATTACATTAAGGTAATATTAATAAGTATACAGAAATTAATTATATAATTATAAATTAATAGTTTTCGCCCTTCTTTAATGATAACAAAATCTTGACAGTTATGTTTCTAATGGGATTTATGTTTTATGATAGCATTTTATAGTATAAGGATGATTGGAATATTTTTGGACATGTATAGAAAAAGATCACTATTGAAGTTGACTCACCACCATAAAAGAATCACCATTAATGTTTATTTACCACCATAAAATACTCACTATTGACGTTGATTCACCTCTATAAAAGACTCACCAATAAAGTTTAGTCACCAAAAAAAAGAGCCACTCATGAATATGAATCACCCCTAAAAAAGATTCACCATTGATGTTTATTCACCTCTATAAAAGTGTCACCTCAAGGATTGTAACACCCCAATATTTTATAGTTGGTCTCTTTATAAATTTTATATATTCTATGGTATATGTTTTATAGAACACCAATCATAACTGAATAATGAAATATTATTATAACCTAGAAATTACAAAGGTGGGAAATAATAATATAAAAATCATTATGAAATTTATATATATTCAAATATTTTTACATTCATCTAATATATTTTATTGGTATAAAATATGACCAAATCCAGTTTTAATAATAAAAACTATAATTCTATAAAATCAATTTTGTCACAATTTAATTGAAAACCTATTTTTATTATTTTTTTATACATTTAAACATTCTATTTTACAAAATAAACATCTTATTTTAAAGGGAAATATACAAATATTTTTTGGTTTTTTTTTCTATTATGTTTCATGTTTCGGTGATTAATGTTATAATATTACATTTTATTTGTAAAATGATTTCCATAAAAAAAATTTATAGATTTAAATTATTTTTAATGTTTTTAATGTTTTTAAGAGATATTTGGAATCATTTATGAAAATTAAGGTCATTTAAAAAAAATTCACATTGAATTTGGATATAAAATAAATATAATCCTTTGAATACATTCAATTTAAAAACATGTTTTCTTATTCTATCAATGAGATTAATTTTAAATTAATTTGTTTCCATTTATATATTTTTTATTTTGAAAATTTCATTTCATATTTGGAGTCAAGAGCGATAAATTTAGTAATTATTCTCCTATTATTTTTAAAACCAATTGAATACTAAATTTAGTAATATTTATTGCCACTATTAAATAGAAAATTTTGTAATTAAAGGTAAAAATAATAATCTAAATAGTAAAAGATAAACTGAAAAAATTGACATAAATCTATTGGATGCATTATTTTTTGACCTAAATAATCCTTTGGTCTATTTTATGGGCACATGGAGCAACTTGAATTACATTAATCCTTTTATAGTATTTTATTTTATGAAATTATAAATACATCATAATAATGTTTTCAATAAGTATTACATTTTAAATATGTGGTTATTCAAAACATATATTCAATTATATGTATTTATTCTAAACCTAAAATTTCCATCTTGATCATGATAATTTATGTATTATTTTTATGAAAAAATTATTCAATTAAAGAATTATAAAACGATGGAGTAATTATTAAATTAATTGAAATATCAACTAATTGATATTTAAAATACTAAAATAAATATAACAAGGGACAATTAATTTCATCCAATGATTTAATATATAACATTAACATTTTAGTGATATGTTATATGTGTTAGTTCAATGATATGTTGTTTTATTGATTTTTGTAAAAGTGAATTTAATGAATAGTGTCAAAATTCCTATTAATTTTATATTAAAATAAATACTATTTTGTTAAATGATATAAAATTTATAAATATCAAACCAATGCCCAACGGATTTGGATAGAATTTAAAATTTCATCCATGAATCATTCATGGTTTTTTAGCATTTTATAAAAACTGTATTAATTATAAAATAAAAAAATGTTATCACATTAAGAGATAAAGGGTTTAAATATGGTTTAACATCAAGAGATATGGGTACAAATGGACCCTATACTTATGTAGAAATTATCATATGAGATAATTTCTATCCATCATCGTATTAACTTTGATAAAAATTACATTGGATCAATATTTTATTAAAAATAAATATATATTAATTCTATTTTTTGAGGGTTTCCAAACATTCCCCTCACTCAATTATAAAAGGGAACCTCCTACCTCACATCCTCACACCACATTGAGCCTTCATGCACAACTGAACCCTACCATTTCTCCTCCAAAAATCCTTTTAAATGTTATGGAGGAACTGGTCTTCAAATAAGAACAACCCTAGATCCCTTAAGAGTAGATATAAAGGAAGTCTTCTGAATTGGAAATAATCATTTTTACCAAATCATCCATGTTCATTTCATCTTTTATTTCCACGTTATGTATTGTTTCCATGATAATATAAAAACTAAAATATCATATATATACAGAGAATTTATTATGATTATGGGAAAACCATCTTCCAGATTTTATTCATTAGACGAAAAATGAAAACCACGCACGTACATATGTATGACTTACTATTTTCATGCCTTTGTGTAATGTATTTTTCATCACCAGTTTACTTGGATTGTATAATCATAACATAACAGAAATTTCAAACATTGATATTACATGTAATTATCAAAATATTCAATATATAAAATAATAAAACTATTCCATAATTATATAAGTTTAGTTTTTAATGGAAACTAAGAAACCTAAACAACTTATTGATAAAATATCTACATCATCTCACACTTAATACTTCGTAAATAGAACCACATTTAATGAATCTTACGTAATAAATTTCATTACATCTTAGGGAAGGAAACCTAAATAATTTTGATCTCATATTTTATATAATGGTGAATAAGGGATATATTAATCCTATCATAATCATGACACATACGAATTTAAGAAAAAAATTGGAAAGCTTATTCTTGTATGTCAAAGATCATGATATCATGGAATGGGATAAATCATGTAAGTTAATAAGGAACATATTTTATGAGATCATAAAATAAGACCTGAAATTTTGGCCTAAAAAATATCATACAAATTCATTTCCAGTTTATTAAACACTAAATCGCATGATAATCATAGCATGAAAATTATTTTACTGAATCAGGTTCACTCCTTATTCCAGCCTTCCATTACAGCCTTTTTTACTAAACTAATTTCAATCCACATTCCAGTTCTATCTATCTCAAAATATATAATTCTATACCCAATTAATTTTATGGATATATAAGTCCCACACATCGCATAATGAAAACCATAAATGTTTTTTCAACAAGGACATAAATCATTCCCCTTATCATAACCTATAATATAAAATGTGTTTCATAAACATATTTAAATCATAATGTAACCTATAGAAAAGAAATGGGATTCATATTTATCATTCCATCATAAACATAAACCGACCATTGGAATAATAGGAAAAATATCCTTTAGATTTTTTTTCATTAAAACATATGTAACATAAAATAATTTTTTCCTATATGTAAAATAATTTTGAGATATCATTTGAATATAATTCATGACAAAAATATCTTTTCTCCTTTGAAAACATTATCTTTTCTTAAAAGGCCACAAATTCTTTTTAAAATAAAACATCTTCATTTTAAATAACCTTTTAATATTTTAAGAGATGATTCATGTTATTAAGGCACCTGGAAATAAGAAAAATATGTTAATTTCATATAATTTAAAAATCATTATTCTCTTACTTTTGCTAAAAAAGTCCTAAAGTAATTCTTTATGAAAAAAATATTCCTTTCAAACAGTTATGAAAAAATTCCCTCATTGGAAAAAATGAATTTAATAAATTTTATTATAATATAATAAATATTTTGGAATAAATTTGGAAGAATCAAAGACAGAGAAGAAAAATAATTTTCAATAAATACTTAAATATAACCAATCTTAATAAATAATGAGATTGAAAAATTAATGCTTACCTTTGGTCTGATTTATATTGTACATATCAGAAATGTATATATAATGTATTAATTAATTCAATTATCTATTCCATAAAGACAATTATATTTATGATATCATATAATACCATATTACCTAATTTTAATAATATTTCATTATTCTTCTTCTTTCAGGTGTCAACTGATTCATTTTCTAATACATGTTTTGTCATAGGAGTATCAATTATTATGCATAGGAAATAGAAAAATAATTTATATAATTATATTATGGTAACATATAAAATATTTATTCATTACATATTTTAATATAATCTTTCTTTAATTCATAATATGGAAAATAAGTTTTATTGTGTCATGGAGACTGTCAGTCGTACATACACACGAGTGATGATATCATTCCCTTATTGGTAAAAGGGTTTGGAAATTGATGGTATATTGTTTTTTCAAAATCAATATAATTTATAATTATCATATATATAAATTTCTTCTACAATTATACGCATAAAAATAAATTAGCTATGAATAATAGATTACTTCACGACACAGAGATAGTTAGTTGAACATACACACACATTGTTCTTTGATTCTTTTTACTGGATAGATAAAAGATGGAATATTTTTGTTCTATAATATTGATAACAAACCATAATATAGTTGATAATGGACATAATATTTTATAATGGATATAAAACAAGAAGAGAATCTAGAGGAATAAATAATCTTGAAATAGTTGGTCAAGATGATTAACACTTCTTTGGGGAACATCGTTTTGATATCTTTTTATGGAAACTAGAGTTGTTATTTTGAAAGGAAAATAACATGTATAATTATTCAATAGAATCATAGAATGTAAATTTTAATTGGATGGTTGAGATTTGAGGCTCAATGAAATGTGAATAAATGAGGGAGGAGGTTCTCTTTTATAATTGAGGTGAGGGGAGCTTCTTGAATTTCACAAATAATAATTTATAATAAATTGAATTACAATATTAATACACAAGAGGCCATGGATTCTAATATATGATTATATAATGTTATAATGACATCATTTATTATATTCTAGACATTTTTTTGGTATTATTTGTGACCATAAGATTTTGATTAATTCATAGTTATTCCTTTTTAATTTTAACTATTGTACGAAAATTTTCAATATTAAAATGTTATAAATTATATTTCACTGATGTCAATTAAATTATAAATAAATAATTTATAACATTTTTTACCATTTTATAATTTTTCATATTTTAGAAATATGTTTCTATTTTTAATAAAATGTAATGAAATATTATTTTAATAAAATATCACTAATGTCTATTTTGACACCATTCATTACATGGAATTTTAAAAATATGATGATAATAATTTTACTTAAAAAATATTATTGTATTCCTTAGAGGAAAATTTAATCTATAAAATTCTATTGTAACATTAATTTTCACAAAATAAATTTACTTTAATATTTTTAGCAACATTTATTTGTTATTTTCATAATTCAAATAATTACAACATTAATGTTGTGTAATTATTTAATATATATATTTTCTTAGTAAAAGTTAAATGTTAAAAATGATAAAAATGATAAATTTTATATCTTTTAGAATAATATTTATAATCAAATAAATATTTTCCTCACCATTAATACACTTTTATATAGTATTTTTAACATGAATTCCAAATCATAAAATTAATATTACATATAATATTAAAAAACAATTCATCTAACTTACCTAGAAAGTCATATATTAATTTATATCATGAATATATGTTTATCAAGTTAAAATTTTATAGTTAGATTCATTCATAACAAAATTGTTCTCCATGTGGACACATAAGGGACGTTAAAGACAAAGAATGTGACTTTTTGTGAATTTTTTATTTAAATATTATATAAGTAATTTTCATTGAAAAGTTTCCTTTAAAAACATTATTTAAATCCCTATATGTTAGAGTTACCTTTTTTTTCATGAAATAAATTTTTGAAATTTGTTAGAGTCAATTTATAGTCTTTATAATTTTATTTTTAACTAAAATTTCTCAATTTCATCTTTATCATTGTAAATTTGATTACCAAGGTTACTATTCAAGTTAGAAAAAAAATATACCAATTATCTAAGTTTTTATGTAATGAATCCAAATTTTGAATCCATTTTTCAAAATTAAAAACCTAGAGGTTAAATAATAAAAAGAAATATAAAACTGATAATGTTCAATTGAAATCAATTTTTCCAAAAATTTCAGTTTTAAAACACTAAATGATTTTACAATAAAATATTGCATAAAATCTTTTTAAAAAAGATCATTTTTATTATTTTAATTCAAAATGAACTAATTAAAATTTAAAACTAATTCAAATCATAATTTTACCTTGTTAATAATATAAAATAAAAATATGATTTCAATTAAAATAAGTATTTAGCCTATTCTTTAAATAGTTTCAAAACAATATGATAAATTTAACATTCCAAATTTAAAAAAAACTAATTTATTTTTTTAAATCAAACTTCTATATCTCCTAAAAATTATTATTCATCATTGAAAATAAAAATAAACCCCCTTTTTAATAAGATTCATTTTAAATGAATAAAATTATTTTACAAAAAAATGTGTGATAATTTTTGAAGAACATAATATATTCATATTGAGTTATATTTATTATATAATTTAATTATTAATACTTTTTACTGCCAAATTAACTACTAGGTGATAATGTTAATTGTATACTAATAATGTCTCAAGGTTCGTTTAAAATTGCAGTATAATGCGACCCAAGATATTGAAGAATTAAAATTATTTAATTAGAAATATTTCATGAATATTATTCCGGATTTACAAATATCCTTCTTAAAATGATTTTTAACCTCAAAATTCATCTCATTGATACAGAACAATGATGGTATCTTTACCTCATCACATTATCAAGTTCCAGTGTAGATTCCTCAAATTGGTTGTTCCGCTAAAAAACCTTAACAAGAGAGTGGTCTTGTTTCAATAACCTTTATCTCTACAAACTAGAATATATATCTGTAGTTATTTATAATATATATCTCTTTCCAAAGGTATTACTTCTGAGTTTAGTACATATGAATGATATGTTATGTAACTTTCTTTAGAGAGATACATGGAACACATCATTAACTTGAGAGATATTTGGTGGAAGTACCAATCAATAAGCTACCTTCCCAAAATGATCCAGAATTTTAAAAGGACAAATATACCTAAGTATTTTCATTCCCCTTTTTCAAAATCACATCACTCTATTCTAGAGATATATTTTTATAAATTTGTTGTGACCCACATCTAAGTCTATTTATTTTCAACAATTGTCCACATAATGTTTTTATCGTTTCCTTGCTTTTCTTATTTGAGTTTTTATAGACATATCCTTCTACTCCATACACTCAAATAGATTAGGCCCAAATAGATTTCGTTCCCCAAATTAATTTAAACATGTTAATGTATTTCTCCTATAACCATATAATGCTTTATAAGGATCCATCTAAATACATGAGTGAAAAAACATTGTAAGAAATTTATACATATGATTGGTGTTGATCCCAAAAACATTTAAATCCATCGATTAGTGACTCAACGTGTCTTCTATAGTTTTAATTTTTTTCTCAGATAGGCCATCTATTTGAAGTTAATAAGTAGTGTTGAAAAGTAACTATGTATTGAGATCCTACTGATGAATTCTATAGAACATCGAGGTAAACCTCAAATCACGATCAGATATAAAGGAATGTGGTACTCCATGAAATCTTACCTCGACATTAATATATATTTTTCAAGTTGGTCAATATGTTAGTCTTCTCTGATAACAATGAAGTTTACTGACATCATATGGTAATCAAATAAAACCCATATTACATTATAAACATTAATTGTTATGGGAAGTACAATGAAAAAGTTCATGGTGGTATTTTTTACATCCATTTTGGAAAGGGTAATTGTTGTAACATCATCTTTGTCTTTTCTCTTTCAGCCTCTACTTTCCACAATCCATGTAGAGATAAACGGACTCTTTAATATCAATCACCATATCATACGACAAAAAATACTATTTCAGATCTCTATAGTTCTTGGTGCATCTAGGATGAGTAGATAATGGTGATCAAAGAGCCTCATATAAAGTTTCATTTTATAAATATGGTATTATTTGTAAAAAAACCATTCTTGAACAATATTATTCCTTCGCAGTAAAAGTAGTAGTAAAGAAAAATTCTCACCTACTTTGGTAGCTCTACATATTCGTTTTGTTCATTCTTAATCTTCACTTGTACAGATTATTGAAAATTATTTTGTGAAAGATAATATTTACCCATAATTTATGATTTATTGATCCATCCTTTAAATTAAATAAATATTGGATCTTTTTTTATCATCATTACAGATAGCCTAGCATTGTCTTTTCGATTTAATGAATCTGCAACCCTGTTCACTTTCTCAAGGAGGTAATATATTGAGAATTCATAATCCTTAATTCACTACAACCATCTGCATTGGTGTATATCTTGCTGCATTTGAGTGAAAAAATACTTTTAACATTTATGATCAGTATATACATCACAAATTTTTCCCAAAAAATAAATCCTTCAGATCATTAATGAAAAAATTTCCACAACCAACTCTAAATAGTGAGTTGGGTAATTTTACACCTGAATTTTCAATTTTCAAGCTGTATAAGCTATCACCATATCATTTTTCATGAGAGCACATCTTATCCCATTCATTGATGAATCACTATATATTACAAAACTCTCTCTAATTCATGGAAGTGTCAGGATAGGTGTACTGAGTAACCTTCTTTTCAACTCAAAATAATTATCATCACATTATTTATTTCAAATGAACTTAACTACATTATGAGTTAACATAGTGAGTTTATTAAAACATAATGAAACATAAATTATGAAAAATTTATAATATCCAGCCAAAACCAAGAAAACATTTAATATTAGATATTATTTGTTTTCTATGACATCTTTTGATATCTTCTCTCATTTTTTGATCCATATATATCCCATATCCTAATATTATTTTACCTAAAAAGAAAAATTATGAATCGCAAATTCCCACCTAGTAAATTTTTCATAAATAATATCTTTTATTATGGTATTTAGTACAATAACCAAGTGATCTTTATGTTCTTTGTTTCTCATCAAATTGATAATAATATCAAAAATAAATACTAACAAAAAATTATCCAGATAGTATCTAAATACTATATTCAATAAATACATGAAGATAGTTGGGGAAATAGTAATGCTTAAATGCATTAATATAAATCCATAATGTCCATACCATGTAAAAAATCTCATATTGGTTATATCATCCTTCATGAACCATAATTGATTATATCCAGAATGATGATCAATCATGGAAAATTATAGTACTCTGTGTTGTTGGTCAAATAACTCATCAACATAATGGATATTAAATCTATTCTTGATAGTGATCACGTTAAGTTCTAGATAATAAATTATGAGACTAATTTATCCATATTTCTTCATAAACATAGATCATGTAAACTGCAAGATGATGCACTAGTGTATATGAGTCCAATGTCATGATTATCTTGGAGATAGTTATTCTTTTACCACAACTCAATTGGTTCAATTCAAAAAAGGGACTTTAAAATAGGCAAAACACACGGTATGAGTTTAATTGAAAAAACATAACGATTCATTGGAATACATATAAATACTTCCATAAATAAATCAGAAAACTCTCATACAGTAGGTGTATCATTAATGCAGAGTTTCTCATCAACCACCTAAGATAGAAAACATACGTCAATTGTAATTATACAAAAAAAATTATGTTATTTTAACGAATGTTCATATTCTTCCTTGTATCAATAGATGATCATATATTCATTAAGAATATTTAATGTGACTTCCCTTATCTAGATGTTGATGTGATCATTATAAATAGAAATCCAATAAATACATGGAATCAAATTGAATTCCTCTAAAGGAAGGATAAAAATATTTTCCAGAAACACTTTTCCTCAAGCATCAACTGGAGAATTGCTATAAACATGTGATAAAAACATTTTTCCATTATCAATTTTCAGAAGTAAATAAATATCTAATTGTTAAGATAATACAGTGATCCAATTAATAAATTATTTATAAATAAAATAGTGTTTGGATCCAACATCAAATATAAAACTAGTGGTTGTATAGTGGATGGTAAGTGTAACATTCACTACTTCATTATAGTACTACACATTTCTAGTAGTGATCGCATGTGAGGTTCATTTTTATTTGGCTTTAAAAGGTTTTTTATGGTGGCATTCATCAATAACCCCTTGATTTGGTCATTGATTAGGAAAATTTCCATTTTCCTTTCACTTCTAATCATTGAAGTATGGTAGGGGAATTATTGGTAGACGTTTCATTTTTGGATAATTAGATATCTTTTTTCCATCACATCAGCAGTCAATTTCCCAATGAACTTAATTCCCACAAATAAAACATTTACTAGTCCCTTTAATATAGTTTCATCCATGTTTCATTCCTTACTATGATTATAAAGTAAATATCATCTTCTTTTCATTGTGGTTTTGGGATTTTCCATTGAATTACATTTTTCTCTTATTATCAAATCCATAATATTAACAGGTGACTCCAATAACTATATCAACCTTGGGAGAAAATGAATTGTTTTTATCATAGCTAATTTAGTTTATTATTGATAATTACCTTTATATACTTTGTTTTATTCCTCTAATGAATCGATCTACCATAATATTATGTGGAATGATAGTTCCATAATCATGACTAGAAGGTTTTGTATTGTTAAATTTATAGGTACCAACAGATTCATAATAATTTTGTTTTCATATTCTTATGTAACTCCTTCTCTAACAACATTTGTATAATACGATGAATGTACTTTTCTAAAAAAATTATATTCATGAACATTTTCCATTCAATAGATTAAATTTCTTCTTGTTGCCTATAGTTATTTATAATATTCCACCACTGATTTGGTTCACCTTCCAAATGATAGATTTCCAAAAAAGAATGTCTCATGTTATTAGAATGGGAGAACTAAAAATATAATATCATTTTTACTAATCCATTATTCATCCACCAGATTATCTGAATTACTATTAACTTAATTTGGACGCTATCATCAGAATGACTGAACAAAATATTGTTCCCTACTTCACACGATTGGATGTTCGGCCTAATTCATATGCTGATTATGTTTTTGGGTAGAGAAATATGATTTTTCTTTCCATCTCCAATAAAAATAATTTTTAGGAGTAAAATTATTTCATTTTACATCTCATTCAGCATTAATGTGGTTACATTAGGTAATATCCATTCACTAAAAAAGTCATAGTATGAGAAACCCAATTTAAAACGGAAAAACCACATAATCGTTGGAAATTATATATATATTTTTTATTCAAAAGACTTTAGGTTTTATCGTAATTTTTTTTATTATCATCACAAAAACTATAGTATTTTATCCTACACATAGACTTATCTATAGGGTGCATATTGAGGATTTTACATCCTAGTTTTTAAAGGATAACCAATCCCTTCTCTGATACCAACTATAAATTCTCATACCTTTTATAAATAGATATTACATCTAATTAGATGAATATTGAATACCTAACATAACAAGACCATTTCATAACAATATATATATATTTCAATTGGAAACTATAAATCCTAACCAGCTGATTAATATCAATTCTACATTATCTCCCTCTTATTCCATCATAACAAGAACACCTTTTTACACATCTTACATACTAACATTATTTATATCATGGATAAATAAACAAAATAAAGGGTGATATCAAATGATCATTAAGGGTAAACACGGGATATATTTATCCTATAATAATCAAGAGATATAATAATGTATGAATATCATTAAAAAGCTTAAGAATATATATCAATGATCATTATATCATGTCATTGTAAAAATCATAGAAGTTCATAAAGAACATATTTCATGTCATCATAACATAAGACATGATGTTGTGTCATAAATAAAAAAATATAGACTAATATATATATTATTTATCACTCATTTCCAATACTATCTTAGTAGTAACAAATTTTATTCAACCTAGTTTACTCTTTTTTTCCCCTACATTATTGGACCTAGTTCTTTTCTCATTCAACCCCTTTATTATTGATCAAATTATACTCATCAATCCTTTTATATCTATATCATGAAATATAAATCATTACCAAATTCATTGGATGAATATATAGTTCCCATCAATCACTTAACAAAAATTGTACATATTTGTTCAAAATGACCATAGATCATTCACTATATTAGACACCAAGAAATAAAATGGGTTTTATAAACATCATTGAATCATAATGTAGCCATAGAATTAAAATGGGTTTCATATTTATCATTACATCTTAAAAAAGATCTAACTATAGTATTAATGATGATAATATCCTTGAAAAATATATCTATTAAAATATAATAACATTAGAGAATGTTATCTTATATAGAAAATAATTTTTATATATCTATTGAAAATAATTATTGAGTAAAATATCATTTTTTAGTTTGAAACATTTTTTAAATATCATTCCAATTTAAAATAAAAAATTTTCATTGAAAATAACATTCTACGATTGTAAGGGAATATTCAAGTTATTATGGAATCTGAAAATCAGAAAAATCCATTCATTTTGTATATGTTAAAAAATTATTCTCATACATTTTTTAAAAAAATTGTCAAAAGTACCTCATTAGGAAAATGAAAAAAAGAATCCATTCAAACTATATAGTAAAAATCCACATATGGGTAAAAATTACAGAATTTGTTCTAAACAATATAAAAATAATTTGTAATTTATTTTGATGAAATATAGACATGGAAGATAAAGATTCACCAAAAAATACATATATAAAAACAATCTCAAATAATAATGAGATGATCAAATTAACCCCAAACATATCTCTAACTTACTTTATAAATAGCATAAAATCGTATCTAATGTATTAAATAATGTTATTCAATTATATCATAACCATATATATATTTATTATATCAGACATGATCATATTATAATTTGTAAATAATATTTCATTGTTATTCTTCATTCAGGTGTTAATTACTTAATTTTATTATTCATGTAATTTTTTATAAGTCCCAATTCATGTTCATGGGATATAGTTCCATAATTTAAAGAAATATATTAAGGTAATATATATAATAGTTATTCCATACATATATTTTTTATAATCATTCTTGAGTGGTAAAACGGGAATATTAATCGCCTCACATTGTGGAGATGTTTTTCCATACGTATGCATGAGCGATGATATCATTCCCCTATATGTAAAAAGGATATGAAATGAATGGTATATAATTTTTTAGATCAATATAATGTAATAATTATAATATATATATAAACATTTAATCATTATACCCATCCAAATTTATTAATGATGTAAAAATTATTACACCGTGATGTAGAGATCCTAAGTCATACATATGTGCATGAGTTACTTTATTTTTTTATAGGATTGATTGATGGTGGAATATGGATTTTAAATAGACTTAATAACATCCCATAATATATTTGATACTTTATTTATTACTTTATGATGAAAAAACACATGAAGAGTTTGTTGATGAAGATATAATCTTGAAAGAGTCGGTAAAGACAATTACCACTTATTTTGAAAAATTCAATGTGATATCCTCATAGGGACACTATATATGGTCTTCGAAAAGACTAAAACCACTATAATGTGTCTAGGTAAGGTGAGGAGTATAATTCATTTGTAAATTTTGATAATTAAGGCTCATCATGATGTGATGAAGTGAGGGAGGATGTGACATTTTTTAATTGAGGTGTGAACACTTGTGAGAATGGGACATTAACTAGTCTAAAAATGTTTAGATGATATTATATTAAACCATAATCATATAATATTCTAAATAAATCAATTTTTATCCATTTATAATAAAAATTATTTTATATTAATTTAATATTTTTAATGATTCCAAAATATCCCTTCACCTCAATTATAAAATATCACCTACTCCCACACTTCCTTACAGCACATAAACCTTATATCTCTCCTGAGACCTACCTATTTCTCCTCATAACATTATTATCAATGTTTTGAGGTCATGTAATTCCAAAAATACCAACCATATATCCCTTAAGAGGAGATAAAAATAAAGTCCACTAAAGAAGAGGAAATATTTTTTACTAACTCATCCAATTTCATTTGTTCTTCTTCTTTCTATAAATGTGTTGTTTTAATTATAAAGTAATAAATAAATCATAATCTATATAGTTATATTTTTTTTAATATTACGGGACAACCCTATTCCTCATTTAATACATCCTGCAAAAAATGAAAACACTATGCATGGGTACGTACAACATACCGTCTCCATACTACAATGTAATCATTTCTTCATCACCACTTTACTTGGATGTGTATAATGATGAATATAATGGATAATTATTTTAATTATTACATGATATTTACTCTATATAAATTAATATAACATCCACTTTATTACTATCTCACCATTAAAGGAATTACATTGTTGCACGTCTATATGTAAGGCCTACCATCTCCATAATGTGATGAGATTCATTTTCCATGTTAACCATTAAGGAATAATAATAAAATGTATTAAATTATTAAATATTATATTTATTACATCAGTATTATTATTTATATGTTAGATATATATATCCTATTCAAGTTAATTGTTACTTTCATTACAAAAAATAATAAGAAAACATGGAAAATAACACCTGAAACAGTAAAATGAATAAAATATTATTAATAATGGAGTGGTTAAATACTATAAGGGGATCATATATGATACATATTTTTGTAATTATAGTATAATTAATATTTTTTTCAAACTAATATATAGTATATTCAAACACATATAGATGATATCATACATAAGGTAAGGGTTATTTAACAATCTCATTATTATTCATGATTTTTTAGGTTTATGTCTATACTGGGTATAAATTATATTCCTTGTACATGTTTTCTAAAACTTGTATCAAAATGATTTATACAATTATAATAATAAAATATAAAGTCACTTACCAATGATTAAATTTTTATAAAATTTTCTGAATGGAATCTTTTTATCATTTTGCAAATAAGGAACTTTATGACTTATTTGAAAAAAAATGTGAAATGATAGTTTTTTAAAATTATGCGGAATGAGAGGATTTTTCCAATGTTAGGATGGATTCATTTTTTTATGATTCCATTATAATTTTATAATGTTGTTTTTATGAAAATTAAATATTTTATAATTTCTTGTGTTTAAAATAAATGATTTCTAAGTAAAAATGGTATTTCTATCAAGTAATTTTGATGATATTTTTACAGTACATTCACATATGGAATCAGCCATTATTTGATCTCATGCCTGATTGAGTTTGATATATTTAAAACCATCTACCACAGTTTATTATAGTTTTTGTGATGAGTTTTATTATGAATGTGATATTTGGATACCATTCTTGGTATATGGAAAATGTATTCATATTTAATATGTTAGTTTTTCAAATAAAATGTGTTTATATTATTTATAATTCACATTATTCACATGAGAAATGTGTTGGAAATAGTAAGTGATGGGTGGGGCCTGCTATAGCCCCTCTATTCATTGATAGGTCTCATAAGACCAACTAGTTATGGATATTGGTCAAGGACTTAACTGTTTATATATGTAGTCTTGGCCAAACCCTTGATGGTATTTTTATGATGTCTAACATTTTCAATTCCCCCATTACAGGATTAGTTGTCGTTATTCCATTGAGTATTCCATCACTATGATATACATGTTTATGTTTCATTATAGTGTGATTATTTATATGTAATTATTAGATTATCATTTTTTATTTCCATATTATTCTAAGGAGTATGTTTTAATGGAATGTATTTTAGTTTTTTACATTTCCAAATTTAATTATACATATTTATGAATGCTTATTATTTATGTATACCCTTACTGTACATCTGAACTCATTCCATTATTTTGTTTTACTTTCTACAAGATTCTAATAAGATTTATATGATTGATATACAAGGTTACTCTAGAAGAATAATTTTTTTCCCAAAGGATTATCTAACGTTATTTTTATATTTTAAATTGTAATGTAATATTCATGTGTGTAATTGGGTTTCTGAAATCGATAAAATGAGCCCTTATTTTGGATTTGAATTTGGTATCTATAATAATGTAACAAATTGTGGCACCGGTTCTATGATACTGGGGTCATGGTATTTACAAATACGAACTACCTATAGACATTACCTACCAGTGATATGAGGTAATGTTGATATGTGAAACCATTGAGATGAGTCTTCATTAAGATGATTCCCCAATGAGAATAATTCCAAATTTAAATAAGTCATCACTGACCATGACCAACCACCAAATGATCTTTAGCTAGCTTGGATCATTGGTAGACATGATTCCACATCTTATTGAATCACCGTCAATAATCTAGGACATTTGAAGTAATTAATCCCAATTTCTATATAAATGAAATTAATGCTCAGAATTATTTTATAATTATTTTCTTAAATACTTCATGAATCATGAAAGACATTGTTAGACTTCAGTATGGGGATTTAGAGGATCGCGCTAGTTATTATTCAAATTAATTTCAATCATTTAGTACATAATATTAAAATAAGTCTTCCTGATGTGTGATAGGAAGCGTACATAAAATAAATCTTGGATCAATGATAATAGTTAATCATGATTTACACTTATTAAATATATTTACATGATACATATTATATGGATTTTGACTGAGAAAAGATGGATCTTATATAACATTCAAATACATTTTTACAGTTAGAAAACTGATATATTATGATTCTATATTTTACTATATTTTAAAGGAAAACATATCTATATACTCTCCAAGCAATATCTGAGATGTACTAATCTTTTAGAGCACATTTTTTCGAGCAACACTATCTCTTGTTCATCTTCATATATTATCTTTCTAATTTTGGAATTTTTATTTTGAGCAGTGTATTGTTTGACCTTTTTTAAAAACACACTTTCTCATAATCTATAACTAGAAGATACAAGACTTTTTCTTTTAACTTTTTTCATATTTTAACCATGGTGGTTGTTGAAGAGGACTTTGATTGGTGTGTTTGTGTTTTCTTCCCATTGGTATTGTGGAAGATGTCTCTTTCTATAATAGAGAGTTGTCCATTTATTTTATATTTACATAGTTTAGGATATTGATCAAGATTATATTTATATAATCATCATCGGAGTGGTGGATTTCAATGTGGAGGGGATTATGTCTCATCTTGAGTTTAAAGCCATTATTTTATTTCATCCATGTTTTTTGTTTAGTTTCATTTTAAATTATTCAATTGATTTTTATAACCATAATAAAAAACATTACATTGATTATTAATATTTTATGGTGTTTGTATAAGTACTTGATTGAGCATATTGATTTGAGAATATAATGAAAATTTCAGTTTTCTTAAATTGAGCACTAATCAAGCACTGATGAATCTTTTAAAATAAAAAATATATATTAATATAAAACTTTTATAAATGGGGTGGTTTTATTTATAAAAGTGGATTTTTTTTAAATTACTTTAAGATAAATTTTTATTTGGAACTCAATTCACCCCTCCCTCTTGAGATACTCACTCTGACCAACCTATAGTATCAAATTTTTTTAAAAATCATTTCAATTTGAATATTAGTTTTGCATTAATGATCTGAAATACCTATATGATATAAATTTAAATCATTAAATAGATAGTAGTAAAGAATTTTATGCATCTAAAATAACATCCTTATTTAATAGAAATAATTATTCTCAACATAAAATCAAGATGAAAATTCATATTAAAAGAATTGTCTTTGAAATATGGTATGCTATAGAGGACAAATATAAGTAACCTACAAATTTTATAGTTACATGGGATAATTATACTAAATTTTATAAGAATAATAATTAAAAAAAATTAATAAGATTTATTATATTTGAGGACATGAAGAGTTTAATTGGATATCTTCTAGACAAACTGCATATGAAATTTGGGGCACATTGGATACATTTCATAAAAAACTAATGTGAAATAAATGATACTAATTAAATGTAAAACTGAAAATGATTCATTAAAGATGAAACATGATGAGATTATTTATGAAATTAATCTCATGTTCTGGGATATTGGTAATATGATGATTGCCTTGAGAAATAATGTTTTAGAAAAAGACCAAATCATGCCCCTATAGAGTTGTCTTCGAGATAGATGGATGGGAACTTAAGTTTCAATAATAGAATATTATGATATTGTTAAACTAACTATTAAGAAATTTATTGGAAGGATAACGATGTAATAGGAAGAGATTAATAGTAATCATAATGAGTAAGGTTAACCTACAAGGAAATATGTAGCCTTCAGGACTACTACATCAAAACATAAGGTTAAAGACAAAAGCTCCACTGATGAGGAGTCACCAGCCAATGGTGATGAGGAAATTTCCAACCTATCATGATCATTAATGAAATTATATAAGAAGAATAATTTGTTTAGGAATCCTAGATACAACATAATTGAAGATAATAATGGGAATTCAAAGATATATTATAGTAGGGATGACAATTCAAATGAGATTACATGTTATAACTGTAAAATGAAAGGACATGTCAATGATGACTATCCCAATCTTAAATAAAAAAATAAGTATGATGATAAGGATGTAAAATATAATAAATAAATGAAGGCCACTTGAAGATCCTATGAGGATATCTCCTATGAATTAGAATTTAGTCATTAAGTAAAGCATGATTGAAAATATATGTGCTTCATGAAAAACATATATGATGTACCAACTTTCTTGAAATATTTAATTAATATCATTATGAAGGATAAAATAATTAGGAAAATATTAAGTAAGACTAAATTATTTAGTTCCATAAATTTCATGATGATAACTTCAATGATCTTACTAATAAAAATAAATTTTTAATGAAACAACATTATTTATATTCTAGTGATAAATCTAACATTGTTTTTGAGAAAGATAATAGAAATCAATTGTTAATGGAAAATAATGAACTAAAATTTCATATTGATGTACTAAATAATTATATAAAGGTATTTTATAATTTAAGATTATCTCTCAATAAAATATTAGAAAAATAAGTTTCACCTAAACATACATCTAGTATTAGATATTAACATGGAAAAAATATAATATTCATGAAATATTTTATTCATAAATTAAATTATGAAAAATATTCTTCTAGATTTTATTCAATTTGACCTTAAAAAGCCATTATTAACATGATTTTACAACCTAAAAATAATAACCACAATGAAAATATGGGTCCATTTATTTATAGTTAATGAAATTTTTTGAACCAAGAATATTTGTGTACCAAAATCATTTTTGGAATACTATTTTGTATATAAGGAACATTCTTGAAGAGCTATAGTAAAAGTCTATGGTACTTGCATAATTTTTGTTCCAAACATGAGATAGTATATTACACGATTTTAAAAAACAAAAAAAAGGGTTGATGGTGGACTTGTCCCCCAGGGAAACAATGCTAAATGAAAAATAATTGTTACTGTAGATATAGGTAACTCTAATTAAATTTTAATTTAAAAAAAATTATTAATGGTTTCAAATACAATATTAGTAGAATATCACATCTCTGTGATGATGTTTTCTTGTGAAATTTAAAAACATTTTTTTACTATTTTTGAATCTTATAATGATTTAAAATAAACTGATTCTAGAAATGAAAATGTGTATATTGTTAATATATATTCATAATTTTCTCAAAAATATTTCATGATTATTCTCATTTCATAATGAATCATGGAATTGGAATAGGAGAATAGGAAAATGAAACTTCTACTCAGATAGGAATCTCACTCGGAAAGGGTTAGACAAAGATCTACCTAAACATGAATTCTTAAATGATAATGTTTATAAACCATGTAAAAAAAGTGCGTCATCACAAAATATAGTTCCAATTAGAGAAAAAAAATTAAACTTCTCAACCTCTTGACATGGTTCACATGTATTTGGTTGGCCTATCTACATCATCAATTTTAAATGGGAATCCCTACTATTTTTTACTTCTAGATAAGTTTATAGGTATAATTTTATATAATTTTTAGATGAAAAAAGGGAATCATATTCGTATTTTACCATGTATGATATATTTTTAAAAAACTTGTTGTAAGAAGAATTATTACCTTATAGAGTGTCCATATTTGTGAGATCAGAAATAAAGGCATTGAATAATTTTTTTAAAAAATGGTAATAATATTATATACGCCTATGACCCCCCAGTAAAATGGAGGTATAAAGTGAATAAATAAGAAACTTTAACCTATATCACTGATAATTATAAATGAATATTACCTAATTTTATACTTTTGGGAAGAGGTAGGGAATATATCTTACTATATAATTAACAGAGTCTTAATTATTAATCTTTTAATGAAACCCCATTTTAAGAATTAGAATAATTTAAAGCATAAGGTTAATTATATTATTGTGTTTTACTGAAAATAATTTTTTCTTAATACTATTGATAATACTGAAAAGATTTCCTCAATGAGTGATGAAGGAATTTTCCTTGGTTATTAAACTACTTTTATATCTTTTATGGAGTTCAATAAATGAACCAGGACTGTGTAATAGACTCCCCCTCAGTTTTTTTGAGATATATCGAAATAATCCTAAAAAATCCTACAAATCCTTGGGCATATTTTTTCAACTCTATGAATCATTGGAAATGCTTCTAAAATTATTGTAAAAGATAAAGAAAAACCATCCAATTCCAAGGAACATCCAAAAAATGAACCTAAACCTATAGAAGACCATGAGATCAATAGACCTTATATTTTTCTCAAGATGTTAGGAATCATAAATTTCATCCATTAGATGATGTAGTATGTTTCCTATATATATTTACAGAAACTAGATATTCTAGTAGGAATTAGGATGAACATCATGAATTCTCATCATATATTGAACCTAATAACATCACTGATTAAATTAATGATGACTATTGGGTAATGGATATGCAAGAAAATATGTCCAATTTTAAATAAATAATTTCAGAAAACATGTTAATATTCCTGAATACACCTTCATTATTGGCACTAAATGGGTATTTATAAAAAAGGTTAATGAATGTAGAAAAAATGTATTAAATAAGGAAAGACTGCATTTCAATGGTATATTCTAGAACATGGTATAGACTATGAAGAATGATTTTAAAATATATCAAAACAAAAATCCCTAATAATAATTCTATCTTATGTAACTAGTTCATATTTAAAACTATATTAAATAACTATAAAACCTTTATTCAAGAATGGTAAAATTTGACACCCTCTAAATAACCATTGACAAAATCACTAAAAAAGAAATACCAGAGTATGGGTATTTTTTTACCCAAAAAATAAATGAAGAAAGGGGGTGTTTGATGATTCAGGTTGCCTCTAAGAGACTCATGATCGCATGAAAATTTTAATTTCACATGAAGATCCCTGAGTGGCACATTTCCAATAGAAACTCGGGTGGATCCCCCTTAAAAACATGTTTGCTCCTACAAATCCCCCCTAGAAAACATAAAGAGACCCTTTAGGGTTCATGGTTTTTCATTGTAAATTTCTTGAAAAAAAACCATCAAGTATCCCTCGATAATAAAGAGCAATGACATTCTAAAGGAAGAGTTCCCTGGTGGTCATTAAGCTCATGCACCAAAACATAATTTGGAATAATTAAATCCATTAGTGATATTTATGAAATCTCTCATGACCTATGATCTTTCATCACATAAAAAGAAGGAGATAAAGGGGAGAAGGTTAAAGGGGTTCGTGGTTACTTAAAGTCATGTGACATTCACCCCAATAAATCCATCAGATATTGAAAAACATCAGAAAATCCATTTATCTTGTCATACATGTTATAGTAAATTCCTCAAGTGTGTCTAGAAAACAATGCAACTTGATTCTAACATGTTAATAGACATGTCCACTACATGATTCTAAACTCTCGATATTTACCATTTTTTTCAAGATATTCATCATCAAAATATCTCATAATA
Organism: Viscum album; assembly: GCA_963277665.1. Lineage (NCBI taxonomy): Eukaryota > Viridiplantae > Streptophyta > Magnoliopsida > Santalales > Viscaceae > Viscum > Viscum album. Next base: position 1,399,734,874 of record OY728145.1, on the reverse strand, counting down.
ATCCTAGATATTAGTTGTTCCAACTCACATGATCCCTGGCCTATCTAAAATAAAATAATGATGATAAAACTGGTGGGGGATAGAGGGGTTTTTGGTCACTGAATGACATTTGACGCGCCCCTAAAGATCCTCAATGCACCGTGATCCCTCAGCGACATACCCACCTGGCCATACAGAATCCCTTTCTCCTGTCATCCTCATCGTCAGGACATGGATTACTTGGGCACCCCCATGCGACCCATATTTGTCACATAACGCATCTTCAAAAATAGAATAAATACATGTGACAACACATATGAAATATCACATTACTCCCAACCATTTTTACATCAAAAAAATGGGATCAAATGGGAGGATTTGAGATGTACTCTAAGTCACTAAAAGGCATAAGACGCGCCCAGCGCACCAGAAATTTTGTCCCTTAATACCCTAAGACAATTCACCTAATGTCTCATGAGTTTCATCAAATAGACACTCATATCGTGCGAGGACCCTCGAAATTTTCAACATTTCAACATAAAATTTAATAGACACTTCTTTCATGATAAAACAAAGTCTCCAATACTTAGAAATAATTAGATAAAGGAAGATACTGTAAATCATAGAAAATCAGAAGATTCTCTCGATGAAGTCCATGACAGAGACACGCGAAACCACATGGAACCCTGCCCCTCTATCGGCTCCATCCAAGACTCACTCTAGATACACCGAACAAAAGAATGAGTATTCAGGGTGGTGAGAACTATAATCTTTAACCATAGAATGAAAATTGATGTCTATGTGGCGTGGATTCTTGATACCTAGACTCTACAGGATTCTTCTCATAAAATCACTGGTTTTCTTAGGGTGATATTGCGACCAAATATCTTTCTATTAGGTAATACACTAGTGGTTAGCTGAAGTAGTCATGCTCTAGGCATAATGAACATCATATGATCATTCATTGATCATGTGAAGGATCTCTATTAGGTTATGTGAAGACCATTCCACATGACCACTAGATCACACTAGACTTAAGATGAAAAAAATGAAAAAACCAAGGCATTCACAATACAGGGGTTAGAACCAAGATTAAAGGAATAATTCATAAGAGAAAAACATGATTGGTACCCCTCATGAACATCATGTCTATCATATGAAGGCACATGACAACACCAGGTCACGTCACCCATATATCGTAACACTACATTAACATGTCATCTAGGACATGAAAATTCCTCCAGACATGTAAGGGAATATCATATATTACACATGATGGTTCCACTTAGATCATACCAACCATCTATGTCCATCTCCCAGGACATGTGATGACCCTCAAACACATTGCCTTACTCACATAACAATGTTCACTAATATCATCTAATTCTCATGAAAGCATATGGACATGACATACATGCTATTGTGAAAACCGTCAGGGTATTCAGCAAAGACTCATGATGCTCTCTAGAAATGTCGTCCAGGACTTGCGATGACTCCTAGAGGTGTTATCCAAGACTTGTGACATCCTTCAGATGCATCACCCAGCTCCCAAAATGGGGTTCGCTCATGTAAGTTGTGTCTGAAGAAATAATTCAGACATGACAACCAATCTCTCATGACACCATCTTGGAAAGTTAGTTGAGACACTCTACGCCCTACTGACATGTCATAAAGGACTTGAGATGAGTCCATGTTGTGTCATCCATGTCATGTGTAATTCCTCACACACATTGCATTAATCACATAATGGTGTTCGATCATGCTAGCCAAGCCTCATGAAAGCATTTAGATTGTGTCACACTGGATCTCGCAACATCTTCTATGTGTGTCAATCCAGGTCATGTGATGACTCTTAAAGAATATCTAGACAAGAAAATGTTTTCTATCCTTGGAGTGTAATCCAAGATCAATGGGGAAGCCTCAGTGGGTAAGCCCCAACATAAAGGGAACTATGATGAATTGTATTCCTACTATATTTAAGATATTTAGGCCACTTACCTCAAAGGTATGAGCTTCAAATTGATCATCCATTAAGGGACCTATATAGGATTCCATTATCCAAATCATTGTCAAATAATACTTTCTATCCCTTGTTACTCAAAATTGTTTAGGGATCACGTGGACATAGGGAGTTTCCATGGTCATATAATATTCCCTATAAACACCCCTATATGGAAACCTCAGTGTATATAAGACCCAAAATTTTATGAACTATAATTTCATGGGTTCAAGTTATTACTAGGATACATAAGACACAAACCCAGGATCCATGCTCCAAAAAAACATCTTCAAGGAAAATCCAAATACAAAAGTCCCATATCAATATGTCTTGAGGGTGATCATATGATACCCCTTGTTTCCCAGTCTCAGCGTAGATCATGTGGGATTAGGGTTTTGCAATGAGCACCTCATTAGGCATCATAAATCTCCATGGTATAGGGAAGACTCATTATGTAAGTCCCACACATCAACCAAACTATGAAAACTCTGATTTTTTCTATATTCAGAAGACATAGTAAGCCTTCTTAGGGAATGAGATTTATAACAGAAACCGTAAAGACTATAGAAGTATGTAAGTATCATACATACATATCGTTAGGATGATCGTATACTGTCCTTGTTTCTCATACTGATCCTAGATCCTGAGGACTGAGGGAGGTATAAATGAACATCTCATTAGGCACCATGAATGAATACAAATGTCATAAGAGTATATACTTTGGAAAAAATCCCCATAACCTCAAAAAACTACATGGTTTTTGATTCCTATAACATTCATGGTACGTAGGAAGCTTCAAAATGGCTCAATCCCCTTATCAAAATATCAACCACATCCTTAAATACAAACACATTATGATGAAATTGGATATATGGTTAAAGATTCTAAATCAATTGTTCACCCATTACAGAAAAAGATGAAGAAACTTGGATACATATAGATGGATCCCTCAATAAGACCCGCTTCTTCATATGAATATAGAATTAACTGATATATTGTTCTTCCAAGGTAACCCATCCTGTACGGGATTAGGAAGAGAATTGAGAATATATCATAAATCAATAATAGAGTTCTGTATTAGAAAATAATTCCCCCCGAAAATGGTTTGATGATCCCGACCTCCCACCCTCTTGACCTACATGAGTCACCAAGAGACTCTAGGCATAAAAACCTAGAAGAATTCTAGAATTGGGGAATCAAGTACATACCCAACTATGTACATGGGAAACACTAGGAGTTTCTTGGGAAGACAAAACAAATGGTGGGACCAATGTATACTATTATGATATGTAAATAAATACCCCTCAATCAAACTATTAATGGAAATCCCACTCCACATTCCACGCCTGAAAATACCATATGAAATTTTTTATAGTTGAAGATGTGTTTGTTGAACCACCGCCTATTTTTCCAAATCCTTATTCTATTGGTCATGTATTTTAATTTAAAAAAACATTTTATGGCTTAAAACATTCTCATAGATCATGGTGTGATAGGTGTGTATATTTTATAATTTATGAAGTATTTTTAATTGTTATATCTTATCATTGGGTTTTTATAAAAAAAAATCAATATATGTTTTATTTGTTAAAATATATTTAAATAATACTATATTTGGATCTTATAAAAAATTGAATACTAATTTATAAAAAATGATGAAAAATGAATTTGAAATTGGTTTAATGGTTGAACCTAAATTCTTTCATGGTTTACATATTTCTAAAAATAAAAAATAATTTCTATTAAATAAAAGTAAATAAACCAAGGATATTCTAGTTTTTTTTGGATTATACATAACTAAGTGTAGTTACTCTTCAATGAGTACCACTTGTAAGTTGCATCATGATGTAGATGAGAAGCTAGTGGATCAAACCCATTATAGAGGAATGATAGTAATTACGGTCTATATAACAATTAGACAACCTGACATTATGTTTAGTGTGTGTATGGTGTCCCATTTTCATGAAACCACAAAAGAGACACATATACATGCTGATCAAATAATATTCAAATACCTCAAATATACAATAATTTAGGACTATTTGACCCTAGAGGACTAGAATTTGACATTTTGAATCTCTCAGATGATTATTTTGGTGGTTTCATATTATATATATTAAAAACCTCTCTAACAAGTGATATTTGAAGAAATTATCTAGTATCTCAGATTATTATGAATTAAAACTTGGTCATAGTCTCTACTACCGATGCTGAATACTATGTGGCAGTTAGTTTTTGTGCTTAAATTTTGTTGATGAAACAAAATCTACATGATAGTGTATATTAATTAAGAAATGTCCTTATAAATTTTGAGAACAAAAGTGATTTACATATCTCTATGAATCCAATGTATCACTCTATAACAATGCCTATTGATTCAAGAAATCACTTTTTTAGAGAACATTTTCTGAAGGGTGATATAACCTTTGAATACGTTGGAACTAAAAACTACCTTTGTGTAAATTTAACTAAATAATTTTAATTTTTGGGATTAAATTACAACAAACGTGATTTTGGAATGATACATTTTTGGTATACTTTAATTCTATAAATTACCCACCATTGGAAAGTTTACACCCGTAGAAGTTACCCACCATTTGAAATTACCCATCATCGAATAACCCATCGTGGAATGAACCTCAAATGGTATTAATTCTCCAATGCTACTTATTATTTATTGGATAATTATTTATTTATTTTTTCTGTAAATATATTATTATAATATTTGGTTATCAAATCTTTAAATGATATAAAAATTACACTTAGTCTATTTGTTATCTGCTCTGTCTCTCTCTCCTTTTACCCTTCAATCTTCTCTTCAACCAACTCTCTCTAGATTTCACAATCCCTTGACCTCAGATGAACCATTATCTTCTGAAAATTTTCCTTCCCTCAACCTCATTCAATCCATTCCATCTTGACCTTTCTCATTCAATTAACCTTGATCAAACATTCAAACCCATGTTTTATGGTTATAGTGAAGGGAGGTGTAGTGTTTTCTCCCAATGAATCATGTCTATAAAAGATTCTATGATATGATTGGAGTAGACCTGTTGTTTAGATGAAGATACCCTATATCATGAAATGTACAGCTGTACCTAAGAATTAAGAAAATATTCAGTTCTCATTTTCAATAAGATCATTAGTTTTGAAATTAATCAAAAAACAAGGATGGGTTGAGTGGTTCCTGAACAATGAGAGGCCTTTCTGTCCAAGGTTACTGCATATGTTTTATCATAATGTTGAGTTTAACATTTTGAGAAGATAAATACTGGGTAGGAAGATGAATAAATTTATATATGGTTCTGTTATATTCAAATAATTTTGATTTATTTCTTAAAGATCCTCATGTAGGTGTTTCAAATAATTATCATGGGTCAAATCTGTAACACCCTGAGATTTTATGAAAAATGTTCTTTTTAATTTCATTAATGTCTTGTTTTTTACACTATAACAAAAGGATCTTGCACAACACGCATCCTTGACTTTCCTTGCATTACATGCAATCGCGACCTTCCTCGATAGCGTGTGTAGTACGCAATAATGAGTTTCACTAAACAACAATATGCTATTAAAATATTATTAAAACTAGCTGTTATGAATTGTAATAACCGATTTTTAAAATTTTGTAAATTCTATTTTTAAAAATGGACTTCATTTTTGGATTCAGAATATCGAAATTAGCTTAGGGGGAAATTTTGGTACTTTTCGGATAACATTCATTTTTTGATGAATAGTGAAAATTACTAAATTTTAATTAAAAACAACCTTTTTAACAGGAATAATTAATAGTGACAAATTATTAATTTTAGTGGTTCTAAAGCATATTTAGAATATATTTTTAGAATTTAATAAAATGTTGGTCATTGGATGTTATTTCACATTTAAACCAGACATAAACAAGTGTCAATCTTTTGATAGTTATTATCTCTTAAGAACACGCTATTTGTTTTGACGACGGGAATTAATTTTTAAATTATGTAATGAAACTGATATTTTTTTGAATTTGGTAAAATAGACATCATTTTTTATTTCATAATATCAAATATAGAATACGCCTAATTTTTGGTATTTTTCTGGAAACTTTCATTTTTTGATGAATAGTGAAATCACTAAGTGGTAGTTAAAAAAATGAATTTTCATAAAACATAATTTTACCGCTTCTATGAGTGGAATTTCAAAAATCCTAGAGACATGGTTGATGTAAATAAGTAAAATCTTGTTCAATGAGATGAAAATAATTTTTCTTGAATAGTAACTTCTTACTTTTCTTTACCACGATTAAAAGTAAATAGGGTAATTAAGGGTAAAAATGATATTATTATTACCCTAACACATGTCCTAATTCTATTGGATAAGTGTAATTCGACAAAAAACAACCTTAGGAAAAAAATATGACCATTTAGGCCCACTTCGATTAGATTAGGACATTTATTATTAATTTATTTAAAGAAGGCTTAAAATAGTTAAAATCAACGTTTAATAAGTAAATAATTTTTAATATAGGGTTATACATAAGATAAATTCGACTATAAATATTCCTTATAAAGATAAAAATATTTCCAACATAATTGTATTTTATTTTTTATTTTTAGACATTAAATAATTTAATTTATTTATGACACAATGATGGTGCAGTAATTATCTTATTTATGAAATATTGACATAATTGATGTTATAAATACCCAAATAATTATAATTTGAGACTTTTTATGAATTCCACTAATTTTCTAGGTTAATATGACATGTTAGTATTGCTTTTATTAACTTTTTTCGAACTAATCATTCTGTTATGATTTACAAAAAAATCAGTTAATAAATAGTGTCAAAATTGACATAAAATAGTTTTTAAAACAAATATTATATTATTAATTGTTATTTTATTTCTAAAAATATAAGGTTCGGCCAAATGACTTAGATAAGGTTATATATATTAATAATAAACAACTTTAGGTTCGTTTGGCTTCTTATAGTAAGTTTATTAACCTTATAGTATAAGAACACAAGAAGACACAGTAAAAGTAAAATTACATAAATTAATGTTAAATCTAAGTGATAAGGGTAAAATAGGAACCTAAACTTGTCTAAATTCTATTGGATGAGCGGATTTCGACCCATCCCCACCTTAGCTTCGAAACAAAATCAATTTTGAGCTATTTAAAACCGAATATGGATTTATAATAAAATAATATGTTTAGTTATTCCAAAGGTGCCCCTCTCCTCCCTTATAAAAGGGCACCTCCTCCCTCTCTTCCTCACACCACTTTGAGCATTCAAGCTCATCAAAACCCTTCCAAATTATCTTCTCCACTTCCCTATAAACATACTAGAGGTCCTGGGATTTTTCAAAGACCATATTTAGTGCCCTTAGAGGTTTACTCAAAGAGTCGCTTCAAAGAAGAGGTAATGTCCATTACCGATTCTTTCAACTTTATTTATTCTTCCACTTCTTATTATAAGGTTGTTTCATTATGAAGTAATAACATCAGTATCAATCACATACTGATATCTTATTATAAGTATGAAAATCCCCCTATTTCACCATCTATCCATCCTACGGAAGACGAAATCACCGCGCGTGCGTACGTATGGAATATCGTCTCCACGCCGTGGTGTAATCTATTTTCCACCACCACCTTACTTGGATGGGTATAATGGTGTAAATAATAACCATATATGATTATTGTAAAGTGATATTGATTCTTAAATAGTATACATACACTCAAATACAATTCCACGATCATGAGAATGATATCATCGCTCATGCTTACGTACGGACTACCGTCTCCACGACGCGATGAGATTCATTATCCACGTTAACCATACATGAATGATTATAAAGTATATATAATAAGTAATCATGAAATATATGACATAATAATTATACTGGATTTATGTGTATATATATGTATGTCATCTACCTAATTCCATTCAACTCAATAAGGAAACGAAAACAGCGTTCATGCGTACGTACGACCTACCGTCTCCATGAATGGTGTATTTCTTTCCATTTACTGATCTATAATATATATGTATATTCTGAATATATATTATATATAAATCATGTTTTATATTCTGGAATTAATTCATCCTGATCTAAGTAATCATATGAATAATTACAAGTCAAAACACGGATGACAAATGAAACGGTTTTATCCAAAACACTCTTTAACATGAAATTTACAAAAGAACGGGTAAAATAAAGTCATAAGTGAACCATATATGATATCATAACAATGAGTATGATTCTGGAATAAGTCAATGACATTATTTAAATCATTATAAAGGAGGTTCGGACACTTACGAAGCAAATCTGACCTAAGGTAAGGGAAATATCACAATCTCATTTTTATCCGAGATTGTTTATACCTTGAAATTTACTAGGGTGTATTTTATCATAAAAATCCATGTTTCCTCAATATGTAATATTATATCCATCCACCTACAATTGTTTAAATACAATTTTACCCTTCGGTGATTTTTTAGTAAAAGATATGAAAGGAATCTTTTCTTGTTTTTCATACGAGGTACTTTTTGACTTTTCTAACAAAAGTAAATGAAGAATGTTTTTTTAACTTATACGGCATGAATGGATTTTTAAAACATTATTTCCAAGAAGATTACATTACAAGTTTTCAAGTTTATTTTTAATCAACTTCTTTTAGTTTATAATTGTATGACATGTTATGAAAGGAAAAGTGTTTTTGAAGTAGAAAGGATATTTTCCTCAAGAATGGAGTTCAAGTGTTTTATCAAATTAATTTTCCATCTAAGGTAATATAGGGTTATGTTTCTATCCCTATTATTACATTTATTTGATTATGTTGTGATGGAATTATTTTTATTAATTCCTTTATCTTATATGAATTGTTTTATGATGTCACGATGTTTAAGAATCCCATTTTTATTACATGGGTTATGCTATGATGTATGGTTTATGATTTTGTGGCACACATAATAATGGCATCATTATGAGATGGATGGGACCTATATCTCCCTCAAATTCATTGGGTAATGATTTTATATCTCGTGAGATAGACATTTCTGGAACGGTAGGTTAAACCGGTTCAGTGAAACAGGACTGAAACGAGGAGTGAACTCGGTTCAGAAATGTACTTTTTCTACTAAGATAGACTTGGTAATGAGTCTTGACTAATAAGAAATTATTATCTATGATTATGTGTGTATGCCACAAAGTTTCATGTTTTATGTTATGATTATTGGGGTTTACATTTCACTAATATGATTTATCCCATGTTATGATATTATGATCTCTTTTATAGGTTAAGATTTCCAAAATGTTATGTTCTTATGAATATGATGTGATTGATATTTCATTTGTTTACCCTTACTGAGCATTTGAGCTCACCCTTTTATGTTTTATTTTCCCCAGGATATAAATAAAGGTTTTAGTTAAAAAAAGGGAAGATCTTTGTGGGAGATGTTGAAGATCTTTCACCCCGATTAGAAGATTATATTCAGAGTTTCCAAAGACACTAAACTATTACGGTCCTTGTGTGTGTGTTTTTGTTATGTACTAAGTATTCCTCAAAAGTAATGTAATGTCCATGTGCGTTATGCTCCGGGTCTCTACAGTTGGTATTAGAGGAAAGGTTTAGTCAACCTTTGGAAACTAGGATGCGAAAATGCTAGTGAGTTCCCTAGAGATATTTATAAGGTATGTCTAGGGATTTCCCTAAGGATAAGTATAAGTATAGGATATAGTCCTAGAACTACGGTAACGATATTATAATTTATCCTAAGACGTTAGATATTGAGGTTGCTCCCCCTTTACTATGTTGTTTTCCCTAGCATGATTTTTGCCTCTCACACTATTATTTTTGGGTTTTAGAATATGGCTGGAAACAGGATGATTCATGATAATGGAGGATATGACAGACAATGGAATGATATTTTTCATGAGAAACCAAATGAAACCGGATTTGGAAGTCCAAACATAGTTATTATACCTAATCCGCAATCTCATAATATGATCAACAATCTCAACTTTGGTAAGTTTCCTGACTCATATAATAAGAGAAAGATGGAGTTTCATGATGATCATGGAGGAAAGAAAGTTTAATTTCCCTCATGCAAATCATGTGGGAAGAGGCATCGAGGATTTTGTTTCAAGGGAACTGAAAGATGCTTTGGGTGTGGAAAAGAAGGACACAAAGCCAGTAAGTGCAAAGTTAAAGGATCAGTTAACACCAAGGATGAGGATAATGGTATTGCTACGACATCAAAAATGGTTAAATGTTTTAAATGTGTAATGTACGGGCATTATGCAAACCAATGCTCTAAGGGAAAGTCTCATGAGGAGAATCAGTACGGCCGTATGGGTGGTATTTATGTTGATGATGATGAAGAGACTACAAATGATATGTAAGATGAAATAATTGTTGAAGCTCAGTCAATGGTTTAAGAAGGTAGTGGAACGATTACATGTTTATCAAGTGTAATGTTGTATAAGTAATCTCATGGTACTATGGAATAAAGAGACATCTAAGTATTGTTACATTATTGTCTTTCCTTGAGTTTTGAAAGTGTATGATTAATGGTACCAGTATCCATTAAAGGTTATTCTGATATTTTTGGAATATAAATGATATGCGCATAATGAAGGGATATGGGGAAAATGAAATGTTTGACAGTATTCATGAGCTCATGATTGATATAAGGACTAAGTGATATCATGGTTTGAGTATAAAGAATTTTGAGGATTTCGGTTTGTGGAAAGTGTTAACTTTTAACTGCATCCATGTTTTCACTAAGTTTCAATGGGTATTCATTCTTCAAGAGAATACATGATTAAGGTATTCACATGTTTGTAATTTGACCAACAAGATATATCTTATGATATATGGGGGATAAATGATGGATTTGACGTGATTGTTATGTGACATTTCATGTAATAATTTTCTTTATACTATGAGCTTGGACCGAAGTATTTTAGATAAGCCTAAAGATTAGAATGGATTATTTTGGACATAAGTTAGGATAGAACTTTTTTTTCGATATTATTGATGGGATGTTATAGTAATATAGCTTTAGAAAAAGGACAACCTGCAGGATGGGCGACAGCCCATCGCGTCAGACATGGGTGTGGGAATCAAACCCACAAATGAAGTTCGACTGGCCTTTAACGCCTACCACTGGCCTACAGGAAGTCCATGTTTAGTAGAAACTAGTTTTATTATATTAATCAGTATGATATATAAAGTATAAGTCCATTTTAGGAACCATATATGATTAATCTCAATATAGATGGACTTCTGTAAGTTTTGATAACTTTTCTAACATTTTTTTTGAGACAGATGGAATGAACCATAATTCTATCACATGATCTGCTAACAAATCATGAATGACAAATTCAACCTCATTTCTTTAAGAGATGAAGTGGAAATTGTCTAATGAACGACCAACAGTGAGACTATACCAAAATCATGAAAGTATTTCTTCTAATTCCAATTTCATCAACTTTAGGGAAATGATCTTGAAAACCAAAATTGTTGTTCTAGTGCTCTTATATCTGATGAATCAGATGGTACCTTAGATCGTCACAAATTTACGGCTTTGTTATTTCTGGCTTTTCCATAGCCATGTTCTCTACCACTCTCCATTAGAACATGATGGTTAGATTTCTCTTCCATATCCATATTTTCACCTATGTGGAAACCCAGTGATTAGTTTATTTGGGTAACCGTTATGTTTCATACATTTGTTTTTAATTATTGGTTTTGGTATTACTTTTTATGATGTGGGTTTCTATTAAAGAAACTTTCGAGTAGTGAACCATTTATAACCCCGATGAATTTCGAGGGCGAAATTCATTTTAAGGGGGGTAGAATGTAACACAACAAGACTTTATGAAAAATATTCTTTTTAATTTCATTAATGTCTTGTGTTGTACGCTACACCAAATGGAGCTTGCACAACACGCATCCTTGACTTTCCTTGCATTACACACAATTGCGACTTTCCTCGATAGCGTGTGTAGTACGCAATAATGAGTTTCACTAAACAACAATATGCTATTAAAATAATATTAAAACTAACCGTTATGAATAGTAATAACTGCTTTTAAAAATTTTGTAAATTTTATTTTTAAAAATGGACTTCATTTTTGGATTTGGAATATCGAAATTAGCTTAGGGTGAAATTTTGGTACTTTTCAGATAACTTTCATTTTCTGATGAATAGTGAAAATTACTAAATTTTAATTAAAAACAACATTTTTAACCAGAATAATTAATAGTGATAAATTATTAATTTTAGTGGTTTTAATGTATATTTAGAATATTTTTTTACAATTTAATACAATGTTGGTCATTGGATGTAATTTCACATTTAAACCAGACATAAACAAGTGTCAATCTTTTGATAGTTATTATCTCTTAAGAACACGCTATTTGTTTTGACGATGAGAATTAATTTTTATATTAAGTAATGAAACTGATATGTTTTGAATTTGGTAAAATAGACATCATTTTTCAGTTCATAATATCAAATATAGCTTAGGCCTAATTTTTGGTATTTTTCTGGAAACATTCATTTTTTTGATGAATAGTGAAACCACTAAGTGGTAGTTAAAAAAATGAATTTTCATAAAACATAATTTTACCGCTTCTACGAGTGTAATTTCAAAAATCCGAGAGACTCTGTTGATTCCAGTAAGTAAAATGTGGTTCAATGAGATGAAAATAATTTTTGGTGAATAGTAACTTTTTACTTTTCTTTACCACGGTTAAAAGTAAATACGGTAATTAAGGGTAAAAATGATATTATTATTTCCCTAAACATGTCCTAATTCTATTGGATAAGTGTAATTAGACCAAAAACAACAATAGGAATAAAATATGACCATTTATGCCCAATTGGATTAGATTAGAACATTTGTTATTAATTTATTTAAAAAAGGGTTCAAATAGTTATAATCAATGTTTAATAAGTAAATAATTTTTAATATAGGGTTATACATAAGATAAATTCGACTATAAATATTCATTAAAAATATTAAAATATTTCCTACATAATGGTAGTTTAATTGTAATTTTTAGACATTAAATAATTTAATTTATTTATGACACAAAGATGGTGCAGTAATTATCTTATTAATAAAATATTGACATAATTGATGTTATAAATACCCAAATAAATTTAATTTTAGACTCTTTATGAATTCCAATAATTTTCTATGTTAATATGACATGTTATTATTGATTTAATTAACTTTTATCAAACTAATAATTCTTATATGATTTTCACAAAAATCAATTAATAAATAGTGTCAAAATTGAAATAAAAGAGTTTTTAAAATAAATATTATATTATTAATTGTTATTTTATTCCTAAAAATCTAAGGATCGGCCAAATGACTTAGATAAGGTTATATATATTAATAATAAACAACTTGGGGTTCTTTTGGCTGATTATATTATGTTTATTAACATTATAGTATAAGAACACAAGAAGACACAGTAAAAGTAAAATTATTTAACTTAATGTTAAATCTAAGTGATAAGGTTAAAATAGGAACCTAAACTTGTCTAAATTCTATTGTATGAAATTATATCGACCCATCCCCACCTTAGCTTCGAAATAAATCAATTTTGAGCTATTTAAAACCGAATTTGGATTTATAATAAAATAATATTTTTTGTTATTCCAAAGGTGCCCCTCTCCTCCCTTATAAAAAAGCACCTCCTACCTCTCTTCCTCACACCACTTTGATCATTCAAGCTCGGACAACCCCTACCATATTCTCTTCTCCACTTCCCTAGAAACATCCTAGAGGTCCTGGTCTTTTTCAAAGACCAATTTTAGTGCCCTAAGGGGAGGACTCAAAGAGGCGCTTCAAATAAGAGGTAATGTCTGTTACCGATTCTTTCAACTTTATTTATTCTTCCACTTCTTCTTCTTAGGTTTTTTCATTATGAATAAAAAATCAGTATCACTAATATAATGATATGTTATTATAAGTATGAAACAACCCTATTTCACCATCTATCCATCCTACGGAAAACAAAATCACCGCGCGTGTGTACGTATGGAATACCGTCTCCACGCCGTGGTGTAATCTATTTTCCACCACCACCTTACATGGATGGATATAATGGTGTAAATAATAACCATATATCATTATTGTAAAGTTATATTGATTCTGAAATAGTATACATACACTCCAATACAATTCCACGATCATGAGAACGATATCATCGCTCGTGCGTACGTACGGACTATCGTCTCCACGACGCGATGAGATTCATTATACATGTTAACCATTCATGAATGATTATAATGTATATATAATAAGTAATAATGAAATATATGACATAATAATTATTCTGGATTTATATATATATATATGTATGTCATCTACTTAATTCTATTCAACTCAATAAGGAAACGAAAATAGCGTTCATGCGTACGTACGACCTACCATCTCCATGAATGGTGTATTTCTTTCCATTTACTGATCTATTATATATATGTATATTATGAATATATATTTTATATAAATCATGTTTTATATTCTGGAATTAATTAATCATGATCTAAGTAATCATATGAATAATTACAAGTCAAAACACGAACGAAAAATGAAACGATTTTACCCAAAACACTCTTTAACATGGAATTTAGAAAAGAACGGGTAAAATAAAGTCATAAGTGAACCATATATGATATCATAACAATGATTATGATTCTGTAATAAGTCAATGGCATTATTTAAATCATTATACAGGAGGTTCGGACACTTACGAAGCAAATCAGACCTAAGGTAAGGGAAATGTTACAATCTCATTTTTATCCGAGATTGTTTATACTTTGAAATTTACTGGGGTGTATTTTATCATCCAAATCCATTTTCCTCAATATGTAATATTATTTCCATCCACCTAAAATTTTTTAAATACAATTTTAACTTTCGGTGATTTTTTAGTAAATGATATGAAAGGAATCGTTTTTCGTTTTTCGTACGAGGTACTTTTTGACTTTTCTGACAAAAGTACGAGAAGAATGTTTTTTTAACTTATACGGAATGAATGGATTTTTAAAACATTATTTCCAAGAAGATTCCTTTACAAGTTTTCATGTTTATTTTTAATCAACTTCTTTTAGTTTATAATTGTATGACATGTTAAGAAAGGAAAAGTGTTTTTGAAGTAGAAAGGATATTTTCCTCAAGAATGGAGTTCAAGTGTTTTATCAAAATTATTTTCCATATAAGGTAATATAGGGTTCTGTTTCTATCCCTATTATTACATTGATTTGATAATTTTTTGATGGAATTATTTTTATGAATTCATTTATCTTATATGAATTGTTTTATGATGTCACGATGTTTAAGAATCCCATTTTTATTACATGGGTTATGTTATTATGTATGGTTTATGATTTTGTGGCACACATAAGAATGGTATCATTATGAGATGGGTGGGACCTATATATCCCTCCAATGCATTGGGTAAAGATTTTATATCTCATGAGATAGACATGGCTGGAATGACAGGTTAAACCGGTTCAGTGAAACAGGACTGAAACGTGGAGTTAAATCGGTTCAGTAATGGACTTTGTCCACTAAGATAGTCCTGGTAATGAGTCTTGACTAATAAGAAATGATTCTCTATGATTATTTGTGTATTCCACAAAGTTTCATGTTTTAAGTTATGATTTTTGTGGTTTACATTTCACTACTATGATTTATCCCATGTTATGATATTATGATCTCTTTTGCAGGTTAAGATTTCCAAAATGTTATGTTCTTATGAATATGATGTGATTGATAATTCTTTTGTTTACCCTTACTGAGCATTTGAGCTCACCCTTTTATGTTTTATTATCCCCAGGATATAAAAAATGGTTTTAGGTAAAAAAAGGGAAGATATTTATGGGATATGTTGAAGATCTTTCACCCCGATTAGAATATTATATTTCGAGTTTCCAAAGACACTAAACTATTACAGTTCTTGTGTGTTTGTTTTTGTTGTGTACTAAGTATTCCTAAAAAGTAATGTAATGTCCATGTACGTTAATCTTCAGGTCTCTACAAAATCCAAGTGGTAGTGACTCATTTTAATATACAAATTCCTTATCTTATCATACTAGTGACATTAAATTGAGAAGATAGGTTGCAACATAGTTAGATAGTGAAGGATTTTTGGTTCACATGTTTATTAAAAAAAATTGTGTTTGGGGAAATTTGTTTTTAGAACTATAATATATCAAGATGTATATCTTCAACAAATTTTGTAGAGTGAAGATAAAATGTACCTATGAATATATTTGAGGGATCATTTGTCAGATATGTGTAAACTATATTCTATGTTAAACTCATTGAATTATTATATGTTTCATTATCTACCAATGTGGAGACCAAGAGACTTGTTCATGCGGAAGAAGAAACCAATGTAATTTATGGAGGTTTTTTTATAACAATGTTATTTTGTAAGAGAATAAGGAATAATTTGAATCCAAGGAAGGGTAAATGAGTTGTAGTTGTTGATAAGTTGTATAAGGAGTTAAATACTATTTATCACCATTCTAGGCTTTATAATATATTGGATCCCAGATTTGATCTAGGATAAGTTTTAATTTTTTATGAAGAAAAATTAGATGATGATGATGAGGATGAATTGTCATTTGAGTGTGGTAGTGAAATAGAAATACCTAAGAGCACATCATTCAATTTTGTTCTATCTAGTCCTCCTAAGTCTCTACCAGTTAGAGATACTCTTTTGGTAGAAATAATGCACTATGTTGAAACATTAGAAATATGAGAAGACCTATATAAAATATAATATTCAAAATTTTCTACGGATGTTTTATATGTATCTAATGGTGATAATAGAAGTGAAAAGGACGATGAAAATAGAGTTGTCTTAGTATATGAAGAAGAAGATGTTGAAATATAAGGAGGATATGAGAAATAATGATATGATGATAATTAATAAGTACATGATTAGAATGAAGGTGGTATTTATGGTTATTATGGGTCTGATGAACATGATATGTATCAAAAACATGTTAATTCACTAGGCTTGTTTGTATCTTATAAATATGGGGAGATACCATTCATGGTTCTAGATAATGATTAATATACTATATTTTATATTGGGGAATTAATTTAGGGGAACGAATACCTACTCCATCATATTCACCATGGTGAGCCTACATTTGTAGAGAATTTTATTGAAGCTTCTCCAATAGTAGGAGTTTTATCTCTAGATGAAATCAAAATGTAGTCCGGATTTTTCTGGCATGGCATGGATTAATTTGATTCTGGTAAATATGAAAAAATTCCACCAATTAATGGTGGACATGTTATTCCAATTCGAGTAGAGATGGGTCCTAATAGATCTATTTTTAATTAGATAGAAACTATAACAAAAATTTAGGTGTCTTTTTCAGATGTTTCTGAAAGACCAAATCCACAAATACATCTGTTGACAAAGTGTGTACACCATTACAAATTGTTTCTCATGTACCTATTTAATTTTTTAGAAAATGTGACTTAGATGCTTTTAGGGAGTGGTTTTATTGTGAATATGATCAGATTATGAGGGATCGACCACCCCATGTCATAATTCTTAGTGAGAGAGATTCTAGTTAAATGCTTGGGTCTGTGGTATGCTACATTAAGTCGAAGATGTTTCTTCATGTTCTATAAGTGTGGAAAATAAATATAATGATAGATAATGAATTGGAGTCCTTGAGAACAATTATAAAAGGGATGAGTAACACTTTTGATGAATTTTTTGTCAGATGTGATGAATCTATTGTACTCTCTATCTTCAGTATATTCTACTTCTAGTGCTCCAACACATTCCTTGGATTTCGAGTTGATCAAATATATTGTTACAGAGTATGTTCATGTTATTCTAGGAGATGTTTTGTATATTCCTCCTCAGAGTTTGGGAAAAATTAGGCATAATAGTGATCATGTATAGAAGATGGTCATAGAATGTATGAATTATATAACTAATGATACAAAAACTATAAAATGGAAATAAAGAATTATCTATCTTAGATATATACCTATTATGAGTCGATCTCCTATATGATGTCTCAAACAGAAGGCCTTAAATTGCCTCTAGTTATAAAAACATTAAAAAAGAAATTCAGATTGTTGAAATAAATGACTCCAGTGCATTAGATTTATTTGGAGTTGAACTGGGAATTTTTCAATTCCATTAAGATTGGAGGAATTATCAGCATGTGATTAATTAATTTGTGTTTTCCTTTTATACATGTGTCTATAATTGAAAGTGTCACATATGAGGCCATTTTATTGACTTATCATCCAACCCCTTCAGCTACCACTCATAATTATTTCAGATGAGATATTACTCAGAATCTAAATTCACATATTACTTCATTGTTTCAACCTCATAGATTATCTATAGTGGAAGTAGTCCACCAGCTTCATCCATTGATCTATAGGTAGATTCTACCTTCTACCTCAATTCTTATAGCTTCTGGTTTGACTCCTCCAGCCAAAACCATAGCCACAACCTCTACCCTTATTCCCTCTACATCTGATAATGGAATGGAACCTGTTATTTTTAATAGTAAGTCTATGAAGTGATTGGTATTTGGATATTTCGTTGATATATACTATTTTGATTCTTTTTTGTTATAATATGATTCATTATTTGATTAATAGAATATCTCTTTTCTTTATCCTTTTCTCTCATTAAATTTACTATGTAATCATGAAACATTATGATAATCCCTAAAAGGGTAGAATACACAAGGAATATAGTTGAGAAGGCCAATCATGAGCATTTTCTTCATAATTTTTTTTATTCAATGATATGATAAGTATTTAGTTTTTTTATTTTATACCAACTTAATTAATAATTTGTATTTACTTGTATAATTATGTTATTCTCTCCTACAACACCTTTAAAAGTCCTTGTTATCAGGTTTTTATTTAATATATTAGATACTATATTAATTTCATTTCTTTAACCCCATAATAATTTCTTTATATTTGGATTTAAATTTTTCAAATTTATGATAAAACTATAACAATTGTTTTTTGAAGTGTTAAAAAGATGTAATAACTTTTTAAAATCTATTTATTTTATGTCAAAATGTTTTTTATAGAAGGTCCCTAAAACTCTATGATTTTTTATCATAAAAAAGGGAGAGATTTTTTGAACAATTATTTTAATTATAAATAAATCTTCACAATTATGTTTGAAATGTGTTTTATGTTTTATGCTATCATTTAAAATTTTATTGATATTTTTTAAATTTATGGCTAAGTACCAAAAATACTCACCATTGAAGTTGAGTAACTACTATAAATGACTCACTATTGCCGTTCAGTTACCAAGAAAAAATAATTATAATTAATATTGATTGACCACCATAAAAGAATCACTATTAAAGTTGTGTCAATTTTATAAAATATGCACCACTGAAGTGGATTGACCACAAGAAAAGATTCAGTGTTGATGATGCTTCACCCTAAAAAAGAGGCACCTCTAGGATGAGGTAAAACCAGACATTTACTACTATTTGATGAACATAAATTTTGATATGATTCGACATTGAGATGATTCAATATTGTCATGATTCTTTATCGAGAATGAATATTCGATGAGCATGACCTACCGCCAGATGACCTATCTACAGCCTGACTCACTATTGGCCTCACTCACTGCCACAAATGACTAGCTTTCATCTTGAATCAACATCAATATTCTAGGATATTTGATATAAATAATCCTAGCATATAAATTAATGTAATTAAATCTGGGAATTATTTTATAATTATTTTTCGTAACTATTGCATGAATCATTAAAATCTACATTATATTTCAGTATGAGGATGTCAAGGTTGGTGATAATAATTCTTCAAAAGACACTCCATGATGTACCACCTCATATGATAATAATTCTTCCTCATGCATGAGAGATTGATTAGGAGATAAAAATCATGGATTTTTGTTAATAGTCAATTGAGTGTTCCACTTACTGAAGATCTGTACATGCTACATCTTTTCTTACATTGAACTGAGAGATTATACATCTTATAAAATATTGGAATCCTTTCATATAGTTAGAATGAATATAGATTATTATGATCTATATTAGAATGTTTTATAGAATACATGCTAAATTTATTCTCAAAGATACATCTAGGAAAACTCATCCTTTATGTGTACATCAAACCGGAAACAATATATTCTTTTCATCTTCATAAATTTTCATTCTATTTTTTCATTTATATTTTTGGTAGTTTATTTTTTGACCTTTTATCAACATGAATTATCTCCTACAATATAATGTAATGATACAAGATATATTCTTCTCTCTCATTTAATTATTTTACCCATGTTGTTTTTGGAAGGGACCATTTTTTTGAAAATGTTTACTTTCTTCCCATGTGTATTGTTGAATCGGTGCATGTGTGGCTCAGAGAGTTTTCTAATTATTGTTTATATATCCAATATTGGTTATGGATCAATAATATATTTATATAATATTCTTGGAAGTGGTATATTTCGTTTTGAAGTGGATTAATTCCTTCTGTGATACTGGATACCTTGTTTTAATTCCTAAATGTGTTTTGTTGTGGTTCATTTTAAATCATCAAACTTTATTTTTTTTAAACTATTAACCAAACAACTAATTTGATAGTAAATCTTAATTAGTGTTTATATATGTACATTTTTTAGTATATTTACTTGAATATGTAATGTATATTTCATTTTTATCTGATTTATAATTAATCTTCGGTCAATCCATTAAAATAAGAAAATTATATTAAACAATATGTTAGATTTACTGGGCGATTTTATATTCACTTGGGTGATTTTATTTAATTTTTGAAACCTAAATTTTTATTGGTAACTCAATGAACCCCCCGATTTATTAACTCACTCTAACAAAAAATAATTATTAAATTCAATTTGTGAATGTATGAATGAATGAAAATTAAATTATAGTGAAAATAGTACTCATGATGACCACTTGGGATTTCCCTTGCAGGACCGTGTGGAAATTGGGTTATTACAATAAATTGATAAGAACAGAAGCTATGTTATTTGAAATATGAATTTGGGGTAATAAAATATTTTAGGATTTCCATCGAAAACTAAAATTTTGGTGTGATCTTGAAGGGGGGGTGGGGTTAGAGGCCCCATTTATAAGTTGGGAGAATATAACCTTTTCACATATTTTATCTGAACAAAAAATGTTTAAATGATTCAAATGTTAATAGGATACAAAATAAAAATTATTAGAGTTGTGTGATTTATGGTCAGTCATAACTCAAATATTATTATGTAAAGATGTTTAAAACATGTTTTGATGTCTATTACTATTATAGTTATCAATTTTATTAAAAATACAAAACTATTTTAACTAATTATTACTGAAACAATTTAACATTAATTTAAATAAATATAATTGAAAATATTATATAATTTAAACCTACTAAATACAAATATAAAATAAATTTTATCAAAAAAAATTTCATTGCATAGGGATAAAAAAAATTTCATTAGAACCTATAACTCTTAACCAAATATTTTTAGAAAAATGATGTTTTTATGATTACAATTTATGTGTTCAGAAAAAATAATAAATATTATAAATATTAATGATATAAAATTGTGTATAATAAAATAAAAAATCATACATTTTCTTAAAATCAATCCAAAAAAAAAATTTCCCAATAAGATATTGTAGGGTCCTGAAAAATCCGCAATGGAAATGTTACCCAAATATCCCAAAGAATTGGGGAAAAGAATAAATGAAAGGATCGGTCCAAGAGCCGGTCCCATGGAAGCACAACATGGCCAGACATCGTGAGGTACCCCCTCTGCGAACCATTGTCATTCGCGAAATGGAGGCCGAGAGCCTCCGCAGTCGCGATGCAGGATTGGCGCCAGTCCGGTTCACCGTCACGAACCACCCCAACCGTGGACCGCGTCGACTGGTTCAAGCCACACCCGCTGTCATTCGCGGAATAAAGGCAGAACCCTTCGCAGCCGCAGAGCACTTTTTGAGTTCACCTCGTGGAGGGGGGAGTGTTCAATACCCACCATGAATCATGGATTGACCAAGTCAGCTATGAACCAGGTATTTGGTTATGGGCCTCTGCAAAAGGTGCCACGTGGCCATAAATACATTCCTCTCCCCACTCTATAAATGGAGACCAAGGGGGAAAAGAGAAAAAAAGGGGAAATGATTAGAGAACTGGAATCAGATTCGGAGGGATTGGAGATTTGGAAGGAGATCAACTGAAGGAAGTCTTCGGATTTCGCAAATAGTGAAATTCCAATCCACGAACCACATCAGGTATATGAATTAAGAAGGAATTGAAAAATGCATAACAATTTGGTAAACTGAAAACCTAAAATAATAAAAATAGGAGAACCGTGAACCATACCCCCTCTGCGGATGACTTCCCAGCAGACCAGGGAGTTTATGCCTCTTTTCCTATCCATCGTACCGCGTAGCAATCTCCTACGCAGGCGTAGCCCCGACCGACGAGCCTTCGATCGACGCCGCCCGTGGCCGTCGCAGCCCGCCTAGTACCCACCGCGAACCACCCTGGTTTGTGGATTGAACCCGAACCCATGAACCCCATGGTTCACAGATTGAACCAGATGTCGGGAACCACACTGGTTCGCGGGACGCCATTCAGTCCGCGGACCACCCTGGTTCACGGACGGCTTCTCCAACCGCGTGGATCTTCCCCATACGAAGGGAGCCGCCACCCATACCTCTCAGTGGCTTGACAAATACTCCATTGTTCCCATTTCCCAAGCCGGGTAAAATCCTTCTGATCTAGCCAAGTCCTCCACGACTCCCTCATTGGCCTATTCATTGGCCCCGAGTCGAGGCCTCTGCCAGAGCCACCGGATCTGTGTGGAGTAACTTCCAGGGGCATCGGCGCACCATTTTGAGTTCACATACCCACGGTAAATAGGGGAAAGGGGTTGACCCGACCCTTGAGCAGATTCCCGAAGCATTCTTGGGTTCAGATTCCCACGGTAATATGGAGTCTGAGCTCAGGAATCCCCTTTCTTCCCCTCCACGTGTTGAGGGTTCCTCGAAGACGGTGAAATAGCCATAAGAAGGAAGCCCGCGTGCACTGCAATAGAGGAGATGGGCACAAGGGCACCCCCTTTCCCTCTCCCGATGGGATTTTTCTCCCCAGGCGTCCATCTTGGAGTAAGCCCCGAACTTCTGGGCCTCCTCTGTGTGTAAGCTCCAATTCATCACCCTGGGCCGCCATCATGCGTAAGCCCCACTCGCTTCTCATGGACGCACATTTCGTGAAGTGATCCGCTGGTCCCTGATGCCTCTTGTTTCTCACACCGAGCATGACTCAAGTGGGATTAGAGTAAGCATCGACCATGACATCCTCATATGGGCCTCCTCAGAGTGTAAGCCCCAATCCATCATTCCGGGATGCCCCAGAGTGTAAGCCCCAATCCATAAGCGAACTACGAGGACTTTGATCCATGCCAAAGCATGGTATGTAGGAATCCTCCAATAGGCTCAAGCCCACCACACAGTCATTTCTTCATGTCGAGTTACACCCTTGTCTCGCATGACGTTAAACGGTATATGAGAACTACGTGGACATTAATCCTTGCCTCCTAAGCAGGGTAAGTAGGAAGTCTCTCTGAGGTTCAAGCCCAACAACCGGTCGATATGATCATCTCCACCTCGGTTCACCGTGCCACTCTTAGTGCCGCCTCAAGTGAGTTCCAACCATTTGGGGTCATTAATCCAACGGGGGATGGTAATCCTAGGGCATAAATGATTCTGAACCCCTGCGTCTAGTTGATCATTGCCAACCAGGGTTGAATCCATGGATATTATGTTTGGGTATAAACCAACGATTCACGAACATTTGAATACATCTTAAATCTATAAGAGAGTCCCAGAAAAGGCAATAATTCCCACCAAAAGGGTGTGGCGAGCCCAAATTCCCATCCTCTTGACCAATGTGAGTTCTTAAGAGTCATTGTTCAGACCATCCAGCGAACGCCTGCCATTGGAAAGTAGGTCCCTCAATCATTGGATACCGAGCTGTTGGGCGTTTTGAGGACGAAAACTAGAACAAAACAAAAAATGGTGAACCCGACGTGAATCTTTAACTAAATGTGACAGATTTAACCTAATCTCACTCAGTGCCCAGTTATGCTCCAATGGAGGGACAAGCAAGGTCATTAATTACGCATGGGATTATGAGATGATTCTCTGATGGGTTTGCTGCATGTATTTGCTAAAATGTTTCGGAGGCACTACTTTCAGAACTCCCTTAAATCCAATGGCATCGCAAAGGAACTCACAATTGCGCATTTCCAATGACACAGGGACAAGAATTCCTCAACAACGGAGGACCCCGTCACCCACCTAGCATCTACAACGCTGGGTTTTGGACGCGCTGATCTGAGAGTACCACGTGAGTGGTACTTTACCAATGGTGGAGGCAGCCATGCACACCCTACAATCTGTCAGGATTCGCAAGTCGCCTGCCCAGTAGCGACCGAAAAGGCGGATCCAGACATCCCATGTCGGTGTCTCCAACAGTTTTGGGAGCCTATCCCTGAAATGGGACAATGCATACCACCCTTATCGTAGGGAGGCGGATGATGTCGACGTTGAGGATTTCATCCCTATAGAATGAGGGTTCGCTCTACGGCCCCCGTAGGAAGGCGTCATCGCAGTCACGTCGCGAATCAACATCCTCGTACCGAGGAGGATGTTTCCCCGAGGATTCAAGCATATGCTCCCCGAGCTCTGGCCCCTCGGACCGCCCGACGAGGGTGGCATACGTACAATCGGGGACCGGTCATTACCATGGTCCCTAAGGAAGAGCTTCCCTGCTCAGCCACGAAGACGTACAACGAACAGGCACCTACACCTGTTTGATCCTCCGAAGCCTGCCATCGAGACATGGCAGCATCTTACGAGCCGTCATGCATCCCCGCCGAGCTTTATCAAGACCGTCGCTCACACAGGATGACACTTACCAGGAAGGCACCTCTCCCTGCCCAGGGTCGTGAAGCCCACCATCTTGACCTGGTTGCAACCCGACACCTGCAAGACCAGTTCCTGGCAGTTGCTTCAGAAACCCGCCATCCTAATATGGTGGCGATCAACAAAGTCCGCCACCCAGATGTGGAAGCGAATCATAGGCGGGCACGTCTCCCCGCCAACAAAGGCCAGCGACTCGATGCGATGGGAAACCAATATATATAGGGCCGTCTCCCAGCAGATGAAAGTAAAGCCTGCTACAACGATGTGGCATCAAACGGAGAGAGAAACTGGCGTATCCCAGTATAGGGGCAGACTTGTTCACCTGCCCCGACACAAGAGAATTGTCAGTACCCACTGACCACTAGAGGACCGGAGTAGGATATTCCTACTCTGATACCGAAATGGCCCTTCATACCTGTTCCAGCCAAAGATGTCTCTTTACATATCCTGGTAATTATGTAGGAGTAGGTATCGATCCCATATCATATCTTGTAGACTTTCCAGAATATAAATGCATCAGCAGAAACAACAAGGACTTGGGACCGTGAGCCCGTCTCCCTAATTGAGGTGACTCATATAAGAGACAAGTCATCCACCTCAGAGTAGATATGCATCCCTTCTTCATCCCAGGAGGGTCACCGGATATATTCCGCAACGCAAGGGCAACCAGATCGAGCAGCTTCACTCGTTCAAAATGGGGGACTCCCATCCATCACGGTGGATGCTCCAGAGCAGACATATATCCCTGCTAAAAGTCAAGATGTTCATTATCTTATCCTAGCAACATCAAGGGACCAAAATAGATAGGGAACCAAAGGTGAAGGCCATTGTCAACAGCAGATGGTACTTGCTGCCCGCAAAAGTGCGCCCCAAATGCGCCGAAGGCAGCCAGAAAATAAAGAGCGGGTTCATGACTCCGCTCTACTGGAATCTGGGGTGACCAATGCCGAGAATAAAACGTTAAAGGATCAGAACCCTTCCCACCAATTACCATATTATGGGAGTGGCAGTAGCAGTTACGAAGGTCCCCCCTGCAATGTCGCTACCGGCAGCTCTGAAGGTCCTCCCCAGAGCACCCGTGGGGGCCTCCCCCATGGGCATATAACGATCGGTCACAAGATCATATCTCTTGATGCGAGTCACAGAAACCCTCCCTGTGACCAAAAGGTAGAGCAAAAAGAAGGTCATCCACTTGATGCGGTCCACCCTAAAGGTCCTCCCCGAGGTATAAACTACAACCACTCTCCATGTAGTGGGACCAAAGATTATGATGGTAGTCCTCGCTATCATAATCGCAACAACGGAGGTCCTCCCCGTAGTGATTTCTCTTCATGAAAAGAAGGCCCTCCCCTTGTCTTGGACTACCCTTAAGGTCCTCCCCAGGGTTTACTCTGCAACAGAACTCCACGAAACTAGGAATCAGGTCATTTTGGTAGCCCTTGCCACTATGAAAACAGAAGTTCACCCTGTAGAGATGTCGAGCAACACGAAGGCCCTCCCTTCATTGAGGAACATTATGGAGGCCCTCCCCAGGAAGTATCCTGCAGATATTATCACTGCGGCTGCAGTAATGGTAGTCCTCTCCATTTCCACAACTGTGATGGTAGTCCTCGCCACTATGGGCCCATTGCAAAGGTCCTCCCCACAACGGCCCCATGCAACAAGTAGGTCCTCCCCTTGTCGAGGCATGTCCTGAAGGTCCTCCCCAGGATGTGTGTCGAACATCAATCCAATATGGAAATCCTCACCATGATGACAGTTTTTTCGATGTTCCTCACCGTAACAACGCCACACAGCCATAAGGTCCTCCCCTTGCTACAACATGCCTGAGAGGTCCTCCCCCGGGTGTGCATTGCAAAAGTCCTCTATGTAGTGAAGCATCGAGCAGTAATGGTAGTCCTCTCCATTAAAGTCGTCATTGCAAAGGTCCTCCCCACGATGACACATTATATCGACAGGAAGGTCCTCCTCTTGCCGAATCAAGCACCGAAAATCCCTTGTATGCCGAGGCACTCAAAAGGACGGGATCGAGCATGTCAGATTCCCAGCTTGTCGCTAACGATGCCCTTCTTCGATCATAAGTTGTTCCAGGGCCGCCTTAATCTTCTGAACCACCTCGGACTCAACCACAAGACAATTTGAAACATACCGGTCCCACTCCCTCGGACTACAGTGAGTGCCTTATTTGAGCTGACCCGGAAAAGGAATCATTGGTGGAGGAGTATTCCAATATGCTGCACCTGAGGAAACGACTGGCCACGATTGACATACCAGTTATGTTTTGGACCACGGCCACCTCTCAGTTCAATGTACCCAGCGAGGTGTCGGATGAATGCATGCATAGAATACACCATAATATTTGGACGACCCTCCGCCGGCTAAAATTGAGCATCATGTCCTATGATGGTTATATTGACCACGTCAAGACGATAGGGGACCTCCTGCATCACATCGACCTGGAGGCCCTTTCCTCGACGTGACAACAACACCCCGAGAGGCGCAAAGGGAATTTAGAGGAAGCTTGCCTCCATGCACTGCATGAACTATGCCGCCTCATCGGTGACGCTCTGACAGGAGTCCATATCAGGGGATGGGGGGAACATGTAGCTCTTCATTTCACTCCGATCCCCGCCCAGAAAAACCCATTCCGCATGGTATCCTGTAACGTCATCACATCAAGATGGAAATCGGGTGGACCCCCTGTATAAGAAAGGAAAAAAACCAAACAGAGTCGGGCCTTGAGTAAGTCCCAGAAACACCAGGCCCGGTGGGAACAAGCCATCCATGAACTCCTAAATCAGGCCACTGAGAGAATATAGAAGACCTCTCTCCTAAGAGAGGCCAATCAACAATCTTTGTATGCCTCCCCACAAGGGATAGATCCATAGCTGAATTCAGCACCAGATCTGATTCACCCCCGGATGGGGGAACACGAGATCAGGTAGGTCACGATAGCCGCAGCCATGGTTGCAATCCAGGGTCAACCCCAGCCTGCAGGGCTGGGGGCATTTTTAACAACAAATGACCCCGTAAGACCAATAAAACTGGGAAGAGACTTAACGTCCAGGGAATGGAGCCAACCCCAGCCCTTAGGGCTAGGGGCGTTATTACCCCCACAACAACAACCACCCCCACGAGAGTCAGTATTCTCTCGTCTAGGGAGAACAGTCAGAAGAAGAGGTTCTCATATTATCCCGTCATATGAATCATCATCCCCTCTGAGAGAAGGTGCACCGTAAGGTCGCATCAAATAACTCTCTGCATCACCCTTCGTCAAGAAGTTCGAGGGTAATCCCAGGTCATGAAACGGAAGGCCAGCCGAAGACACGGGAGATCCTCTTACTATTTGGAAGATGACGTACCCTCCACCCCGCAATATGCGTTCATCAACACCATAGAAGCTAACCCCATGGGTGACACCAGAAAAAATGAAAATCAGGAGGGATCGGGAGACGATGGTTCCAGTCAGGCTACGACTCACAACGAACCCCCAGGTGTGCACAGTCGGAACCAGAGGGCTGCCTTAAATATGGCTGCCCCTTCAGCTAAACTCCCTCCACTTACCCTGTGAGCTTCAATTAAGGATAAGAATAAAGGAACAGTTACCCTTAACCCATCCCCTTCTCTCAATAAAAATGATCCACTCATGCTCGAAGAGAGGTTCGCTCGATAGGAAGAAGAGTTGAAAGAGTTGAGGCGTCTTAACGCCGAGCTGCTCCAGAGGAACGACCTTATTGAAAGTGCGTCCCAAGAAGAGCCACGTCATGCAGTCCCAGCAAGTGCACCTCAAAGTCTAAGGATTACTCCGAAAAACAAAGCACTATCAGGGATCCCTCCCAATGATGTGACCGGTTCGTCCAACTACTTAAACGTGGATGATGAATACCAGGATTTCCCTCCACATCGGAGGAAACCAGAGCAAGTATGCCCAAACACCCCTAGGGTACCCCGAATAGAATATGCACCCTTGGTGCCGACCAATCCCGATCCTCAGGCAATGGCTCCGGCTACGCCTACCCAGGACGGGGCCCAACTGGATGTAAATCAGGGACTCACCAACACCATTGAGGCACTAACAGCTCGATTGGAAGCGATGAAAGGTCGACACACTCTAATACAGCAGGAGCGGAAAACCTACCTAGATTAGGTGACCAAAACACCACCTCCACCCAATTTTGAGAGCCCTGTATTCCCCATATTCAATGGATCTGGCAATCTAGAGCAAAATTTGATGCACAACGCATCCTATTGCGACCCTATGATGGGGAATCCAGAGCCTCAAGGAGTGAAACTCAGATGCTTCGTACGGACCTTTCAAGGATCTGCCTTCGTCTGGTATACGAGTCTGTTGGACCAGTCGATAAAGAGCTGGGAGGACCTCCTGCAGCAGTTCCTGTTCCACTTCAGCTCAACGCGGCCTAAAACAATGGTCATCGATCTCATGAACTGCATGTAGAGGGAGGACGAGAGTGTCTCATATTTCATCGCCAGATGGAATGGTATGACCTATTCTCTGAACATTCCAATGCATCAAGATGAGATGCTAGCCATATGCATCGATAATCTTAGAGATGAGTTGCGAACACCGCTCATACCGGTGGAGTGCACCACAGGCTTCCTCTATCTCTCGACCATTGCCCAGAGAATTTAGGACTCCCAACAGCGGACAAATTCAATGTCCCTAATAGCGTCCTAGGATCCTGAGAAAAGAGCCCCTGGAGCTGAAGTGTCCGCTAGCACACTCATGACGGCCCCAATGCCTACTCCACCGCTCTAGCCTCCACCAAATCATCAAGGGCCTCCTGCATATCAGTGGCTACCCCTGCCTAAACGAGATGATCAGAGAGGACCAAAGCAGAACCATTTTTAGGAGTGAAGACAAAAAGTATACTTGTTCCGAGGCGATCGTGTTCATGGCTACTTCATTGACTCCATGAATTGCAACTTTCTCCGCCTCCCGGAGCTGAGGAGACCTAATGATGATGGCCATGATGACTGGCCAGATTTCTACCCCTACCATCGGATGTTGGGGCACAGTATTCGAGAGTGCTTCGTCTTCAAAGACCTCCTGCAGAGGATGGTAGATTCTGAAAAATTCGAGTTGGTACCACCCCGAGAACATGTGGCATGTATCTCTACCACTGACTACGATAAAGAGGAGGGGTGGAAGAAAGTCACCAACAAGTAGGGGCATAAATTTTACAACTGGATGACGCGTAAGACTATCAACCGAGCCCAGGGCATACTCCGAGCACAACTACAGCAGACGGTGTTTCCACTAGCCGCCCCTAGAGCCACAGAGCCGACAACATTGGCCTCACAACCCTCCACAGTCTGGTCATCCGGATGGAGTCGAAGGCGGCAACAATCACAAGAGGAGTAGTCCAAGAAGGGGCCAGAGTTACTCCCGACCATGGAAGACTTTATTCCCTCGAATTTGTCACAACAGTCACTGACCCAACAAACAAAACCATCAGAGACAACCGACCAAGGTGACCTGTAAGTGGATGAAGAGCCAGTATATGGCTCTATCAATGTCATCCATCTCATGGAATCATTCCCTGACGACGGGTATGATTGCAAACCCGAGATTCCTACATGAGGTGTCAGGAGGAGGAATCACAAAGGCAGGGGATTCCAGAGGAGGCACAGTAGTAGCCGAAACCAAACCAATGGTTATACCCCGGACCAGACCTTCAATATTGTAGAAACCCATGGGAGAGCCCTTCAGCGGCTTCAGTAGGAGAGGGAATGCCCCTACACCTCCACAAGCAGCCACTTTGGCCCTATTGTTCTGTGATACCCACTAGAGAAGGAAAAAGTGTCTGGTCACCTAGTGCACACAAACAGACCGACCAGGACAAGTTCTCAAAACACAGGAACACCATCGACATCCGTCCCCGCGGCCGGTCCCTCTTCGTCAAATGCTCCATCTCCCAACGCACTCGCTAAGACTCTTCCACCAATGATGTTGCGTAGAATGCTAGAAACAAATATGACATCCTTAAGAAGATGGAATCAGTACTAGCCTCGTTGACAATCTTGGATGCCCTGGGTTTGTCATCTGACCTTAGGGGGTGCTTATCGAAGCTTTGATCAGCCCCCAGGAATTCCAAGATGAGGTATTTGCCGCTGAGATTTGCCGGACGGAGACTGGCCCGGCTGAATGCAATGCGGTGATTTCCTTCACCAATCAGGACGGAGATGCCATCATGCAAGGACACATCAGACCTCTATATGTGTCCGACACACTGAATGATATTGTTATCCGAAAATTCATTATAGAAAATGGATCTAGAGATAACCTCCTTCCCCTACAAAAACTCCGTAAGTTGGGATATAGTGAGGATGATCTAATTCCCTCAGCCACAACATTGTTAGGTTACAACCAGCGTGACAAGAAACCAATGGGATAGATTAAGCTAAAGACCCATTTTTCTGACCTGGTAGCCTACATGGTATTCTTGGTGGTCCGGCAGAGCACAACATTCAATGCCCTACAGGGAAGGCCATGACTCCATAAGCACATGGCCATTCCTTCATCCTACCACCAGTGTATCAAGTACTGTGTCAATAGACAAAGCGGGATGTTGCATGCCGACAAGTCCCCTTTCATGAATTTAGAGTCACATTACATCGACGATGAGTTCTATAAGAAAAATATGAAGAAGCCTTTAATCGACTGGATCCCCCTTCCAAATGGCCTGGAAATGGTCCCCGATGACCCCCTCAGGCAGCTTGGCAGAGATTATGTCGTGGCCATCCACCATATTGAGAGTAGGAGTTCAAGTTCGGACACGCATTCGGAAGTCCTCATGACTTCATCCATGATGGTCGAGCACGACAATGCGGGAACGTCTACCAACCCTCAATTTGGGGACAAATACTCAAACACGGATGCCCACGATGCCTCTCCCTCAAACCCTCGAAGGCTCAGACTGGAAACTCTCTCCTCGTTAGATTATAAAGATGAGGACTTGGGAAATAAAGAGGGGGAATATCTCAGAGATGCACCTCCCACATTTGAGGAGGGTATCTCCACCATTGTGGATGAGTTCAAGGAAATAAACCTCGGTACCGAAGAAAAACTGATTCCCACTCTCATTAGCGTGGCTATGTCCCCAGAGGAATAAGAGGTATATACCTCCTTCCTACGGAAACAACAGGATGTCTTTGCATGGAACTACACAGAAATTCTAGGACTCGATCCCGAGGTAGAGACACATCACCTGGGTCTTTCAAAAGACCACTTAGGCTATAAACTGGCCTCTAGAGGACACACCCCTCACATGCTACCATGAAAGAGGATGATGTCGATAAACTCATTATAGAAGGATTCATCAGGGAGGTCTAGTACCCCATTTGGATGGCCAACATCATCCATGTCATGAAATAGAATGGGAAAATCCGCGTCTGCAATAACATCAGGACCTTAATCGGCGTTGTTCGAAAGATGACTTCCTAGTTCCAATCACCGAGTTGTTAGTTGATGTGATGGCCGAGTATGAGGGTCAATGCTTCATGGATGACTATTTCAGATATAATCAAATGAGGATGGCCTGAGAAGACAAAGAATCCACTGCCTTCAGGGCCCCTCAAGGGGTATTCTGTTACAGGGTCATGCCCTTTGGTCTCAAGAATTCTAGTGCGACATATCAGCGTGCGATGCATTAGATCATTAAGCCGTTCCTAGGGAAATTCGTTGAATGTTACGTGGATGACCTAGTGGTCAAGTCTAGTCAGCTATCAGATCACATGTCGGACCATGAGACCATCATCAACAAGATTCGATAGCTTATCATGAAGATGAACCCCTTGAAATGCGCCTTTGGGGTAACGTCAGAGAAATTCCTTGGCTTTATCGTACGCCATCGTGGCATCGAAGTAGACCCTGAGAAGACGAAGGCTATCCTAAGCCTGCCACCCCCTTGAAATCTCACTGAGATAATGGGATTCCATGGACAGCTAGACTATATTAAGCGGTTGATATCCAACATGGCAGGAAAATGTTTTCCCTTCACCAGGTTGATGAAGAAGGGGGTCACCTACCAATGGATGAATGACTTCCAATAGGCGTTCGACAACATTAATAAGTACCTCTTAAGACCACCGATTCTCATGCCCCGGTCGAAGGAAGGCCTCTCATTCTATATGTGACGGTATGAGAACGGTCATTGGGATCCTTCCTCGCACAGAAGAACGACCCCAACTGCCAAAACATTCTCTATTACCTCAGTATAACCATGATTGATGCTGAGACTCGATACTAAAATGTAGAATAGAGCTTCCTGGCCTTGGTCTTCGTAGTTCAAAAGCTGCGACATTATCTGAAGCATCATGAGGTCCATTTGATCTTGCATAGTAACCCACTCAAGTACATCCTCAGTCGCCCGATGCTAACCAGACGCCTATCCCGATGGGCAGTCATCCCGCAACAATTCGACATCTGGTTCGTGCCTCAAAAAGACATAAAAGGTCAGGCATTAGCAGACGTTCTAGAAGATCACCCTTCAATAGATACCACTGCACTGGACGTTGAACTACCTGATGAAGACATCATCTCAGTTCGAGAGGATTTCCCATCATGAGAAATGTACTTCGACGGAGCATTCCGAATCCCAACCCGGAGGAGGATGTAGGATCCCTGATTTAACAAAGTGGGGCTGGGGATAATACTCATGTCCCCATAAAAGGTAGTTTTTCCATATTCCTTCCTCTTGTCAGAGGTATGTACAAACAATGATGCGTAATATCAATCCCTCATTGCAGGCCAGGAGCTCGCACTCCAGGAACAAGTACAACACCTTAAGGTAAAATGTGACTCGGAGCTGGTCATCAAGCAAGTCAATAGGGATTATGCTGTTAAAAAGGAGGAGCTGATCCCCCTATATGACCATGTCCGATGGTTAATGGCCGAGTTATCCATAGAACCAACATTGACTTATATTCCCCGGTCCTAGAATGCTCAGGCTGATGCATTAGCCCACGTGTCCACAACCCTAGCCAACCCAGACCAGGATGAAACGTTCATCAACATTGCTCACCGTTAAATGGTATTTCCATTTGTTCAGACCAGGACGAGAGAAATCCATGAAGTCAGTCCTGTCCTCGAGCTATATGCTCCTTCTACTGGCTGGATGACCCCCATTCCAAACTACCTTCAATGGGGAGAACTTCTATCAGGCAGGGTTAAACAAGAGAAAATACAGAGGAGGGAAATCAACTTTGTCCTATATGGCGGCGTAGGTCAGCATGATGTCCTCTACAAACGAGGCATCGATGGAGTGATCCTCCGATGGATTGAAAGAAAAGAAACCTCTGCCTTCATGACTGAAGTAGAAGCAGGATCATGTGGAACACATCAACCTGGGACCAAGCTCCCCCATCAAGTTCGAAGGCTTGGGTACTACTGGCCCATAGTGGCACGAGACTGTGAGCATTTTAACGCGAAATTCCACTCATGACAGATTCATGCCAACTTCATGCACCAGCCCCAGGAGTTACTTCATCAAGCTAAGTATGCTTGGCCATTTTCCATCCGGGGGATGGACGTTGTGAGACCATATCCTCCCACCATGGCCAAATAGCTGAAGTATTTCCTCACAGTAACCGACTTCTTTTCCAAATGGGCAGAAGCCATACCCCTCAAGGAAGTCAGGGAATGAAATATTGTTAGCTTTGTAAAGACCAATATCATCACCAGATTTGGTGTCCCTCTTACCATACTAATGGACAACGACACCAATTTATGCTCTTCTATGTTGGAAAAGCTATACCACGATTATGGTATCAAGGCTAACCACTCATCCCGCTACCATGTAGCGGCCAACTGACAGATAGAAGCTTTCAATAAGACCCTAACCAACATCCTCCAGAAAATGGTAGACAATGACATGAAGTCATGGTCGGATAAAATCCTCCATGCATTGTGGGCTTATTAAACCACAATCCACACCACTACTCGGTCTACCCCGTATTCATTGGTGTATGGAATAGTGGCGGTCCTGCTCATTGAACTCTAACTTCCCTCAATCAGTGTTTCCATCTGTGATCGATTATCTGATGATGAGAAGTCAGAAAAGTGGCTAGGTGAATTGGAACAGCTAGACGAGAAGCAGCTGCACACTCTGCACCACCTGGAAGTGTACCAGAACCGGATAGCACGAGCCTTCAACAAAAAAGTCATCCTCCTGTATTTCTTGGAAGGAGAATTAGTGATGGTCCTCCGGACCCCAATGATAACTGGCAAGAAGCCTCCAAAGCTGGATCCCATGTGGGAGGGACCATATGTTGCACACAAGGTCTACTTTAATGGAGAATATGCCCTGATCTCCATGGACGGGCAATTCACCACGACTCCTAACAATGAGAGATTCCTCAAGAAGTATTTCACATAGTGACCAAGAAGTGTTACGTCCTCACCGCATGACGTTAAAATACATGGATTACATCCTCAATGAATGACGTTCAACTACATGGAGTAAGTCCTCACCACATAAAGATAAACTACATGGAGTACGTCCTCACGACATGACCTTAAACTGCATGGAGTACGTCCTCACTGCATAACGTTAAACTGCACGGAGTACGTCTTCACTGCATGACGTTACACTGTATGGAGTAGGTCCTCACCGCATGATGTTAAACTGCATGGAGTACGTCCTCACCGCATGACGTTAAACTACATGTAGTACGTCTTCACCGAATGATGTTAAACTGCATGGAGTTCGTCCTTACCGCACGACGATAGACTGCACAGATGAAGAAAAAAAAGAGATATACTCATTGTCTGAGCTGCATGACATTAAACTGCCAAGAACCCAACATTCCATACTATATGACCTTAAACTAAGAGTATTCCATCCTCAACACATGATGTGAAACTGCACGGACAAGGTCATTTACAAACACCCTCTTCCCCTGTGTACGGACCAGACCATCACAGGATGTATCGTCATTCATAGAACTACGTAGCCCCATACGCTTACGGGGTGTATTCACGTTCTCACCGCATGATGTTAAATTACATGTAGTTAGTCCTTACTGCACGATGATAAACTTCACAGATGATGAAGAGGTAAGAATACCCCCCCCCCCATATGGACCAGACCTGCACGGGGTGTACTCATCGTCCTAACCACATGAAATTAAACTGTATGGACTCTGTCCTCACCGCATGACGTTAAACTGAACGGATTCCAGAGAACTACGTACGGCTTGATTCCTTCCCTCGCAGGATACATAGCGACGCCCAGATCCCCAGTACTGACCCAACCCCTTGAAAAAAAAGATTCCCTTTCCCTAGTGTACAGACCAGACTTGCAAGGGGTGTATATCATCATCCTTACCGCATGACGTTAAACTGCACGGAAGTTGTCTTTAACGCATGAAGTTAAACTGCATGGAAGTTGTCCCCACCGCACAATGTTAAACTACACAGACCCCCTTTTTCTTTCACGTCGGGTCACCTTCGTCCCAACCACATGACGCTAAACTGCATGGAGTTTATCCTCACTGCATGACGTTAAACTGCACGGACTACGTCACGACCCACCCAGGACACATGGTGATACGATATGGAGATACTCCTTGCAAATTTGGATACATCCATTCTATACATCAAACTCCATGACCCGGATAATTATGGATCTTCATAACCACTCATGGCCATCGGAGGTGGAATGTTATCGACCCATGGACACCTTTATACGACTATGCATAACATGCCCTCAGCGGCTCTGCATATTGATAGCCCCTGGCCTGTCCGCCAAAGGCAAGATTTACACATGAGACACTCTTCTATTCTCTGTATGCTTACCGGCCTCATAGCCCCCATACCATACCTGATGATCCAGAAGTTTATGGTGAAGTGGTTTAAATGTTCATTCACCTTTTGACATCCGAGTGCTGCCACGGTTTCCCTATCTGGCTAGCTTGTGTGTCTGCCAGTGGATCATATAACGGCCTGCATCAACAAACATCATGCCAGGACTAGGCTACTTTGACTCAACAGACAATTGCAGTGAAGATGTTTCATGTATACCCGGACACCATTATCCCCACGTGCTGAACTCTGCACTGTGAGAAATCACAGGTTTTCATAATCATTCACGGCCATCGGAAGTGGAACGTTATCGACCCAGGGACACCTTTGTACGACTATGCATACCATGCCCTCAGCTGCTCTGCATAATGATAGCCCCTGGATCGTCTATCAAAGGCAAGATTTACTCAGGCGATACTCCTCCTAACTCCATACGCCTACCAGCCTCAGAGCTCCCACACCATACCTCCTGATCCAGGAATGCTCAAAGTTGCAGTTTACGACCTTCATCTGCCGCCTTGTTCTAAGTTTATCAGAACATGTTGACTCGGTTATCCTTCAAGTGACTGCAGAAATAGTCACCAAATGGTCTGAGCTCTATGACTGATCAACTAAAAGTACCTCATCCTTACCGCATGATGTTAAACTGCATGGAATGAAGGAACACCCCCGCACAAAAAAAAGAGAAAATATCAGCGCAGGGGGCTCTTTGAAACTCAACAAGTGACCAGGGACGGATATCCCCGACTTGTCCAGACATTCTCCTGCCAAATGACAGACTTCGTGTCCTGGATAATTGCAGATCCTCATAACCATTCATGGCCATCGGAAGTGGAATGTCATCGACCGATGGACACCTTTGTACGAATATTCATACCATTCCCTCAGTGGGTCTGCATAATGATAGCCCCTGGCTCATCTATAAAAGGAAGGATTTCCACAAGCGATGCTCTCCCGAGCCCCGTATGCTTACTGGCTTCAGAGCCCCCATATCACCATTCCTGGTCCAAGAAGCCCTGAAACCATGATTTACACCAATCAACCCCCCCCCCCCACCCCACATCTAGGGCATGTTGAGGTATTCAAGCCCAGTTACATTCTAATAAAGAGCAGACTTTTCAAAAATACCTACCATCATCACTACATGACGTTAAAATACATAGAAACCTTAAAAAAAAGGGTCCATGTCCTCACTACATGACGTTAAACTGCACGACCACCTTCAAAAATGCATCTCATCCTTGCCGCATGATGCTTAACTACACGGATTATGTCCCAACCACATGACGATAAACTACACGGTCATAATCGTCATGGGTTCAGTGAGGAACAATGGGTTTTCTCTGTCATTCAGTGCACGGGTCAGACTGGCACAAGCCACCATCTCACACTCGTGTGAGAAATAATTACTTCACCCATTCTCAGGAAGTTTAGTCTAGATATTTCCCTCGTATTCAGCCACCCTCTCATCATAAACCTTACTCTGTACTTTGAAAATGCTGAACTCTCATAAGCAACCCCAGGTGGTTCCAAATATCAACTTCCCTGAAGTTTCTCAGCTATCAGAAGTGAATAGTCTTTGACTTAAGGACACTTTTGTATGAATATTCATACCATGCCCTCAGCGGCTCTGCATATTGATTGCCCCTGGCCCGTATACCAAAGGAAAGATTTCCTTAGTCAATTCTTCTCTCCACACGCCTCTTGGCCTCTCACCCCCCATTTCTATCCCAGGATTCGGAAACCCTCAAAGATACAGATTACCGACCTCTTCCAAAATCCAACCTGAATGAGGCGGAACATCATTGAAGAGATTACCGAGAACCAGGAGAAGTCCTTCCATTTTAAATGATGTCTTAGCTACATGACTTTAAACTGCGTCAAGCCTCATCCATCCATTACTCTAAATAAATGCGTAGGGAGGTGGTCTCCGGACCACACTCCTGATTAGTACAGATATTCCCAAAACCCTTTCAGATGTCACACTCGCCTTCTGAGCCACCCCTGGTGGTTTTCATAATTTTCCATGCACCCATCATGGTTTCCATAATCCAGACTTCCATGAAGTCCCCTAGCCATAAAAAATGGATATGTCTTTGACTTAAGGACCCCTTTGTATGACTAGGCATACCATGACTTCAGCGGCTCTACATAATGATTTCCCTTAGCCCATCTACCAAAGGAATGTTTTCCTTAGGAAATGATCTTCCTACATTTGTATGCCAGCATGACTCCCATGCCTTGAGACATTCCCTATATGCCGCTAAAATTCAAACATGTTTCCCTCCCCACGTGCGTCTGAAGGGTATTAAGACATAATATACTCAGTTGAACCCCATTGGGGCCTTCTCCCCACCATATTTGGTCAATGCTGTTCAACCTAAAACATCATTAGTGATAGTCTTGAAGGCAGGACTTTAAACCGCTCACGAAATAAAGAGGCACAAAGCCTGTTAGGCCAAAAACCCGAAAAGGGCGACCAAATGAAAATCCGGGTTATACCCTCTGGGTCCATACCAAATGGGCCCAAGAAAAATAATGGAATTACAAGAAAGTGACAAAATGTTTGAAGGGTTTATCTATAAAACCCAAGAAAAATTCAAACTGTGCTCGCTAAGTCCCTTGGCTCAGGAACACTTTGTAGCATTGTCCAATCACTCATCGATTTTCAGGACCACACTACATCGGAATGGCCTCCTCTTCATTCGGATCAGACCCCATTACGATGGGGGAAAATTTTAGGGTTCTAAAAATTCCTCAAGGGGGGAAATCCGATTACCCCATGACTTGGAAAAGGACCAAACCGGTCCATGCACTAGCTCCCGGCAACAGCACGTAGCCGGTTCGGCAGACCGCCCTCCCACAATTCTGTGGACCAGCTTCGTCAGCGAAATAGAGGTGGAGATCCTCCGCGGGCGTGAAGTAGGATGGGTGCTAGTCCGGTCCACCGCCACGAGCATCCCCCTCAGCAAACCTCATCGTTCGCGAAATAGAGGTGGAATCTATATGCGGCTGCGAACCTCATCCTTTGCGGAATAAAGGAGGAGTGGTTCATGGCCGCAGAGAAATTCCGTGGATCTCGGTTCCAAAAATCATTGGTTGAACGAGTCGTCCGGGATGGGGATTCCTTCATGGGCTTCCACAAAGGTCGTGTTCCCATCCTATCCGGGGCTCTAAAAATAATCATCGAGGGGAACCAAAACAGACAAAGGAAGGATGAGTGAAAACCTGTGGGGAGATGCTAGAGAAATCGATCTTAGTGGTCCGCGACAATCCACAGACTACATATCATCTGCAGATGCACTCTTCCTCGTAGGGTAGAAACCAGTCCGTGAACCACATGCGGCCAGCTCCTCCACGGCCAGCCCTTAGTGGCCATTTCATTCGTGGATAGTCCCTCTGTGTCCACCCCCTCCATAGACCAGTGTCGTTCGTGAAATGGAGAAGGAGATCCTCCATGGGTGTGAAGTAGGACATGCACTAGCCCCTTGGCAGACACCCTTTGCAGACAGACATCCTTCGTGGATAGCCTCCTCTGCAGAAATCATCCTTCACAGATAGCCTCTTTCGCAGACAGCTTCCATCACTACCTAGTCCTTCGTGGCCTGCTCCCTCGTGACTAGCTCCTCCACGGACTCCCGTCACGGACAATCAAAATGCGAACCACATGTGGCTCCCTACGCAGCCAGCTCCTACGCGGACATATTTTCCGCAGCCGGAACCTCATGGTTAGCCCCATGCGGAAAACCCCATGCACTCGCTAGTCCCTACAGCGGGGGTTCTCCCCCACACCCCCGCTCACGGTTAGTGCCGAGATGTGGTCCTGACCCTCCAGGGCGGTCCCTTCGCTACCTTCACTGACCCCCATGAAAAATGGAGAGACACACTGCGAACTTTTTGGGCTAGGTCAACAATATTTTCCGTTTCACCCTTATGCCGCCCCAACATCTGTCTTATACATTCCATGAGTCATGATACTCCTCATGACTCTCCTATAACCCCATTTCCTAGCTCTTTTTTCTAGGTTCATCCAGAAAGGTCCACCCTTGCATAAGTCCCACACCAACCATTGCTAGGTATCTTCTACCTAGTCGTCCTGACCACATGACGTTGAACAGTATCGCCCTTGTCCTATCCATATGACCTTATACTATATGTAAATAGTCCACTCTACATTACTATAATCCTTAGCGTTCCCTATCATGCAAGATATGCATTATGCCATGATCACAGTGGCGTAATTTCAAGAGTATTTGAATCCATTCAAACATTCCATCACTCCACCCCAC
Organism: Viscum album; assembly: GCA_963277665.1. Taxonomy (NCBI): domain Eukaryota; kingdom Viridiplantae; phylum Streptophyta; class Magnoliopsida; order Santalales; family Viscaceae; genus Viscum; species Viscum album. The sequence continues at coordinate 1,399,693,761 of OY728145.1, read as the reverse complement.
GCTTTGCATGTCCTTCATTCGGAACGTCATTCTCTTCCATGTCTGAAGGGACCCCCTAATGGCCTGGCCTCATGCCGCATCGTCTCACCTACCGTCCTGGGCCAACGCCCCAGAAGACATTGGACAACACTTCGAGATAGGTCATGTGTTTCGAACATGGTCAGTAGTTGACCCTCATTTACTCATCCCCATTACAGTTTAACGCGATATGGATGTTGTGTTTCGAACACTATCAACAGTTATCTTTTATTGTCATGCCACCTCCACTGTGTTCTGAATGTTGGGCATGTGATTCACACTTTTCATCCCCCTTTGTTTGGACTGATTCCAACACCCTTGGCATTATCCCACTTGTGCACTTGCGTATAGGTGTTGGCCCCAATATTCCTCAACCCAGAAATGGGTTGGGATGTCCTCATGGCCCGACATGAGTAAGACACCATGGGTCCCCTCAGAGTGTAAGCCCCAATTCAACACCCTGGGCCGCCTTCATGTGTAAGCCCCACTCCGCTTCTCACGGACTCACCTTTCGCAATGTGATCCTCTGGTCCCTGTTTCCTCTTGTTTCTCACACCGAGCATGACTCACGTGGGCTTAGAGTAAGCATCGACCATGACATCCTATCGTGTGCCTCCTCAGAGTGTAACCCCCAATCCATCATTCCGGGCATCCCCAGAGAGTAAGCCCCAAGCCATAAGTCAACTATGAGGACTTTGATCCATGCCAAAGCCTGGTATGTAGGAAGCCTCTATGAGGTTCAATCCCACCACTCATTCGTTTATTCACATCGAGTTCCACCCTTGTCCAGAATGGCGTTTAACTGTATATGCGAACTATGTGGACTTTGATCCCTTCCTCCTAAGCAGGGTACGTAAGAAGCCTCCCTGAGGTTCATGCCCAACAACCGGTCGATCCGATCATCTGCACATCGGTTCACTGTGCCACTCTTAGTGCCGCCTCAAGCGAGTTCCAACCCTTCGGGGTCATTAATCCAATGAGGGATGGTAAATCTCAGGCATAAATGATTATGAACCCCTGTGTCCAGTTGATCATTGCCAACCAGGGTTCAATCTGTGGATACTATGTTTGGGTATAAACAAAAGATTCACGAACATATGAATACATCTTAAATCTATAAGAGATTCCCAGAACAGGATATAATTCCCACCAAAAAGGTTGTGATGAGCCCAACCCCCCATCCTCTCGACCATGGTGAGTTATTAAGAGTCGCTGGTCAGACCATCCAGCGAACGCCTGCCTTTGGAAAGCAGGTCCATTAATCATTGGATACAGAGCGGTTGGGCATTTCAAGGCCGAAAACCAGAACGAAACTAATATCAAATTCAAAGAGAATACAAAAAAATAGTATATTTTATTGGAAATTATTACTTCATTTTATAAATGAAAAAACTAGGATATAATTATTATGTTTCAATATGTATTGTTCTAATAATTCATTAAATATTCAATTACAATTTTTTTCATTTTATATTTTTACTAACTTCATTATATTTCCCTGAATGATACATGTTTATTAAAAATTATATATTTAACTAATCACCTAAAAATAAATTATTTATAAAAAAGGAACCCCTAATCAAATTTTTCAATGATAAGTTCAATAATTAATATATTATTAAAAAATTCATGTTTTAAAATTTATAAATTTATCTTTATAAAAAATATACATTATATAATGAAAAACAACTTTTATTGAATAATGAAATTTTTAAGCATTATGTGTCGTTAGTAATGATTCATATAGATTCATGACTTAATTAATGCTAATAAATTAATTATTGTATTTAAATATTATATATTATAAAAATAAAATTTTAATGTAGGTTGATTTAATTTATTATGATAAATAACACAACACTTTTAGAAACATAGTTATTTATGAAATAAAAATACTTTTTAATATGAAATCATAATAGTTTTTTAAACATTAAATGAATTAAAATTATTTTTTTAATATCATTAAATTTACAATAGGTTTTATTATTCTTATAAATATAATAATAATAATAATAATTTATTCAATGGGTCATTTTAATTTGGCGTTTTGTATGGAGTAATCTATCGATACAATGATTATTTAATGGAACAAATATTATTAAATATACGGGTTTTATATTAAGATATACATTATTTAATTTCATATAGATGATTATGGATAAACACGGGAAATAAATTCATGATAAAATCATCCATGATTTGTGGTATTATCGCACTACAATACTTAATCTTATAGAAGTGACCACATAATAAATAGTATATGAAACTGAAGTGGTATTTCTTATAAATTTCCCCTTTTATCATTTTTATAAACATTTTGAGTAAGAATAATCAAATATTCAGTTTAATGGGATAAATTATCTTGATATGTGAAGGATTCAAGAATTTTATATACTTGAGGATCAAAAGAGTCATATAGACCAACTATTTAATAAGAAGGTTTAATCGTAAAATATATATTCAAGGAAAGTTGTTTGAATTATATATATAGATGACATTGGTAATGAAACACCATAAAATTTCAAAAAATGTGATAGACAATACATAATTAAAAAATATAATCTTGTAGAGATTCCCAACTAATCTCAAATTAATTTTTTTTACTGCACTCCTAACCAATAAAAAATTAATCAATAATTACACTATATAAAATATTCACATCATATTAAATGTATTTAGCGTAAAACCATAAATTTCACGGACCAATGTCCTATCTATGTGAAAATAAATCGTATAATGAATGATACTCATTACACAACAATAAATTTCATGGAATTAGCACCATAATCTATGACCTAAAATATCTTTGAATAGTTGATCCTATATGAATTTTAACAATAAATCCTCCTTACAAATGATCACTATTTATTTAATGTATTATTTTTATAGGAAATACGATATTTTCTTTGATATTTTTCTTTTACAGTGTTGATATTCAACTAACCAAGGAATAATTATAACCTTTCAAAAACTATTACTGTCTTGATTTTTTATTCAATAATATATATAGTGATTCATGTTTCTATTTTCCTTGGTACATTAAAATATTTAACCTCCCATTCTCACCTTGGTTCCTGAATTTTCATCCCATTGTTTCAATTTAGTTCATTGAAAATTCCAAAAGGGTTTTAAAATGATGTTTATCATCATAAACACTGTTTAAAACAACATAAAAACCAAAAAAAACTACAAATATCTATAATTAAATTTATAATTAATAATGAAACAATGATAAATTGGTGTACCATTCACCATTATTATATGGTGTATCCATGATTTACATGAATTTATTATGATATTGGATAGGAAGTTGAAAGATTCTTCATGTAATGGAAGTTTATGGATTTTGGGAATATCCAAATGGTAAGGTAGGATCTCCCTCATTACCATGGTATTCTAGAAACTTATTCAATGGATGGAGATAAATAAGAGATAGATAGTCTTTAATCCAAGGAGATTAATAGTATTGGGATTCCCTATAAAGTCTACCTAAAAATAAAACTAAGATCCAACTTTTAAATTCATTAATGAAAATACATTAGATAAAAAAATATTGCTTCATAAGATAAGGAGGATCATAAAATACTCCAAAACATAACTATTGTAACTTTTATATTTTTAATTATGATTAATATATAATCATTTAAACTAATAATTTGGGACATTTAAAATGCTCTAAAAATCATCATAATCATTATTGATATAACTTATGATAGAAAATGGTAGATCCATGTGTTATAAAAATCACATTAAGTACCTTTAAAGCACAATATTAAGGTTAGACTCAACACATCATGGTATATCCCAATGTAAAATACAATCTGTTCTAAAAAAATGCTATATTTGATCCTTTTATTCATATATTTATAATATTCTAGATTAACTAAATCCCTATGGACTAATCACACATTCTTTTTATGTCCCATTATATTTAATAATTATTTAATCTATAAGTAAAATTGATTTTTGATAAATTCCAAAACACTTTTTTAGAAAATATATAATGAATTTACTTCACATATTACATTAAGTATTAGTACATGTAAAAACCCACCCATGTTTAGATATCCCCTAAAACACTAATGGGGTATCTCCCTATATTTCTTAAAAATGATCCTCATTCTCATAACCACATAGTGTGAACCCATGGGTCTTTAAAGAACAAAAAATAAATAAGAATTTCTCATTCCGAAAATTTTATAAAGTAATAGTCTCTAAAAAAGAAACAATGAGACTTAATAGATAATGGGAATTGGTATGTTTGGGGTAAAACACATATATCTACATATTGGTGACTTATTTATTTATTATATACATGTATGCAAAATATTATAATTATTTTTCAAATAAATCATGGGGAAATGGAACATGAAGTATGTATGTCCCATATAACCTACTTATACGTTATTGATTACTAGGTATATACTAACTATATTGATGAATTCATAAGATGTTTTCAAATAAAAGAAAAACATGAAATTAATCTCTTTGCATGAGAACATTAAATTCCATTGATCAAATATATAATAACATCACATGTAAGTTATGTATGTATGAAGATGTACTTCTTCATTTTATGTTTGTTGAGGGAACATATATAAAACTCATAATACCTGAGGAAAAACACCACTTTAGTTAGGCTTTAATTATTGACATGATTGATAATTTTCCCAACTACCCCTTAAATAGATCTACTTCATGGACGTAATAATAATTGAATCAATGTTTAAAGGTTCTCAAACATGGTATCTTTTTTAACATATGTATGATTCTTCAGTATGAATCATGGACACCTAGTATACAAAATGAATAGTGTATGACATTCCAAGACGTATTGCTGTTTGGTAATCTAGTCGAAAAAATTCATTTTATGCCTCAATATCATATTTTGTATCTTTATACATAATTAAATCCACATTAAAGTTAATAATTATTCATAACTATTTGTAGTCCATAAATATAATCTGGTAGAAGTAAATCAAAATCATATTCTGAGAGGTCACTTATCATTTCCTTTAATAGTTTACATGAAACTAACTTAAAAGATGAATATATTGAATAATGAATTTTGTATAAAATAATTAAATTCATATTTTTAAAACTATGTCATGAATACATTAAAACCATTAAAAAACGCGTCTAATCAAATAACAAATGGTAGATTACTAGGGTGGCCATTTGATCGATTCACTTTTAGGGATGTGTTATGTTGATTGCAACTATATGAAATTCCCATCCAATATCTCTATGACTATATAAAAACACCCACTTAACTCTTTTTCTGAGTAATATTTATAATGAAATCTAGATTGAGTAATTGTGAAAATTATGTATCATATTACTAATGTTTTACTACATTTACCTTGTATTGAATATAATTCAATTCATAATATCATTTGTTATAATGTTAATAACTTATGTTTAATGAATATAACTCTTTCTAATTTTATCATCATCGTCATCATCATTCATTAAACTTTTCCATTAAAACATTTCATTATGATCAGTTTTTTAAAATATAGTTAATTATTTCACCATTATCATTATATCCTTTTATGTTTTAGGATATAATGTTAAATTATCTTTATTATGTTAAATAAATACAACTCATTAAATTTTTATTTAATGATACATCTTAAATTATTTTATGATTTAATGTGACAGTAACTTAGAATTTAATCAGTATAATATTCAAAAAGTTTTTCTTAAACATCACTCCCACTATACTCATAGATACAATATTATCTCCACAAGATCATGTAATATCACAAAAACTAAATTTTTAAGAAAATACAACTTATATCAATTATTAGTAATATCCAAAAATAAAATTATAATACCCATTTTATGAATATTTTCCTATTTTTATTTGTCATTATATTGGAAACAAGTAACTATTCATTAAAACATGCCACTAAATTTGGTGGGGAACAATTCCCTAATATTTTAAGAAATAATATAGTTAAACTACTTCAACCTTAATAATAATCACGTTTATTCATAACAATTATTTAAAATGGTATTGAATCCGATGAATCAAAAATCTTATCTACTAAAACAGCAATATCATGTTCTTTATAAAAACACATTCTAAGGAAATATTATATCACATCATATAAGAGATATAAGAATAAATAGATACCATTTTTTTAAATCTGTCTAAGAATAAAATATTACATTCAATTATATCTATGATTAACTTACGCTTTTCAATATCATGATAATATATACTACATGATACAATAAATATTACCATGATTTTTAAATCCTATATATTTAAATTATTTATTAAAATTTGTTATCTCTTACACTTTAAAATCTATGTATTTTTTTCTAGAGGAAAAATACATTGATTTTAAATGGTTATTATCAAACACATTTACATTTCCTAAAAAATCACATCCAATGAAATAATTTCCTCTTATTTCCTAAAACATCCTTTAGGTTTCATTTTATGATGTTGAATATTGTACCATCCAATATTTTATAACCTGGTTAATGTTTTTCAATTCTATATTATCAACAAACCTGAACAGCCTAGGCATAATATAACATGTTCAACTATCCATTATACATTGAGGTAATCATATAAACATTAATTTAACATCAATAATTTTATCAAAAAATATATCTAAAAAATTATGGAATAAATTACATATACTGATCAATCCTTAATGTAAAAAATCAATCCCTTCAATTCATTAACAATGTCAATAATTCTAAATATATAAGTATAGAATACAATTCCTTCTGTTATTTTTCATCAATTTTTTTAAAAATATTAAGAGTAAACTTATATGATAATCATAATGATCATGATGATTTTTTTAAATAATTAATGTTATGATATCTAATAAGATGTTGTACTAAAACATATAATATTTCATTATTTATTATGAATAATTCTTATATTTTCATTCCAGTTTTAAAAATATATTCCATTAATAATTTTTTGATGATTGACCTCTAACATATGTTCAATAATGAATATTAAATTCATATTCAATATAATGTTTTATCATATGTTTATCACATATTAAATTAAATTATTAATGAAATTTAATAAATATTCTCCAATTGAAATGATGACCCCTTTCAAAACTGCCATATCATTTTGCATACCATGATATATATTTCACTCTAAAATAATTATTCTTTATAATTCATCACTCTAAATAGTTAATTTTATTTTCAATCATATCAATAATATCTTATATAAATCATGGATTTCTTTGTGGGAAACTCTTTTCCAAATTCAATATATATTTTTACACAACACTGTTTTGTATAAACCTACCAAAGGGGTTCCTAAATAATTTTCATCCAAAGAAATTGAAAAACACAAGAAACTTTTCCCTTTTAGTAACCTCCTTAATTCTTTCATTACATTATAAAATATTGGGTCACCGAACATTGGAATGAAACCACCAGGTTGGATGATCGTGGTCTATATTGTATCATTCTTATAAATCATTTGAAAATAAATTATATCAAATGGATGTTAATATATTTATATTACTTTATGTTATACAATTTATATGTCTCCCTTATTATAATTATTTTATTTGGAATCTTAATTCATTCCACCATATAAATTTGTGATGCCATATCTATTTGTAACTCGTTACCTGAATCACATAGCATATTAATTAGTTTAAATGTACATTAAATATATTCACACATATCCCAATGTATTTTATACACGAGGCATTGAAACAATTTCATGTAATTTTTTATAATAATGTGAATAAATAATATTATCATTATTTATCATAAAGTGCAACTATAACAACATAAAATTTCAAGATAAGGTAAATGTATCTAGGTCATTTTGAAGTCCAACATAATTCCCCTCTACCCGCAGTTCATTACTATGGAGGGAATACACTTATATCTTCATTAAAATAACTGAAATGTAAAAATTATAATCAACTAATTAATTCATGCTCATAACCTGTTAAATATGATTTCATGGTTTATGAAAATATAATCAGTCATTAAATCAATAATGTGAATCCTTAAATTATTTCATAATAATATAATTAATGTTTTAAACATTTTAAGACCCAAAATACAAAAAAGTTATTAATGAATCATTCATATTTGTGAATAAGGAAATTAATGATTAAAAAAATAAATATTAATAAATTTATGCATGTGATAACTTTTTTTACAATTCATCCATTAATTATGAACACTATAAAATTTATGTGTAAATAAACATGAACAAATCACAATTATCAAATACTAACTTTTCCTTTTATCATTTACATGTTACAAATATGAAATTTTTCATATTTATCAATATGATATAATTTACGATAACTTCTAATAATAAATAATAAATATTTAATATTTTAAAATCAATTATATATCGCATATCAGATTTTATTTAAACTATCTGTTAAATCATCCAAAGAATCCATTTCAAGTTGATTTCATAACAATCGAAATATGGACATAAAAATTTATATTTAAATTTATAAACTATTCATATATATATATAATCACTTTTTATATTACCTTGTCCAGTAATTTTTAATCACTTAAAAAATTATTAAACTATGTAAGTCCATATAAAACTACGATCTCATATTAATTTTTGGTTTTGGTTCAATGGTCCCCTGTTTGATGGGAGACCATGCTGGGGAAATTATTTAATAATTTTAACAAAATATATAATATTCATAAACATTTTGTCAAAATAATTTTAATCATGGTTTGGTGTTCCCTAGAAAAAAATTATATATTGGGTTGGTTTTCATTTTTTATGAAAAAATGATCATTTTGGACCTATGGTCATACAATAGTTCATGGCTATTTTTTGATCATTTTTGACTAATCATGTATTCATCTATCTATTTTGGCTAATCATTTCTATCAAAAACATCATTTCGATTTGGGAAAAAATATCAAATTAAAATGGATATTATCGTATCTGTAAACGTCATTCCCCATAGAGGAAATTACCATGACATAATTCATGACTTACCTAGGTTTATATTATCATCTAACAATGAACTATTTTTTTAAAAAATGTTCTCCACCATATAATTACCTTTTTAGATGAATTACACCTTGGTGAAGGAAAAATATAAATAAAAACTCTCTTTTTAAGTGGTCTATATATATTCTTACGAAAACCAGGAATATAAATTTTCATTTTGGATTTGGGGATATCATGGTACCTAAAATGGTTATATAAATACTCCTTATTAGTTAAAAAATAAATCCAAAATTTGATTGATAAACATTGATTACACTTTATGGGTTCAAATGGATAAATGTAATCATAAATACAATATAAGAGAATATAACTACCTCAAAATAACTAAGATCTATATATAAAAATTGATTAAATAATAAAGAAGGATAAAACAATGAACATTACCCATTTATAACCTGATATGTTCATTCATCGTAGTATAATAATAAACATCTCTATGGAGAAACTAATGGTTTCCTGTATCTAAGGGTGTCAATATATTTCTGAAATCCCTTGATGATTGGAAATTATATCCATATTTAATTTAGTTTTCTACATCATTGTTCAATGGGTAAAAATATAATATTGTTGGAGAGTAAATTGAATAAAGTGTGTCATATCATTTGGATGTACATGAATTCCAACACCAATCCCAAACTATGATCCAACATATATATTCATCAATTGAGATCTTTTAGGGACAAAAACATTGGAAAAATTAAAAAAAAATTCATAAACATTTCTTTATTTTCATCGATTGAAACTCTTGGTTCTTCATTTATGATTAATGTTTAACATTCATGTAATTACTTTTGGACATTAATGATCCTATAATTATCATCATATGAAATTTATGAATATAATGTTGTCATGGAGTAAGTGATAAATTGGGAGACATGTGATATCAACTATCAAATAAACTACAATGTATAAAAATGTAGTGTGGTAATACACAACACAAAATGGAATGTCCCATGGAATACAAAAAAAATTTCTAGACCAAAACACTATAGTAGTGAATTAATTTAATATATATAAATCTTCATCCTTTCAAAAATACCATTAGAAATGTCTTTTTTAATTAATAAATATCTGTGCCTTGATTCCTGTTACTAAAAGATATTAAGAGGAAATATAATCCCATATATTGAGACTAATGATCTCCATATTCATTTCCATTTTACCTTGGTGTTTGATTCCCCATAGATTCACAATTGTTTTTAAATTTTCTCCCATTGTAGGGTATCCATTCACTCCATTCCATTTTCCATGATCATAATTTTACTTCATGATTTACTATTCATTATCATTATAATTCCCATGTCATAACATAATTCAATACTATGTTTCACATTATTCATTATATAAAATGATATATTATGATTCACATATATCATCTCTTATGAAAAAACAAATGATTCAGCCACAACAAATTTTCGAATCATCTAGGATTACCTTATTTATGGCCACTAAAATTCATATTGGATTTTCCCATGAGTATTACACCAGGATGTCTCATACTTATATATAATAATATATTTATTTATTCATACTATCAAAATATATATATATATAGGAATAAATATCATATTACAGGTTTAAATATATCCTCTTATTATCGTTAAAAACTTTTTCTTTTTCTATACTATTCTTATGAAATTTTAAATGTATATTGGACTTTAAGCCTCTATTAAAATAGAATTATTTTCTTCTCTACACATTATTTTTACATTGTGTAGATTTTTTTAGACTAATTTCTTGTTATACTAAATCATTTAATACATAATCTTTCAACAAATAATTATTTATATATCCATCATTGGTATTATCATAATCCCATCTTGAATATTGGTCACGAATACATTTCACATAAATGGAACCCTTTGGAAATTTTGTGGCACATTGTTAAAAAATATCTCATTGATGTACCCATAAAAGTGAATAAATATTGCATGAATGAAACATTTTATCATCAAATATTAATTTTTCATGTATTATAGTAGAATTAAATATTTGAAAATTTCTTATGGTCTTCTCCAATACATTTTTCTTATATTGTTGACATGGACTTGTCATACATATGTTGTCCTCGATAATACTAGATTACCTATATTAATTTCACCATATCCAATTCAAATTTTTTAATCTATGATTAATATAATCCCATATTATTTTATTCATAATATTGAAAATGTTACTATAATTTAAGAATAAATATGGTTTTCACATTAAAAAATAAACTAGTATCAAATCCATATTAAAATTGCATCTTATATAGTCATTCCTACTAGTGAAATTATTCATTTTTGGGTAAATTAAACTCATTGGTAGAATAATACCACATACCATTTGGATCCATATATAATGAGTATATGTTACATTACATTTTAGTCAAATATTTACACACATAAAAATCAATAATATTGTCATTTTTATTAATTAATGGATTTACTAATTAAAATTAGTTTTCTATTCACATCAAGATTTAACCACATACTCCGGAAAGTGCACCTTTATTCCAACAAGAATGTCATTAAATTCATGGAACACTTTTGGTAAAAGATGTGTGCCCATAAACACAATAAAAATAATCTGCCTCATGTAGTGTGACCTAAAGAGCATGCATGTTTTTGATTAATTATATTAATATTATAATTATGTTTATTATTCTAGTTTTGTTGATTTTTATTATTTCATCAATAAGGTGAAAACACAAATGATTTTAAATATGAAAAATTATATTATTGACACAGTTTTTATTCATATATATATAACCCTAAAATCAAAAATCCATTTTTTGTCAAAATTATTAAACTGTAGACATTCAAATAAAAAGGCATAAAACCTACTTCGTCAAAAACATTACAATTGTATAATGATAAATATTCAAGTCATCACTAAAAATTATTGAACTATTTCGTAGTCTAAAATAATACTACATTTAAGGGGAAATCAAAAAAAAATATATAATATTAGGATGAAAATATACAATTGGTTAAAAAAATTCATGAATTTGCTCACTAATAAAAACCAATTTTTTGGATTATAAAAATATTATATCTTAAAAAACATCAAGAAGTTTTAGGAAGAAAAATTTCTCCCATGATAAATTCAATGTTATACTAACTTTGTCTACATATCTAGAATAAAATATAAATACCCCATTATTACTTATATATATTTGTTTGGGAAACTTGAAAAAGGAATGTTTTAGTAATATTAGGGTTCTAAAACCATTCATCATCCTTGATTCACTAACATTACATAATCTTCAGCGTTTTAACTTTATTAGACACCACACATTTTCATATGTAAATAGAATAACCATGGATAACATATTTCACACATGCAACCCATATATTGCCAACTATATCCTTCTAAGACAATTCATCTAGGTGGTGATCATATAATTTTCATATTTTATATAAATTATTAACCTTGTCTTAGGTGATGGGATATTCAAAACATATAGAGTTTTATTATAAACATATAAGAAGGAATTCCTTGAAATATAATTGAATAATAAAATTTCTATTATTCATTATGGTATTTAAAACCAAGAATTTCAAAATTAATCACCCTTTATTATTTATTTGGGGTCAATTACATATGATATTACTCTATATAAATTTTTTTTCTAAGTTATAATAATACAATATATAAATATATAATAATTGAAAGTTTATATTACTTAAATAATTAAATTAGATAACTTTTCATTCCAATTTATCTGTCATTATTAAATTTATGTGAAGAGACACAAGTAATTTCAAAAAAAATAATATACTATATAATAATTGTAAAGAAGGTAACATCCATAAATATAACCCCTCATTAATTCTGATAATATTTAGGAACCGATAGTTTAACAAAATTATTGAAAAAAATCTTGTTCAATTGATGATTGAAGATGAATTAGTGAATACTTTCAGTGTTGAATTTTTTGTTTAAAATCGGTCAATATTTTAGCTTTAACGTATATATTGGGAAAAAAATCTAATGATATTATTTCAATATATCCTTTATTTTTCTATAACAATCAGTTAAATTCAATGGTTAAATTAAATTTCCAATAAAAAAACTACCAATGTTTTATAGATGTATATTTATCAGCTCAAACAAAGTTCCCTTTCAGTACATCCAAATGGATAATTTTTCCATATTGAACCTAGTATTTAATTATTAAATAATGGTCTTAGAATTCTAACATTATGAGATATGTGGAATTTATAACTACTTATTATCCTATATAAATGTTATATTTTGAAGTAAAATTGATTTCATAGTAATTAAGTCCATTAGACTCCATGTTAGTGAACTAGTGATGAAGATGGTGCAACTATTTTCCCAGTTCACTTTTTTTAGTTTTCGTGATCAGGTTCTGAATTTTCTACCATACCCTCTGTCACATATAATTATTGACTACGGAATCCTATACATCAGATTCAATCATAATATCTATAATTATAATGTAGTATTAGAATAAAAAACATATATAAAGATATACTCCATCATCATTCCTTTAAGAAGATTGTAGATGAATAAAATGGGGTTGAATAAATATATATATATAATTAGTTATAGATTCCAACCAATATGTTGAAACAATCTCATGTTATTCAAATTTAATTTATAGTTTCTTCACTATAATTATTTATAATCACATATTCTTGGATGTTAATATATAAAACATTAATATGGGATATTATTTGTTTATACCAATACCCATTAAATCATCAACACCCTCGTCTACTTGTCACTATGGTTACCTCACATGTAATGGTTTCTTAATGTCACTCCAAATTTGAACCCTAAAATATTAGTCTAGATAAATTTGAAATGGTAATTTCATAAATTATGTTTAATGAAATCAGGACATCCACTTGTGAAGTTGAATGTTTTATGCATTCTCAATTATGAATGGGTTTTCGAATATTTTATAATGATATTTTTTCATAATTTATCTAAATTTAAAAAATATCTTACAAATATATTAAAATGAAAGTCACTAATATCCATAAAAATATTTGAAAATTATATCATTGATATGTGGTTGTCTGCAAGACATATTCTATGTATTTTCTTTAACCCATCCATCAATTCTTCATAATCATGATTCTGATAAATATGCATTCCAATAATTATTAATACAAGTGAAAGAGTTTCTTCTTTGTTAGAGGGTTCATTATGACTTGTTACCTTTAATGATTTATTGTTTTTTTGTGATAGATACCACGCAATATTATAGGTATTATTGATAATCCATATATATATCCTCCTAAATTATAGTGGGATCAATATGAGAGAGTGTAACTTCTATGATTATAGTATAATATGCTTCTTGTTGAATTAAAATATCTCCTATAATACATATTATCATCAACATGATAATTAAAGGGGTTAAAAAATTTGATGTATCTAAATGATAAATATTTCTAATATTACAAAATATTTCTATATTTCAGTGGATAAAAAATGTAATCATAAATTAATATGTTGACAATATACACACTTGAATGAAATTTAATGATTAATTATTATTACAAAATTATCATTACCATATGAATTTGAATGCTAATTATTTCTTCATTCCCTATAATTTTGATTTTATATGGAAGAGTCACTGCTTATATATTAGTGTTTGTAGTGGATTTAATGGGGAAAACACACAATTGAAAACCCATTTAATTTTTTTTTCTTTTTCATGTTTGTTACAAATATAACCTCAAATTTGGTATTTTAAACTATGCCACACCCCTTACTGGATTAACCAATTTTTTATTTATTAAAGATATTTGATGTCCCCACAAAATATATTATCTATATTTAGTCAAACATATAACATGACGACTATGAATTAATGAAATAAAGTCACATTAGATTTTATTCCCATACATAAATGGGGTAAAAATATTTATCCATATCATCTCCAACTGCATTTCCAAAGGTACCATACTAACCACCCATATCGAGGATCTTTCTTACTCCATTATTATAAATTTAATTTACATTAAATGAGTGAATTAGTATTTCCATATATCTGGTATAGATAGAGAACTTCATAGTGTTATTATTAAAATGAATAGTTCCAAGTTTCTTTAATTTCTTATTTTTTTTGATATATATGAATATCAAGTTGATTCCCCCCATATCATCTGGAAAATTCACAAAATTCTCATTGTCCAAAATGTGGTCATCCTAAATGTATATGAAATTTGGAGGAATTTTTGGATTTGATTCATATAAACTAGAAGCAGTGACCTATTTCATTAATTATAATAACATTATTAAACATTACCACCACGTTGAGGTCTCTCTTTTTAAATTTTTACAATATTTCCACAAATTAATTTCAAATAATTGTGGTTTATCAAAAATGATTTGAGGGGATGGATTTTAATTATAAAGGATTTGATAGATTAGAATATTTATTTAAGTGATTTCTTTCCAATTCTTATATTTTAGACATTTCCTATTTTCCATAGCAGAAGTGATTTCAACCCAAACTATTGGTTCCATTAACAATACAATTATATAAGAGGAAATATCTGACTTTATGTAATATAGGAATTATATAATTATATAATCCACTTATGGTAATGTATTTTGAGTTTTAGTGTCATCATATATCATAACATACCATAATTTTATTTACCTCTATCAGGTGTTCTTTCATCCATGCTTCTATTAATGGTGTTAAACATTGTCATTAAAATAATTGAAATTGATGAAAATATTTATGTTATGCATATTACTTAAATATTATATCACAATTGATTCTATAAACCAGTATGTTTTCCCCCATAAATAATTTTTTTTCTCACAATTTATTTCTCCAAAAAACATCATTTACAATAATCCTAGACGTAACATCTTCTTCGGGAGTGAAGATGAATATATAATATATTTCCATGTCCTTGAGAGTATATTAACTATTCAATGGTTGTGATAAAACCCTATAGATACAATAAATATATTGGTTGAATCTGAATTAGGGGATTTATAGTGTATTTGTAAATAAATATTTATTAATGAGGGTAATAATTCTGCACCATAGAACATGATATTTTTTAGACATATGGGATAAGGATTATCCTTGATATACATGCTATAAAAATTAGTAAAATATGGATGACACTAGATTCACTATATTTATTAAAATTATTTATTATATTTATTTGTCCATTATAAAGGTTCTTAACCTTCTTTTTATACGTGAATCGTGAATTCTCATTATATATTCACTTATCTACATACTAATGTAGCTAGTTAGACAAAACCATTATCAAGGGGTAGATCCTATGAAAATAGTTTTATTATTTACCTTTCCATAAATAAGGATACTAATTACCTACTACCTCTTATACATACACTCAATCATCTTA
This sequence comes from Viscum album, assembly GCA_963277665.1. Lineage (NCBI taxonomy): Eukaryota > Viridiplantae > Streptophyta > Magnoliopsida > Santalales > Viscaceae > Viscum > Viscum album. The sequence goes on along the minus strand of OY728145.1, from coordinate 1,399,677,372 downwards.
TAGATTAATTGAAATTTACCACTCCTCTATAAATAGTCAGTTACAAGTTCATCCACACATTAATGTTGACATCAGTGCTAGGTTGTGGTTAATTCCTTTATAATTTTTCATTTTAATATATAGTACATAAACTAATTATGGAATCCATTCAACATCACCCCAATAAAAATCATTTTATATAAATTAATCAAACATATCCTCTTGTATAGGGTAACCAAGAATCTTTTACACATCCCACGATATTATTCAAAACCTTTCATGCAATAATTTAATTTTCATTATCAAGTGAATGAATACGCATTGGATGTCGATAAATAAGAATACATTCTTGAATAAGTTTTCTATATGATCCTAAATAATTATAAACCATCACTATATTAACTTTTTAATAAAATTCATTATAAAAATACATTTTCTAATATGATCATATACAATGACACATTAATTCTCACACTATTCATAAATACAAACTCATATACTTTCATTGAAGTGGATCAATGAGTGATAAATGATAAATGGGTGAATAAATAAGGTTATTTGGTTTTTTATTAAATGAAAATATATTTGGGTGGAAATAATATTCCAAATGAGTTAGAATGGTTTTATAGAGTCTTCAATGAAAAATATCTTTAACAATAAAATATTTTTTTCCATTAAATTTGATGCAAGGATAAACCATAATAGGGGCAATTTTTAACTTAGTGGTAGAAATAGTGAATTAATTTAAAAAAACTAAATAATGACATGTTATTTGATATTGGAATATTATTAATGTTCTAGAATAAAATGGAACAATATAAGTAATCTAGTGCTTCATATAACGATCTTATTTAGGTATAATGTTAATAACCATTTTATACAGTTGAGCCACATCCATAACTGCTATAATATGCTCTATATATTGGTATTATATTTCTTTAAAAATAATTCAAAAAAATTATTATGTGTCCAATAATATTTTTGAATGATAATAATAAAATAATAAAATATTTTAAAAAAGATAAAAACTTGACATTTTTTGAAGTAAAAAAATTAATTCACCTAATTTGTTTTGGAGAATGTTATTTGATAATACTTAATAACCATAGAGGTTCACCAAAAACATTATGATATAATTTTTTTTCATGTCCTAACCTATGTGAAATGATATATATATTTATATATATATAGGATTTTATAAGGTGACTAGAGTGACCCTCTAGTGATGTTCCCACTATTTATAAGAAAAAGGACGATTCTTCTCCTACGATCATAGTTCCAAGAATAAAAACACAAAAAATAATTATTTTACATTGAATATCATCATTTTTCTCCAGGATAAATCAAATTTCCATGGATGATTTATTAGTTCTTAAATTTTATTCAATGTAGATTTAAATGTCATCGATGAAGATTAAATTGTGATTGGTAAGATGATATGTATCTCACCTTACTCTATGCCTTGTGTGTATCAATCTCCAAGGTGAGTGAACACCTTAAAAAAGTTATGTACACCCACCCAATTTAAAGTATAACACTTGTATATAGATGAGTTATTCTAAACTGAGGTAGTCATCAACATAAATAAAACAATTTATACTAAATAAAAAAATATTATATTAAAATAAGTGACTTTGAGTGATGTATTTCAATGAAACAAAAATGTTAAAAAAGATAATATATACAGATAGATCAATGTCACCTCATCAAATTTATTTAATGACAATAAAGATATATTAATGTATGTTAATAAATTTTTCAATATATATATTTATTATAAGTTGACTGATCTAATAAGTGAGTTGTTTTCTACTTGAGACCTATTCGTGTTGAGTTCTGAAAAATATATAATTTCAAAGCTAAATTCTAAAAAATTTAATTATCATTGTTATATATTCTTTAAAAATAAATATCTTCATTAATTACTTGTATTTTGAAATTTTCACATCTTTCCTTAGTTATTTGTATAAAAATAATTGAACCATATCAAAATAGATAGTATTTTTCACAAAGAAGGTGTGACAGTTCTATCTAAAAATATATAAATATATTTATACCAATGTTTATTTTTTTTGGAAAAAATTAGTTCTAGATTAAATTATATTTTTTCGTTGGAATATCCAATTTTATATGACAATTATAATGACTTTTGAATAGAAATAGATTATTCAAGATTATATATTTCATTTGTAAATATTTCAATATTCTTATTTAGATCAGTAATATCAGGTATCTAGATTTTTTAAATCCATCTTATTAAGGCAGGATGATCTTTTTTAGATTTTTTTTTGAAAAAAAAAATAATTTTTGAAATTTTTGGTCGGATTGTTGATGCAATAAAATTACATGTCCTAATGTTTTAATTAAATAAATCATAGATTTGGCTATATTCTGAGTCTAATTGATTTAGTATTTAAATATTCCATTCCATGAATACATCAACTTATAAATCTAGATTCTGATTATTATTTATTGTTTTTTATGAAATTAGAACTTGAATTTCCATTATCTTGTTCTCTTTATGATAATTATTTTATTAAGGATATTGGATTTATTATTTCTTCTTTGGTTGTATCTAAATGACATGAATAAATTTATTCTACAATTAATTCAATATACTATACTAAATTTGAATCTTCAAAGGATAAATATTCATAAATTATTTATTCTTTATAATAAATATTTTGATATTATTGAATTCCCATAAAGTATAGTGAATTTATTAGAAGATAAAAAACATTAAGAATTTTATCACATGAACTTATAAAGGATGTTTTGATTTAAAATTATGATTTATAAACTCAGTGTTCACATTATACCCACATTATTGTGTTAGTGTGATAATATAGGTTGATCTTATACATTTTTTATCTTCTTAATTATTTTAATAATTTTTTTCAAGACCAATATCATATAGATAATTTAGTCTTATCTTATATAGGTCATATCTGATATGATTTTACAATCATAAATATTATTTAATGTAGAATTGATCTCTGATAGATCTCTATGATGAGTTATATCCAAAATTTTAAATTTATCATGATATTTTTAAATTTTTGGTACACATTCTAGTAAATTTATTCTCATTCCATTGATAATATTATTATTAAATATAATATTTACATAAATATCTCTAAATTTATAAGTATTGAAGGATAATAAACCATTAATGACAATAAAATAATGTTTAAGAATGGTAATCTAACTAGGTAAACTTATTGAGACTAGAAAATATTTTATCTAATGTTTTAGTTAATAAAAACTAATTTGGTTAATCAATTTGGAATATCAATACGATGTGAAATGAAGTATTCAATTTTAGAAACTGTTATGATACCAATTATTTTTGAATCTACAAGAAAACATAGGATTTCATCTTCGTAATTTTCTCACATATTTTGTGATTCAAAAACATTATAGTGATTCAATATGATATTATATGCTATCTTAAGATGTATTCATTAAATATGGATGAGTTTATGGATAGAATATAAAACACCATGAATTAACATATTTCCTATATCAATATAATTAGACAATAGAATAGTGATATGTAGCCAAAAAATTAAGAAAAACAGTTATTGTTTAATTATAATTAGGAATGAGTATGATAAAATGTGTGCACAAAATAATTATTCAAATACTAGAAGATTAATCCCATTCAATAATTAGTTTCATTTTATGTTGAGTAATAGAAATAATGTAAAATGACAATGAATATGGATTTTGCGAGAAAGTCCAAATCATGCTGACTAGATATTTTTTATTTTTTATACATATTCATGATCTATGAATAACATTGAAAATAAATAAACACGGATACATGAAAAGTTAAAATAAAAATATAAATCAAAACAATGTCTAGAAGGACCTGACATAAGATTTATAAACATACATTGTGATAAGAAATTCTTAGTTCCCATTTATCCGTAAAATTCATGTTATCATGCCTTAAAATAACCTATAATAACTTGAATTATATGTAGGATAATATATATATATATATATATATTAATTAAACACAGAATCCATGTACTTCCCCTTTTTGATATTTATATATAATTCTGTGTCCTAGTTTAGGCGCCCTGAAATCACACTCTTGAATCTTGTGATAAACAAATATTCATTACATAATAACGTGAATACCATCTAAATCAACCTGAAATTAATAATATGTATTTTTAATATCAATAACTAATTTCTATGAACATACATACCTAGTACCTTTCTAGATTTAGTGTTTCATTTAATTTGGAAAAATCCATCTACTAAAAATATATATATTTCCATCAAAATGGATATTTTGTTACTAATCCAATGATTCATTACCCTATCATAATTATTCAAAATATCCAAAAAAAATATTCACACTTGATTCACATCTACACAAATAAAATATATTTTTATTCTTTAGGAGCTATGAAAATTAATAATTAAGAAGCATGAGCTCAAACTCTTTGAATGTGTAAATAGGATCGTTAGCAATCAAAGAACATAAGTGAGAAAAATAATAATGTGGTGGTCTAAGATCATAATCACGGTACATGAAAAAAACATATAAGTAATCATAGAAATAATTGATTATAAGTCATAAATCCTAAACTCATACTTTTGGGGAAAAATTATATTATATGATCATGGGATCATAAGAATATATAACCAACATAATACATTACAATTTGACCTTAGGTAGAGGATCACAACCCTATAAATAATAACTAAATGGATATGATCCCACAGTGTATTGAGCATAATCCTAAATTACTTACATATCATCCGATCAGATATAAAACATTACTCAATGCATTTGAGGGATTTATAATTTTGTTTCCTCCTGTAATATTGTAATATGTATGTTGATATGTGTTACCCATAAAAAACATTCATAATTTCATTAAATCATAAATATCAAAAGATAGAAATGGGATTCATGAATATTTCCAAAACACATGCCGATAATTCATATAAATAAAAAATGTGGATGGTATTTTTAATCCATGTCACTGGAGAATATTTTGAAACATCAATAGATATTGGAAAATATTAAAAACATTATATGAAGATCGGTCACTCAACACATTCAAATAGTATCACATGAGAAGAGATCACAAATTGTATTGTTTGATAATAGAAGTTAAATCTCAAAATAAACATTTTAAGTGAATTTAGAGAGTAATTATTGAAATATACCAACAAAAGAGATAGATATTTGAAGTTTTGAGAGAACACTGAATGGGAAATTATAATATGAATTATCAAAAAAATATACATGTAAAAAAATTGATAAGTCAACTGAAAAATTCATTTTGATGGGGTGAATAGAGAACATTGAAATATTTTCTTTTAAATGTACTAAAAATATTTAAAGCATGTAAATAAAATAAGTTAAAGAGAATAAATATAGAGATATATATATATTAGTATTAGGAAATACATTTATTTCTTCTTATATAATATTAACATTATTTTTAGAAAAAGTCAAAAACTGATGGGAATAGAGATTACATCAAAATGATATGAACTATTTAAGAAGAGTATTTATAAACAAATGGTTATAAAATGAATAAAGACTTTTCCTAAAAAAATTCTAAAACATGGGTTTAATTTTACACTGTTATAATGAAAATTAAAACAAATGATATTTTAGAAAATATTCAGATGATTAATTCTAATTTATTTAAATAAATTCAATGATACTATAAAATTACATTTCATAATCATTGATGGATATAAAAGAGAAATCTAAAATTGTTATAATGAATACATATAAAGAATATTATTATTATTGAACTTATATAAGATTTATGGTCATCTCTACTAAAAAGAATACTTTTGGTTGAATTGTGAACCAAGGGTAAGTAAAATGGAAAATATACAAGTAAATTTCATGAGTGACTAGTGGGAATAATTGAGATGGTGTTTAAGAAAGAAATATTAAATAATTTGTCAAAATGCAATGATAGTCATAAAAAATATATAATTCTATGTTAGACTAGAATGAAAACCCATACAAACAATGAATAGTATAAACTATAAACAATGGAGGAAATGGGACAAAAAATTCATTATAAATGAATGTAAAATAATAAGGTAAAAATTATATTAAGTGAATATATCAGATTGAAGGTAAAATATGTAATTTATGAACAATGCATGAAATGATTTTAAATTTGGACTGGAAAACCTTTCAATGATCATAAAATTTTAAGGGAAAATTCATCAAAAATGATATGATTTTAAAAAATGTAAATCATCATAAAATGAGTGGAAATAAATAAAAAAATATAAGTTGTTCTAATTTACATAATTGTTTAGCAACATATTCAATTTTTAAAATATATAACACCATAAAAAAATGATTTATGAAACCATTTATAAATAATGATATAATATAAATAAAAAACCCACATTTAAGGATATCATAAAATATTTATTTAAATTTCACCATTAAAAAGTGACTTGTGATAAAATAAGTAATTGGGGTATTTTTTAAAACTCTATGTTTTCACTTGGGATGAAAAGATTATGAAGTATACCTTAATCACAAAGTTTTTTTAAATATTCCCAATGAGATTAAATGGATTTTCCAAACCTAGTCCGCACACACTTGTATGCACATTTGAATGATAGAAAACCCCATCTTCACACAAAAAAAGGTCAGGTCATCCCCTAGGTCGATAACATATCTCAGGAACCTATGACCAAGACCTTAATTGGAATTCTCCTTCGACTAGGTTCATATATTTTATTATAAATAGGATGCTATGGATCCTCATTTTCACAACAAAAAAAATTGGAATACGCCCCATGATCTAAAAACATAGCCACTTCTCCAAGGTGTCCAAAAATTAACATGTAATTCTCCAAAACCTGAGAGATTAGATAATTTAGGGGGATAAGGGAGAACAAAGTACCTTCATGGTATGAAACACAATACACCTACCCAAGGACACTTTTTTCATAAAAAAACATCCGCTTATGTGAGCCCCCTCTCCCTAACTAGGGACCTATGAGATACCCCTCCATGGACACCAAAGGATACACCCGGTTCCTTAGATAAAGCTTCACCCAATTCTTGTTTCCCTTATAGTCCATTTCCCTAGGAATGCCCAGCTCGCATTGACCTATACCCCCATGCTATAAGCACGTAATGTTTATCTTAGGACCTGCATCAGCACGATTTCCCTCTAATATAGTACTTCTGTAATCCACTCTTAGAGTCTTCTTCGATGAAAGCATTGGCATGACATCAGTCACTTTGGTTCCCTTTTCAGAAATTGGCCAAATCCAATCCTTCATGAATCCCTTTGGACATACAATACAATAAAGAAAGGAACACCATTGTGTCTCCCATTTGAATTTATATTCCTTTTGTTATTGTGTTCCCACATTTGTCCAACAAGACAATTATGGTCCTTATGGTGAATATGTGTTTTTATCCCTTTAGTCGTGAGGAACTCTACCCAAGATATAGTTTTATGGAGTCCCCAGTCTCAAACACATGGTCCAGGACCATGTCCTGCCCTTTTTGACTCTAAGACCTACCATCTCTATTTCCTAGTTGGGAGGGTAAGGATTTCACTTTCTTTTCCATTCCTCATAGAATTATAACGTCATAACTCACTACCAGACCAATTTTTGGGATTCCCTCTTGGAGTAATCACATTGACATTCGTGCAGGATGTTTCAATCTTCGTCCTCCTCACCCCCTTGGATGCTTGGTCGAAGAGGGTTTGGGAACCAGAGATATCTCCTCCCTCCCCCATACCCACATCCTCTTACACTAGAAGATAATGAGATGTCATTCTTTCTAGATCTTCTACTTTCTCGTGTCCATATCATTTAATCCTGAGTCATCCAAAAAATGTGGACATAGATTCTAGCCATTATTACAACGTAGACATAGACGTATTCATGTTTTGAAAAAGAATCATCCATTTAATCTTTTTCGTGTCTTATTTTACTATGCTCCCCTAACATTAGACCTCAAAAAATGTAACCATCCTTATTTTAATTAATATTGTTTGGTTTTGTAGATCTTCCACTTCTTCTTGTTTCTCACATCGAGGATGACTCACATGGGCTTAGAGGTTGATGGTAATCATGATGTCCACTTGATTCCCCACCTAAATGAAACCTTAGTCTGTAATCCATTACCAATTTCTTAACTATGAGAATGTTGATTCATTTTATACTCATGATACATATAATCCCAACATTGGATCCAAACTCAATGTGCCTCCTACTAGGCATGATCCCCGACATCATATCAAGGGCACCTTTCTCAAGAGAAATCACCAAAACAAACCAATTATTGGAATCCACCTAATGGGTATACCATAAACAATACCCCCAAATATTCATGGGTCATGCTATTTATCATGGACACAAGCTCATTCATTCAATTATTCCCTTTTGGATTAAGCCCTATATTAATAATCTCAAAGATCCACAGTCTCCTACGTGACCCATAAAACTATGTAGGCTTTGATTCCCATCGAAATGGGATATGTAGGAATCCTCCCTAAGTTCCAAACATGTCACCCAATATCATCCTCATTCTCTCTTAGACAAATTCCAAATTGGGTTTTACCCAACCTAGAAATCCACATCCCTTCTACATTCCCTATGTTGTTGTGGAAAAATTCCCACAATATGCTTTGACTAGACTCCTTCCTCCTAGAAATCAAAGGCCCAATACATTAAACTGTATATTTAGGTCTTTAAAACATGTCCAAAAATGGTATGATTTCCCCGTTATGAAGCACTGAAAAATGACTGTTATGATTCCTTTCATGAGGATAAAAAGTAATACAATCACATAAGTTCTATCCCATCACCAAATCAAATAAAACCTCCAAAGAAGAATATACACTTTAGAGAGCCCCAATGTGTGGCTAGAAAACCAAAATCGTCATAATAACAGTCAATGAATATATAATTAGTACATAAAGGGGATAAAATTGATGGGGAACCTCATACGAATATATATATTTACCTTAATTAAGAACCTATGATACATACATATGATTCCAAATTTCATACATGAAAATAATTGATGGTAAAATCTAGGGTGACCCACATCATAATTGGGAATTAATAAAGGACTCATGAAAATATCATAAATGTAAAATAGAGTCTGATTGTAGTAAATAATTCCCCCAAAAATATGTGATGAGGCTGACCTTCCATTATCTAGACTATTGTGATTACGTAAGGATTGTTTTACAAAACTCACAACAATTGACGACCATTGGAAAATAGGTCCAAGGGTCATCCCGGATTTATTACCAATTACTTTTTCTGTTTCAATTAACAAAACCCATTGGAAACCATTCAAATATAGAAAAAATGAGTTTTCTTCTAAAACAAAAAATGATGAACCCACCATGAATCCTCCACCATGATGATAGTATCAACCAAATATTAGGGCCCTTACTCCCTTTAAATTAAAGGGGGAAATATAAGTCAATAAATCTATAATGTGTTCATTAAAATGAGAAAATTCTTTGATGTGGTTTTCATATTTGATTTTTTCATATATTCAGACACGTATTCTTTAGAACCCCAATCAACTAAATGGAGTCATATCAACTCTCACTGATTCATGGATCCGCTACAATTAAGGTCCAGTATTTTTCCATACATAGGATGTCATCGCCAACCTCTGACCTTCAACACTGGGTCTCTAATTCTTTATTTTGAAAGGAAAATCAGAATAGAATAATCCCGACCCTAGAGGCCACCTGACATGGTCTCTAGCTCGAGAAGTCCAACTAATTATCCAGTTAGTGAAAATAGATGGTCTAGAAGTAGGCAAAAATATCCACCATCTTCATCCAATTCGGGAGCCTATACCAACAATGTAATATCCATTCCCATTATTACCTTAGGCAATTAAATCCAGAGGCTGTATATGGACCCATCCATAAGACACATGGGTCTTTTCAAAGGGCATCTGCTATGAATCTTTGTTGATAACATCACATAGTAGTGAGATCTCAACATGATAAAGGCTCTGTCCTCGGCATACTAGACCATGTAACCTCTAAATTGGGATTTCTGATGACCAATCGAGGTCTGCGACTGCTCACCATGGAGCAGGGCCACACCCCTCTCTCCTCTTGAGAATACCACCAATCAAAGTTGGTGTCCAATTGTGAGTGGGTCCATAATACCATCTGCCTTAATTCAGTCAGACAGTAGACTCTCATAAAAGAATCCGATGAAGCCCACCTATCAAATCAAACGGAAAACCCTGAGCATAAATAGACACCATCTTCCACCTGCCAAGGCTTCCAATAGTCTCTTATAGATGTAGTCAATGAAGCTCGCCTACCATGTTTAGAAGAACACTGTGACCAAGATGATTCACCTACCTACATTCATCAGGCCTATAAGAGGTTTTATTTGGAAACGTATAGAGAACATAGGTGAAATACCCAGTTGATGAGTGGGGAGAAGACCCAACTCTATTTTTCCACAAAAGATTATGTTTAGTATCTACAGACAAGAAATGAAGGACATGAGGAAACACATACGCTTGTTCCATATGTGTAATGGGAATATATTCCAATTATAATCATTTAAGTTCACATTAATGTCATATAAATGAGGAAATAGCATACAAAAATCCCGTTACAGATCATATATACATTTCGGGACATTGTAATGGGGATGAAGGTAGTTCCAGTGGGGTGTATATAGTTCTTCATCGCCACAAATGGTGTAATTCATCAGCATGTCATTCCGGATAAGACGCATGCATATACTCCCACGATAGATGGTCATGTGGAAAACTCCGAAATATTATATGGTCAAATGGATCAAGACATGCACCCACTCCAACTAGAGGTATCCAGCCTATCCTTGGGCTACTCAATGGTAGGAACAAATACATGTCTATAAAAAACATCCCACAAAAGTGACCCAGTCGATCACAGAAAGGGATCCAATAATAAACCTCATGAAATACCACTATTAAATAATGATATAATATTAATTCCCACTCAACTTAATTCTGGAGTTCTTGAATCCATCAAATTCTTATTTACAGTATCTCAAGATCCTAGTCTCCCATTAACAAATTATAGGAGTTGTAGTAGAAATTATTATGGTCATCTCGGGAGACATCACCAAGACATGTTGATTCATTAGAAATATCTGATCAATCTTGGGATCCCATGTCCTTATGAGTGAAATGACAACCCTCTGTGTTTCTAGAAGGTGAAGGATAAATAGAGTCATTCCCTTGTAGTAATCCTCCATGGTGGTCCACCCCATGATAATGTTTACTGTGAACAATTTCACTACATTGGTGCATCATTCTTTCTAGATAATTATAAAATTGGAAATGTAGGGACATTAAATCCCTCAAATCACAAGGATCCTTCAAAAATAGTCAAGATGGGTCTGATGCGTTTCCATAGGTAGTTGAAATCATTTCTCAATAGGAAGACAACCCAAGCTGTTGTTCATTCTCTGAACCACACTTGGGTCACCTACCAACATTCTCAATAGAGGAAATCCCTAACGATCATACAATGAATAACAAAATGGTCGTAAAACGTGCATTGTGGTTTGACCATGTAGAGTAACATCTACTAAATAAAAAATAATACATTCTAATCATGAGTAAACAGCTACCTAAGGATGACATAAAAGTCATGTTATTTCTTTTTACCACCCATTAATACAATATTACATATGCTTTTCAATATACCGTGTGCAATACATCATCCTTAAAATATAGATGACTCTTATTCACTTGAATGAAAAATAATTTCCCTAAAAGAAGTATTGAATTCACATCAATTTAATATAAAGATTGCAATGAAAAATTCAATTTAAAACAATCATGGTATCATGACATCTAATGTTCGGGGGACATAAAGGATCTCATTAATTTACACACCTCATATATTTAATGAAATTGAAACAATGGATCGCCAATGACCCATATGGTTTTCATACTAGAAGATGGAGTTCCCATGATGCATTAAATTTCACCACACTCCCTAACCATAAAATCCCACCAAAGGTTGTATAGTGAAATGGTATAGCATCATATCATCTCCAATAAGAGGATTATATTCCTAAAGAAAATACTTCCTCAATAAAAATAGGCCCCTACGGACTCTCACCTTCTTTGGCCCTGAAGAGAGAAGGCTAATGAGATAATTTTGTGTTAGGCATATGATAATATCAATGAAACCCCAATTTATGGGATTTCTATCATTTGATTATTAAAATGTCAAAAATAGAAAAATGATATTCGAAAATGGTTGATCCAAGTGCATACTGAATGATGCACCTTAGTTATGTTTTGTAAAAAAACATTAAAATCATAAGTGAAGCATTGAATGTAGAAACCATTATGGTACATGAGAATCCCCAACCAATGGGTATTGGGGATTTTTAACTCAACCCTCAAGGAGAGAAAAACAAACCTAAAGGATTATTAATGCAGTACTGACATAACACTATCCCTCACAGATATAGCCTTTTCACATAAACAATCACCTATTATATGGGAATCAATCTTATTCTGATTAGTGGAAATTCCACAAAATAGATCCTCCCATTTAATCCCATTTCATGATTGGGTACCTTTACTCATGACACACATGACTAAACTCTTCAGAGATTTCAATTATATTGCTATTCACCAAGAAGTTTATAGAGAATCTTCAATAGAGAGTACAAATCCTCAATGAGGGCATATATAATGATAATCTCGCAAAGACAATGATTGAATTCCATAAATTAATTTATCATAAATAAATTACTTCAACACCACTTTTAGTAATTCTATAGAATATGAGGACAATTTAAAGGGGTCAGAAGAGGATATTTTAGTTTATAATTTTCTCCACACCAAAAAAAATCAAGGAAGAGTGTCTACCTAAAACAAGAGTATTTCCCTAAATCTGGGAATTCTATCGAACAATTAATCATTACTTATTATAAAGTCATTGAATAAATTAAATGTGTATGTTTCAAATTTTACATCATGTCCCTCCCTTAGTGGTTACGTCCCTTTCTCTAGAAAAAATATTTTCTCAGTAGCATATGGAGATGGAATAATTTAGGAGAATAAATAAATATCTACTATAATGTATAATTCATGCTGAATATTCCATCCAAGAAGATACTCAACTTGATCTCCCAGATGCCACACACATCAAAGAGTGTTTTTATACCTACTGAAGCAGATATAGAACATCTTCTCATCATGGGATTCTATGCAACAATATACTTGGATCACATTGATAAAAATCGAGAGACCCTCGGAGTGCAACCAAAACCGGAAGAAGAGAATCCTTATAGAACTATCCTCATATGACTCCAAAGGAAAGAACCATAAGTTCCGCAAAAATGGACATACTAGCCACTGCACCTATTCAAGCTATGTTCACTATAACAGTTCATGATCAGACTCATATAGAAATATCTTGAGACGTTATGAACATTATTGAGTAACTAATGGATTTATTGGAATCAATAAAGGAACGACATGTGTAGATACTTATTGAAAAGAATACCTACCCTGAATGGGATGACCAGACACTTCTAGTTCTAAACATTGGGGATACTATATTTCCAATCTTTAGTGGATCGGGAGACCTAGAGAAGCAGTTGACGCATTTCATCTCTCCTTGTGACCCCATGATGGTATCCCCTAAACAAAAGAGGGTTCTAAAACTAATATTATTAATGAAATCCCCACAAGGACCACTCTAAGTTGGTTATACAATTTTGTAGTCTTGATCATGTTGTCGAGCACGTCAAATTAGGTGTTTCTTTTTAACTTGAATTTGTACAGTACAGCAGCAACCCTAGGTCTTCTCTCCATAGAGCCTTAGATCGTTAATTTCAACATGTGGTTCTGATTATGAAATTAAAAAATGGGAATGGGGTTTTATATTACTTGGGTTTGATGATTAAATATGACAATATAAAATTAAAGCGGTAAAACAAAGTATAAATTCACATAATTAATTTAGCGTGACAAGCCTGGGGTACTCTCATGATGTATATCCATCATTGCTTCATGATATAGGGTCATGATCCTTTAATCACTGGGTTGTAACACCAAGAACCGGAATTTTACCGAGTTTATACTAGGATACCCCCCTAGGGTTCAGTCGAAAACACACAATGATTCACTGGACACCGCCGATGGTTGGGTGATTTGTGTTTGACATCATAATAGAAACAGATAGAGGCAACCCACAATGAACTCGATCTGTTGTCCAGGTTTGTATGTTTTTTTTGATACCATGAAATAAATGTACATGGACTTGATAGTGCTTATGTGAGTTCAATTGACCAATATGAACCACACAAACACTGCAATTGAAAGTGGGAAAAGGAAGTGGTGAACGGTGTGTGAAACATCACATGAATGGGTACCCCGAAAAATGATCATATGAGTTGAGCATGACATACCAGTACATAAATCAATAAAATTAAAAGAGATTATGATGAAAAAAACATACAACCTTGTATTAAAAATATCATTCAATATAATACAAACATGAATCTTTGGATTACATAACGTTTTCCCCAGGTGATCACAAGGGGTTTAGAAACCCAAGGGAGGGGAGGAAGAAGAAGATGTCGATTTAACACTTCCCATAGCCTCCAAAAAATAAACAGATGATTAAAAGACCTCCATGGGACTCCAGAATGAAAGCACCTTGCCTATGGTTCGATCTCCAAATGTGGTGCCCAAGGTGGAAATTTATAGGCAAGGTGGTAAGTGGATTTGGGCAGCTTGATTTCACGAATCCACTTCGACCATAGTTCTGGATGGTCAGAATGCCTTAAATCACATTGTACAAAACTATAGTGTTTTTTTCTCACACCTTTTCTACCTCCATGTCAATGTTTGCAGCAAGATATGGAACATAATATGAGATATTTCCAAAATACAGAGGCTATGATTTGAACCTATGTAGATCCACTTTATTGAACAGATTAGCTTCTATGAGCCTCTTAATGGAAGAATTGGGCTTCAGTTCCTTCATATGAAGTGGATCTCAATATATTTAAGATTAGAACACAATGTTTCATCCCATTTGAATGCACGAAATTGTAGAAGCATGCGTTATAGTCTACTTGTGTTCTTGGGTCATGTGCAGAATGGCCCATTTTTCCTGGACTTCATAATATGTCCTCCAAATCACCTTAACCTAAAACATAATTGTCAAAACAGGTAACATTTATTTTTATATCTGTGTTAAAAAAATAATTTAATCAGTCATTGGGTGAAAATATTTGTTATACATGAAATTTTCAATACAAAATCTATTTAATACATTGGTATAAAGGTGAAATAAAATAGTGAATCGTGGTATAATAACAACCTCACAACTAAACATTTCCTCTCCTAGGCAAAGTATAATATCCTAATAATGTCCCATTCCTAAATAAAAGGTGTGATAATAAACAAGATTCTTTTGAAATTAAATTCATCAGGTCTCTTCTATTGAATCAATATTCTTATCATTTTTCGTTTCTCACATTCAAATTTGTTGAACTTCATTTGTTCACCCATGCAACATGTCACAACCTACCTCACCATTAAATTTTTACTATTCACACAAGGAACATATGAAAGTTAATTTATTCTCTTTTCCCAGAGTTCATGTGATCTTACCATAGGCTCTCCAAGATTCTCATTTCTCTACCGGCAGAAACTATTGTGCTACTCAAGAGGACATCAAACAGGTAGTTCTGAGGTTCAAGGGTTAGTAGGATTTAATGTTTAAAATTCTGATGCAAAAGAGGAGTGTTTAATCTCTTTTTCACAAAACATGTCAAAATTCATCATGTGTTCACAATGAATATACACAATCAACCCCTTAGAATGTTTATCACCTCCAAATCACTCAACCCATTGTCCATGTTTTTGGGTCACAACCAAGCAATGAATAATAATGAGTAAACATCCTCTTTTATTAATTTTTTTCTTTTGTTCTGTTTTTTTAATGTACAAAACTATTTTTTGTATAGATTCTTGAAGATAAAGAGGGAAAATGTGTAAAAAATGATGTGATATGGATTGTGAACCCATTTCCCAAGTAAAATGTAGGCACCCTTCATATCAACCCATAACAAGGATTCTCTCCCCAGAATTCCCATGGAAACACACTCTCTCCCACACTTACTAAAAATAAAATAAGAATATACACAATATATGGGTAGGTAAGGATAAATTAAATTCTAATGTGGATACATAATAGGAATTTCATGGTATCTATGGATTAAAAATGATAAAATGTAATGGTGGCCGATAATAGGGGATAATTGTAAAAGGGGATTTAAATGAATGATTGACTCTATCATTAATGAAGCATACATGAATCTTATGGCTTCAAATAGGATCAAAGAAAGTTCTAGTTTCTCTACCTGACCCGAGACACTAAAGAAGGTGATAAAAAGGAAGAATATTCAATAAAGGGTGTAGAATATCTCTCACATAATGGATTAACATATTGTTCAGTGCTAATGAGGCATGAGTTTCAAAAATCCATTAAATAACGAATAATGTCTTGAAACTAATAATTCTAGAAAAAGCTTCAATATCAACATTCATTTGAATTTTTTTTCCAAAAACAATGTAAATATCCACACAATCTACTCAATCATGAAAAATGATTTTGGATATTCTTTTTAAGATCAATTTTTATCTAAAAACAAAGAATAGGGAAAATAAAATACCAAATGAAAAAAACTGTTTTTTTGTTTTGTTTAATCCTAACTATGATATGTGACCCTCCCCCGCACCAAAAAGTGGCATTGTCCTCGATTAAAGTATTTTAAATAAATTGGAAAGTAAATAAAGTTAGGGAGAAGGGACAACCTGCTAAATGGTGTCATTTGTGGCATCTAGGAGTTGTATTTACTCCATAATATGATTTTGAAAATCCTCATAGAAGTGTTTGAGCCTCTGCCCATTGATAGTAATCCTTTTTTCAACCTTCTCATACAAATCCTGTATAGCACCAAAAGGGTAAACATCAGTAACAGTATAAGGTCTGAGCCCTCGAGAACGAAGCTTATCTTGGTGGAGCTTTAGCCTAGAATTATACATGAGAACCTTCTCCCCAATATGAAACTTCCACTGATGTATCTTTCTATCATGGATATCATTTCTCTTCTCTTTATATATTAGAGAGTTTTCATATTCATCACGTTTAATTTCTTCCAACTAATGAATTTGCAGCTTCCTATGAGCACTTGAATCTGATAGATTCATATTACATTGTTTAACATCCCAATATGCACTGTGTTCTACCTCCACTGGGTGGTGACAAGCGTTTCCAAACACAATTCCATATGGTGAAATTCACATTGGGGTTTTTAAAGCCGTACGGTACTCCCAATGTGAATCATCCCAGCGCGAACTGTAATCTTTCCTATTGGGTTATACCTTCTTTTCAAAGATTTGTTTAAATTCCTGATTTGAGATTTCTTCTTGTCTGTTAGTTTGGGGGTGATATGTAGAGGATACTTTATGATCAAACCCATACTTACAAAGATTTCTTTTCATGTTGCGATTGCAAAAATGTGATCCATGATCACTATAGATGAATCTAGGTAATCCAAACCGACTAAAAATCTATGACCTCACAAAATCAAAAACCACATGAGATTCATCAGTCCTAGTGGCCATTTCCTCCACACATATAGATACCTAGTAAAAAACCAATAAAATGTACAAACAACTAAATGAGTTTGAGAAATCCCCAATGAATCCAATGCCTCGTGCCTCAAAAATTTCATAGAATAACATGGGTTGTTGGGGAATCTCATTCCTCTTGGAGATATTCCCTATGAATTGACAACGACTACATGACTTGAAAAATATATGGGAATCCCTATAAAATGTTGTCCAATAAAGGAATGAGTCAGGAACCATTCGAACAGTACGTTGAGAGCCAAAGTGGCCACCACATGCCATGGTGTGGCGGAAGGTCAAAATAGAGGTAATCTCATGGTCAGGGACACACTGACGAACTACTTGGTCACTACAAATTCTCCACAAGTATGGGTCATCCCAAATGTCCCACCTAGAATCATGATTACGTCTCTGGAATTTTGAAGTGCTAAAATTAGTGGGGACCCCGGATGTTGCTAGAAAATTCACAATGTCTGCTTACCAGGGTGTAAGGTCCACAACATCACCAAGGGTCTCATGAGGGAAGAATTATCCAATGGGGAGGGGTGATTCAATATGATGGTCCAATGGTGGGGAAATATGTCTAATGTGGTTAGCTACCACATTTTCCACTCCTCTATTTTCTCTAATCTGAAGGTCAAACTCTTGGAGGAGGAGTATCCACCGAATGAGGTGGGACATAGATTTAGGTTTTTTTAGGAGGAAACGAAGGTCATCATGATCCGAGAAGACAATGATTTTTGACCCAATAAGATATGAACCGAATTTTTACAAGGAAAACAGAAAATAAATATGGTCTTTTTCAGTGGTCATGTAATTTACTTGGGCAGGGTCAAGGGTACGTGAGACATACGTAATGACATGGGGAGCCTTCTCAAGCCATTATGATAAACCTTCCCAAACTGCAAAGTTATAGGCATCACACAAAAGTTCAAAGGGTAGATCCCACCTTAGTGGTTGGATGATGGGAGGATATGTGATACTCCTTTTTAGTGAATTGAATTCATCCTCAAAATTTTTATCAAACAGAAACTCATAATCATTTTGTAATAACCTGGACAAGGGAACTGTGATCTTACTGAAATCATTAATGAATCGGCTGTAAAAACTAGCATGACCCAGGAAAGATCACACCTCACGAACAAATTTTGGATATGTAAGGGTTGAAATTAATTCAATTTTTTATTTATCCACTTGAATTCCTTATCTTGAAATAAAATTGCCAAGAACTATCCCTCGTTCATCCATGAAATAGAATTTCTTATAATTTAATACAAGAATTTCTTCTATGCAATGATGGGGGATAGAACCTAGGATAGCTAAACAATCATCAAAGGAAGTTCCATAAACTATGAAATAATCAATAAAAACATCCATTCAATTTTATGGGTACTCTGAAGATATACTCAACATACAACATTGAAAAATACCTAGAGCATTACAAAGACCAAAAGGCATCCTTCTGTATGAAAATGTGCCAAATGGACAGCTAAATGCTAGCATTTCATGATCCTCATGGGATATATGGATTTGAAAGTAACCCGAATATCCATCAAGGAAAAAATAATGGGAAATACCATCCAATTGTTATAACATTTGGTCAATGAAAGGTAGAGGAAAGTGGCCATTCCATGTGGCTTGATTCATTCAACGGTAGTCAATACAGACTCACCCACTATTTAGCACATGTGTTGGAACCAATTCATTTCTTTTATTTACCACAACTATTATTCTTGTTTTCTAGGCACCATTTTTACTGGGTAACCCATTTACTATCAGATTTAGGATAACGGATCCCCGCATCATGTAATTTACTGACATCCAATTTTACAACTCCATGGAGAGTGGGATTCAACTGGCGTTGAGATTGTCTTACAGGCTTAGCCTCATCATACAATAGTATATGGTGCATACAAATAGATAGGTCAATCCCGGTAATATCAGCCAACGTCCATCCTATTTCCTTTTTCACTCTCTTAGAAGATTAAGGAGTTTTGATTCCTGCAGTTGGGAGTGGTTATTATCAATAATGATGGGAAATTGGTCAATACCCTCTAGATATGCATATTTTAAATTAGATAGAAGTAGTTTTAATTCAAACATCTGGGGTTTTGTAAAGAGGGAGGGGATTTTGGGGTAGTGAGGTCCATCAAACTGTCTATCTGATAATGTTTATTTTCCAAT
Organism: Viscum album; assembly: GCA_963277665.1. Taxonomy (NCBI): domain Eukaryota; kingdom Viridiplantae; phylum Streptophyta; class Magnoliopsida; order Santalales; family Viscaceae; genus Viscum; species Viscum album. The sequence goes on along the minus strand of OY728145.1, from coordinate 1,399,657,517 downwards.
GATAGAGAATATATTCAAATGAGATTTTCATAATCATCGACAGTCATGGGTACCTTATAATGAACACAATGTTTAATTAAAGTACAAAATTTACACTTTTCAAAACCCACACAAAACTCAGAACATGACTCAAAACCCCAATCATCCAAGGGTCAAGAAAAGTAACATGAATCATAATTTGAGTTGAGGAGTGAATTGTGTGTTGTTCATCATTTGATATCACTTCCATCGAATAGTCATGATGAGTGTAGTGGTCTTTAAATGCATGTTTCATAGACTCAAATATGTTAAAACTAAACTTTTCTCATCCGAATTTCATGGAAAACATTCCACTGTGAATGTTGATGATTTTATATTCTGTTTTGATGAATGCCATCCCATGTATGATAGGAGTATGCCCTTGGGTTCGGGTATCTTTCATCTCAAGTTTGTAGAAATCAGTACGGAAGATGAGATTCTTAAGTCTTACAAGGACATCCTTAATCACTTCTGTTGGATGTGTAGTACTTTGGTGGGAAAGATGTATAATAATTCTCATTGGTTGAAGGTCTCCATCCTATAGAGAAGTGTACATGGAGTGAGGAATTACATTAATGTAAGCACCTCAATCTAGCATAGAATCATAAAAGAAACTCTCTCCTATGTTACACGGTATTTTGAATGTGCCCAGATCCTTGCATTTGGTTGGAATTTCTGGTTGAATCAAGGCCGAGATATTCCACCCCAAGTTGACTCTCTCATTCCCCATCTACCTTTGTCTATGGGTACAAAGTTCTTTAAAAAATTTGGCATAATGGGTAATTTTCTTGACTGCATCCAACAATGGAATATTAACTTCAACTTTGTTTAATGTAACCATTATTTTATTTTCAATCTCATTATCAAAGTTTTTCAATGATTTAAGGAGTCTTTGAGGGAAAGGAAGTGGAATGGGTTGTTCATGGGAGTCCTTAATGATAATTTGATTTCCCTTTTTATTTTTATTTTCTTCAATGAAATCTTTTGTGGGTGGAGAATGAGTGTTTTCAATAGGGGGACATGCCTGTTGCGTAGAATCAGTAGAATGAGAAAATTATTTACCACTACAAAGTGTATTTGCACATAAATTACCATTATCTTTCGGATTGGAAATGGTTTTTGATGGTAGTTTTCCATAACCATGCATCTTATGGTCACTTATGGTGTTCTCCATTTGTCCTACTTTAGTTAGTAGGTCTTGAATTGCCGAATTTGTGGTTTGTTGGAACTGGTGTTTATGGATTGCCATTTGTTTCACCATATCCTCGAGGCTTGGTTCAGATTTGGGAGGAGGAGGAGGATTGTTTTGAGAATTTGAAGGATAAGAAGGGTGCATACCTTGGAATCGTGGATACCAATTCTACTTGGGGTAGATTGAGTTTCCACCATGTCGGTATTGGGGTTGGGTCAACCACCAATGGTTTGGATACGGCCTCAATTGTTCCTGTGTAAAGGGAGGTTCTTGTTGCAATGGACGCCCTGGGAACAAGGTTGCAAAAGACTCAAGTGAATATTGAAGTTGTGGTCACTGGTAAAAAAATGAGTATTGTCAGAATAAATAACACAATATAATGGAATAAGATGAGATTGTGAGTAGCCTTATGGTTGAGATAATTTCCTTAAAATATGTGTGCCCATAAACATAATAAAAATAATCTTCTCATGTAGTGTGACCTAAGGAGGATGCGTGTTTTTGATTAATTATTTTAAAATAATAATTATGTTTATCATTCTAGACTTGTTTATTTTTCCTTTTTCATCAATAAGGTGACACCACCAATGATTTAAACTACGATAAATTATATTATAGACTCACTTTTTATTAAAATATATATAACCCTAAAATCAAAAATCCATTTTTCATCCAAATTATTGAACCATAGACATTAAAATAAAAAGGCATAAAACCTACTTCATCAAAAACATTACAATTGTGGAATGATAAATATTCAAGTGATCACTAAATATTATTGAACTATTTCATAGTTTAAAATAATATTACATTTAAATGGAAATAAAAAAATATATATAATATTATGATAAAAATATACAATTTGTTAAAAAAATTCATGTATTCGATCACTAATCAAAAACAATTATTTGGATTAGGAAAATATTCTATCTTAAAAAAACATCAAGAAGTTTTAGGAATAAAAATTTCTCCCAAGATAAATTCAATGTTATACTAACATTGTCTATATATCTAGAATAAAATATGAATACCCCATTATTACTTATATATATTTGTTTGGGAAACATGACAATGAATTTTTTAGTAATATTAGGGTTCTAAAACCATTCATCATCCTTGATTCAATCAGATTACATAATCTTCAGAGTTTTAATTTTGTTACACACCATACCTTTTTATATGTGAATAGAGTAACCATTGCTAACATATTTCACACATGCACCCCATATATTGCAGACAATATCCTTCAAAGACAATTCATCTAGCCGGTGATCATATAATTTTCATATATTATATAAATTATTAACCTAGTCTCAGTTGATGGGATATTCAAAACATATACTATTTTATTATAACCATATAAGAAGGAATTACTTGAATGATTATTAAATAATTAAATATCTATTATTCATTATGGCATTTAAAACCATGAATTTCAAAATTTATCACCCTTTATTATTTATTTAGGGTCAATTAGTTATGATATTACTCTATATAAACCGTTTTTCCAAGTCATAAAAATCCATTATATAAAAATATAATAATTGAAATATCATATTACATAAATAAATAAATTAGATAACTTTTCATTCCAATTTATGTGTCATTATTAAATTTATGTGAAGAGACACAAATAATTTTAAAAACAATATAATATATATTAATTATAAAGAAGGTAACATCCATAAATATAACCCCTCATTAATTCTCATAATTTGGATGAACCAATAGTTTAAACAAATTATTGAAATAAATCATGTTCAACTAAAGATTGAAGATGAATTAGTGAATAATTTCAGTGTTCAATAGTTTGTTTAAAAGCGGTCAATATATTAGCCTTAACGTATATATTGGGAATCAAATCCTATGATATTATTTCAATATATCCTTTATTTTTCTATAACATTAATTTAAATTCAAAGGTTAAATTACATTTTCAATAAAAATAATTACCAATTTTTTATAGATGTATATCTATCAGCTCAATAAAATTTCCCTTTCATTACTTCTATATGGATAATTTTTCCATATTGAAGCTAGTCTCTAATTATTAAATAATGGTCTTAGAATTCTAACATTATGAGATCTGGGGAATGTATATGTACTTATTATCCTTTAGAAATTTTATCTTTTGAAATAAAATGGATTTCATAGTAATTAAGTCCATTGTACTCAATGATAGTGAACTAGTGACAAAGATGGTGCAACTATCTCCCAGTTTAGTTTTTTTAGTTTTGGTGATCAGGTTCTAAATTTCTACTATACCATATGTCACATATAATTATTGACTACAGAATCCTATACATCTGATTCAATCATAATATATAGAATTATAATGTAGTATTAAAATGACAAACATATATAAAGATATAATTCAACATCATTCCTTTAAGAAGATTGAAGATGAATAAAATGGTGTAGAATAAATATATATATAATTAGTTATATATTCCAACCAATATGTTGAAAAAATATCATGTTATTCAAATTTAATGTATAGTTTAGTCATTATAATTGTTGATAAACATATATTCTGGGATGTTAATATATAAAAAAATATTTGGGATATTATTTGTTTATACCATTACCCATTTAATCATCATCACCCCTTGCTACTTGTCACTATGGTTACCTCACATGTAATGGTTTCTTAATGTCACTCCACCTTTGAACCCTAAAATATTAGTCTAGAAAAATTTGAAATGGTCATTTCATAAATTATGTTTCCTAAAATCGAGAAATCCATTTGTAAAGATGAATGTTTTATGCGTTCTCAATTATGAATGGGTTTTTGAATATTTTATAATGAAATTTTTCCTTTATTTATCTAAATTTAAATAATATGTTAAAAATATATAAAAATTGAAGTGACTAATATCCATCCAAATATGAGAAAATTATATCATTGATATGTGGTTGTCTTCAAGACATATTCTATATATTTTCTTTAACCCATCCAACAATTCATCATAATCATGATCCTGAGAAACATGCATTCCAATAATTATTAAAACAAGTGAAAAAGTTTCTTCCTTGTTAGAGTGTTCCTTATGACTTTTTACCTATAGTGATTTATTATTTTTTGTGATAGATACCACCCAAGATTCTAGGGATTATTCATAATCCATATATATCTCCTCCTAAATTATAGTGGGATCAATATTAGAGAGTGGAACTTCAATGATTATAGTAGAATATGCTTCTTGTTGAATTAAAATATCTCTTATAATACATATTATCATCAACATGATACATAAAGGGGTTAAAAAATTGTATGTATCCACATCATAAATATTTATCATATTCCAAAATAGTTCTATATTTCAATGGATAAAAAATGTAATCATAAATTAATATGGTGACAATATACACACTTGAATGAAATTTAATGATTAATTATTATTACAAAATGATCATTCCCATATGAATTTGAATGCCAATTATTTCTTAATTCACTAGAATTTTCAGTTTATGTGGTAGAGTAATTGCTTATATATTAGTGTTTTTAGTGGATTTAATGGGGAAAACACACAATTGAAAACCCATTTCAATTTTTTTTCTTTTTCATGTGTGTTACTAATATTACATCAAATTTGGTATTTTAAACTATTCCACACCCCATTCTAGATTACCCAATTTTTTTATTGAAGAAATATATTTGATGTCCCCACAAACTATATTATCTATATTTAGTAAAACATATAACATGACGACTATGAATTAATGAAATAAAGACACATTAGATTTTCTCCCCATACATAAATGGGGTAAAAACATTTATCCCTATCATCTCTAACTACATTTCCAGAGGCACCATAATAACCACCCATATCTAGGATCTTTCTTACTCCATGATTATAAATTTAATTTCAATTAATTGAGTGAATTAGTATTTCCATATATCTGGTATAGATAGATAACATCATAGTGTTATTATTAAAATGGATAGTTCCAAGTTTCTTTATTTTTTTTTTGATATATATGAATATAAAGATAATACCCCCCATATAATCTGGAAAATGCACAACATTCTCGTTGTCCAAAATGTGGTAATCCTAAATGTATATGAAATTTAGAGGAATTTTTTGATTTGATTCATATAAACTAGAAGTGGTGACCTATTTCATTAATTATAATAACATTATTAAACATTACCACCACGTTGTGGTCTCACTTTATAAATATTTACAATATTTCCCCAAATTTATTTCAAATAATTGTGGTTTATCAAAAATGAATTGTGAGGAGGGATTTTAATTATAAATAATTTGATATAGTAGAATATTTATTTAAGTGATTTCTTTTCAATTCAAATATTTTAGACATTTCCTATTTTCCATAGAAGAAGTGATTTCAACCCAAACTATTGGATCAATTAACAATACCATTACATAATAGAAAATATATGACTTTTTTTAATATTGGAATTATATAATTATATGATCCACTTATAGTAATGTATTTTGAGTTTTAGTGTGATCATATATCATCACATACCATAATTTTATTTACCTCTATCTGGTGTTCTTTCATCCATGCTTCTATTAATGGTATTAAACATTGTCATTAAAAGAATTGAAATTAACGAAAATATTTATGTGATGTATATTACTTGAATATTATATCACAATTGATTCTATGAACCTGTATGTTTTCCCCCAACAATAATTTTTTTATCACAATTTATTTTTCCCAAAACCATCATTTACAATAATCCAAGATGGAACATCTTCTTCGGGAGTGAAGTTGAATATAGAATATATTTCAATGTCCTTAAGAGTATATTAACTATTCAATGGTAGTGATAAAACCCTATATATGTAATAAATATATTGGTTGAATCGTAATTAGGGGATTTATAGTGTATTTGTAAATAAATATCTATTATTGAGGGTAATAATTCCTCCCCATAGAACATTATATTTTTTAGACATATGGTATAGGGATTATCCTTGATATACATGCTATAAAAATTAGTATAACATGGATGACAATAGAATAACTATATTTATTAAAATTATTTATGATATTTATTCGTCCATTATAAAGGTTCATAACCTTCTTTTTATAAGTGAATCATGAATTCTCATTATATATTGACTTATCTACATGCTAATGTAGCTAGTTAGACAAAACCATTATCAAGGGGTAGATCCTATGAAAATAGTTTTATTATCTACCTTTCCATAAATAAGGATACTAATTACCTTATACCTCTTATACATTTACTCAATCATCTTATAGATTTATTGAAATTAACCACTCCTCTATAAATAGTCAGATACATGTTCATCCATACATTAATGTTGACATCAGTACTAGGTAGTGGTTAATTCCTTTATAATTTTTTATTTTATTCTATAGTACATAAACTAATTGTTGAATTCATTCAACATCACCCCAATAAAAATCATTTTAAATAAATTAATCAAACATATCTGCTTGTATAGGGTGTCCAAGAATATTTTACACATCCCATGATATTATTCAAAACCGTTCATGCAATAATTCAAATTTATTTATCAAGTGAATGCATACACATTGGATATCGATAAATAAGAATACATTCTTGAATAATTTTTCAATAAGATCCAAAAAAAATTATAAATTTCACTATATTTACTTTTTAATAAAATTCATTATAAAAATACTTTTTCTAATAGGATCTTATCCAATGACACATGAATCCTCACAAAATTCATAAATATAAACCCATATACTATCATAGATGTGGATAAATGAGTTATAAATGATAAATGGGTGAATAACTAAGGTTATTTGGTTTTTTATTCATTGAACATCTATTTTGGTGGAAATCATATTCCGCATTAGTTATAATGGTTTTATAGAGTCATCAATGAAAAATATATTTAACAATGAAATATTTTTTTCCATTAAATTTGATGAAAAGATAAACCATAACAGGGGTAATTTGTAAGTTAGTGGTAGAACTAGTGAATTAATTTAAAAAAAAACTAAATAATGACTTGTTATTTGATAATGGAATATTATTAATGTTCTAGAATAAAATTGAACTATATAAAGAATCAAGTGCTTCAAATAACGATCATATTTAGGTACAATATTAATAACCATTTTATAAAGTTGTGCCACATCCATACTGCTAGAATATTATCTATATATTGGTATGGTATTTCTATAAAAATAATTCAAAAAAATTATTATGTTTCCAATAATATTTTCGAATGATAATAATAAAATAATAAAATATTTAAAAAAACATAAAATCCTAACATTTTTTGAAGTATAAAAATTCATTCACCTAATCTGTTTTGAAGAATTTTATGTAGTAATACTTAATAACTATAGAGGTTCACCATAAATTTATGATATTGTTTTTTTCATGGCCTAACCTATGTGAAATGATATATATATATATATATATATATCAATGATTTTCTTAGGTTATTAGAGTGACCCTCTAGCGATGCTCCCACTATTTATATAACAAATGATGATTCATCTTCTACTATCATAGTTCCAAGAATAAAAACACAAAAAATAATTATTTTACATTGAATATCATCATTTTTTCTAGGATAGATCCAATTTCCATGGATGATTTATTAGTTGATAAATATTATTCAATGTAGATATAAAAGTCTATGATGAAGATTAAATTGTGATTTGTAAGATGATATGTATCTCACCTTACTCTATTCCTTATGTGTATCTAAGTAAACGGTGATTGAACACCTTAAAAAATTTATGTACACCCACCCAATTGAAAGAATAACACTTGTATATACATGAGTTAATCTAAACTGAGGTATTCATCAACATAAATTAAACAATTCACACCAAATAAATATAGATTATATTAAAATAAGTGACTTTGAGTGATTTATTTGAATGAAACAAAAATGTTAAAAAAGATAATATAGATAGATAGATCAATGTCACATCATCAAATTTATTTAATCACAACAAAGATATATTAATTTTTGTTAAGTAATTTTTCAATATATATATTTATTATAAGATGACAAATATAATAAGTGAGTTGTTTTCTACTTGAGACCTATTCATTTTGAGTTCTGGACAATATATATTTTGAAACCTAAATTCTCATAAATTTAATTATCAAAGTTAAATATTCCTTAAAAATAAATATCTTCATTAATTACTTGTATTTGGAAATTTTCTCATCTTTCATTAGTTATTTGTATAAAAATAATTGAACCATATCATAATAGATAGTATTTTTCACAAAGATGGTGTGACTGTTTTATCTAAAAATATATATTTATATTTATACCAATGTTTAATTTTTTTGGAAAAAAATTAGTTCTATATTAAATTATATTTTTTTCGTTGGAATATCCTATTTTATATGATAATTTTAATGACTTTTTAATAGAAATAAATTATTCAACATTTTCTATTTCATTTGTAAATATTTCAATATTCTTATTTAGATCAGTTATATCATGTATCTAGATTTTTTACATCCATTTTATTTATGGAGTGTGATCTTTTTGAAAATTGTTTTAAAAAATAATAATTTTAGAAAATTTCGGTCAGATTGTTGATGCAATAAATTACATGTCATAAGTTTTTAAATAAATAAATCATATATTTGTCTATATTATGACTCTAATTTATTTAGTATTTAAATATTCCTTTCCATGAATACATCCACTTATAAATCTAGATTCTGATTACTATTTATTATTTTTTATGAAATTAAAAGTTGAAATTCCATTATCTTGTACTTTTAAAAGATAATTGTTTTATTAATGATATTGGATGTATTATTTCTTCTTTGGTTTTATCTAAATGACATGAATAAATTTATTCAACAATTAATTCAATATAATATACTAAATTTTAATCATCAAATTATAAATATTCATAAATTATTTAATCTTTATAATAAATATTTTGATATTATTGAATTCCCATAAATTTGAGTTACTTTATTAGAAGATAAAAAACATTAAATTTTTTATCACATGAACTTATAAAGGATTTTTTATTTAAAATTATGATGTAGAAACTCTTAGTTCACATTATACCCACATTAATGTGTTAGTGTGATAATATAGTTTGATCCTATATATTTGTTATCTTCTTCATTATTTTAATATTGTTTTCAAGACCACTATCATATAGATAATTTTTTGTTATCTTATACAGTTCATATCTGATATGATTTTACAATCATAAATATTATTGAATGTAGAATTGATCTCTGATAGATCTCTATGATAAGTAATATTCAAAAATATTAAACGTTTCATGATATTTTTAAATTTTTGGTACACATTATAATAACATTATACTCATTCCATGGAAAATAATATTATTAAATATAATATTTAAATAAATATCTCTATATTTATAATTATTGAAGGATAATAAACCATTAATGAGAATAAAAGAATGGTTAAGTATGGTAATCCAACTAGGTAATCTTATTGAGACAAGAAAATATTTTATCTACTGTTTTAGTTAATAAAAACTACTTTTGTTAATTGATTGTGGAATATCAATAAAATTTGAAATGAAGTATTCAATTTTAGAAACTGTTATGATACCAATTTTTGGGAATCAACAAGAAAACATAGCTTTCCTATTAGTAATTTTCTCTCAAATTTTGTGATTCAAAAACATTATAGATATTCAATATGATATTATATGTTATCTTAAGATGTATTCATTAAATATGGATGAATTTAATGATATAATATAAAACACCATAAATTAACATATTTCTTATATAAATATAATTAGTGAATAAAATAGTGATATGTAGCCAAAAAATTAAGAAAAACAATTATTGTTTAATTTTAAATAGGAATGAGTATGATAAAATGTGTAAACAAAATAATTATTCAAATAATGGAAGATTAATGCCATTCAATTATTAGTTTCATTTTATATTGAGTAATAGAAATAATGTAAAACAACAAAGAATATGTATTTTGAGAGAAAGTCTAAATCATGCTAACTAGATACTTTAGATTTATTTTGTAGACATATTCATGATCTATAAATAACATTGAAAAAAAATAAACTTGGATACATGAAAAGTTAAACTAAAAATATAAATCAAAATAACGTCTTTAAGGACATGACATAAGTTTTGTAAACATACATTGGGATAAGAAATAATTAGTTCTCATTTATCTATAAAATACATGTTATCATGCCTTAAAATAATCTATAATAACTTTAATTATATGTAGGATAATAAACATATATTTATGAAACACTGAATCCATGTAATTTTCCTTTTTGTTATTTATATATAATTCCATTTCCTAGTTTAGGTGCCCAGAAATCAAACTCTTGAATCATGTGCTAAACAAATATTCATTACATAATTACGTTAATACCTAATAAATCAACCCAAAATTAATAATATGTATTTTTAATATCAATAGCTAATTTCTATAAACATACATACCTAGTACATTTTAGTTTTAGTGTTTCTTTGAATTTTGAAAAATCCATCTACTAAAAATATATATATTTCCATCCAAGTGGATATTTTACTACTAATCCAATGATTCATTACCTTAGAATATTTATTCAAAATATCCAAAACAAAATTTCACACTTCATTCACATCTACACAAATAAAATGTATTTTTATTCTTTAGGAACTATAAAAATTATGAATTAAGAAGCATGAGCTCAAACTCTTTGAATGTGTAAACAGGAGCGTTAGCAATCAAAGATCATAAGTGAGAAAAATAATAACATGATTGTCTAAGAACATAATCATGGTACATGAAAAAAAACATATAAGTAATCATACAAAAAAATTGATTATAAGTCATAAATCCTAAACTCATACTTTTGGGAAAAAAATTATATTATATTATCATGGGCTCATAAGACTATATAAGAAATATAATACGTTACAATTTGAGCTTAGGTCGAGGATAACAACCCTAGAATAATAACTAATTGGATATGATCCCACAGTGCATTGAGCATAATCCTAAATCACTTACATATCATCTGATCAGATATAAAACATTACTCAATGCATTGGAGGGATTTATAATTTAGTTTCCTCCTATAATACTATAAAATGTATGTTGATATGTGTGACCCATAAAAAACATTCCTAATTTCATTAAATCATAAATATAAGAAGATAGAAATGGGATTCATGAATATTTCAATAACACATGATCATAATTCATATAAATACAAAATATGGATGGTATTTTTAATCCATGTCACTAGCGAATCTTTTCAAACATCAATAGATATAAGAAAATATGGAATACATTGTATTAAGACTGGTCACTCAACACATTCAAATAGTATCACATGAGAAGAGATCACAAATTGTATTGTTTGATAATAGATGTTAAATCTCAAAAAAACATTTTATTGGAATTTAGAGGGTAATTCATGAAATATCCCAACAAAAGAGATAGATATTTTATATTTTTAGAGAAGATTGAATGGGAAATTATAATATGAATTATCAAATAACTCTAGTTTTAAAAAAAAATAGATAAGTCAACTAAATAATTCATTTTGATGGGGTGAATAGAGAACATTGAAATCCTTTCTTTTAAATGTATTAAAAATATTGAAAGAATGTAAATAAAATAAGTTAATGACAATAAATATGGTGATATATATATATATATATATTAGTGTTATGAAATAAATTTATTTATTCTTATATAATATTAACATTCCTTTAAAAAAAGTAGAAAACTAATGGGAATAGAGATTACTTCAAAATGATATGGACTGTTTAAGAAGAGTATTTATAAAAAATTGGTTATAAAATACAGAATGTTTTATCCTATAAAATTTTTAAAACATGGCTTTATTTTTACACTTTTATAATGAAAATTGAAAAAAATGATATTTTAGAAAATTTTCATATGATTACTTCTAATTTTCTTAAAATAAATTCAATGATACCATAAAATTACATTTCATAATCATTGATGGATATAAAAGAGAAATCTAAATATTTTATAATGAATACATATATAGAATATTTTTATTATTGAAATTAAATAAGATTTATGGTCATCTCTACTAAAAAAATCCTTTTGGTTGAATTGTGAACCAAGGGTTTGTAAAATGGTAAATATACAAGTAAATCCCATGAGTGACTAGTGGGGATAATTGAGATGGTGTTTAAGAAAGAAATATTTAATAATTTGTCCAAATGGAATGATAGTCATAAAAAATATATAATTCATTGTTAGAATAGAATGAAACCCCATACAAACAAAGAATGGTATAAACTACAAACAATGCAGGAAATGGGACAAAAACCTCATTAGAAATGAATGTAAAATAATAAGGTCAACATTATATTAAATGAATATATCAGAATGAAGATAAAATATATAATTTACGAACAATGCATGAAATTTTTTTAAATTTCGACTGGAAACCCTTTCAATGATCATAACGTAAGGGAAAATTCATCAAAAATGAGATGATTTGAAAAATGTTAATCATCATAAAATGTGTGGAAATAAATAAAAAATTATTAGTTACTCTAATTTGCATAATTTTTTAGCGACATATTCAATGTTTAAAATATATAACACTGTGAAAAATATGAGTTATGAAACCACTTATAAATAATGATATAATATAAATAAAAAATCACATGTAAGGATATCATAAAATATTTATTTAAATTTCAACCTTAAAAAGTGACTTGTGATAAAATATGTTATTGGGGTATTTTTTGAAACTCTATGTTTTCACTTGGGATGAAAAGATTATGAAGAATATATTAATCACATTAATGTTCTAAATATTCCCAAAGAGATTCAATGGATTTTCCCATCCCAGTCCGCACACACATGTATGCACATCTGAAAGATAGAAAACCCCCTCTTCACACAACAAAAGGTCAGGTCATCCCCTAGGTCGATAACATATCTCATGAACCTATGACCAATACCTGAATGGGAATCCTCCTTTGATCAGGTTCATCTATTTTCTTATAAATATGATCCAATGGATCCTCATTTGCACAACAAAAAAATTGGAATACGCCCCCTGATCTAGCATCACATCCACTTTTCCAAGGTCTCGAAAATTTCACACGTAGTTCTCAAAAACCAATAATATGAGATAATTTAGTGGGATAAGGGAGAACAAAGTACCTTCATGGTCTGAAACACAATACACCTACCCAAGGACCCTTTTTTCATAAAATAACAACCACTTATGTGAGACCCATCTCTTTAACTAGGGACCTATGAGATACCCCTACATAGACACCAAAGGATACCACTAGTTCCTTAGATAAAGCCTCACCCAATTCTTGTTTCCCATGTAGTCCATTTCCCCAGGAATACCCAACTCGCATTGACCTATACTCCCATGCTATAGGCACATAATGTTTATCGCAGGACCTACATCAGTACTTTTTCCCTCTAATATCAGACTTCTGTAATCCCCTCTTTGAGTCTTCTTCCATGAAATCATTGGAAAGACATCATTCACTTTGGTTCCCTTTTCAGAAATAGGCCAAAACAAATCATTCATGAAGCCCTTTGGACATACAACACAATAGAGAAAGGAACACCATTGTGTCTCCCATTTGAATTTATAATCCTTTTGTTATTGTTTTCCCACATTTTTCCAACAAGACAATTATGGTCCATATGATAAGTATGGATTTTTATCCTTTTAGTTGAGAGGAACTCTACCCCTGATATAGTTTTATAGAGTCCCTAGTCTCGAACACAGGGTCCAGGACCATACCTACCCTTTTTGTCTCGAAGACCTACCGTATCTATTTCCTAGTATGTAGGGTAAGGATATCACTTTCTTTTCCATTCCTCATGTAATTAGAACCTCATATCTCACTACATGACCAATTCTTGGGCTTCACTCTTGGATTAATCGCATTGAAATTCATACAGGATGTCTCACTCTTCATCCTCCTCACCCCCTTGGATGCTTGGTCCAAGAGGGTTTGGGAACCAGAGATATCTCCTCCGTCCCCCATACCCTCATCCTCTGCCACCAGTAGATAATGAGAAGCCTTTCTTTCTAGATCTTCTACTTCCTCTTGTTCATATCATTTAAGCATGACTCATCCAATAAAATGTGGACATAGATTCTAGGCATTATCACGACGTACACATAGACAAATTCATGTTTTGAAAAATAATCAACCATTTAATCTTTTTCGTGTCTTCTTTTACAATGCTCCCCTAACATTAGACCTCAAATAAATGTATCCATCGTTATTTTAATTAATATTTTTTTATTTTGTAGATCTTCCACTTCTTATTGTTTTTCACATCGAGGATGACTCACATGGGATTAGTGGTTGATGGTAATCATGATATCCACTTGATAAACCACCTAAATGAAACCTTAGTCAGTAATCCATTACCATTTTCTTAACTATGAGCACATTGATTCATTTTATACTCACAATACATAGGATCCCAACATAAGTTACAAGCTCAATGTGCCTCCTACTATTCATGATCCTAGATATCATATCAAGGGAACCTTTCTCAAGAGTAATCCCCAAACCAAACCAATTATTTGAATCCACCTAATGGGTATACCCTAAACCATATCACCAAATATTCATGGGTCGTGTTATTTCTCATGGCCACAAGCTCATTCATTCAAGTATTCCCTTTTGGAGTAAGCACTATATTAATACACTCAAAGAGCCACAGTCCCCTGCGAGAACCATAAAACTATGTGGTCTTTGATTCCCATCGAAATGGGATATGTAGGAATCCTCCCTAAGTTCCAAACCCATCGCCTAATATCATCCACATTCTCTCATAGCCGAATTCCAAATTGGGTTTTACCCAACCTAGAAATCGATATCCCTTTGAGATTACCTATGTTGCTATGGAAAAAGTCCCACAACATGCTTTGACTAGAAACCTTCCCCATATAAATCAAAGGCACAATACATTAAACTGTATAGTTAGGTCCTTCACACATGGCCATAAAAGGTATGATTTCCCCATTATGAAGCACTGAAAAATGACTATTATACTCCCTTTCAAGAGGATACAATGTAATAAAGTCACATAAGTTCTATCCCAGCACGAAATCAAATTAAACCTCCAAAGAAGAATATACACTTTAGAGAGCCCCAATGTGTTGCTAGAAAACCAAAATCATCGTAATAATGGTCAATGAATCTATAATTAGTACATAAAGGGGGTAAAATTTATGGGGAACCTCATATGCATATATATATTTACCTTAATTAAGAACCTATGATATATACAGATGATTCCAAATTTCATACATGCTTATAATTAATGGTTAAATCTAGGGGGAGCCACATCATAATTGGGAATTAATAAAGGACTCATTAACATGTCATAAATCTATAATAGAGTCTTATTGTATGTAATAATTCCCCCAAAAAATATGTGATGAGGCTGACCTTCCATCATCTAGACCACTGTGATTACGTAAGGATTGTTTCACAAAACTCACAACAATTGATTACCATTGGAAAAAAGGTCCAAGTGTCATCCTGGATATATAACCATTTAGTTTTTCTATTTCAATTAACAAAACCCATTGGAAACCATTCAAATATAGAAAAATGTTTTTTATTCTAAAACAAAAAATGATGAACCCACCATGAATCCTCCACCAAGATGATAGTATCAACCAAACATTAGGGCCCATCATCCCTTTAAATTAAATGGGGAATGATAAGTCAATAAATCTAGAATGTGTTCATTCAAATTGGAAGACTATTTGATGTCGTTTTCATATTTTATTTTGTCATATATTCAGACACGTATTCTTTAGAACCCCACTCAATTAAATGGAGTCATTCCAACTCTCACTGATTCATGAATCAGCTAAAATTATGGTCCAGTATTTTTCCATATATAGGATTCCATCACTAACCCTTCACTTTCAACACTAGGTCTCTAATTCATTATTTCAAAAGAAAAATCAGAATGGTATAATCCCGGCCCTAGAGGCCACCTGACATGCACTCTAGCTCGAGAAGTCCCACTAATTATGTAGTCAGTTAAAATAAAAGGTCTAGATGTAGACAACAATAACCACCATATTCATCCAATTTGGGAGCCTATACCAACAATGTAATATCCATTCCCACTATTACCTTAGGGAAATGAATCCAGAGGCTATAGATGGACCCATCCATAACCCACATGGGTCTTTCTAAAGGGCTTCTTCTATGAATCTTTGTTGCTAACATCACATATTAGTGAGATCTCAACATGATGAATGCTCTGCCCTCGGCATACTAGCCCATGTAACCTAGACATGGGAATTTTAGATGACCTATCGAGGTATGAGACCGGTCACCATGGAGCAGGTCCACACCCCTCTCTCCTCCTGATAATACCACCAATCAAAGTTGGTGTCCAATTGTGAGAGGGTCCATACCCCCATCCACCTTAATTCAGTCATACAATAGACTCTCATTGAAGAATCTGATGAAGCACACCTTTCAAATCAAACAAAAAACCATGAGCATAAATAGACACCAGCTTGCACCTGCCATGCCTACCAGTAGACTGTTCTAGATGTAGTCAATGAAGCTTTCCAACCATGTTTAGCAGAACACGGTGACCAAGATGAGTCACCTACCTACATTCATCAGGCCTATAAGATGTTTCATTTGGAAACTTACAGAGAAATTAGGTGAAATACCCAGAAGATGAGTGGGGAGAAGACCCAACTCTATTTCCCCACACAAGATTACGTTTATTATCTACAGTCAAGAAATGAAGGACATGAGGAAGCACATACGCTAGTTCCATATGTGTAATGAGAATATATTCCCATTATAATCATTTATGTCCACATTAATGTCATATAAATGATGAAGTAACATACAAAAACCCCTTTACAGATCCTATATACCTTCCAGGACATCGTAATGTTGATGAAGGTAGTGCCAGAGGGGCAGATATAGATCTTCGTCACCACAAATGGTGTAATTCATCAGCAAGTAATTATAGATAAGACACATGCATCTACTCCCACGATGGATGGTCATGTGGAAAACTCCAAAATATTATATGGTCAACTAGATCAAGACATGCACCCACTCCAACTAGAGGTATCCAGCCTATCCTTGTGGCTACTCAAAGGTAGGAACAAATACCTGTTTATAAAAACAACTTCCCCCAAAAGTGACCCAGTTGATCACACAATGGGATCCAATAATTAACCTCATGAAATACCACTATTAAATAATGATATAATATTAATTCCCACTAAACATAATACAGGAGTTCTTGAATCCCTCAAATTCTTATTTACAGTATCTCAAGATCCTAGTCTCCCATTAACAAATTATAGGAGTTGTAGTAGAAATTGTGAAGGTCATCTCAGGACACATCACCAAGACATGTTGATTCATGAGAAAAATATAATTGAACTTGGGATCCCATATCCTTATGAGAGGAATGAAAACCCTCTGTGTTTCCGAAAAGTGAAGGATAAATAGAGTCATTCCCTTGTAGTAATCCATCATGGTGGTCCTCCCCCATGATAATGTTTACTGTGAACAATCTCACTTCATTGGTGCATCATTATTTCTAGATAATTGTAAAATTGGTAACGTAGGGACATGAAATCCCCCAAATCACAAGGATCCCTCAAAAATAGTCATGTCAGGTCTGATGCCTTTCCATTGGTAGTTTAAATCCTTTCTCAATTGGAAGACAACCCAAGCTGATGGTCATTCTCTAAACCACACTTGGGTCACCTCCCAACATTCTAATTAAAGGAAATCCCTAACGATCATACAGACAATAACAAAATGGTCGTAAAAAGTGCACTGTGGTTTGACCAAATAGAGTAACATCTACTGAATGAAAAATAATACATTCTAATCATGAGTAAACTTCTACCTAAGCATGACATACAAGTCATGTTCTTTCATTTTACCACACATTAATACAACATTAAATATGATTTTTAATATGTTGTCTGCAAGACATCATCCTCAAAATATGGATGACTCTTATTCACTTGAAATAAAAATTATTACCCTAAAACAAGTATTGAAGTCACATAAATGTAATATAAATATTACAATGGAAAATTAACTTTGCAGCACTCATGGTATCATGACATCTAATGTTCGAGAGACATAAAGGATCCCATTAATTTTCATCCCTCATATCTTTAATGAAATTGAAATAGTGGATCACCAATACCCCATATGGTGTTCATACTAGAGGATGGGGTGACCATGATGCATTAAATTTTACCACAATCCCTATCCATGAAATCCCACCAAAGGTTGTAGAGTGAAATGGTATAGCATCACTTCATCTCCAATAAGTTGATTATATTCATAAAGAAAATACTTGCTCAATAAAAATAGGCCCTGACTGACCCTCACCATCCTTGGCCCTAAAGAGAGAAGTCTAATGAGACACTTTTGTGTTAGTCATATGATAATATCAATGAAACCCAAATTAATGGTATTTCTATCATTTGATAATTAAAATGTCAAAAATAAATAAATGATATTCGAAAATGGTTGATCCATGTGCATACTGAATGATGCACCTTGCTTATGTTTGGATAAAAAACTATAAAATCATAAGTGAAGCATTGAATGTAGAAACCATTATGTTACATGAGCATCCCCAACCTATAGGTATTGGGTATTTTTAACTGAACCCTCAAGGTTAGAAAACCAAAGATAAAGTATTATTAATGAAGTACTACCATAACACTATCCCTCACAGATATATCATTTTTCACATAAACAATCCCCTCTTATGTGGGAATAAATCTTATCCTGATTAGTGGAAATTCAATAAAATAGATCCTCCCATTTAATCACATTTCATGATTGGGTACCATTACTCAGGACACACATGACTAAACTCTTTATATTTTCCTGTTATATTGCTATTCACCAAGAAGTTTCTAGAGAATCATCATAGGAGATATCAAATACTCAAGGAGGTCATAGAAAATGATAGTCTCGTAGAGACAATGATTGAATTCCATAAATTCATTTATCATAAATAAATTTCTTCAACAACACTTTCAGAAATTCTATTGAACATGGGGACAATTTAATGGAGTCGGAAGAGGTTGTTTTAGTTTATAAATTTTCCACACCAAATAATTTCAACGAAGAGTGTCTACCTAAAACAAGAGTATTTCCCTTAATACAGTAATTCCCACGAACAATTAAGAATTACTTATTATAAATTCATTGAATAAATGAAACGTGTAAGGTTCAAATTGTACATCATGACCCTCCTGCAGTGGTTTCACCCCTTCTCTAGAAAAAATATTTTCTCAGTAGCATATGGAGATGAAATAATTTAGGAGAAAAAATACATAACTACTATAATGTATACTTCATACAGAATATTCCCACCAAGAAGATCCTCAACTTGATCTCCCAGCTGGCACACCACATCAAGGAGTGTTTTTATTCCTATTGAAGAATATATGGAACATCTTGTCCTCATGGGATTCCGAGAAACAATATACTTGGATCCCATTGCTAAAAATAGAGATCCCCATGGAGTGCATCCAAAACAAGAATAAGAAAATTCTTATAGAACTATCCCTATATGACACCGAAGGAAAGAACCATAAGTGCCGCACAAATGGACCTACTGGCCACTGTACCTATTCATGATATGTTCACTATAACAGTTCATGATCAGACTCATACAGAAAAATATTGACTTGTTATGAACATTATTGAGTAACTAATGGATTTATTGGAATCAATAAAGGAATGACTTGTGTAGATACTTCTTCAAAATAATCCCTACCCTAAATGGGTCGACCCGACTCTTCTACTTCCAAACATTGGGGATACAATATTTCCAATGTTTAGTGGATTGGGAGACATAGAGATGTAGTTGATTCATTTCATCTCTCCTTGTGACCCCATGATGGTATACCCTAAACAAAAGAGGGCGGTAAAACTCAGATTATTCATGAAATCCCTACAAGGACCACTATATGTGGGTTATACAATTTTGTAGTCTTGATCATGTTGTTTATCACGTCAAATTAGGTGTTCTTTTTTAACTTGAATTTTTACAGTATAGCATCAACCATAGGTCGTATCTCTATAGAGCCTTAGATCGTTAATTTCAACATGTGGTTATGATTATGAAATTAAAAAATCGGAATGGAGTTTTATATTACTTGGGTTTTATGATTAAAGTTGAAAATATAAAATGAAAGTGGTAAAAAAGTATAAATTCACATAATTAATTAAGTGTGATCAACCTGGTGTACTCTAATGATACTTATCCAACATTTCTTCATAATATAGGGTCACGATCTTTTAATCCCCAGGTTGTAATACCAATAACCAAAATGTTACTGAGTTTATACTAGGATACCCCCTAGAGTTCAGTCGAAAACCCACAATGACTCATTGGACACCACTAATGGTTGAGTGATTTGTGTTTGACATCATAATATAAACACATAGAGGCAACACACAATGAACTCGATGTGTTTTCCAGGTTTGTATGTTATTTTTCTGATACCATGACATAAATTTACATGGACTTGATAGTTCTTATGTGAGTTCAATTGACCAATATGAACCACACAAACACCGCAACTGAAAGGGGGAAAAGGAAGTGGTGAACGGTGTGTAAAACATGACATGAATGGGTACCCCCAATAATGATCATATGAGTTGAGCATAAAATACTCATACATAACTCTATAAAATTAAAATAGAATATGATGAAAAACAACATACAACGTTGTATTAAAAAGATCATTAAATATAATACAAACATGAAGCTTTGGATTGCATCACGTTTTTTCCCAGGTGATCACAAGGGGTTTAGAAACCCATAGGATGGGAGGAAGAAGAAGATTTTTATGTAACACTTCCCATAGCCTCCAGAAAATTAGTAGATGACGGAAAGACCTATTTGGGACACCAAAATTTAAGCACCTTGCCTATGGTTCGAACTCCCAAATGTGGCGCCCAAGGTGGAAATTTATAGGCAAGGGGGGAAGTGGATTTGGGCAGCCTGATTTCACGAATCCACTTGGACCATTATTTTGGCCGGTCAGAAAGCCTTAACTCACATTTGACAAAAATATAGAGTTTCTTCTCATACCTTTTCTACCTCCATGTTAATGTTTGCAGGAAGATATGGAACATAATAAGAGATATTTCCAAAATACAGAGGCTATGTTTTGACCCTGTGTAGATCCACTTTATTGGACAGATGAGCTTTTATGAGCCTCTTAATGGACGAATTGGGCTTTGGTTCCTTCATATGAAGTGGATCTAAATATATTAAGGATTAGACCACAACGTTTCAGCCCATTTGAATGCATGGAATTGTAGAAGCATGTGTTTTAGTCTTACTTGTCTTCCTGGTTCATATACAGAATGGACTATTTTTCATGGACTTCATAATAGGTCCTCCAAATCACCTCAACCTACAACATAATTGTCAAAACAAGTAACATTTCTTTTAGTAACTATGTTAAAAAATAATTTAATCATACATTGGGTGAAATTTATTACAATACATGAAATTTTCAATACAAAATCAGTTTAATAAATTGTTATAAGGGTGAAATAAAATAATGAATCGTGGTACGATCACACCCTCACACCTAAAAATTTCCACTCTTTGGTGAAGTATAATATCCTAATCATGTCCCATTCCTAAATAATAGGTGTGAAAATAAACAATATTCTTTTGAAATGAAATTCATCATGTCTCTTCTATTGAATCAATATTCTTATCATTTTTCATTTCTCACATTCAAATTTGTTAAACTTCATTTGTTCACCCATGCAACATGTCGCAACCTACCTCACCATTAAAATTTTCCTCTTCACTCAAGGAACATATGAAAGTGGATTTATTCTCTTTTACCAGATTTCATGTGATCATGCCATATGCTTTCAAATATTCTCATTTCTCTACCGGTAGAAACTATTGTGCTACTCAAGAGGACAATGAACATGTAGTTCTGAGGTTCAAGGGTCAGTATGATTTAATGTTTAAAATTACGATGCAAAACAGGAGTGTTTAATCTATTTTTTACAAAACATGTCAAAATTCATCAAGTGTTCACAATGAATATACACACTCAACCCCTCAAAAAGTGTATCACCTCTAAATTACTCTCCCAATTGTCTATTTTTGTGGGTCACAACCAAGAAATAAATAATAATGAGTAAAAATCCTCTTTTCTCAATTTTTTTATTTTGTTATCTTTTATTTAATTTACAAAACAATTTTTTGTTTAGCTTTTGGAAGATAAAGAGGGAAACATTTGTAAAAATGATGTGATATGGATTGTGAACCAATTGCCCAAGGAAAATGTAGGCACCCTTTATATCAACCCATAACAACGATTCTCTCCCCATAATTCCCATGGAAACACACTCTCTCCCACACTTGCTGAAAATAAAATAAGAATATAAACAATAGATGGGTAGGTAAGGATAAATTAACTTCTAATGTGGCTACTTAACAGGCATTTCATGGTCTCTAAGGATTAAAAAGGATAAAATGTAAAGGTGGTCAAAAATATGGGATAATTGTAAAAGGGGGATTTTCAATGAATGATTTCCTCTATCTTTAATGAAGCATAATTGAATATTATGGCTTCAAATAGGATCAAGGAAAGATCTATTTTCTCTACCTGATCCGAGACTCTCAAGAAATTGAAAAAAAGGAAGAATATTCAATAAAGGGCGTAGAATATCTATCGCATAAAGGATTAAAATAATGATTAGTGCTACTGAGGCATGAGTTTCAAAAATCCATTAAATATCTAAGAATTACTTGAAAATAAAAATTCTAGAAAATGATTCCATATCAAAATTCATTTGATTTTTTTTCCCAAAAACAATGTAATTTTCCACACAATATACTCAATCATGAAAAATGATTTTGGATATTCATTTTATGATCAATTTTTTATCTAAAAACAATGAATAAGGAAAAAGAAATCCCAAATGAACAAAATTTGTTTTTTATTTGTTTTGTTTAATCATAACTATGAAACGTCACCCACCCCCACACCTAAAAGTGTCATTTTCTTAAATGAAAGTACTTTAAATAAATAGGAAAGTAAATAAAGTTAGGGAGAAGGTACAACCTACTAAATATTTTCATATGTGGCATTTATGAGTTGGATTTCCTCCACAAGATGCTTTAGAAAATCCTCATAGATGTTTTTGAGCCTCCACCCATTGATAGTAATCCTTTGTCCAACCTCCTCATACAAAACCTTTATAGCACCAGAAGGGTAAACATCAGTAATAGTATAAGGTCTGAGCCCTCGGGAACGAAGCTTACCTTGGTAGAGCTTTAGCCTGGAATTATTCATGAGAACCTTCACCCCAATATGAAACATCTGTTGATGTATCGTTCTATCATAGATATCATTTGTCTTCTCATTATAGATTCCAGAGTTTTCATATGCATCACGTTGAATTTCTTCCAACTAATTAATTTGCTACTTCCTATGAGCACTTGAATCTGATAGATTCATATTACATTGTTTAACAGCCCAATATGCACTGTGTTCTTCCTCCACTGGGTAGTGACAAGCCTTTCCAAACACAATTCTACATGGTGACATTCCCATTGGTGTTTTTAAAGCGGTAAGGTACTCCCAAAGTGCATCATCCAAGCACGAACTCCAATCTTTCCTATTGGGTTGTATCTTCTTTTCAAATATTTGTTTTACTTCCCGATTTGAGATTTCTTCTTGTCTGTTAGTTTGGGGGTGATATGTAGTGGATAATTTATGATCAAACCCATACATACAAAGATAAATTTTCATGTTATGATTGAAAAAATGTGATCCCTGATCACTATTTATGAATCTAGGTAATCCAAATCGACTAAAAATCTATGGCCTCACAAAATCAAAAACCACACGAGAGTCATCAGTCCTAGTGGCCTTTGCCTCCACACATATAGATACATAATCAACAACCAATAAAATTTATAAAAATCAAAATGAATTTGGAAAATTTCCCTTGAAGCCAATGCCCCATGCATATAAAATTTCACTGAACAACATGAGTTATTGGGGAATCTCATTCCTCTTGGAGATATTCCCTGTGAATTGACAATGACTACATGACTCGAAAATTCTATGGGAATCCCTATATAATGTTGGATAATAAAGGAATGAGTCAGGAACCTTTAGATTTGTACGTTGAGAGACAAAGTGGCCCCCACATTTGATGGTGTGGCAGAAGGTCAAAATAGAGGTGAACTCATGGTCAGGGACACACCGACGGACTACATTTTCAGTAAAAATTCTCCACAAGTATGGGTCATCCCAAATGTCCCACCCAGAATCATGATTAATTCTCTAGAATTGTTATGTGCTAAAATTTGTGGGGACCCTGGATGATGCTAGAAAATTCACAATGTCTGCTTACCAGGGGGTAAGGTCCACAATATAACAAAGGGTCTCATGAGGGAAGAATTCTCAAATGGGAGGGGTGATTCAACATGATGGTCCAATGGTGGGTAAATCCTACTAATGTTGTTAGCTACCACATTTTCCACTCCTCTATTTTCTCTAATCTCAAGGTCAAACTCCTGGAGGAGGAGCATCCACCGAATGTGGTGGGACATAGCTTTAGGTTTCTTTAGGAGGGAACGAAGGTCATCATGAACAGAAAAGACAATGATTTTTGACCCAATAAGATATGAACAGAATTTTTCCAAGGAAAACACAAAATAAATATGTTATTTTTCAGTGGTCATGTAGTTTACTTGGGCAGGGTCAATGGTACGTGAGACATACGCAATGACATGAAGAGCCTTCTCAACCCATTGTGATAAACCTGCCCTAACTGTAAAGTTAGAGGCATCACACATAAGTTAAAATGGGAGATCCCACCTTAGAGTTTGGATGATGGGAGGATACATGAGACTCCTTTTCAGTGAATTTAATTCATCCTCAATATTTTTATCAAACAGAAACTCAGAATCATTTGGTAATAACCTGGACAAGGGAAGTGAGATCTTACTGAAATCATTAATGAATCGACGGTAAAAACTATAATGACCCAAGAAGGATCTCACCTCACGAACACAGTTTGGATAGGGAAGGGTTGAAATTAATTCAATTTTTTATTTATCCACTTTAATTCTTTCTCTTGAAATAACATTCCCAAGAACTATCCCCCGTTCAACCATGAAATGGAATTTCTTGTTATTTAGTAGAATATATTTTTCTATCCAATGATGGGGGATAGAACCTAGGTTGGCTAAAAAATCATCAAATGAGGTTCCATAAACTGTGAAATAATCTATAAAAACATCGATGTAAATTTCTAGGTACTCTGAAAATATACTCAACCTACAACAATGAAAAATACCTATAGCATTACAAGACCAAAGGCATCCTTCTGTATTAAAATGTGCCAAATGGACAGTTAAATGTTTTCATTTCATAATCCTCAGGGGATATATGGATTTGGAAAAAACCCGAATAGCCAGCAAGGAAAAAATAATGGGACATACCATCCAATTGTTCTAACATTTGGTCAATGAAAGGTAGATGAATGTGGTCATTCCGCATGGCTTCATTCAGTCAATGGTAGTCAATATAGACTCGACCACTATTTAGCACATGTGTTGGAACCAATTCATTTATTTTATTTGACACAACTATTATTCTTGTTTTTTAGGTGCCATTTTCACTGGGCTAACACATTTACGTTCAGATTTAGGAGAACTGATCCCCATAGAATTTAACTTACTATCATCCAATTTTACAACTCCAAGGAGAGTGTGATTCAATCAGCGTTGAGATTGTCTTACAGGATTAGCCTCATCATACAAAAGTATATAGTGCATAAAAATAGAAAGGTCAATCCCGGTAATATTAGCCAACATCCAAACTATTTCCTTTTTCACTCTCTGAGAAGATTAAGTAGTTTTGATTCCTGCAGTTAAGATAGGTTATTGGAAATAATGATGGGAAATTGGTCAATACCCTCTAGGTAGGAATATTATAAATTAGATGGATGTGGTTTTAATTCAAACACCTGGTGTTTTGTAAAGAGGGAGGGGATTTAGGGGGAGTGAGGTCCATAAAACTGTTTATCTGATCAAGTTTATTCTCCAAAGATAGAGAATCTATTCAAATGAGATTTTCATAATCATCGATGGTCATGGGTACCTCATAATGAACACACTCGTCAATTAAAGTAAAAAATTTACACTTTTTAGAACCCCAAAAAAACACAAAACATGGCTCAAAACTCCAATCATGCAAGGGTGAAGAAAAGTAAAATGAATCCTAATTTGGGTTGAGGAGAGAATTGTGAGTTGTGCGTCCTTTGAGAGCACTTCCATAAAACAGTCATGAATAGTGTAGTACTCTTCAAAGTGGTGTTTCATAGACTCAAAGATGTTAAAACTAACCTTTTCTCATCTTAATTTCAAGGAAAACATACCACTGTGAATTTTAATGATTGTATTTGCGGTTTTGATGAATGTCATCCAATGTATGATAGGAGCATGCGCTTGGGTTCAGGTATCCTTCATCTCAAGTATGTAGAAATCAGTAAGGAAGATGAGATTCTTCACTCTTACAAGGACATCCTCAATAACTTCTGTTGGATGTGTAGTACTACGGTTGGAAAGTTGTATGACAATTCTCATTGGTTGAAGCTCACCATCCTGTAGAGAAGTGTACACAGAGTGAGGCATTAAATTAATGGAAGCACATAAATCTAGCATAACATTAGAAAAGAAAGCCACTCCTATGGTACACGGTATATTGAATGTGCTCGGATCCTTGCATTTGGTTGGCATTGCTGGTTTAATCAAGGCCGAGATATTCCAACCCGAGTAGACTCTATCATTCCCCATATTCCTTTTTCTATGGGTACAATGTTCTTTATGGAATTTGGAATAATGGGGAATTTTCTTGCCTGGATCCAACAATGAAATATTAACTTGAACTTTGTTAAATGTAACCATTATTTCATTTTCAATCTCATTATCAATGTTTTTCAAAGATTTAGAGATTCTTTGAGGGAAAGGAAGAGGAATGGGTTGTTCATGGGAATCCTTAATGATAATTTGATTTCCCTTTTTATTTTGATTTTCTTCATTGAAATATTTTGTGGGTGGAGAAAGAGTGTTTTCAATAGGGTGACATACAAGTTGCGTAGAATCAGTAGAAAGAGAAAATTATTTACCAATACAAAGTGTAATTGAAAATAAATTACCATTATCTTTCGGATTGGAAATGGGTTGTGATGGTAGTTGTCCAAAACCTTGCATCTTATTCTCACTTATGGTGATCTCCAGTTGTCCTACTTTAGTTCGTAGGTCTTGAATTGCCGATTTTCTGGTTTTTTGGAACTGGTGGTTATAGATTTCCATTTTTTCACCATATCCTCTAGGATTGGTTCAGATTTGGGAGGAGGAGGATGATTGTTTTGAGAATTTTAAGGATAATAAGGTTTCATACCTTGTAATTGTGGATACAAATTCTTCTTGGGGTAGATTGAGTTTCCACCTTGTCGGTACTGGGGTTGGGTTTGCAACCAATGTCTTGGATTTGGCATGAATTGTTACTGCATAAAGGGAGGTTCTTATTAGAATGGACGCCCTGGGATCACGGATGCACAAGACTAATGTGAATCTTGAAGTTATGGGCACTGGTCAAAAAAGGGTATTGTAAGAACAAACAACACAATGCAATGGAACAGGATGAGATTGTGAGTAAACTTATGCTTGAGATAATTTCCTTAGAAGGGTATGAATCTCATCAAGATTAATATCTCCCTTTTATTCTAGGGCTGAATGACATACCTCATGGACTCCTCGGGTTGGTGCAATTTCTCATGTACCAAATTGTTGTGCATTTTGAGCCATGTTGGCTATTAATTCACAAGCGGTGGAAAGAGTTTTATCAACTAGGAAACCACTAGCTGCAACATCAATCATTCCACGATCCATGGGGAAAATTCCCTCATATATGTATTGGATGAAAGAAATTCACTAATTTGGGGGTGGGGAAGCTTGAGCAATGTCTCTTGAATCTTTCCCAATATTAATGAACGGTCTCTCATTATCATTGCCTAATTACATGTATTTTATTCCTAATTGAATAAATTCATGAGGCAGGGAATAACTTCTCTAGAAAGAGTCGTTTAAGGTCATTCCACCCACTAATTGTGGTAGGCAGATATTATAGCTAGTCTTTGGCTACAACATCAAGGGAGAAAGGTAAATCCCTAAACATAATTATGTCCTTAGACACATTTTGGGGTTCCATGGTGGAGCATAATATGTGAAATGCATTAAGGTGTTTATGAGGGTCCTCATTGGGAAGACAATGTAATTTAGGAAGAAGGTGGATGAGACCTAATCTCAGCTCAACGTTGGCTTCTTTCTCAGGATATTGGTTGTATCAAGGTTGGTAACCCACATCCAGGGTGGTCAATACTTTTAATGTTTGATTATTTGAATCCATGTTTTCTTGGCATTGATTGGATTCAATATTTTATTGTATTAGGGTCACTTGAGGTCCTAAAAGTGGTTCCTCAATGTTTCTTGATTTACCTTCTCTAGATGCCTTGATTTGTGTGTGAAGTGACTTTCATATTTCATAGTCATATTCAAGTAGTGTTTCCTTAGAAGATCGGGTCATGCAAATAAGATGTGAAGTTTGTTTTTTTCTTGAATATTGATAAAATAACTTAAGAATGGTCAAAATAGAATATAATGTAATAATACATAATTATAGTGAGATATATGGAGAATAAGAAGAAGAGAGAGAGAGAGAGAGAGAGAGAGAAAGAGAAGGAAAACACCAAAACACCCAAAAATAATGACAAAAACCCAAAACATAAACAATAAAATGGGGGTGGGGTATTGCAATGAGTAATAATTTGTAGTAAAAAAAATAAATAAATGGAAATAATGAAATTATATAATATTGGATACCAGGAAATTGCGCCAAAATTTGATCACGTAGTCGATCATGTCAAATTAGATGCTTATTTTTAACTAGAATTTTTTCATTATATTAGCAACCCTAGGTCATATCTTGACAAAGCCTTAGATCATTAATTTCAACATGTGGTTCTTATTTTGAATTTTAATATGGAAATGGGGATTTATAATACTTGGGATTGATGATTAAAGATGACAATAGAAAATGAATGTGGTAAAACAAAGTAGAAATTCACAGAATTAATTAAGCGTGATCAACAAAGGGTACTCTCATTATGTTTATCCTTTATCACATCATGATATAGAGTCTTGATATTTTAATCCCTAGTTTGTAACAACTAGAACCATAATGTTACTAAGTTAATACTATAATACATCCTAGGGTTCAGTCGAAAACACTCAGTGATTCACCGGACACCGCCGATGATTCGGTGATTTGTGTTTGACATCCTAACCAAAACTCACCGAGGAAACACACGATGAACTCGATGTGCTTTCTAGGATTGTATTTCATTTCATTGTGATACCATGACTTAAATGTACGTGGCCTTGATAGTTCTTATGTGTGTACAATTGAGCAATATGAACCACACAAACACCGCAATTGAAAGGGGGAAAAGGAAGTGGTGAACTATGTGTGAAACATCACATGAATGGGTACCACAAAACAAGATCATATGATTAGAGCATGACATTCCATTACATAACACAAAAAAAATTATAAGATATTATGAATAAAAACAACATACAACATAGAATGAAAAAGATCATTCAATATAATACAAACATGATGCTCTGGATTACATCACATTCCTCCCCGTGTGATCACAAGGGGAATAAAAACCCATGGGTGGGGAGGAAGAAGAATATGTTGAAGTAACACTTAACATAGCGACCATAAGTTATAATCATGATGAAAATAAATTTTTGGGACTCCAAAATGGATGCACCTTGCCTCTGGTTTGAACTTCAAAATGGGAAGCCCAAGGTGCCAATTTATAGGCATGGTGGGAAGTGGATTTGGGCACCCTAATTCCAAGAATCTTCATTGTCCAGGGTTGTGGCCAGTTAGAAAGAATTAACAAACTTTGGAAAAAACTATAGAGTTATTGGAAGACAACATTTCTACCTCTGTGTCCAACTTGGAGGTCAGATGTGGAATATAATATGTGATATTGTTAAAATACAGAGGCAATGTTTAAACCCCATTCAGAACCACTTTATTGGACAGATCAGGTTGTATGGGCCTTTTAATGGATGTATTGGGCTTCTGTTCCTTCTTATGAAATAGAGATAACTATATTTAGGACCATCCCATAATGTTTCTACCCATTTTAATGCACAGAGTAGTAAAATAATGCGTTTTAGTCAACTGGTGTTCTTGGATCATGTGTAGAATGGCACATTTTTCATGGTCTTCATCATAGGCCCTTCAAATCAGCTCAACATACAATATAATTATCAAAACAAGTAACATTTCTCTTTTTAACAGTGTTATAAACAAAATAATTGAATCAAAAATGGATGGAAATTTATTATTATACCTGTAATTTTCAATTCCAAATTAGTTTAATACATTGATATAAGGGTGAAATAAAACAGTGAATCGTGGTACGATCAAGGATCATTCAATCATAGTATGGGAATTCCTTCTCCAAAAGTTTCTCTTCTTATTGATATCAATGTTGTTGATGAAAATAGTCTCTAAAATTAAAAAATGTATGAATATGGAAAATGAAAGAGTCCATAATTTCATTCTATGTGGAATGTTTTGAAATAATCCTTGAAACTATTACCCCCTTATAAATATTTTTTCATATCTGTTTGGGGAATCTTCGTGATGAGTTGTGAACTGTGCTTATCCCTTTGAAATACACAAGAATGTATTGGGACCTTCCTCAAATTTCTAAAAGGGTGGAAAACTCCATCATAGGGAACAATTCCATGGCTGGAGTAAATCCATCAAATCAAATAAAGATAATAGATAAATAGCATGCTACAACATTTAATTATAAAAAATCCCTTATACCTAATCTCGATTCAAATTCTACATCGTATCGTACAGCTCCACCTCTTGAGTGTCAAAAACAATGACCACCTCGTTATTTTGAGTGGAGAGATCATATGGGGAAATAATTTGAGGAGATGAAAAAAAGTACTATTCATTTTGGAATGATTATGTAAAAGGCTATATCATCTTGAGATTGGAAAACAACATGGTTAGGTTTCTAAATCCAGTGAAGTCCATCAAATAATGTGATTCATATCTCCCAAATTATTTCCTATTCAATGAATTACTGGGGAAATGCATCTGTAATTCATTTGTTTTCAATGACCTTTAGTAAAAGATGTGGACTCTGGGAAATTGTAGGTGAAACATTCAACCACTCATGTTGTGTATGATTCCACCACTAGTCCAAATGAGTTAAATAATTGGAAATAATTTCATTGAAAGAATGTGAAATTTTTTGGTGATTTGATTGTCATAAAAATGATCAACTGGACTCATAATATTCTAAAAACATAGTCAAAGAATCCAACTATTCCTTTAGATAATTTCACTACAATATGACTGACTTCATTGATATCCCACCCTTGTTTAAATCTAGTAATCTAAAAAGTGATATGGTTAGAAGGGGAAGAAGAAAACAAAATGAAGATGATATCATTTCAAGGTCATATATAACCGTTAACTTATAAAAATTCATGAAAAACGTCCCAAAAGCATGGTAACCACCCTGCCAAATGGTATAAGAGTCCACACATCCAAATAAATATCCATCATATAATGATTTAATCTTCGGCACCATTACCATTATTCACATAATGGGTCCCTTTCAAAATAATGGAAATTATTGGGAACTTGATCACTATATCAATTTTTAGGGAACTGAGGGAAGTGTCTATCAATGTTGAGGTTACAGGGGAATATGCTATAGTTACAGGAGTTACTACTTTAACCACACCCCTTCTCGAATAGTATTCATGGACGAAACCCATATGAGATCTCTCAAGTGTGATCAGTAGTAATAAGGGAATTCCATCACAAGTAATAGAGTATTCTTGAACATTATCACCTAGAATATATACTAGAGGATACAACAATGCTAAAAAATCCTCGACATGTAGCCAGACCCAACCAACAAAATCCAACAGGATTATAAGAACCATCAAATTGTATTCTAAAGGATATATTGTCAACATCAGGAACATAATCATATAAACCACCCATGAAATAATATCACCATGGTGGAAGTACAAACCATTTTGTTATAATTATGAGGTTATGAAGAAACTGGCCCCTGTTCCAGCCATGTTTTCGATCCCGGATGTGTTGAGTCTATCAAAATACATCCAAGAAGCACTTATAAAGGCCTTGTTGAGACCCATGAAGTTTGAATTCAGGGTTTCTTTTATTGATGTATAATAAGATGAGAATAAACCTTAATAATTATATATAATCATCTCTTTAACATACCATTATTAAGAATTTTCATGTAAGAACATTACAAGACCTTGTGTATATCTAAAAGTATAAATTAAATTGATATCTGATGAGCCTTTATAGAAAATTTCTCTAGTGTCAACTACATATCAATATAAACACTTCACCAACTATTTTATAATGAATCTCACTTGTCCGTGTATACCATTATTATACACAATTCTGAAATGAATGAGAAAAATCCACTTCAAAAGATCACACACTAAACAATGTTTGGGGATGTTATGTCTAACTCAAAATTCATAGTTATGTTGAAGGATATCTCTGCTAATGTCTTACTGGGAAGACCATGACTACATCAGTATATAGCCATTCATTTTCATACCACCAATGACACAAATATTTTATCCATGGTGAAATTAGGAAATTTTAAAGATTAAAATCACCATTCAAATCTTTTGAGTCACAGTACAATGATGAATGGTTCTACCATAATGAAGTGAAACTATTTATGGATAATAATTTCATTCATATCAATTCCCCAAAATGGTATGGGGATGATCCCAGAAAACCATTTATGAACCTTAGTGTAGAGTTTGTATTTCACATCAATAAAATCCAATGGTTAGACCTGAATTCAAGAACATATTCAGTAACAGCATAATGTCAATCTTGAAAATTAAACCCCAGAGTACTAGAGTATATGTAAACTCTCTGAGAGGTAACGAAATCCTAGATGAAAATGCCTTCATTCCATCCCCCGAGTTTCAGAAAAACCCTATATCTTCTCATATGATAGAATAAGTTGTTATGTAAATGGTATAAGACATAGATGTAAATACTCAACCCCTCATCTATTATTTGGAAATAAAAAAATGTCCTTTTTCCATTGATTGATCCAAAAAATGATTGATTCCTCTTCCAGATGACGAATTTAGGACTTTTCCACTAAACTTGAGAATCATGATTCATCACCTATCACCTAAGAATAGTAAAAATAACTAATTTTTGAGGAAGATGAGGAATAGGAAGACCTCATGGATTCCCCTTCATCGTTTGTGGAAGACATCTCCACAACTATGAATGAGCTCAGAAAAATAAATATATGTAAAAATGAAGATCTATAACCCACTTTGACTAGTGTGTCAATGACTTCCTATGAAATTGAGTTATATAAATCCCCCTTAAATTAGCATATGGATGTGTTATCCTTGAATCAAATATAGATTCTAAGACATGACCCCACATTGTCCACCCATCAATTGGGATCTACAGAATATCATCGAGGATACAGAATCGAAGCCATATGGACACACCTGTCTCACACATACAAAATATTGGATAAAGTGGATAAGATCCAGAATCATGACATAATCTACGAGGTATAGTATCCAAAATAGATATCCAACATCGTAGCAGAAAATAATAAAATTGAGACAATTAGTGTATGTATTGAGTTTAGAGATTGTAACAGGCAGTGTTAAAAATATGTATTCCTATTTCAAATCACAAGACTCATAATTAATGCAATAGCTAAGTAATAAGACCTATCCTTAACATAGTTCTATTCAGGGTACAACCAAATTAATATGGCCTTATAAAAAGAAGAAGAAACATCCTTCAGAGCCCCCAAGTAATATTTTTCGATCAGGTAATTCCCAATATCATTAATTGAACATGTGCCACATAACAACATGATATTCATAGGATATTCAATCCATATATTGGGATATTTTTTGAATGATATATTGAAGATCTAGTTTTCATGTCCCAAAAACATTTTGACTACCGAGCTAACCTAGAGACGTAAATCAACAGGATATAACAACATAGCTGTTTCGCACGGAATCCAGGGATGACCTCCTGGATGGGAGATTCAAACATTCCGATCGGTTTCTAACGGGTTTGTTCATAGAACCGGAAACATCCAATGATTCCACATCCGTTTGGACCTACTTTCCAAAGGTAGGTGCTCATTAGCTTGTGGGCTAATGAGGCTTATGAATTTGAATTGGTCGAGAGGATGGGAGGTCAGACTCATCACACCTTTTTGAGGGGAATTATTGCCTACTCCGGGACTCTCTTTATAGATTTAAGTTATGTTCGTGAATCCTTATTACATTACCAAGTATAAAATGAGCTTTCCTTCAGTTTAACAATCAATGATTAAATATGTGAGAAATTTAGAGAATCTTTTATATGTATTCAAGGTTCTTCATCAATATAGAATCATCTGTATCTATTTAGAGATTCTTGGTCAATGGTATCCTTCAAAACATTTATATAAAAGTCTCTTAGTCATTATGATGACCAGGCTGGTTTTAAAGCCACTCAGTGGGGCACTTGAAGTTTATCGTCGTTCAGAAGGAAAATGAATTACTTCAGAGTTGGGATCAAACCCATAGATGGGCTACCTACGTATCCTTTGTTTTGAAAAAAGGAATCAGAACCCACGTAGTTCGAATAAGGGTATGATGTTTATGATTGATGGCTCAAAGCAGGATGTCACAATTACGTTTACACTCTAAGCTCACGTGAGTCATGATCGGTGTGAGAAACAAGAGGTATTAGTAAAATTTAGACAATTGTGCAATGAAAGATGAAATCATAAGAAATGGTTTGGGGATTATGTATGTATGACTGCCCAGATGATTTACTTTAGGGAGAAAATCCAGGAACATGGTCCATAAAGGTATATGTGCTTCATGGAGATTTGAATACTCTAATCTTGGGGATTACTCCTAAGGAGGATGCCCAAGTTACGAGGGGACTTATGATTGGGTTTTACTCCTGAAAAGGAAACCCAAATCAAGGTTAAATTAGGACTGGTTAAAGAGAAATTATGGTACTTGGGGCTTATTCCTGAAAAGGAAGCCCAAGATTATAACTGGGTTTTATACTTGAAAAAGGAGACCAAGGTTAGGGATTAAGGATTGGGGCTTATTCCTGAGGAGGATGCCCAAGTTACGGGACTCGGGGCTTATTCCTAAGGAGGATACCCATATTTGAGATTGGGGCTTACTCCTGAGGAGGATGCCCAAGTTACGGGACTCGGGGCTTATTCCTAAGGAGGATACCCATATTTGAGATTGGGGCTTACGCCTGCGGAGGATGCCCATATTTGAGATTGGGGCTTACTCGTGAGGAGGATGCCCAAGTTAAGGAATTGTGGTTTGGGGATGACTCCTGAGGAGGATGCCCATATTTGAGATTGGGGCTTACTCCTGAGGAGGATGCCCAAGTTAAGGAATTAAGTTTTGGGGCTTACTCCTGAGGAGGATGCCCATATTTGAGATTGGGTCTTACTCCTGAGGACGATGCCCAAGTTAAGGAATTAAGGTTTGGGGCTTACTCCTGAGGAGGATGCCCATATTTGAGATTGGGTCTTACTCCTGAGGAGGATGCCCTAGTTAAGGAATTAAGGTTTGGGGCAAACTCCTGAAGAGGATGCCCATATTTGGGAACTTTAAGAATTTGGGACTTACTCCTGAGGAAGATGCCCAAGTTAAAGGACTTATAACTGGGGATTATTCCTAAAAAAGGAGACCCAAGTTAAGGATTATATCATCTTAAATAATGAGGTTTAATGAATGAACTCTCAATCTTTGGTGACATAAGGATATTTAAATCACTAGGTTTTGAGAGATATTCCACATAATTCCTTTCAGATAAGGAAGTCAAATCAAGAAATCATGCCATAAATGGCTTTGAAGAGTGTCGTGAAGACTGAATCTTGAAAAGGAAAGGTGTGATGGCTTAAGAGGGGTAAAATGGGAAATATGGGCACCCAAAAAGGTAGGGGCGCGCACGTCTTGAAAGGTGCACAATTGTTGTGGCGGCGCGCAAGTATTGGTCGCGCAAGTATACTTGTGCGACATGAGGGGTACTTGCGCGATTCTCAAACAACAATAGAATATTTGAGAGACTATTTATAAATCCCTTTAGAATCCTCTTGAGGTTCTTCCAGAAAAAGGGCGCGTGAGTTCTATTGAAGGAATAAGGCAGCGCGCAAGTGTTGATGAGTTTCAACACTTAGGCCTTCCTTCTTCTATTTAAATCTTCCTTTCTAGGTAAGAAATTACCTTTATAAGTGTTCCGGAAGCTTTGAGAAGAGACTTGGGCGTCAGGAGCTTCAATCCAAGTTTCTGGAAAAAGATCCTCTCGAATGGGGGGCCCACATGGTCTATTTATAGGCAGGAGAAGACCCCGGGCGGTTATCACTTAGGTCGCGCAGGTCACTTGCGCGACCAAGGGCGTCGCGCAAGTGTACCTGCGCGACAGTGATATAACGTGCGCGGTGTAGTTGCTTTTCATCCTTTGTTCATGCCTTTGTCGATTTTTGATGTTTTCTTCAAAGATTGAATCACTTTGATCTCAGATATTCCCCTTTTCCGATCTTTAGATTCTATGACGAAAGGAGCGTCAACAAAAGTCCCCCCTCAGAGTTGGATCCGGAGAGAAATGAGGATTTGACTCTGAGGAAATCGAATCCATCCAAAGGAAAAGGGAGCGCGCAAGTCCTCATGGCATAGAGGGCAGCGCGGAAGTTCTATCCGCGCCGGCCTTGAGCGCACTGGGTAAGGCGCGCAGATAGGCCTCCTGGCCTATAAATACATGGCTTTTGGCCGTGTGTAGCATCTGATCCCAAATTTCTCGAGCTCTCGCCGCGCAAGTATTCCTCGCCGCGCAAGTCTCTTTTTTCACTGTTCCCTCGCTGTCTCGCTATTGTAAAGGTAATAGGGCTTGCGCAGTGATACATGCGCGACAGAAACTTACGCGGCACATGTAACACATGCGCGACATCTCCATACTTGCGCGCCTTAATGCCTTAGCCATTTTTTTGATTTCTTTCACAAAGTTTGTGAAAAATTAATTCATTTATAAATTATTTTATTAAACTCTTTGTGCAGAATTCATGGCTCTTAGACCTGGATTAATTGATGAACGGGCTAGCAAGCGGATAGATGATATGATGAACATTATTGGCCCTGATTACTATACTTTCAAAGAGAGTACTCTTCCAGATTTGGCTAAGTATCTGATGAAATATCATCACAACTTTCCTCATTGCACCCATCTGCCTTTGTGTGGTCATGGTCATCTGCAAGGAGTCAATGTTCCAAATTCAAACAATTATACACCTGAGACGTAGCTGCACTGCTACTCCTCTATTTCGGTTATGCTGTGCATTAAGAGCAACAACAATGGTGTGAACTTTCAAATTCTTCCTCCATGTCATTTCCTTGCAGATATGAAAATGGAAAACCCATGGGCTGAAATGTTTTCCACTAATGGTTGGTGGAGAGAAGACAAACATGGTATTAGAGCAATATCTAAAAAGAGTACTCTCTCCAAATGTCTCTTTACTTCCAATGCTCCATTCTCAAATCCATGTATCCATCTTCCAAGTCTCTTGGACAGCAACAGAGTCACTGTTTGATCAGCAGAAAATTTTCTCAAACCGCACTCAAGAACACCCTTTTTAAAATTGTTCCAAGAAGAGCTGGTATCACTGCATCTCTTATTGTATCCAGTTGAATGAATGAATTCCATGTGGTTGCTGATGAATCTCGGGATGCCGTAAATCAAATGAAGTGTTATGTTGAAAGCCTCTTGTAATTCTTGAAAAAGAGAAGAGACTCTAGTCTGTGGATGTCCTTATAACTCTTGTGTATCAATGAAAAACACTTTCGTCTTCAATCATTTGTACTTTTAATTCTTTCATTACCTGCTTCAAATTTACTTAAGCCAATGGGCTTAGTAAGCATAGTTTGATTTTTACTAGGATTAATACAAATAACCCTACAAACTTTGAATCTTTTAATTGCTCAGTATTACCTAAATCATACAGAATGTATGTTTAGTGAGCTGGAACTTGACTTTTATTCAGAGTTCCTTTGTCTTTTTGTGGGAAGATTAAAGTCAAGCACGCCGGACATAAAGGGGATAATGTTTAAGGTTGAAATAGCTTTGACCAAAATGGATTAAAATTGATTCAATTCCTTGACAATTTATCTGAAAACATATTACCATACTCAAGTATGAGAGAAAATATGTAAACTATGGCTTAAGAATATTTGAATCTGAGGAATGATATGAAAAAGAGATAAAAGTCATTAGAAGAAATAGTTTCCAAGAATGAAGTTACTATTATTTAACAAAACCCGTTAGGGGGTTGAAATATGCAGGGCCACCTATGGTTATTGGCTGCATGGTCAAATAAATAGTATCTTTTGGCTGATAAGTCTGTTATGTGGACTGTTTATGCAAGGCCACCTATGGGAACGTGGTGCATAGTCAGGCGAAAAGAACTCTCAAAAATTTACTTTCCTAGTGCTAAAAGCCAGTGAAAGTTTATGGAGATTCAAATTTTCTAAAGTATA
Source organism: Viscum album (assembly GCA_963277665.1). NCBI lineage: Eukaryota > Viridiplantae > Streptophyta > Magnoliopsida > Santalales > Viscaceae > Viscum > Viscum album. The sequence continues at coordinate 1,399,618,529 of OY728145.1, read as the reverse complement.
GAGTTTTTTGTATGGAAAGAGGTATTTGAATATGGAGAAGATATTTCCGAACAATGATATCGAAGAACTGGATGAATATCACTCCTACGAAGGTCTGACCCAAACGTAGGGAAGAAGAATAAACCGTAGACTTGAATACTTTTAGATCATGAAAAAGGATATGGGAAAAATATGTTAAGGATGGCTATTTTTTTTGCGGATCCCTACATACTATCGTTTAAGACAAATAAGGTCAAAAGAGGCATTCTTCCCAAGAATGAAGTAACCATCATTTAACAAACCCATTAGGGCGTTGAATTATGCAGGGCCACCTAAGGGAATTGGCTGCATAGTTAAATAAAATAGTATCTTTTGGCTAACAAGTCTGTTATGTGGACTATTTATACAAGGCCACCTATGGTCATGTGCTGCATAGTTAGGCAAAAGAATTCTCAGAAGATTGACATTTTTGTGACTAGAAGCCATGAAAAGTGTTATGAAGATCTGAAAATATTTAAGGTTATGATTATAACACATAAAGATGGGTATTGTCTAATGTATATAGAGATACATAGGTCATTGATAACCATAATCATGTTGTGGCTGGGTCCTGAATTGAAATTTTGGACTTCACTACGTATCTCATAAGAATGAGAATCAAGCCATACATAGTTCTTGAAATGCAGTTTAACGTCGTGTAGGACGAAAGTATGAGTGATCTTAGTTTAGGGTCATAGAATTCGGACCATAATAATGAATACACAGTGTGTGTTTTCATGAGGACTTTTCAGCCAAGGGACTGAAAGTGAAATTTGTGGTTAGGCCCAAAAGATTTGGGACTGGATTCGAGGGATACTCGAATGTTCCTACGTATCCCATAGGGATGGGAATCAAGTCCACGTAGTTCTAGAACTACCCTTTGTACAAATTTGGTTCGTACATGTGAAGGGTGAAAGGGGACATTAGTGCAATGATGGTTTAACCTAAGATAAAAAGTTTAGGCATTACCATGTATGCACGTAGTCTTTTAAAAATGAAAACCATGATTTGAAAAATTAATGTCAATAATAGTTCTCTCTCAAATGAGGAAATCAAAGAATATTGTAGTTCATTGTCATACCGGACAAAAGTGTTGCATAGTTTAACGTCATATAACAAGGACGAAAGTGAATCAAGGTAAAGATATTGATTCTAGGTGCGGTTTCACAAATCAACATCATATGAGATGTTGGTGAACTGATGTGAAGAGATTGTTTTCTGGCTTGAACCCTGGGAGGTTGCCTACATACCCAGCCTGGAGGGCACGGATCAAAGTCCGTGTAATTCAATTAAAGAATGAATTAATGATCAAGTTGTTCTTGGGGATAATGATCTAATAAAAAATGTTGTTTGATGGGACTTATACATGGTTAGCGGCCCAAAGAGAGTGTTACAGTTGAGGTTTTCTCTAAGCTCACGTGAGTCATACTCGGTGTGAGAAACAAGAGGTAACAAAAACCTTAAGAATGCATAGTTTAATGTCATGTAGGACATAAAAAAGGGACTATGCAGTTTAAAGTCTTGCAATTAGGACTATTGGTGCTGCACAGTTTAGTGTCATATAGAAGGGACAAAATATCAGTTTAATGTCATGTAGGACATATCAAGGACTTTCTGTATAGTTTAGCATCATGTAGTTAGGACGATGGGGAAAATACAGCTTAACGTCATATTGGACGAAAGGGGGATTGTGCAGTTTAATGTCATGCAGAAAGGACAAAAGATTGTACCATTTTAACGTCATGTCGGACGAAAGTGCGAATAGTTTAAGGTCATATGCATGGACCGTGAATGGTGCAGTTAAATGTCATGCTGGACCTTTAAGATTATACTGTTTAACGTCTTTCCGGACGTAAGGGACTTTTATACTGTTTAGCGTCATGTAGTTAGGACGTCACAGTTTAATGTCTTGCTGGACGTAAGGGACTTGAAAATAGTTTATGGTTATATGCATGGACCAAGGAAGATGCAGTTTAAGGTCATGTTGGACGGTTTAGGGAACTTTTTCACAGTTTAACGTCATGTGGGACAAAGTTTCAGTTTATGGTCATACTGGACCATTGATGTATAGTTTAATGTCATATAGCAAGGACGAACTGGTGCTGCACAGTTTAGTGTCATGTTGCGGGGACATCTTTTTTTCTACAGTTTAACGTCATGTTGGATGTAAGTGCGAATAGTTTAAGGTCATATGCATGGATGGTGAATGGTGCAGTTTAATGTCATACTGGACTATTAAGTGCTTATGTAGTTTAACGTCTTTCCGGACGTAAGGGAATTTCCTACAGTTTAACGTCATGTTGGACATTGATGCAGTTTAAGGTCATACTAGAACATTTCTGTATAGTTTAACATCATATAGCAAGGATGAACTGGTGCTGCACAGTTTAGTGTTATGTTGCGGGGACATCTTCTTTTCTACAGTTTAACGTCATGTTGGACGTAATTGCGAATAGTTTAAGGTCATATGCATGGACCGTGAATGGTGATGCAGTTTAAAGTCATACTGGACTATTAAGTATGAACCAATTGTAAGAGTCTTGGTTCTGGGGACCATATTTTGTGTTTATAAAAAATATTTCTTCAGAAATCTGGCATTGGTTGGAGTCGTGATGAGTTCTATATCCATTGAGATTAATGAATAAGCTCCATTGGAGTAGACCATATGTATTGAATAAGGTCCTTACCATTTTGGATCATGCTTGGGATGTTTCTTTCCTAGTATCATTGGATTTCTGAGAACTAATACCAATTCTCCCTTAATGAATGAACGAAGATGAACTTTTTTGTTAAAAGCTCGTGCTATTCGATTCTGATAGATTTCCAAGTGGTGCAAAGTGCACAATCTTTTCTCATCTAACTGTTCCAATTCATTCAATCGCTTTTGGGATTGCTCATCTGTAGATAACTGATCACAAATGGCTACTCTGAGTGAGGGAAGTTGAACTTCAATTGGCAAGACTGCTTCTGTTCCATATACCAACGAATATGGAGTTGACCGCGTTGCATTGCAGGTGGTAGTCTGATAAGCCCATAAAGCATGAAAGAGTTTATCAGTCTATGACATCTTATATTTATCCACCATCTTTTGCAGTATATTTGAAATTGTCTTGTTAAAGGCTTATATTTGGCCATTGGCTTCCGCATGATACCTAGATTAATGGCTGGATTTAATGTTGTATTCTTGATAAAATTTCTTCACCTCAGAAGAACAAAAGTTGGTTCTGTTGTCCGTCAATATGGTATGAGGGACACCAAATCTTGTAATGATGTTAGACTTGATGAAGCTAACAATGCATTTAGAACTGACTTCTTTGAGAGGTACTGCTTCTGCCCATTTGGAAAAGAAATCAGTAGTAGTAAGAATGTACTTAAACTGCTTGGTCGTAGGTGAAGGGTAAGGTCCCACCACATCCATTCCACATGTGGCAAATGGCCATGAGTATTTAGCTATATGAAGAAACTATGGAGTTTGATGAATGAAGTTGGAATATACTTGACATTAATGACACTTCTTTGTGATATCAAAACAATCTTGTATCATTGAAGGCCAAAAGTATCCAAGCCTTCGAATTTGATCAGACAATCTATGTCCAGACTGGTGGGCACCACATACTCCTGCATGCACTTCTTTCATGACAGCCATTGTCTCTTCACCATCAATGCATCTGAAGAGAACTCCATCAAAACCACATTTGTAGAGAATTTTCTCTAGGTGGTTTGGGCTATCATAAAGAGTAAAATTGACCACACGTCGCCAGATTTGTTCTTTCTCGGCTCTATTAGGTGGAAGTGTTCCATTTTGAAGGTATTCCCTGATAGCTGTCATCCATCCTGTAGTATGACCATAAGGTTCAGGAATGGGACTAATTTCATTAATTTCCTCTGTTCTGTCTTGAACATAAGGTGAAATTGCACGACGGTGGGCAATACTGATGGTTGTCTCATCCCGATTTGGATCTGCTAGAGTTGTGGCTATATTAGCCAGTGCATCAGCTTGAGCATTTTGTGATCTTGGGACATAAGAAAATGTCGGTTCTGAAGAGAATTCCGCCATTAACTCTATGACGTAATCATACAAAGGGATTAATTCTTATTTTCTGATGGAATAATCCCCATTGACTTGTTTGATAACCAGGTCTGAATCACCTTTCACCTTTACGTGATTCACTTGTTCTTGGAGCGCTAACTCTAAGCTTGTATTGAGAGCTTGGTATTCAGCTTCATTATTAGTACCACCTTCCCGCAATAGAAAGGAATAAGGTAAGAATGCCTTATCTGGAGAAATGAGTACAATTCCTAAACCAACTTTGTTGAATTTAGGATTTTCCATTTTCTTCCCTGTTGGACTTTTTTAAGCACCATCAAAATACATTTCCCATGTTTGAGGATTCTCTTGAATAGAGAAAACTTCCTCATCCGGGAGTTCAATATCTGAAGACGTGTCTTCCATGGAAGGATGTTCAGCCAGGAAATCAGCCAGACCTTGACCCTTTATTGCCTTTTGAGACACATACTGAATGTCGAACTGTTGCAAAATAACTTCCCACCTTGCTAGACGTCCTGTAAGCATTGGACGACTAAGGATGAATTTTGGCGGATTATTGCGAGATACCAATTGGACCTCGTGATGTTGCAAGTAGTGTCTTAGTTTCTAAACTTCAAATATTAATGCCAGGCAGCACTTCTCAATACTTGAATTCCGAGTTTCTGCTTCAAGCATAGTTCTACTGAGATAGTAGAGGCTATTTTCATTACCAGCATCATTCTTTTGAGCATGAAAGGCCCCCAATGATCGCTCTAGAGCGGTCACATAGAGGATAAGTGGTCTACCTTTGACAGGTGGCATGAGTACTGGTGGACTCAAGAGGTATTTCTTGATAACATCAAATGCTTCTTGACATTCTTCAGTCCACTGGTAAGTGACTCATTTTTTCAAAAATTTGGTAAAGGGTAATCTTTTACCCGCCAAATTGGCAATGAAACGCCGAATATATGCTAAGTTTCCTTGAAGTCCTCTTAATTCTTTCAAATTCTGAGGAGGTGACATACCAAGGATTGATTTGGTCTTCTCAGGATCGACTTCAATACCACGATGGCGTACAACAAAGCCGAGGAATTTTCCTGAGGTTACCCCAAAAGCACATTTTAAGGGGTTCATCTTCAAATTATGTTGTCGAAGCTTGTGGAATATGACTTCCAAATCAGCCAAGTGATTAGAACGTTGTTTGGATTTAACCACCAAATCGTCTACATAGCATTCAACAAATTTCCCTAAGAAAGGTTTGAAGATACGATGCATGGCATGTTGATATGTTTCACCTTCATTCTTTAAACCAAAGGGCATCACCTGGTAACAAAACACACCTTGAGGGGCTCTGAAGGCTGTAGATTACTCATCTTCTGGGGCCATTCAGATCTGATTATATCCGGAATATCCATCCATTAAGGAAAGTACTTCATAACCAGCGGTCGCATCAATTAAGAGTTCTATAATCGGAACTGGGAAATCATCTTTAGGACAATACCGATTAAGATCTCTGAAATCGATGCAAACCCTAATTTGTCCATTCTTTTTCATTACAGGGACAATATTATCCAACCACTTGGGATTTTGAACTTCTCTGACAAAGTTAGATTTGATCAACTTATCCACTTCAGCTTCAATTTTGGAAGCATAGGTTGGGTGTGTTCTTCTCGTGGCTTTCTTAAATCCTCGATGTTCTTTTGGTAAACCCAAATGATGAGTAGCAATATCAGGATCAAGCCCAGGCATTTCTGTATAATTCCAAGAAAAAATATCATTATTTTTCTTTAGAAAAGAAATATACATCTCTTGCTCTTCAAGGGTCATGGCCGCACTAATTAAAGTGGGGCGTTGATCTTTCTCTGTACCCAGATTTATTTCTCTGAGTTCATCCACAATGGTAGAGATACCCTCTTCAAATTCTAGAGGGGAATCTCTAAGATCTTCCTCTTCCTCTTCATCATGTGCTATTTCTTCCGTTTCTACTTGCAAAGTAGATGAAAAAACTAAATTTTCATGATCATAATAGATATCAAAATTTTCACATTTTGAAGAAGAAGCTTCCATTTCTGACCCTATTGATGATAAAGGGCCTTCTTTGGGAAATAAAGAGGAGATGATGGATTGAGAATCGACTTCATTATTCACCTCTGGTGTTGCTATAACTTCTTCTGGACTGATTGGAGAAGTATAGACTTGTTGGACTTCAACAGATGAAATGAAAACGTCACCACTTAGGCTTTCATCACTATTTGGTAGGTTACCAATTTCTCCCATGTTGTCTGGCTCGATTGTCGTAACTGACATTATCGATCTTTCCATAAGAGTATTTTGATTTGGGCCTATTTTGTTAATTTGACTGATAAGTAACACATAATCTGTACTCACATGTGTAAATGGATTTATTGGAATTTTCTCCAAACCATATGGAGCATTAACTTTGGTAATTTCCTTCATTGTAGATTTTTCTCTTCCCTTCATGTGATAAAATTCTGCCTCAATGTATTGAGACTCACATGTCTTGAATGGGGCCTTATCACCATACAATGTTCCAACTTGACCATTGAAACAATATTTGAGACATTGATGGTATGATGAAGGAATAGCTGCATGCTGATGTAGCCAGGGTCTTCCAAGAAAGACGTTGAAAGATGAGTCTTGATCAACAATCATGAAATCCAAATTGGATACAAGATCTCCAAACTGGGTTCTGAGTGTAACTTCACCCAGTTGTTCTTGTTCATATTTATCATATCCTTGTAACATCATGGTAGAAGGAGATAAATCGGATTCCGTGAGGCCCAATCGACGAAGTGTACGAATGGGCATGAGGTTGACTCCTGAACCATTGTTAATGAAAACACTTCGGATATCTACACCATTGACTTTTCCAGATAAGTAGAGAGGTTTTATGTGCCCATGAAAAACATCATCTTCATCTTTATCAGTAAAATATATCACTGCATGGCATTCTGTAGGATTATTCTCTATGTGATAGACTTCAGCTGCAGCAATTTCAGCTTCAAACTCCTGAGGACTTGAAAAAGCTTCGATGAGTGCTTCCCGAAGATCTTTTGATAGATTCAAAGCATCCAAAATTGATAACTTGGATGGTACTTGGGCCAAGTGTTTCAATATATCATACTTTTGATCTAGAGTTCTGTGTTTCCCAATAGTAATATGAGGTTTACAAGGTACCTTGGAAGCATATTCTTTGGAAGCTGATGCATCTTGTATTGGGATAGAAGTTGGCAACATCCTTGGTTTTGGAAGATTAGACTGATTAGATCCATTTACTTGCTGAGATAAAGAAGATGGACCCTTTAATCGGTCTTCCAAAATACCTGTGCCAAAACTGAGTTGGCCATTGGCAGAAGAACTTGGTTGTTCTTTTTGAGATTGTTGAAGGGATCTACCACAAGTTTCTGCTGCATACACAGTGCTAGTAGGTGTAGAATTGGAGTAGTGGCTTCGGAAAGATCCATGTCTTCCTCTGTATCCCGAACCTCTAGAACTTCCTCAGATTCCTTTATTTGATACAGGGAATTCAGGCTCATCAAGACTGGAATATGGATCTGTTAATTGAATCATATTAACAGAACCGAAGATTAACTCTTCGTCTGATAAAGACCCTGCCTGACTAGCCTGTTTAGGCTGTTCCATTTGATGGGGCGGTGCCCGTTATTTGATCATTTGGATGAAATGACCTTTGTTGTTGGCGTTCAGGAGGTGGATTCCTTCGAGAAGATGAAGGTTTTTATGTAGATATATGTACAGGTGCTTGTTTAAGCATAAATGTAGCAGTTTCTACTTTACCCATTCTTCTTCTTGGAGCTGATGGAATTACACGAGATTTAACCTTAGCCTATATAAGGGAATCTTCAATCTGCTGAGCGATTAAAGTAAGGTCTCGAAACCCTCCTGTGTATTTCACAGGGATCAATGATGTGCGTAATTCGTCACACAAATTTGCCACACAGATTGGCAACGGCTCTTCCTGAGGGAGTGCTAAACTCAGGGAATACGTTAATCCCTTCCAGCGACCAATGAAATCAGATACTCTTTCATTCTCCCTTTGCTTGCAGTTTGTAAGATCGAAAACTGTCGTTTTTGGAAAAGTTGAGCTGAACTGAAGAAGGAATTTTTGACGAAGATCCTCCCATCCGATGATTGACCGGGATTGCAAGCTTATATACCAGACAAAAGCTGGTCCTTGCAAGGTTCGTACGAAGCATCTGAGTTTCACTGCTTCTTGCTGCTCTGTAGTTCCCATCATAGGATCACAATAAGACACGTAATGCGTTAAATGTTGTTCAGGGTCGCCTCATCCATTGAAAGTAGGGAAAATAGGGTTTCCAAAACTGGATGGAGGAGAAATTTAATCTACCCATTCAGGGTGAACTTTCTTTTTAGGTTGAACTTGCGCCCATTTCCCTTCCATAGTTTCTAACCGAGCTGTTAATGACTCAATAGTAGTTATTAACTTTTGAGAAACATCAGGTTGAACTTTGTTTTGGGTAGGTGCAATGAATGGAGCTTGGACAGACGTGGTGGTTGGTGCTGCAACTGATGGTAGCACTGTCAACCGTTGTTGTGCTTGACCTGTAGGATTAGACCTCTGAGGGTGTACTAATAAAGGAGGATATTCTTGATCCATCTCAGTAACTGCAACAAATTCCTTCGGCTGTCGGACATCAGCATTCTTAAGAAGAAGACTACTATGAAGTAGTTCTGCATTCATCCTTCTTAATTCTTTCATTTATTCCTCTTGTTGTGAGAACCTTTGCTCTAATGAGAGCGATTGACCTTCTCCAGAGGAAGGATATGTAACCTGATTCATTCCCTTCCCTTTGTTGGATACCTTTTAGAGGGAGGGATGTGGATTACCTAGGTTCTGAGTAATCCTTTGACTTCGTGTACGTACACCATCTTCATTTGTATCGGTGCGTACATTTTCTTGAGCAGGACGCTCTTCATCTGAGTCCCCTGAGTGAGTCTCCTCTAGTGAACTAACAACAACGACATTGATGACATTGATTGATGCATAATGCATTACATCCCTTTTATCAACATTTCTGTGATATTTTATTCTTTCATATCTTTGATGAGACATTGCCTTTTGTTGATTCAATCTTTTAGGAACTTATTGACGAGCTATAATTTGGAGGGAATCTCCTGATAATTTCTCTCTTCGTTCCTCTTGGAGCTTCTTCCCCAATCGAGAAAAGGGAGACATTCTCTGAGAAGGGTATTGATGATTTGAAAGAGTCCCCAGTCTCGTGAACTGGGGATGTTCCTGCTGATTCCGCTCAACTCCTCGAATCCCATTTGTTGACTCTGAGGGTTGGGTTAGAGAAGTCCCCAGTCTGACAAGCTGGGGTGGCTCCTGACATGCTACGTCTGAGATCATCTTAAAAGATCTCTTGATCTTGCGAATCTTAGATCGGAAATTAGCTGGATGCATTAACCTGTATCCACTTTTATCACCTGGTTCAACAGACCGTTGGAAGATTTCCAAGACTTCTGTCATTTGATGACGTGTTTTCTCCATACGAGAGGCTTGTGCAAGATTCTTGACTGCTTGATGTAGGAGCAATTCAACAGCATGTTCTCTATATGCTTGATTTTGAGAGGAACTAGTTGAAGCCTGTTCTTGAGAAAGCTTTTGATTATGAACAAAGCCCATTGACTGCGGCCGACCATGGGCAATAACATTGCATTAGACCATTTTCGGCGGGCTTTGCTAACTGGAAAGCACTGTGAAATGTAGTGCTCCGTGAACACCCATCCTTTGATATGAACATCATATGGAGCATTGGCAATTAACTGACATAATTTTCTTAGTGCTCCAAGGCATGAACGTTGAAGGGTTCTCTGTTGTTTTTCAGCCTTCGGATACCGAGAGACTGATAGAGATGCCAAATCAATCTGACGTTGTAGCCCTTCTATTATCTTAAGATGATTTTCATATTCATCATAAGATAATACCTTCTTCTTTAATTGACAATGATTTTTCCATATGTTGAGACAAATATCATGGATTCCATCATCCGTCAACATCTTTGGAATGTCGTACTGGGAGTTAGCCAAAGGCCAAAACATGACTGGTACTTCACCTTTTGCCCGTTTTTTCCTCATGTTCAGTATTTCCTCTTTATCATAAAATGAAGATTCTTCTACCTGTTTTGACCAGAGTTGGTGTTTCCTTGTTGCTTCATCGGATTCAACAAGATTGGTAGAGAGATCATTGGTCAAACTAGAAGATGCATGACTTAGGGGTGGTTCGGAGAATGACCTACACCCTGGGCTATCTTCTGATTGAGAAAGTATTTCACTTGTTAGCGACAAAGCATCAGACATGACTGGTTTCACATCTGCAAGTGCTTCAAGATAAGAGGGCTTTCTCGGAACTACATTGTCCACTGGAGTATTTTCCAGGCAATGTGAATCACTACTGTGGAGAGGACTTTCGTAGTGAAATTCATCATCATGGGGAGGACCACCATTATGGGTTACAACAAAAGATGATATCTCTTGCTCCTTGGTCTTCTGACCACACAGAGGATTCCTATGGCTCTCATCTGAAGAAGAAACTTCAAGATTGACCGAATTTTCATGAATAAAGTCATCATGAAGAAGTTTCTGTTGAAGACCATTAGAATTAATGTTCCCGTTATTGCAAACTGAGGGAGTAGAATCTTGAATTCTAAGAGATAAATGTCTGAGGGCTCCAAAAACTCCAGCATCGACCAAGGCCTTGTTATATATTGGCCTTTGATCTCTTGACTGTGATGGGCAGATCATTTTCTTAGATGCCTTCTTACTCACTTTAGAAACCAATTGTTGACGAAAGTGGTTACTCTGAGAAGGTGTATGTGCCTGATCAGGAAATATGGTCAGGTTAGGCTGGCGACCTCCACTCAAATCAGGTGTATGTGCCTGACTTGGTTGTCCGTATGATATGGGGGAGTATGCCCCATGACCCTTTTGAACTGGAACAGATGTGTGTGTCTGTTCCGGAGTGAATCGTTGATGTGTCACTCCACTGCTAGGGATAGATTTATGTGTTTGTCCCTGAGATGATGCTGAAGCTGTTATGATATCCTGGCAAGCATCCAGAATATGAGCAGGAATTTGCTTCTGCTCTTTCACCATTGATAAAATATGTTTGCTGACTTCAGCCGCCGGAACGGGGATATACGTCCATTCTGGGTTTGGAGTAGGTGTATGTGCCTACTCCTGTCCTCCTTTTCCTATCAGTGAATCCTGACAGTACTCAAGTGTGGAGGTAGAGAGTTGAGTCTGCCTCCTGTTTGTCGTCGGGGATTTCCGGCTGACTTCTCTATGCGATACCAAGCGAGACTGTTGGAAGGCTTGATTAGTTTTAGCAAGTGTATGTGACTGCTGATTATACTTCTCCAAACGCGGTTGACGAGATCCATCATATGTAGTCAGACGAGCCTGATGACTAACTGGTGATGTATAAGCAGGTGTATGTTCCTACCTATAGTACTTCGCCGGAATTGCCTGGCAGGATTGGCGTGATGCTGCCAGACGAGTCTACTAGACAGCTGAATTAAGATGGACATGTGTGTGTGCCTGCTCGTTGTTTGCCACCAAGTTAGGTTGGTGGAATTTTCCGGAGATGGCAGGGATGACAACCTGCCTATTGTTAACCGTATTCCGTATCTGCCGGTTCATCTTGCCTGCTCGGGTTCGAGGAACCTGAGATGAATGCCTGGATTCGGTACCCTCATCATGTTGAGGGTGCACTACCGCATGAGTATGGCGACGATTGTTGATGGGAGCCCTCGGGAAGGACTCCTGTCTTTTTGAATTAAGGCCCTGCAGGACCTGCTCATTCAATTCCTCAGAGTAAGGGAGTGAATGGAAATTGCATTCCGGGGATAACGACCCGAAACGGTTGGAGACGGTAGTTAGCACCGTCTGCTTCTTGATCGCTGGCCGCCATTGTCTAGACGACCAGGTAGAGTTGTTAACTTGGAGGGCTTGACGAGCGGCCTCCAGAGTTGGGATAGTACCGTTGCGACGGTACTCCTTAACCAGTGCATTAGAAACCCAGCGTTGAAGATGCTGAGTTGGTGATGTCATCCTCAGAGCGGACGACGTTCTAGCAGGAGTAGCAGCATTGGTTTTCACAGCAGTAGACCTCACATTCGAGGTTTTTATAGTAGTAGTATTCACAGGGGTGAATTTAAGGAAAGCCATTTTGCAGATGATCTTGAGAAAAGAGTGCTTGTTCCATATAACAGACATAATCAAGATGAATCCGGCCACTGCATCTTTTGGATGAGCACATGTCAATGATTTTTTTGTTGGCCCAAGGGGCTTAACAAATAAGAAGAATATCACTTTAACTTGGCTAAGGATTCACGTCTGGTTCACCATTTTTTGTTTCACACGGAATCCGGGGATGACCTCCTGGATGGGAGATTCAAACGTTCTGATCGGTTTTTAACGGGTTTGTTCGTAGAACCGGAAACATCCAATGATTCCACATCCGTTTGGACCTACTTTCCAAAGGTAGGTGCTCATTAGCTTGTGGGCTAATGAGGCTTAGGAATTTTCATTGGTCGAGAGGATGGGAGGTCGGACTCATCACACCTTTTCGAGGGGAATTATTGTCTACACCGGGAATCTCTTTATAGATTTAAGTTATGTTCGTGAATCCTTATTACATTACCAAGTATAAAATGAGCTTTCCATCAGTTTAACAATCAATGATTAAATATGTGAGAAATTTAGAGAATCATTTATATGTATTCGAGGTTCTTCATCAATATAGAATCATCTTTATCTATTTAGATGTTCTTGGTCAATGGTATCCTTCAAAACATTTATATAAATTTCTCTTGGTCATTATGATGACCAGACTGGTTTTAAAGCCACTCAGTGGAGAACTTGATGTTTATCATCATTCAGAAGGACAATGAATTACTTCAGAGTTGGGATCGAACCCATAGATGGGATACCAACGTATCCTTTGTTTTGAAAAAAGGAATCAGAACCCACGTAGTTCGAATCAGGGTATGATGTTTATGATTGATGGATCAAAGCAGGATGTCACAATTACTTTTACACTCTAAGCTCACGTGAGTCATGCTCGGTGTGATAAACAAGAGGTATTAGTAAAATTTAGACAATTTTTCCATGAAAGATGCAATCATAAGAAATGGTTTGGGGCTTATTTATGTATGACTGCCCAGATAGATGAAGGTTTAGGATTCACTTTTAGGGAGAAAATCCATGAACAGGGTCCATAATGGTTTATGTGATTCATGGAGATTTGATTACTATAATATTGGGGCTTACTCCTAAGGAGGATGCCCAAGTTAGGAGGGGACTTATGATTGGGTTTTACTCCTGAAAAGGAAACCCAAATCAAGGGTAAATTAAGACTGGTTAAAGAGAAATTAGGGGACTTGGGGCTTATTCCTGAAAAGGAAGCCCAAGATTATAACTGGGTTTTATACTTGAAAAAGGATACCCAGGTTAGGGATTAAGGTTTGGGGCTTATTCCTGAGGAGGATTCCCATATTTGAGATTGGGGCTTACTCTTGAGGAGGATGCCCATGTTAATGAATTATGGTTTGGCGCTTACTCCTGAGGAGGATGCCCGTATTTGAGATTGGGGCTTACTCCTGAGGAGGATGCCCAAGTTAAGGAATTATGGTTTGGGGCTTACTCCTGAGGAGGATTCCCATATTTGAGATTGGGGCTTACTCCTGAGGAGGATGCCCAAGTTAAGGAATTAAGGTTTGGGGCTTACTCTTGAGGAGGATGCCCATATTTGAGATTGGGGCTTACTCCTGAGGAGGATGCCCAAGTTAAGGAATTAAGGTTTGGGGATTCTTCCTCATGAGTAAGCCCCAATCTCAAATATGGGCAGCCTCCTCAGGAGTGAGCCCGAAACCTTAATTACTTATCTTGGGCATCCTCCTCAGGAGTAATCCCCAATCTCAAATATGGGCATCCTCCTCAGGAGTATGCCCCAGACCTTAATTCCTTTACTTGGGCATCCTCCTCAGGAGTAAGCACCAATCTCAAATATGGGCATCCTCCTCAGGAGTAAGCCCCAATCTCAAATATGGGCATCCTCCTCAGGAGTAAGCCCCAAACCTTAATTCCTTAACTTGGGCATCCTCCTCAGGAGTAAGCCCCAATCTCAAATATGGGCATCCTCCTCAAGAATAATCCCCAAACCTTAATCCCTAACCTGGGTCTCCTTTTTCAAGTATAAAACCCAGTTATAATCTTGGGCTTCCTTTTCAGGAATAAGCCCCAAGTCCCCTAATTTCTCTTTAACCAGTCCTAATTTACCCTTGATTTGGGTTTCCTTTTCAGGAGTAAAACCCAATCATATGTCCCCTCCTAACATGGGCATCCTCCTTAGGAGTAAGCCCCAAGATTAGAGTATTCAAATCTCCATGAAGCACATATACCTTTATGGACCATGTTCATGGATTTTCTCCCTAAAAGTGAATCCCAAACTTTCATCTATCTGGGCAGTCATACATACATAAGCCCCAAACCATTTCTTATGATTGCATCTTTCCTGGCACAATTGTCTAAATTTTACTAATACCTCTTGTTTCTCACACCGAGCATGACTCACGTGAGCTTAGAGGGTAAAAGTAATTGTGACATCCTGCTTTGAGCCATAAATCATAAACATCATACCCTTAATCGAACTACGTGGGTTCTGATTCCTTTTTTCAAAACAAAGGATACGTAGGTAGCCCATCTATGGGTTCGATCCCAACTCTGAAGTAATTCACTGTCCTTCTGAATGACGATATACTTAAAGTGCCCCTATGAGTGGCTTTAAAACCAGCCTGGTCATCATAATGACCAAGAGACTTTTATATAAATGTTTTGAAGGATACCATTGACCAAGAATATCTAAATAGATACAGATGATTCTCTATTGATGAAGAACCTCGAATACATATAAAAGATTATCTAAATTTCTCACATATTTAATCATTGATTGTTAAACTGAAGGAAAGATCATTTTATACTTGGTAATATTATAAGTATTCATGAACATAACTTAAATCTATAAAGAGAGTCCCGGAGTAGACAATAATTCCCCTTAAAAATGTGTGATGAGTCCGACCTCCCATCCTATCGACCAATGCAAATTCCTAAGCCTCATTAGCCCACAAGCTAATGAGTGCCTACCTTTGGAAAGTAGGTCCAAACGGATGTGGAATTGTTGGATGTTTCCGGTTCTACGAACAAACCCGTTAGAAACCGATCGGAACGTTTGAATCTCCCATCCTGGAGGTCATCCCCGGATTCCGTGCGAAAGTACTCCAGTGGACAATGTAGTGCCGAGAAAGCCCTCTTATCTTGAGGCACTTGCAAATGCGAAACCAGTCATGTATGATGCTTTATCTCTAACAAGTGAAATACTTTCTCAATCAGAAGATAGCCCAGGGTGTAGGTCATTCTCCGAACCACCCCTAATCATGCATCTTCTAGTTTGACCAATGATATCTCTACCAATCTTGTTGAATCCGATGAAGCAATAAGGAAAAACCAACTCTGGTCAAAACAGGTATAAGAATCTTCATTTAATGATAAAGAGGAAATGCTGAACATGAGGAAAAAACTGGCAAAAGGTGAAGTACCAGTCATGTTTTGGCCTTTGGCTGACTCCTAGTACGACATTCCAAATATGTTGACGGATGATGGAATCCATGATATTCTTCTCAACATATGGAAAACTATTTGTCAATTAAAGAAGAAGGTATTATCTTATGATGAATATGAAAATCATCTTAAGATAATAGAAGGGCTACAACGTCAGATTGATTTGGAATCTCTATCAGTCTCTCGGTATCCGAAGGCTGAAAAACAACAGAGAACCCTTCAACGTTCATGCCTTGGCGCACTAAGAAAATTACGTCAGTTAATTGCCAATGATTCCACATCCGTTTGGACCTACTTTCCAAAGGTAGGCGCTCATTAGCTTGTAGGCTAATGAGGCTTATGAATTTTCATTGGTCGAGAGGATGGGAGGTCGGACTCATCACACCTTTTTTAGGGGAATTATTGTCTACTCCAAGACTCTCTTTGTAGATTTAAGTTATGTTCGTGAATCCTTATTACATTACCAAGTATAAAATGAGCTTTCCTTCAGTTTAACAATCAATGATTAAATATGTGAGAACTTTAGAGAATCTTTTATATGTATTCGAGGTTCTTCATCAATAGATAATCATCTGTATCTATTTAGAGATTCTTGGTCAATGGTATCCTTCAAAACATTTATATACAAGTCTCTTGGTCATTATGATGACCAGGCAGGTTCTAAAGCCACTCCGTGGGGCACTTGAAGTTTATCGTCGTTCAGAAGGACAATGAATTACTTCAGAGTTGGGATCGAACCCGTAGATGGGCTACCTACGTATCCTTTGTTTTGAAAAAAGGAATCAGAACCCACGTAGTTCGAATAAGGGTATGATGTTTATGATTGATGGCTAAAAGCAGGATGTCACAATTACTTTTACACTCTAAGCTCACGTGAGTCATGCTCGGTGTGAGAAACAAGAGGTATTAGTAAAATTTAGACAATTGTGCCATGAAAGATGAAATCATAAGAAATGTTTTGGGGCTTATGTATGTATGACTTCCCAGAGGATTTACTTTAGGGAGAAAATCCAGGAACAGGGTCCATAAAAGTATATGTGATTCATGGAGATTTGAATACTGTAATCTTGGGGCTTACTCCTAAGGAGGATGACCAAGTTAGGAGGGGACTTATGATTGGGTTTTACTCCTGAAAAGGAAACCCAAATCAAGGATAAATAAGGACTGGTTAAAGAGAAATTATGGTACTTGGGGCTTATTCCTGAAAAGGAAGCCCAAGATTATAACTGGGTTTTATACTTGAAAAAGGAGACCCAGGTTAGGGATTAAGGTTTGGGGCTTATTCCTGAGGAGGATGCCCAAGTTACGGGACTTGGGGCTTATTCCTAAGGAGGATGCCCATATTTGAGATTGGGGCTTACTCCTGAGGAGGATGCCCATATTTGAGATTGGGGCTTACTCCTGAGGAGGATGGCCAAGATAAGGAATTAAGGTTTGGGGCTTACTCCTGAGGAGGATGCCCATATTTGAGATTGGGGCTTACTCCTGAGGAGGATGCCCAAGTTAAGGAATTAAGGTTTGGGGCTTACTCCTGAGGAGGATGCCCATATTTGAGATTGGGGCTTACTCCTGAGGAGGATGCCCAAGTTAAGGAATTAAGGTTTGGGGCTTACTCCTGAGGAGGATGCCTATATTTGAGATTGGGGCTTACTCTTGAGTAGGATGCCCAAGTTAAGGAATTATGGTTTGGGGCTTACTCCTGAGGAGGATGCCCATATTTGGGAACTTTAAGAATTTGGGACTTACTCCTGAGGAAGATGCCCAAGTTAAAGGACTTATAACTAGGGATTATTCCTAAAAAAGGGATTCTCTCATCTTAAAGAATGAGGTTGAATGAATGAACTCTCAATCTTTGGTGACATAAGGATATTTAAATCACTAGGTTTTGAGAGATATTCCACAGAATTCCTTTCAGATAAGGAAGTCAAATCAAGAAATCATGCCATAAATGGCTTTGAAGAGTGTCTTGAAGACTGAATCATGAAATGGAAAGGTGTGATGGCTTAAGAGGGGTAAAATGGTCAAGAAGGGCACCCAAAAAGGTAGGGGCGCGCAAGTCTTGAAAGGCGCACAATTATTGCGGCGGCGCGCAAGTATTGGTCGCGCAAGTATACTTGCGCGACATGAGGGGTACTTGCGCGATTCTCAAACATCATTAGAATATTTGAGCGACTCTTTATAAATCCCTTTAAAATCCTCTTGAGGTTCTTCCAGAAAAGGGACGCGCGAGTTCTATTGAAGGAATAAGGCGGCGCACAAGTGTTGATGAGTTTCAACACTAAGTCCTTCCTTTTTCTCTTTAAATCTTCCGTTCTAGGTAAGAAATTACCTTTAGAAGTGTTCCAGAAGCTTTGAGAAGAGACATGGGCGTCGGGAGCTTCAATCCGAGTTTCTGGAAAAAGATCCTCTCGAATGGGGGGCCCACAGGGTCTATTTATAGGAAGGAGAAGACCCCGGGCAGTTACCGGGCGGTTATCACTTAGGTCGCGCAAGTCACTTGCACGACCAAGGGCGTCGCGCAAGTGTACTTACGCGACAGTGATATAACTTGCACGGTGCAGTTGATTTTGATCCTTTGTTCATGCCTTTGTCGATTTTTGATGTTTTCTTCAAAGTTTGAATCACTTTGAGCTCACATATTCCCCTTTTCCGATCTTTAGATTCTGTGACGAAAGGAGCGTCAACAATAGCTTAATGATGATCCCCTTAAAATGTGACTTTGGGGTAACCTCAGGGATGTTTCTCAGCTTCATTTTACAGCATTGCAGCATTGAAGTTGACCCTATGAAAAAAAATATCTTTATTATTTCACTTCCTCAAAACCATAAAGATTTGAAAGAACATATGGTAAACATGAACTACATATGGTGCTTCATAGTCAATCATGCATGATAGTGTGTTCCATTAACTAATTTAATTAAGAAGGTGGTTACCTATTAGTTGAACAGTGACTTCCATGAGTTGTTTGACACCCTAAAGAAAAACATCTTGATTCCATGGGTATTAGTTCTACTTGTTAATGGATTCAAACTCATCGTATATGTTATTTCTATAATGAAATCATTGGGTGAGTCCCCCATACAAAATATCGATGTTGAAATGAAAACATTATTTATTATCTCCTCTGAACCATGCTTTATGTGGAGAGTCATTATTCAAATATTGATAAGTGTTTTCTTGAATCAATCTTCACGATTCAAAATCTGAGGCACTAATTACATCAACATGAGATCAAATTGGTCTCTCGAAATAACCCACTCAAATTTTTCATCATCCAACCTATGATGATAATATATCAAGCATGGTGGGCTGTTATTCTAAATAAATATCATATATAATTCATGTATTATAGAGTAGTAAAAGTCTATGGATTCTAATATTTCCTTGAATAACACCAATATAAAAAATGAAATTGTTAAATACTGAACATTCAGATGAAGATATTTTCATTAGTCAAGGTGTCCTCCAAATATGTGAAATTTATTATTACGATGCATCAAAGATCTCCAACAGGAAAATTATAAAAGAAAATATGGTCCAAAAAGTTGGTTAAGGTATTGTACACATTTCCCCAATGATGTTTTTCTTAATAAACTATTTTATTCCATAAAAAGGTTATACCAAAAATGAGGTAGAATATCATATCCTCATTATATACCAAGAACTAGAACTCCAAATACCAATGGATCATATAAAGATGAATGGAATTACAGAGTTGGTAATAAATCATATCAATAGGGTTTACACCACTAGAAAATGGGATCGAGTCCCCCTACCTGATTTTTATTAGGTTTTATGGTAAAGTTCCCAATAGAACCAACATTTCCTCAAATCCTACGATCACTAAACACCCATGAAGAGGCATTGTAAAATTTTGCGACAACTATTGATGATTTGAACTCGAACGAAACAATCATCAAAATTTCCCACCATATAATCATATAATTATTTTTTCATATCAGGATAGTTGATATCAATAAAATTAGTCCCATCATTGATCTATATGGCCCTACCACTAAATGGGTGATTCCAATCATGGAATACCTCAAGGATGGAGTAACACCACCAGATATCATTGGGAAAGAGAATATATGATAGTAGGAAGTTAATATCCCAATTTATGATGGACCTGATCACCATAAAATCATATATAAATGAGGATTTCATGCGTTCTATCTTAGATGTATTTGCAGGGAAACAAATATGGATATTATAGAATAGGTACATTTTGGAGCCTATGGTTCCCACCACTCTAGGTACATGATTTCTAATAAATTATGAAGGTTGGGGTACGTCTATATTCGATGACACGCGATTGCATTGAATTAAGCAGGAAATGATATTCATTCAATGTTTATTCCCACATCATCAATGAACCACAAGAGTTTCTACATACAGCCAAATATTAATGTTTGTTTTCCATATGGGAACTGGATATTGATGAGACATACCCACTAGCAATGGCCATGATGTTCAAATATATCCTCACTGCTGATATTTTTTTTATAAATATGCTGAGGTAATACACCTTTAAAGAGTCATGGAAAAAATCATTTTACGCTTTATGAAAATAAACATCATTACCATATTCAATGTCCCTCACATGATACTAAAGGAAAACACCACCATCTTCTATTCTACTAATGTGGAAAAGCTATATTATGAGTATAATATCATATCAAACAATTCATACCAATATCATATTGTTTATAACATATAGATAATGGATATCAACAAGACTCTATAAAATATATTCAATATGATGGTGGATAAAGGCAAAAATCCTTAGCCTGATAGGCTCTTGAGTGGTGTGTTGGAAATTCAAACTACAACATGTATTACTGTACAGGTAACCCCATACTCACTGGTATATAGAAAAAAACATTACTTTATATTAAGGTTCAATTACCATTTCTCCATGTTTCCATTTGTAACTAGCTATCTACAGATGAGTAGTCCTAGAAAATAATGGTGTAATTGGAGTGACTCGATGAAAAAATATTACATACCTTGTATCACATGTAAGTCTATCTAAATCAGAAAGTGTAGGACTATAACAAAAAGGTCATACTCTATTTACTCCTCACAGGTGAAAGGGTATTTTTCAAATGTACTCTAAGGACACTAGGAAGGATGCCTCCATAACATGAGCCAATGTGGGAGGGGCCTTACACTATACACAAGGTCCACTCTAATGGACATAATTACATAATCTCAATGGATCCAGATCTCAATAAGACCACAACCAATGCATGATTCCCAAAGAATTATTTCATGTAATAACATGACATTAATCTTAATTATTAAACAATAAACTACATATCAACATATATATATACCAGCTAAAAAATTTAAATTTCATATTTGGGAAGTGTCATAGGACTTCAAAATTCATGAAATCATGTATATTTCACACAATTTATGTTTGTGTGGAATCAACGTGCTTATAGAACAACAATAAAATGAATAAAATAAGGTCTTAGTTGAATGAGTAAAAATAGAAAGACACCATTCGTCCTCAATACATGACATTATAGAGCATGGTTAACATCCATCTCATTCACTGTTAAGAAAATCCCAAGGTACTTCGAGTGGAGATACTCTTTGTGGTCCCTTAAAAAAGGGCCTCCGTCTAATGTGTATGTCCCAATCACACCCCTACAACCCCATAGGGATCGATTTTCCCTCTTGGCAATACATGATGAAGGAAAGATAGGAATCTCCCATACATCATTCCCACTAAAATCAATGCCTCTTTGTATTGGAATTTGGTACACATTTATATGTATAAGACCATGAATTATTATATCCTTACCAAAAGATGGTAAAGTACATGATAAATGTCTTCATTTCATGATGGTAAACTACATAATATGTCCAAGAACTACATTTTACTTGATTATCATTCAAATGGGATACATAGTGACACCAGGATCTCTAATCCCATGTTCATCCACAAAAACAATATCCCATTTTCCCGGGGTATGAATCAGAATGACATATGTGATCTTTTCATGAACTATCAATGGCATGATTTTTTCTATAATAATATACATAGTGACCTGAGGTCCTATAACTAGTTCAAACTATAATATTTCATTCACTTTAAGTGAACCACATATATACCAAAAGATGCTAAATAGTATGGTAAAAATTATTTCCACATGACGTTAACCATCTTGGTTCATCAAGAAGTATGCATGGCTTGATTCTCATTTCAATGAGATATGTAGTTACACTAGAACCTCCAATATATATTCATCCCTTGACTAAAAAGAGAATTCCTCTTTCTTATGGGTATAAACAGAATCATCAAAATGGACATTTCTAGAATATATGAATGGATCATCTTTATAATAAGAGAAATAGTGACACCTAGACCCTAAGACTTAGGCCCAACTATTATTCTTGAAAATATTAAAACAATTTCCCGATGTCAATGCTTGATTGATGTGGGAATGTTTTTTCATAAACCATGTGTGGTGTAAATATTTCATTAGAAAGATACATTTTGATTCCCATATATACAATATATAGTCCAACCAAAATCTAAAAAATCCCCCACTTTTGGTTTACGAATCAGATCAACATAGCGAAACTCCCAATAACAACATATTTCTTGATTACCATTCGAATTAGATTTATCATGATGCCATGTTTTCAATCCTAGGGATCAGCCACATCAATTCTATTTTTTAATGATAGTTCACCATCATCCATACCACATAACATTAAACATCATGGATTTCAATAACTACTTATAGATTTATTACAAATATAATAGGAAACATGGAGATTCTTAGACCATATATCTGAGTGCATCCACCAGACAGTCTAAATGATCTTATCCATAACAAGTTCGTTTTTTGTGTCATGGAAGATTCTTTTTCACTCCTTTTTCTCTCAAAGATCATAACACATGTTGGATTATGATATTTGGTAAAAATATTACCTACATATGGAAGATATATAAATTCACATTGGGGTTACCATGGTCATGGATGTAGGACCTCAAAAGGACACAGCATGTCCTCATCACATGATAATAAATTGAAAATTTTCCCAATCAATAATCTTTGTCTTCATTCAGATTTTAATGAGATATGCACTATGGTTAATATCTCCAATACTAGACCCGACCGTTGTACAATATGAGAAACTCCCCAATTCTCCCATGTATGAGTTTGATCTACATGAATGGATCCAATATGAGTTCTCACCCAACGAATGAAAGTGTATCCTGAAACACCAATTTTCTCCACACATGTATTAAATTAGTACAGGGGACCTTTATTTTATAACTACATGTGGATTTATTGTCATCCCATTGATAGATGTAGTGATTCCTTTGAATCAATTCTTATTCTCCTCAATGGGTAAAATAAAGATGACTCCTCTTATTCATACAAACAAAGATCAGTGCAAGAGATTTTAAGTTAAGTCTCCGAATCATGGGTTCTTCTAAGGAAACATAGATGTTATCCTTCTACGATCGGGTTATATCAATGAAATGGACTCAAAAATAATGTCCAATATTGTTCCAAATGATTCATTTATTCTCACAAATACTCCCTTCAAACATCATAATCCTAATCTTTAACACATTCATATCTTCATAATATTTCATCAGCTGCTGGTGGAAGAATGTCTGAAACTGAGGAGATCTTTTCCCAAAAAATGTTGTAACATGTTTATGTTTGATATTCGAAAATTATCCAACAAAATTTAATTTATCCAATGGATGTCATTGATTGACTGTGCTTTAATATTACCTAGTCAGATTTTCATAAAACCAACAACAAAACAAGTTTGTAAACCACCAGTAACTTCACACTCCTGATAATATGATTCCACCCTCTCAATATTTTATCACATTATGTTTGGACCAATGATTCGAAGCAGTCGTGGATCATTACTTTCAAATTTTTCATGTATCCTTTATCCCTATCTTAAAATATACTTCATTGTGGTTTACAAGAACCTTATTAATGACTGTAGTATGTTAGAGTGACCTTGAATCGATAATCCATATATGAAATATTTTTTCAATATTATTACAATCATACTCATATGACCTAAAACTACATGCATTCAATTCCCTATGCCTAGGTCAATCCTGCATAGAGAACCAATTCCCCTTTTGCTCTCAAAATTTAGACATGAAATGTACCTTCAATATTATGGTACTTTCCTAACACAAACCAAACTATGTGTCTTGAGATATCTAAATATCCAAAAACATTTGTTGAATTTTAGTGATAGAATGTTTGAATTAATGAGAATGTCTTTTCATGATGATTTTTTATCTTGTGCCAATTTTATTTTCATAAAATAACCCAAAATGTATTTTCCATCCAATCGATTTTGCCGCTGACTATGTTGAAACATTCCCATATGGGTTTGAATAAAATGTCCCACCAAATGAGTTTTTCGATCAGTGATATCTTTAATCTCAGGGGATACCTCCTCCATCAACATGAGACCCTTCTCCAAACCACTCTTTGAATCAGGAAGTCAATATATTATGGATTAAAATATTATCCCACTCATACCCTAAAGTGATAGCGCATTCTGAAAAAATTACTATGAAATTGGAAAACCATTAACCTTATAATCAAATATATACACCGAAAATTATTTCCCTTATTGTTTCGATCGTTCAACTCTAAATTTTATAGTATGATTTCCTTGAGGTACAACTTCAAACGGGGTAGACTTATTACCTTATTAAAAGTCATTAAACTATTTAACATAGTTTTCTAGTCGGAAGATATTAAACTATTTAACTATAGTCATTGTTGTAAGATGTTAAACTACATGATCAATTTCATTGTCACACAACATTAAAATGTTCAATGATTCAACCCTTTTTAGAAAGGGTCATTCCCCCTAATATTTATAATCCTAAAAGATATACCACCCTTCACTTAATCCAAATTAATATCGGGGAGGTATCCCATTCAAAACCATTGTCAGTAAAGATTACCATCACATTGTTAGACACCTTTATTCGGTAATATCACTCATCGTGGTCCTGATAAATATAAATCTACATCAAATATATTTAGTCATCAATTGTATAATGTCCTAATTCATGAAGAATCATTTGTAAAGTTATGAAATAACATGATCTAATTGGTTTTTCATAAGTTTCTCGTAAATTTTGATCCCTTATAACCAAAGCATGCCATTATTTGACAATGTATTATCTTCACCCAGACTAATCTTAATATAGTATCCAACAAAAAAAGTTGGTCAACTGTTGGTAGTGTCGTCTTTATGAGAGACCTCCTCAATTAACAAATATCATGTTTCAGTTTTTTTGAACAACAAAATCATGGATCATGATTCTCCATCAGATATCTGATGATGTTTTGAATATTTTTGTCGAAAAATTATCATTTGGGTATTCATTCTAAAACATATGGTGAATGATGTCTGACCTAAAACATCAGCTTCATTAGTCTAGATATCACAATGTTAAACTAGCAACAAAAGGGACATAATACTCCCATATTTAAAACCCACAAAGTGAACTCTGGAAAAAAATCAAGTCCTAGCTCACTAGAGATGCAATATATATTTTTTAGGAAAAACAAAGCGAGTAACCAAAAGAAATAAGCACAAACAAGTTAGGCCCAAACATGGAAAAAGGGGGTCTAAGAAAAATCAATGTCCCTCCTACAAATAACTTTTTATATTGGACTTAGGAAAAAATTGCGGTGATTAAATATAATACATAAATCTTGTAGGATTCTCAATATGAACCTAGAAATAATAAACCTATACTCACTATGTATCATGGATTAAGTGAAAATTAGAGGATTTCCCCATCCATATCACTATGGATATGACCAGCTGATACAAAGATGCATTGCTAAACATATCGTATTTAATGTTATGTTGTGGTCAAAAAATAAAAACATGGAAGAAGATGAAGGTGATTGTGTTCCAAAAATCCTTTTTAATTTATTTTTCGAAATGTAGGGGATCTTCAACATGCAAGAGGCTCTCTAACAAATTTTACAATTTACCTTCGACATTAGAATTGAGATGTTTAATTATTCCCTAATAAATATCTATAGCTTTTCCAAGGTTGAACATTCATGCAGTAGTAGCCTTCTCTGCTATATATAGTTTCTCCTACTTTGTAGTGAAATAATCCCTTCTCTATCTGAATCCTCTCCAAAGGATCTATCGAGTTGGACTACCTCTTCCAATGCAGTATTTAATTCTTAGTCATGGTGAATTATTTGGAATGTATTCTCATGAATGAGTTCTTGGTAGATAAAAATAATATTCTAGTGGATGAATTAATCTTAGATCATAGTAGCTCTAATTTCCTCAAACTAGTCCTCCTACTGTACGTCGACCTACTGCAACGTTTTTCTATTTGCCTTTGCTGGATGTTTATTTTCACATTATTATAGATCTCACTAAAATTTAATCTTCTATATCCCATTATTGAATGACTGAATGAATTTAGTTGATTTCATGATGACAGTTATTCAAGATGAATATCCACAATTATCAAAGATAAATACCACCAAACCAAAAGGTGTGCGGTTGGTAAAGCCGCATGTGTCTCCAAATCAGTCTCATAGCTTCTCTCACATGGGGTGACATAATCTGGTATCAGTACACTGAGTGAGCCTCCATTTTTATTCTTCCTCCAAAATAGCCTCATATTAACATACCAATTTCGGTGGAGCTAGAATGGAATCTAACATCTCAAACCCAGTCAACAAAGACGACAAAACTATATAACAGGTGACACTTCTAAACACCATTAGAAAAAAAATAAGCAACGTCATTAATGTAACCAAAACAGTCGATAAAAAACAACCTTCATTGGGTAATGCATTGATATTAATACAGCCCTCATAACCCCAAGTTCAATTCATGATGTGTGAACCTTTTGAAATGGAGAATTATATTGTGATTTCTCTGCAACCGGGATTGGAGGCTTTCAATGACCCCCCACATTGGGATTCTCCATCACCATAGCTAGGAGCAGTGACTCTTGACTATCTCCCACTTCACGATTCTCAACCATCACTCCCTATAAAATAAGAATATGGTCAAAATGGTTTCCGTTTTGTGAAGTACCTTGGTGATGTTCTATGTAACAAAAGATGTATAAGTTGAACATACATGTGAAGCATATAGTGGAATAATAATAAATTGGGTTTGAAAAAAAGAATGAAAAATATAAATAACGTCAATAATATTCCTTTTGGAAATCCCTTAACTCTTTGATAGAACCTCTAATATGAATTTATGGATTTATTAGATCGGAAATTTCATGGTACACATCCTCAAGTCTCATAGCAGGCTCACCTGTAAGGATATCCGAGAATCATTTCTCATAAAGAGAACTGACTCTATTGTCGATCCCCTCGAATGCTTTCTCAACATTAACAACATCATCAGGCCCTACAGATCTGGGTTCAGCATCTTCACCTTCATTTGTCGATCTATTATCCCTATTTTTCTCTCTCAGGGTAAAAATGGGGCCGACATTTATTATTTTAGGGCCCTTAGGTACGGGAAATGGACCTGAAATATCATGATGTGAGGAATTATTGAAATAGTACAAGATACTTGCTAGAGTACATCTAAAATTACAATTTCCCATGTTCGAGCTCTTAATTTTCACTGAATTATTTTTTTAAATTTATCGAAATGTTTTTGTGACCACGCACTAAGATGGCGTGAGATTTTGAGGCCTAGTGTTCCTAGAAAAAATAATTGAATAAAGTACATTTTTTGATAAAAATATCTTGGGAGGCTAACTTTGAACTTTAAAAAATTCTAAACAAGTTACCATATTGAGATTTTGAGGGCACCATTGCTTCTA
Organism: Viscum album; assembly: GCA_963277665.1. Classification (NCBI taxonomy): domain Eukaryota; kingdom Viridiplantae; phylum Streptophyta; class Magnoliopsida; order Santalales; family Viscaceae; genus Viscum; species Viscum album. The sequence continues at coordinate 1,399,590,945 of OY728145.1, read as the reverse complement.
GAATAGTAACATTACCTTTGGTGGAGAATAACCTCAATCTCTATGGGTCAAGGGTGAAAGTAAATTTTTTGGAAATGAATGTTATTAAAATATTAAAGAAAAATATTTCAAGTTGATGTTACATGGAGACACAAAATTAGTTTCGCTTTTCAAAAACCCTTGTTAGTGGGATTTAGGTTTATATCCATAACCATTATAATTCCAATTAGATAAGGAGAAGAAAAACCTATCGATGAAGAACGTTGGCACATCGACGATCGTGATTCGATGTAGGCGTCGATGGATAGACGAACGATGAACACAAACTCCTTATTCATCAATGATCAATCCAAGCCTAGGTTGGGTTTGTGTTTTGCACTGTTTTCCATCCCCATTATTTATTCATTTATCCAATGACGAAGGTCAATCAGTTGACGAATTAATTGATTTAAGGGTCATGTGTATTGTGGGATTAGGATTGTATTGCGAGGTGTTTTTTGGGACTGATCCATGTTTAGGATGGACATATATTTTAAATACCTTAAACAATTATAACGTGGATAGATTAAGGACAATAAATTAAATGCCTAGATATTTACACATTGGGTGTTCATGTGCCATGCCTCATTTTTTAAATTTCCATCTTGTTATTTGTTGGTGCATCAATCTAGAGGGGGGTTTGGACCACATTAACGTGAGGCGGGGACTGAAGCTGGGTTCTCTGGACATTTCAGGTGGAGCCCAAAAAGACGAGATCACTAGAAGGGAAGCTAGCAGTAGAGGAAACACCAGTATGGTAGAGTGGTTGTGCCAAGAATACCAGGTAGGATTGTGGCTTACAAGATGGCTGGTGGTGGTGACATCCCACGGTACAGTCGGTCCACGATTGGGGGATGACTCGCGGAACGAGGTTGTGGGTGAAGGTAAAGGAGGAGTCTGGATCAATGTCCAATGATGGGAACCTGAAACGGATGTGTCCTAGGGGGTGGCTGATGGTCATGATAGATGGCCTCAGTGGTGGAGGGATGCAACTCGTCGGATGGAGAAATCCCAAAAGAGTTGTGGGTGTGCACTGGTAACATGGATCGACGGAATAATGCGAGCCAACCACCATGATTGAGGTGGTAGTTATGACACACTTAGGTGACAATGTGGGCTTGGGAGGGACACATCATGCTAGGCCCCATCTAGTGGAGCTGGGCTGGCACACATATAGCAGGCCGGGCTGGAGGAACCATGTTGCTCCAGTAACCCAATGGGTTGGACCGTGTGACCAAATGGAACATTTTCTAGTAGTCCCAATAGGACGGATCCCGATGAACCAGGTTGGGTTGGCTCAGTCCGATCGGTTTGGACCGGACCCAGACCCAACAAACCCCTTTTCACAAAATGGCTTGTAACATACAAACGGTATGTTTGTTTGGCATGTCGTTTGCATCATTTGGAACACCCCTCCCCCGGCATGGTTGTGCACATGAGATACCCTATAAAAGTTTTTGTGGAGTTTGGAGAACAATATTTTTGTCATGAGGAGTAGGTTCTCTAATAACGAGCCTTCTTAGAGTGGGATCCCTTAGATGTTTGTGACATAGAAAAGTTGTGTTTCATGCTCCCATACAGAGTGTGTCTCCTACAACCATAAGAAGTGATTCTTATACATATTGTGTCTCCTAATCCCACATGGAGTTTGTATCAGGCGCCGAATAGAAGTGAGTATCATGTGCCTACACAGAGTGTGTCTCATGATCCTACGTGGAGTGTGGCTCTTATGAAGGCTCGAATTATGTCTCCTTGGATTTTAATATGCCTGGACCTTCTTCGTATATTTATGTCATATACATTTAATGGTGTGAGATAACGCCAATGTCTCTCTTTACTTTACTTATTTGAATCTAAAATTCTTGTACATATTTGGTAGTCTACCTTTTGAATTTCTTTTGTGTTATATATTTGTATTTTGGGGTCCCTACTGAGTGTTGTTTTACACACCACTACAGTAGAATTTAATGCATGTTTCATGAATTCTTCACATGAATGGAGCATTGATAGAGTCCTAGGTGGATCAAGACAAGGTGGGTCATAGAGTCATCTGGTGGATGAGGGGCGCTTCTTTGACATTTAGATTCTAACCAACATCGTCCCTTTAGGTTGGGTTTTTTGCGGATGAGTTCAAGAACATGTTCATTCACTTTATTAGAATTGTCTTTTGTTTCAATGTATACTAGACCCTTTTACTTTCATTTTGTACAATTTAATCTTTGTGTGTCTTGAAATTGTAGTGTACATGCAAGTATGCTTATTGTTTTTTGTTTCAATTATTTATCTTGGATATGGGAGTGTGTGTATAGTTACATGGGAAAATTCCTCCCACTTAAGAGGTATGCCTACTTGGCGCTAGGCTCCAGCCTCTGTCCTATGGTAGGAGGGCTTAGGGTAGTCACAACATGGGCCCTAAGGAAGGGTCATGACAGAGTGGTATCAGAGGAGGTTGGTTATTTCTAAAGGACCAAGATACTATGAATTTCTTTTAGGGAAATAGTGTTAAGGGTTTCAAGTTCGAATTTCAGGCCATGGATTCCAGTGTTGGTTCGACGGCTGACGTATCCATACACCAGGACCAAAAATTATAATTTTCAATTCATTACATTAAAAAACATGTTGCCTAAATCATATAGGAATTGAGTGTGTTCTCATGTACCTATTGCGTAATATTCATCTAACCATGTATACTCTATTGAATGTGGTACATCTGGTTCTATTTTAGGATGCTTCTACACTTGCATCCAGCCAGGATTCTAGGGTGGGACCATGAGGAGGGTCTGTCAAGTAAAGAGGCATCAATAAATGGACTAGTGCTAGAGATAGATCCTTCTGGTGATGTACCAGAAATTCCACCACATTGGAAGCATTAGTTCTTACCCGCATTACTGGTAGATTATGCACGCAAGAGCAGTGCATCGAATGGGTTTCAGAGATAGTAACCTCCTTGGATTTCAGGGGAGATAGATCCTCACGTAGTTGATGATTGGGTAGAGGATGTTACATTTTTTTCAATCCAGGGGGGATTCCTCTCAACTAGTTGGTGTCCATTGATGTTAGAAATCATTGGGGATCAGTGGGGAGATGGTGGAGCATGATGATCCAGGAACATGAACAGGTGACCCTCTCTAGGACAGAATTGTATCACCACTTCAAGGAGGAATTCTTTCTGGAGACACTACACTCTTTGTGTATACAGGGGATACTACACCTACAACAGTGTAGTTATATAGTAGCAATGTACTCAGTGAGATTCATGAATCTTTCCCACTACACCATAGACATAGTTTTAGACCCGTTATATGTCATCTCACCTTCTTATTACATAACTTTTCATTACATTTTACAAATAAAGGATCTCTAATGTATAGTGTCTTAGAAATAAGGTAAAAAATATATGACAAAACAAAACTACATTTTAATAATATTGAAAAGATCCTTGAAAATTTCATCTTACGTACAATTACTACATATCATAACCTGGAGACATACATCAAAGTAAAGGGTAGTGGAAGGCCCAGTAATGAAAACAAGTTAAACAATTTACAAGTTCACTTGAGAGATATCAATAAGAACATGGGAAATATCATAAAGGCATTTAAATGTGGAATATCATAATAAAAATAACATGAATAATAAATTAAATATATGGATATAAAATATAATTGATACATTCATAATCAATTCCAAGGTATATAAAATTTACATAGGTTATTCACCAAAGTATCATAAAACTTGTCACCTTTAAAGATTAATTACATTACCCAAATAATTGGAGCTCTATTAGGGAGAATCCATAATATGACTTTCTTTTCATGGGATCAAAATGGATAATAATAAAACAATCCTTAAATAACCAAAAGATAATAAATGAAATGAGTTTTATTTCAAAATCACGTCGTTTTAAAGGTGCTTAAAAACCTATTTGTTATTTCATTTATAACACATGGAAAATGAATGAGTGTTTCATTTATGTAAATTTAAATTTAATATATATAATATTTACATATTTATGTATACCCCTATAAATGAAATAGGTTTGGGTATTCACATAAAAAAAATAAGATAACTTCTGGAAAAAAATAGAGGTAGATTTTGAGAATAAATTTCTGCAGCATAACAGCTGTGTAACATGGTTTTAGAAAACATTAAAAAGTGTGGGTAAAAGTATAAAATACCCATAAAAACACATTATAAAGTATAGGGACGTAATAAAATAGAAATAACATCATGGTATGTATATTTGGATAGCATACTACATGAAAAGGAAACATGAAAGAGAAGAGAAGATGTGATTTATTTTATGAAAATTTGGCAGCCTAACGACGTCACATAAAATTTATGAAAATTAATTGATGAGAGAAAAATGAAATATATTCATATGGAAATAAAAATTTTTGTAAGTGGGAAACATCATTTCACACCCTGAAATATGAAATTGGAAATTCAAAGACATAACATAAAAGAAGTCTCGACTAAAAGAGGTGTGTAAAAGGTTCACTTATTCAAAAACACAAAGGTTGGGAGATTGTGGGACTTGAGGGAACCTTTTGAGGACTCCTTTGGTGGTAAATAACTATATCCTCAATGAGGAGGAATTTGGAATGAATGGAATGAAGGAAAGGGTTGGTATTTATAGAAAAGTGAGGGAATATTTTATTAATTTCTATGGGAGACCTCATTGGTAGTATTTTCAAAACCATGGTCTTCGACATGGTATTTGACAATTGGGGCACAACATAACATATCAATATATAGATAAGTATACCAGAATTATAACATCATTAATGATGTCATTAAACATACTGAAACTCAAAACTGTATTTCAACTATTCACCAAAAAAACAAAATATTTAATAAGAACATCATAAACAAAACATAACATAAAATAGATGGTCTAAATTCAAAAATGAACACCATTTTATTAAAATTATATTCCAATTATGTGATATTTAATTTTTTAGTAAAACACTATTTACTTGAAAAAATACTCATAGTTAACTAATAATTTCTAACATAGTTATTTACTTTTGCTATTATATCACATTACCAAACAAGATTCCTGAAATATATTTATACTATCTTATGTGAGGTAACTATTCGAGTTGTCAAATTACTATTCACAAGGGTAATATTACTATTTATAATTTACTATTCACCAAAAATTATGTTGATATTATTAGAATCTAAATTTCATACTATTGACAACTTCAAAATACCATTTTTTAAAAATCATTCCACATTTTAAATTATTTAATGTTTAAAAATATTAAAATAACTTTTTCCATTATTAATCAATAATATGTAACTTTTATAAATTCATCAAAAATTTATTTTGAAATTTCAGATTCAAATATTTTACCACAATAATAAATAAAAACGTTATTTATACAATAGGATTATATAAAGAAACTAAGTCCTCATTACATAGACTGTTATATCACCTACATAGGACCTATGATTTAGGTGTTCAATGGTTATAGGATCATGGTGCGGCTCAGACAAAATATCTCAATTGGTGATTTATATTATCTATAACTTCTACCATAAGTTATTACATTAAAGCCTAATATGTTGAATCTCGATTTGGTCTTGGTCCATAGAAAATTTGAAGGATGATACCTCCTTCCATATCTCCAATAGATGTGATTTGTTTGGCCTGAGTCTACTGGATTAGGCCATCAACTCATAATTTTTTATTAATTAAACATGATCATTTGTAATTATAAATAGTAATCATAACATTAAGAGTGCAGTTTGGAATGGTCATATTGACCAACCATTATACAACAGTTGAAACCTATTGGTGTTTTTATATTTATGCACAATTAATTAATAAAAGTTTATAGTTGTGTTGAGTATAATATAAAATAACAGAAAAATTCAGGAAAAAAATATTATTCAAATTTTCAGGTCATTACATTATTACCCCCATAAGAAATTTCATCCAAAAAATTTCAACCGGAACCCTTTAAAGGGAAAAGGTATGGGTACTTCTGCCTCATATACTCCTCTATTTCCCACATTGCTTATTCACATTTTTTGTTCCTCCGCCACACCTTTTCAAGGTGGGTAGTGATGTTGTTTATAACTTTGTCTCTACAATCCTAGATCTATACTGGTTACTTATCCTAAGAGAGGTCATGTTCAAGTTTTACCACCTTTGGATTTAGTACATGTGATGGGTATGGTATGTACTTACACCAAGAAAGATATGTGTAAGACATCATGAACTTGTTGTTGATTTGGTGGAAGTCCAAGACGATAGGCCACTGCACTTATACGATCAATGATTTCATAGGGGCCAATATACCTAGGTATGTGTTTTCATTTCATTCCAAACCGAATGACTCTATTCTAAGGTGATGTTCAATGAAAGATATTGTCACCAATATTAAACTCCAAGTCCCTTCTATGGTTGTCGACATAGCTCTTTTTCCGACTCTGAGAAGCCTTATTGTGTTCCTGGATGGAATATAATATTTCTAATATCTCTTTCACAAATTCAGTCCCAAGAATCATTCTCTCCAAAGATTCGTCCAAAAATTTATGTTTTCTGCATCACTTCCCATATAGAGCATCATAGTGTGTAATTATACTGATAAAATGTAAACTATTATTGTACGTGAACTCAACTAATGGTAGATGATAATCCCATCCACCTTTAAATTTTTTTTGAGCATGTTCTCATCATGCACTTGAGTATTTGATTTATCATTTCAAATTTTCCCAAATTTTTGGGTTGATATGCCGGAATGAAATTCTATTCAGTACTAATATCTTGTTGAAGAATTCTATATAATTTTGATATAATCCTTGGATAATGATCAGATAAAATATAATTTAGAACTCCATGTAGCCTTACCACTTTTTTACATAAATCTTGGGAAGATTATCCAGAGATAAATCTTCCCACGTAGATATAAAATGGGAAGTCATAGTGAGGCAATCCACTATAAACCATATCGTATTATTTCCTTTAGATGTTATTCGAAGACCAGTGAAAATTTCTATAGTTATATTGTCCCACATCCATGAAATTATGGGTAGTGGTTATAATACCCCTTTATGAGGTTGTCACTCGGCCTTCACTTTCTGACATACCGGGCACCTTCTAGTGTAGTCCTCAATCTCTGTTTTCATGTTATCCAACCAATATTGACGACGAAGGCCCCTATAAATTATCGTGCATCATGGATGTGTAGAGAAGGTAGAGCTATGAGCTTTATAAATTAGCTCCTTCATTATTTTAAGAATAAATAGAACACAGAGTATTGTACAAAATATCATTACAAATTCAATATCAATATTGAACTCAAGAAACATACAATCATTCACAGACTTGAACATCTTCCATAAAAAAAGGATCTTGTTTCTAAGCCTTTTTGATCTTCTCTAGTAATGAGTGTTGAGTTATCATTTGGTTAAGAGTTTAGGTTGTATCTTATATACAATTCCCATGTCCATTTTCAATATTCCTTGGAGAAAGGGATCTCATTGAATCCCATTCTTGTATAGAAAAACTTGGTTTTTCTACATAATAAACCAGCAACCTTGTTTTCTCTTGTAAAATTATAATTAATTGAAAAATCATAGTCATTAAAAATTTTCCAACCATATCTTTTATCTCATGATCAATTCCATTTGTGTGAATATATACTTAATACATTTATTATCTGTGTATATTTCACATTTCATCCTATAAAGATAGTACCTCCATATAACTAGAGAAAAAACAATAGTAGAGAGATCATGATCATGTAGAGGATAGTTTTGCTCTTAAGTCTTCAACAATCGAGATGCATATGCAATGAAATTAGCATTTTTCATGATGATAAACCCAATCCTTTTCAAAGATTCATCACTTAAAATAAATAATCCTTCTCCAAGTGAGGGAAAAGTTAACAAGGGTGATGTAACCAGTCTCTTCTTCACCACTTGGAAACATTCCTCACACTCCTTTTTAATGATGAACATGACACATTTTCGAGATAAACTAGATAATGGATTATAAATTTGTGAAAATATTTTCAAAAACATCATATAATATCTCACCAATCCAATGAAACTATGAATCTTACTTTTTTTGTAGGTTGAGGACACTACTCTACAACCATTGTCTTTAAAGGGTCAACTATGATTCCTTTGTTGGTTACAATGATCCCCAAGAAAGAAAACTTTGGTAACCCAAATTCACATTTTCGAAACATTCCAAAAATACTATACCTTCATCGTGTTTGAAAATAATCCCTTAGATGATATTTGTGCTCCTTGTGTGTTTTGGAATATATCATAATATCATCAATAAAAATTACTGAAAAGTTATCAAGGTGGTCCTTTAAGACTTTATTCATCAAATCCATAAAAGTAGCAGTTTCATTAGTTAGTGTGATGTTAATAACAACAAACTCATAATTCCAATATCTTCATCAGAAGGTAGTTTTAGGAATATCATCCTTCTTCACCCTCAATTGATGATAGCCAGATCGAAGATCAATCTTGGAGAAGAATGGAGCCCCACAATGTTTGTAAAATAAGTCATCAATTATTGGAAGAGGGTATTTTACCTTCACTATGATACAGTTCAGTTCACTATAATCAATTCATAGAAGCATTTACCCGTCATTATTCTTTAAAAAGAGAACAGGTGCTCCCCATGGAGACACACTCATTTGGATAAACCCCAATTCCAATAGATCTTCGAGTAGTCTCCTTAATTCCTATATCTTCATATTTTCCATCCTATGTGGGGTCTCTGATATCAGATAAGATCCAGGTATGATTTCAATATAGAACTATACCTCTATTAGTTGTGGAGGTCTAGGTAACTCATCATGAAATGCGTCAAAGTATTCCTACATGATGGGGAGATTTTCTATCCTTATGCCCTCATACAGAGTATGTCAGCCATGGAGTGTGTATTTAGTGCATACATGTAGTGTGTCTCCAGTCCCCACACAGAGTGTGTCTCCCAAAAAGTGTTATTCCTATTCCTACAGAGAGTGTGTCATCATTGGAGTGGGTCTACTACCCCTCGCAGAGTGTGTCTCATGCACCTATACATAGACATTCTTCTAAGAAGACTAAAAGTGTGTCCCATTGGATTTGAATATACCTATACATTCTACATATATGTATGTTATATACATTTACTGGTGTGATATGTCTCTAGTGACTCTTATTTATTTTACTTCTTAGATGTTACACATTTTGTACCTCTATGGTAGTCTTCGTTTTGTATTTCATTGTGGTATGAATTTTTGGTTTGGGGTCCCTACTGAGTATTGTTTTACCCACCCCTTCACAAGAATTTCCCAAACATGTTGTATCTTCTGCTGATGAACAACACTTTGATGGAGTATTAGGTAGACCCGATGGTTCTTAGAGTGATCTAATAGATGAGGTGAACATGTACATCTTTAGGTATCTAAAATAAACCTACCCTATTGGTCGTTATTTCTACGGATGTGTTCATGAACCTGTGCATTCATTTGAAGACCCTTCTTTTATTGGGCTTATATGTTGGCCCCCTTTACATTCAATTTTTACTATTTACTCTATGAGGGTTTCTTCATAGTAGTAAACATGTATGTTTTCTTATTGTTTTTGGGTTGATTACTTTTTCGTAGATACAAGATCGTGTGTACATGTACTTGGGAAAACCCATCTCACTTGTTGGATATTCCTACTTGGTGCTGGTCACCATCCCTTGTAATATAGGTGGTGGGCTTGTGGTAGTCATGATATGGGCTTCGGGGTATAGGTCATGAAATCCATCTCTCCTCTCTGTACGATATGTTGAATATATAGCTACCTGTTTGGATGCTTTATCCCTCAGAATAACACATTCATCAGCCTAGTGCAGTGCCCCCATGGGAAATCCTCCTCAATCCTTGAAGGATCATCCCCAATCCCTTAATTGAGGAAAGTGAAGAAGTTACTCAAAAATTAAGGTACTATAAAAGGGATTATATTGATTAATTCATGATACCAAATGACAACACAAATCCTTTCTACAGTGCATGCATGAGGGACACAACAATTTCTTCTTTGCTTCCTCTTTCAAGATGGCTAAGGGGCCATCCCAGTCAACAAATAAACAAAGAATTCAATTGAATGTCGAGGACTTCCTAAGAAAATCTTCTATATCATGGTTCTTTCACATGGGGATGGTTCTTGGGATTCATGGGTCTCATTTAATTCCCTAATGGGGGTTCCCATAGGCCCATACCAGCGGGAGTCAAGAACAATTATTTCTCATCCTTATTCAACCGGTTCCTCCTATTCTTATTCTATCACAAATGAAATAGTGAAATTCCCTAAATATTAATTATGGTGGAAACAATATAAGAAAAAGTAAAGGGGAGAAGATAAATACAACATTAGGGTTGAGGTAAATACACCATTCATCCTCGAAATGAACTGTTACCCATCAAGAACTCCCCGGTAGACCATGTTATACACTCTCTTTGTGGTCATATTTTGATCATTGGTTGCACATATGAAAGCCTCCAACTCCTTGAGGATCCTTATCACCTAATCCAAATAATTTTCAAGGTGGATATTGTACGGTTCACTTATATCTCCTAACTCTTGGATTCGTAGGCTGGCCTATAGAAACTACAATTAATATCTAAAATCATGAGTTATTATCTCCCAAACTCCAATATCTATGGGTCATACATAATTTTTCTATAATGTTTTTGGCTGTGATGAATACCCGATACCATTTAATTTGGAAAAATAATTAAGACTCTTCTATTCCACAATAGAACATGGAGATACTGCATAAACCTCCACCAAATAGTGGCAACTGCACCATCTTGTCATAGAAGGCATGGTCTCCTCAACCATATCCTTCATGGGTCTCTTTGTCCGAGTATTTTTAAAGGGTATGGAGCTTCAAAAACTTTATCTTCATCTGGAAAATTTTTACCACAGATTCCATGACCATCAATTGTCGCCGATTTAACCTACTAAATTCTATTCAAAAATTCCCCCTCAGGGTATGAGGAGATCTAATACTCTGGAAACCCGACATCCAACATGTTTGATGCATCTGATGGAGGAAGAATGAATGACATTATGGAAGCATCTCTGGCCATCATGACCCTAATCTTTTGGGATACCATCAGATGATTCTCTCGAATAATGTGTCTAAGTGGACATATTCTTAATTGTTGAAGAAATTTAAACTAATTGAAAAATTGATATGGTACATAAACCTCACAAATGATATCATTGACAATACAAGCCTCAAGAACACTATCTCAAAAGGATATCATGTATGACTATATATTATAATTATTTTCCCTTCCATCATCAGTACAATTCTTTATTAGTGGTTTATGATAAAGAAATATGTTATGTTCCAATGACACATTTATAATCTACAATTCATAATTATACTAAATGTTTAGATACTAGATTTAGAGACAACATGAACATATTAAAGGAATTGGCTTTTGGGGATTTTAACTAGGATCAGTGTTTCATATGAATTGAACTGTACCATGATCCACCCCCATAACTCATGAAATGACCCATTAATCCTAAAATTGACCTCCACATTGTATGTATACAGAATGCAATGGTAAATAATTTCCAATACAGGTTCATACAATCATATATACCTACCCTCTTCTAGTTTGATAGCTATAAAAAATGTCATTGGACTCACATAACCATTGGACTCAAGGACTAGAACCCGGTAAATGATAATCCTTAATGTGAGGAAGCCAGCTAATCGAGTCACTTCATCATCCTTGTGGTTCTCCATGTAACCCAATGGGTAAACTATCCCTTCTCTAGCGTGGGATAGAATATATGTGGAGAACCCCGATTCTCTTTTATGGGACATATAGTACGGTTCCTTCCAATGAGACATTCTCTTGTGGGTTTTCAAAAATCTTTCATCAATGCTCTTGGATGGATATAAGCCCTGGGGTGGGGGTATTTGTCTTCCAATTTATTCACCATCTTGAAAAAGTCATGGGTAAATGGTGTCATTATTTCAGCATCATATAATTGAGTATTTAATAGGATGAACACATTATACATCTCCCCTAGAATGGGGACCCCAAAAATTTTGGTTGAAATAACACAATATAATGCTAACATTGTTATGCCTGATGTGGAAAAAATATTGTTTTGGACTCAATTAGATCAGTAGTTTTAGGATGATATATGGGTTTTTTAGAAGTAGGTTTGCCCTATCCATATAGTTTCATAGATATAGATATATTAAATATTATTATTTAATTCTACAAATTTTCTACCCACCCAATATTCCAAAATCCACTCGGTATTTACTCCCCCTCATGATTGAATATCTTAGTCCTCCCTCAATCCTTGAGTCTAATCATTCGGTGGTGTAAAAAATGATTTTTCATAATAATGAGGCCTTGGTTATTTGATATATGACTTCAAATCGGGAGTGCTTCTAATATTAAGCATAAAATATATGATAGGAATCATATCCCCTTTTATATAAACACCCTTGGATGTTTTTTATTGCTTAAAGGCGGTTGGTGTGCTTCTCAAATGAAGACCCCAGGAAATAACTCTGGACCATAAGGATATTGGAACCCCTCAAAATCCTATGACCATGCAATGGAATGTAATATATCTGTGAGTACCCTCATTGGAATGGTTCCAAACACATCTCCAGATTAAATAGTGTATACTCAACCACTTCGTTGTAACTTGTAACAATAGCTTTGATCATCTCGAAAGAATGCCCAACAACATGTTCCGTGGAATTCATAAAATAGGTCATTGAAAACCAAATAATAATTCACCAAATTTTACCATTATGTCAAAATATATACTTATAATTTTTCAAAATTTTCCACTGAAGAATCCAAATTTTTGTCCAGCGAATGAACTCATGCAGACCCTTCTAAAAGGTCTTCCATGTAGTCTCATCAACAATGTTATAGGTTCAAGATACTCAATTTATTCCATTCAAAATGATCCTCGATAGGGTCCTCCCCACAAACCACCATTACCCAATGTGGATTTGATATGGTAATATCATCATAAGACCTTTGATAATATATAAATGTGGAGGAGTTGAGAAGAATACCTATATTGAGGGAGTGATAATTAGAAAATAGAAATATGAGGAAAATGAAAAAGGGAAAACCGTTTTTATTGATTCTACTAGTATGCTCGGGGATCCAAAAATCGTTCTATGTCGGGGACATGCACACAAAACATACACCACATCCCTACACCGAAGACCATAATGGTTTGCAGAAACTCTCTCTATAATCATATCTTTTTTCTACTAATGGGAAAGATGTTTTTCTTTCAATAATATCCAATTATTAGGGGTAATATATTTGACACAATATTTTGATTATAGGAATGAAAATATTATTAAGAGAACCTTATGAATTTTAACATTATAAAAATTACCCATCAGAATCAAATGACTCACCTAATAAAGGCAGCGCAGGCGCACCTGCGCATTAGAAGGCCGACACACCCCCCTAACGTGCCCCCAATTATCAGGTCACCCCTTCACTGAGCACATGTGCCCAATACCTACACAAGAAACCTCCTTTTATTAGTGTCCCATGGTTGCCTATAAATAAGACCCTTGGGCTCCTCATTTTCAGAACTAAAAAATTCATATGAATCCCCAAGCTCTGGTCATGTAGGCCCTTTTCCATGGTCACCAAAAATTCTCAGGTAGCTCTCCAAAACACAAGAAATGATATAATTAATGCAGATAAGTGAGATCAATGTCCCTTAAAAGTATAAAACAGAATACACCTACACAACGAACCCATCTCCAAAAAGAAAAACCATTTGTACGAGGACCCTCTCCCTTACTAGGGACCTTTGCGATACGCCTCCAAGGGCACTATAAGAGACCATTGGTTCCTAGGATAAAGACTCGGTAAATTTTTTTTCTTCTACGGTCTATTTCCAAATTCATACCAAACATGAATAGGCCTACACCCCCAGTGCCTGAAAGTCTTCTAGATCCACCTAGGTTAGAAATGATGCACCTCTTCCCACTAAGCAATGACCTGCATGATCCCCTCTTTGATTCATCTTCTAATACACCAATGGGAGTAATAATTTCCCTTTGGATCTATTATCTTAAAGAGTCGAAATCAAATCCTTTACCAGGGCCTCCAGGCCTAAAATAATATAGATAAAGGAACACCATTGTGCATCCTATTTGGATTTCTATTCCTTTGGTCAATGGATTCCTGAATTTATCCTACCATGCGGTTATGTTCCTCAGGGATTATATGGATTTTTATCATTTCAGTCATGAGGAACCTTACCCCATGAATAGCTTCATTAAATTCCCAGTTTTGGAATCAAGGTCGAGGACCATATCCTTGTATTGTAGTCTCTAAGACCCATATCCTCTTCTTCCCTTCTAGGAGGGTAATGATTACAATTTATTTAAATTCAACATGGAATAAGATCCTCATGTCTTTCTATTAAGATAATTTTAGGGAATCCCTCATGGATTAATCATATATCCTTTCTAGTAGGAGGATTCACTCCTGATCCTCATCTTCCATTGCCTTCTTGGTTAGAGAGGGGATTGTCACTAGAGTCCTCTCCCCCCTCTCACATACCCTCACCCTCTTCCATCAACTTAAGAGGAGAAGTGTGATTTTGTAGATCTTCTACATCCTATATACATCAAATTCAATCATGGATCATCATGACTCATGTGAGAATAGAGAGTTTCCATGATCATGATGTCCACATAATCAGATACATGTTTCAGTGAAGAATCATTCGTTGAATCTTTTCTATTTCCTTCTTTCAGAGTTCTCCCCGAGTGTGAGTCCTCAACATCATGTATCCTGCCTCTGGGAAAAATCTTTTGTGTTTTTTTAAATCTTTTACTTCCAATTTTTTCTCACACGAAGCATAACTCACATGGTCATAAAGGATGATGATATTCCGGATGTCCACATTATTACCCACCTGAAGGAAGCCTTAGTGTCTAAGCCCAGACTCTTCCATGAAGTATGAAAACATTAAATCTATCAATAATCATAATGCTTAGGATGCCTATACATGGAACAAACTCAATGGGCCTACTAATTTGTATAATCTTGGATATCTTATCAAAAACACCCTTCTCGGGAGTAATCCCAAAACCAAACCAATTACCTGAATCCTTCTCTGGGTTAAGCCCAAATGCAACCCCCAAATCATCATGAGTCATGTCGTTTATCAAGGCTAAATATTTAATCATCTTGGCATCCCCTTTAGTATTAATCTGTAACATAATATTTTCAAAGGGCCTCACTCCCCAGTAGGGCCAATGGAACTATGTGGGATTTGATTCCCATAAAAATGGGACATGTACAAAGGCTCGCTGAGGTCCAAACCCAAGACCATGTATCAACCCTATTCTCTCTATGATACAATCCATGTGGTTTCTAATAATAAAATAGAAATCTCTATCCCTTTCAGGTTCTTCATGCAGCTCCAAAATATGTCCTACACCAATCTTTGTCTAGGATCTTTCTACCTAGACATCCTGGAGAGATGAAGTTAAATTTTAATTTAAATCCTTATCACATGGCCATAAAATGTATGATGTTCCCCATTGTGTGGCTTCAAACTATATAGGTTCTAATTCCTTTCAGAAGGATACATAAGAATCCCATCATATGGGTTTGATCCCAACACCAAAACAACCACTGTCTCTCTACATGATGATACACTCTAGAGTACCCCACTATGTGGCTAGAAACCCACATTATCATAATATTGAGAAAATAATATCTAATTTGTATATAAGAGGATACAGATGATGTATAACATCAGATATATACAAATATCTCCATTGATGAAGAACCATAGATATATATAGATGAATCTATATTTCATACATGATAATAATTGATTATTAACACTTGGGTGACCGACATCACACTTGGGAATTAATAAAGGATTCGTTAACATATCATAAATATATATGTGTTTCCTGAATTAAGAAATAATTCTCCCTAGAAGTGTTTGATGAGCCCGTCCATCCATCCTCTCATCCGATGTGAGTTCTTAAGTATCATTGTGTATACTTCCTAGTGAGAAACTTCCTTTGGAAAGAAGATCGGAAAGTAGTCATGAACATAAAACCATTGGGTGTTTCTCATTCTGTGAGAAATTCCCATTAGGAACCATTCAATGATAGATAAATGTGTGTTTGTTGGAAAAAATATTAAATACACCAAGTCAAAAAAATAATTGGTTTATAAATTTTACATTGTCATATCAAATGTAAATATAGACAAAAAAACACATACCTTATATTTATGTTTAGTCTATCTTCTTAGAACCAACATAATCCATGGAAAAAATCCTTTTAAAATTGAATAATCTATTTTTTTTATTGAATTTGTATGACAGGAGAATCTCAATGGAATTTAATAGAGTGGTCAGAAATGGTTTTAGTGGATATTGTATTATGTAAGAAGCTTAGGGTGATGATAGATGTTGCTGGGAAAGGGGTCCTTTTTAAAATGAGAGGCATAGAATTTATGTAAATACTAATTTATTAATATAAAAACAATTATCTTATTAATGTAAAGTAGACCCAATTTTGATAATTAATTGGTATAGGATAACGTAAGATCATTTAAGCACTCAACAGCCCATTAAGAGATGAATATTATTGAAATTTTGGGACATTACCTCTTGATTAAACTCTTCTACCTCATTTTAACTTTTACTACGGTGGGTAATTTTTTCCATGTTAACATATTTTAATGAAATAAAATAAAATTAACCTTATTACATAATTTTGATTTGGTTAAATAAAAATATAAAATCTATATTATCTAATTCATTTCTAAAATGGTGATGAAAATTAACTTCAATATAAGAACAAATAACACAATTATTTTTTTCAATGAAATCAAACTTTTATCTTATAAATTCTTATTCTAGACATAAATTTGGAATGACAGTAATACTAATGATATTTTTATGTTTATTTTTAAATAATGTATGATCATTTGTCTTTTAAGAAAAGTCAAAACTAAATAGTATCCTTTGAGTAATTAATTTGTTTAAAAGAAAGAAATTGTTTTTATTAGAATAAAATTTAAATTGTGTTCCAAAAATTCATGAATTGTTTATTTAATTTAAAATTTTAATTTTAGATGATTTATATTTCCCCATAAATACTCACTTGCTAAAATTTATATAACATCCCATTGATTTATTATCTTATAACCATTATAATTTAATTAATTCACTTTTAATATAACACCAACAATAATTTTAAGAAAATAATAATTAATGTAATATGTATGGAATTAAAATATTTATCATTATAATAAGGAATATTAATTTATAATTACCAATATATATATGGGGTATTTATATATTTTATCCTTGAATTTTTTATTTCCCCCACTAATGATAATAGATGAGGGTGTTCTTAATATAGGTTGTTTTATTGATATAAATTCAGAAGAGAAATCAACCTTTCCATTACCATTAATACTAAAAACTCAGTTTTACTCTACAATAAGTATATATTTAGATTTTCATTTTTCACAGCCATTATTGAAAAATATACTTGGATATAAGGCATGGGAGTTCTCAGAGGCATACTATTCTGAACATCATTTTCAATGTCTTATACAAAACCAAATAATAAAACTAAAATGCTTATTATGATAATTGATAAGAATATTAACATGAAAAATAAATCATAAGCATCTTATCCATTGAAACCCTCTTTTCATCCCATGATATATTCAATTGAACTATAATATCATATAATATATATTTTAATTAAATAATTTAGGAAACAAAAAAGTTTCTAAGAATTCTTAAAATATTATAAAACTAAGAAAATTGAAACATGTACTCGTAGAAATAAATTAACAGTTCATTCCAAAATAACCTAAAATATCATATCAATCAATATATCTTAATCTTATATACTCCTAAAAGGATATTAAAATTTTCCCAATGTAATGATAATTTCAATGAAATCAAATTGATTTTAAATCCATATAGTTTTATCTTATTATATTCCAAAACTAAATTAACTATCTGTCCAAATTACACATAATTACCTCAATATCAGATCACAGACCAACATGAAGGTCAATTTATACCTAAATCATGTATTACTCCAATACACTGATAAATATCTCCTAAAATATCATTAATCACTTAAATATTACCTTTAAGTAAGTTCTAAAAATTATTATTTATAGTGTCAAAAAAGCGATCAACAATAAAATTATTAGCAAGTGATGGTATCCATAACTATTAAAATATCATTCATAACATCCCATCTTCTCAACAAGGTATCGACCATTAATTGTTGGTTACATTTGCATTAAATGGCCCTAAACATTAAATCTAATCTTGATATGGATGTCTCTGATTCGTCTATGGTTTTTTCAGAGTTTGGATCCCGAAATAGGAAAAAAAATACTAGGCTCTATGGTTTGGATAAACAGAGCATCCCAGACCACACAGTTTCCATAAACCGTGCGGCTTCTGATATTGGAGCAGAAGGGGCCACATGGTCTTTTTACAATCATGTGACCTAGGGAGCATGACCGTGTTAGATTGTAGAGGTTTTGGTATAGTATGTTTTCACATGGCTCATTAGACCATACACCTAACCGTGTGAGGTTTTCCCTTAGTAGTGACTGACACACAGTTGACGCACATTTTGGAAAATTGTGCAACCAAACCATGCTCCCGTCTATTTTTTCGTCAACAAAATTTATACCTATTATAAATGAATTAATAATATTAATATTACTCCCCCTATATTTTGCATCATTACACACATCCTTACTCACACATGCGCTACCAGAAAAATGAATATTTGCAACGGAGATGTGTCCCCTCACATATATTTCATCAGGAGGGACGATGTGAGACGTGACACAATTCTCATCGCAAATAAGTTGTTATTTGTGATGTGGATTGGGTTCCCATCGGAAAAGGTTTGGCGTGGGTTGCTTGTCAATATGCGGGAATGGTATTTTCAAGGAGTTTTTACACCCTTCACAAATATCCAACGATGTTTTTAGTATTTGTGATAGGATTTGTATCCCATTACATATAATATGTTGACAAGAGGGTATTTGCAACGTGACCCATTGTAAATAGTTTTTTAATAGCCACCTCTAATTAACAGAGGGGTTCGTATTTGTGATGGTATCCATTGCAAAAACTCCCCTTTCAAATAATCTAGCATATAAATACGCCATTTTTTTTCATTTCACTTCTTTATCTACCCCTCTCCCTCTATACTTATATTTTCCCCATCAGAATTTGTCAATGTTTAAGATTCTACATCAGATCAATATTCAAGTCATACATCCTACAAAACATTCAGTTTTAAGGTATTTCTCATTTTCTTATATTTTTTAGTTAATTATTTTTATTTTATATTAGTTATAATTATTTTTAATTTATTGTTACTAAATTACATTAGAATTAGATAGTCTTATTTTGTATTATTTATTATTAAAAATAATTACGAGTGATTACAATTAATTAGTATTAATTAATAGTTAATATATTAAATATTTTTTTAGTAGTCACTTGTATTGATTACAATTTTTATTAATAGTCACTAATAATTAGTCGTAATTTGTAATAATTAGCGATAATTAGTAATAATTAACGATAATTAGTAATAATTTGCGATAATTAGTAATTTATAGAAATAATTAATATTAATTAGTAATAATTAGTGATAATTAGTGGAAAATATATGATATTAGTAATAATTTGTTATAATTTGTGGGAATAAGAAATAATTAGTGGTAATTGGTAATAAATTGTAATAATTACTAATAATTAGTAAGCAATTGTAATAATTATTCATTATTAATAATAACTGTGAATAATTATTCTCAATTAATAATAAATATGGAAAATTAGTAATAATTTGTAATAATTTGTTGTAACTAGTAATAATTAATTCATAGTTATTAATAATTATGAATAATTTGAAATAATTAGTAAAAAATATTAATAAATTGGAATAATTTCTTATAATTATTAATTATTAGTAATAAATAGTAATAAAAAGTAATAAAACGTAATAAATAGAATAAAAAGTTATAATTAGTAATAAGTAATAATATAAATAAATAATTAGCAATAATTAGTAATAATGAGTAACAAAGCGTAATAAATAGTAACAATTAGTAAAAAATAGTAATAATTAGTAATAAATAGTAATAATTAGTAATAAATAGAAATAAATAATAATGAATAAAAAAATTAAAATTAGTAATAATTATTAATAAATTGTAATAATTTGAAATAATTATAAATAAATTGTAATAATTAGTAAGAAATAGTAATAAATAGAAACAATTAGTAATAATTAAAAAAAATTAGTATTTGTTATTAGTATTTAGTAATATTATGTAAAAATTTATAATTAATAGTAATATAAATTAATAATTAGTAATAATTCGTAATAATTAGTGATAATTAGTGAAAATTAGTTACAATTAGAAATAATTAGTAATAATTAATAGTAAATAGTGTTAAATGGTAATAAATAGAAATGATGAGTGATAATTAGTAATAAATAGTATGAAATATGAATAATTATTAATAAATTTGAATAATAAATAATAAATACTAATAATAAGTCATAAATACGATTAATTTGTAATAAATTCGAATAATTAGTAATAAATAGTAATAAATTCGAATAATTAGTAATAGTTTGTTATAAATACGAATAATTAGTATAAAATATGAATAATTAGTTTTAATTAGTAACATATAAGAATAATTTCTAGTAATTAGTAATAATTAGTAGAAATTTTTAATAATTTGTAATAAATAGAAACAATTAATAATAAATATGAATAATTAGTAATATTTTGTAACAATTAGTAATAATTTGTAATAAATATGAATAATTTGTAATAATTTGTAATAAATACGAATAATTAGTTATAAAAATCAATAATTAGTAATAAATTTGAATAATTTGTAATAAATACTAATAATTAATAATAATTAGTAATAATTAGTAATAATTAGTATTAATTAGTAATAAAAAGTAATAAATAATAAAAACTAGTAATAAATAGTAATTAATAGTAATAATATTAATAAATTGTAATAAATTGTAATAAATTGTAATAATTATAAATAATTTGTAATAATTAGTAATAATTACTAATAATTTCCAATAATTGTTAATAATTAGTAATAAATTGTATTTATTAGCAATCATTAGTAATTAATTTTGATAAATTGTTATAATGAGTAATAGATAGTATTAATTAGTAATAATTACAAATAATTTTAAATAATTATGAATATTTAGTAATAATTGATGTATTAATTATTATTAATTTGTTTTCATTAGTATTAATTATAAAAATCACTCATATTTATTAATAATTTGCAATAATTATAGATAATTAGCTGTAATTATTATTTAATTCGATATAAATAGAAAAATTTGCAAAATATAGCAATAAACTAAAATAATGAGAAATAATTATCTATAATTAGTACTAATTAGTAATAAATAGATAAAATATCTTGTAAAGTAATAATTCAATATAAATTCCCATAATTTAAAGAGGATTGGTGAAAACTCTTTTGCCTGATGGCTACTCTTCTTGCAAATTTCTCCCACTGAAATCACTATATAAAATATTCTCCCACGTACAAATATCCAATTTTTTATGCCTGATAATTGAGAGCAGTGTGTAAAGGTTTCTCTGATCACCATTCTCGAGCATAGTAAAATTGATATGTGTATGATTGAGTAGATTTAAAAACTGATTTTAGTAGGAGAAATTTTTAAGGAGATGATCCTTGGGGAAAAAAGGCTCTTTTTCCCGAAGACTCGTCTCTTTACAAAATTTACCAATTAAAATCACTAGGAAAAATCTTATCTGATGTAGGAATATCTATTTTCTTATGCATGATAATTGAGAGTAGTGTGGTGAGGCCTTCATGTCCCCTTTATCACACATATGAAAATAAATGTTCATATGTCGGAGTAGATATTTCATAGTAATTTTAGTGGGTGAAAGTTGTTAGGAGATGAGCTACAAGAAAAATTATCTATCACCAATATAATTGAAAATTTATCGCCCATAATTTTTATAATGTAGCAATAATTACTAGTGATTTTTGGTAATTCGTATAAATGATTATAAATTACTGTATATTAGCATAAAATTTTAAAAAAATACTCTAACTAAATGTGAAATAATACATATTCTTCTCAATTACTAGAAAAGTAAGTTTATTTTTCGTAAATTTTTGGGATAGTGTTTTATTTATATAAAATTACTAAAAAAATATAATTATATAATAAATTTTAGAGATATATAGAACAAAGAAGTCGAAAAAATCATTATTTGATGATTTCACGTTGATAGATCAACATAAGAATCTAAATGGTTTGGTTTAAATACTATATATTTTGAGGGTGTTGAATTTGTCTTACCATTTCCATCATCAAAAATAGAATTTTTTTTGAATGGAAAAATAAATTTCCTTCTAAATGACGTGATCTGAGGACGTTGGATACATTTGAAAATGATTGGGGTCATCTATTGCATTAGGGTTTTCAATAAGATTATGTTTTTTGGTATCAAAATGGTGAATGCAGTTCCAGATAAGATATTAATAATTTGGTTCCATTTCCTTCATGGTTTCAAAATTTAAAACAATATGCATAAGTTCCATTTTTCAATAAATTGAAACTCAAAATAATATTGGTCTAACTCATGTGGTCGAACAATCTCATTTTTATGAGTTGTTGAGGTCCATTTAATATTACTCATATCCTAGTTGCAAGATAATAAAATTTGAAGTGGCTGCAAAATTGATGGTTGTTAAAATTTTTAATGGACTGTCAAAGAGCTATTTGGATCAGATAATCTCTTTGGATAAAACACTATTACCCGAGGGAAATGTGTTGACTTAAAATTTCTATGAGATAAAACAGATGGTTTTTTATATGAGTCTTAGTTATCAGAATATTCATGCATTATAAAATTATTTTATCATATATTATGGTAAAAAAGAGTTGGTGGATAGTTATCCCACATATAGAAAATCAATGTATAAAGAGGCTAAACTAGGGATTTGTGGATTTATTCCTATAAATTAGTTGACATATTCCCCACTTACACACATATTACAATGTTTATTTATGTCTCAAAACACAATGAAATTTATGTCATCCCAGAAAACCAATATTTCAACCGGTAAAAGATTAAATCTTCTATCTTATAGTGATTCATGGAAATGTTTTGACCATGTGCATCCATATTTTTCTTTAGAATCCCGAAACATGCAATTGGGTCTTTCTACATGTAGTTTATATCTATTTGTTTCTTATTATAGATAGTATTCATGTTTCTAAGCCTTTATAACTCCAAACAATTTACCTATTTGGATATGGAAAAATGAGAAAAATATATTTTGGAACTTATTAATTCAAGGAAATATGACAAATAATATTGATGTATATTTTAACGGGTTGATTGATGAGTTAAATTCATTGAGAATTAATTGTGTTAGTACATATGATGTTTCCGAAAAAAAAACTACTGAAAGCTTCATGGAAGTGGACAATTAATGGATTCCCAACTCATGAATTGTCATCTGGTTGGATTACACATGGTCTAAAATAATTTTTGTATTTTATGAGATACAGAAAAGATTTTATTCTCATCAATGTAAACAACCTTATTTTTACTGTCATAACATATTCCATCCAACCGATCCTCCTTTTCATAGGAAAAAATATAATTTCCAAAAAGGAACAATTGAAAGAGATGGACCTCTGATAATGATCACATGTAAATAGTTAAAATTAATTCTATTTATTGCCTCCTATCACAATTAGACCAAAAACTAAACAATAGGAAATTGATGTCTTTGGGAAAGAACACAATTGCATAAAATAGAGAATTTTTTAAGGTTTTTCCAAATTGGTATGATTTGTTGGTCTATCCCATGTTGGATTTCATGAATATTGAGAACAACTATTTGGATTTTTTATTTCAGTTTTTGATACACCAGTTAAGACCAATTGAAATATAAAAGAACTATTAGATCTTGCCAAAATTGGCGTACGACTATATCTTGAACAATTTGAGACTGTCAGACCATATAAGTTAATAAATCCAAAATCATCTTATAATCTGTCCAAGGAAAATCAAATATTATTTTATAGTGGATATTATATTATGAAATCCATATTTGTATGATAAAAATTTGGGTATATGTGTCAGAAATGGTCATATTTCCAGATTAAAAAATCAGGGTAGTCATTTTATAATGGAAAGGATTCTTCCAATTGGATTAAAAGGTTTGTTGAATGTATTATTTGGGATGAAATAAGAGACATATATTATTTTTTCAATGAAATTTCTATAGTGAAAATAGAATATGGTGCACTAAGAAGACTGCCAGAAGATAATGTATTAATTTTATGTAAACTAGAAAAAATATTCCCACCGGGTTTCATTAACTTAATGGAACACTTGATATTTTTTTGTCGTGATTCATATCATACCATGGAAGAAACAATATCTAATTGATAACATCTAATTACATTCTATTATATAGTTTCATGTCAGTTTTACCATTTTATTTCGACCCGATTCGCGTAGTGACCCATTTTAGAAAGTGATATTGTCATAATGGGACTGGGCAATGTGTCCATTTTATATTGAGAAGAAGATGCCATAGTTAAAAGATCCTGACGAGCGATTATAGGGGGTTGGGTATTTGTCCAATAATCCCATATTGGATTTGATGTCTTCAGATGGTCTCCAATCGGTCTATTCATGGAGCCAAAAGCAACTAATAGCCATTGTATCCCGGATTTACGGACATTCATTCAAAAGGCTAGCACTAGTTGGATACCGATTTGGCCAACAACACCTAAGGAATCTATTGGTCGAGAGGATGTCCAGTCATGATCATCGCACAGTTTTGGGGGAGGGGTGTATTATTTATTAATCCAAGACACTCTTAAATATTTATTAAACGTTAATATATTCTTGGATCCTTGGTTCTCTCCGAAGAATATGTAAGCGGGTTACCCATAGGTTTCAAGATCAATCAGCAATATACATGGTTACAGAATTGTCTGCATGTATCTGAGGTTATCCGTTGAAAAATATACATATATGTATTCTAGGATATTCCTCAATGTTACCCTTTTACAGACACATTAATTATTCTCTGGTGTTTTACCCAGGCAAAAATGATTTTAGTAATGTTTTGGTGCACTTCATATTTGACCATCATCTTTGGGGTTGGGAGTTTTTTTATGTCGAGGTTGAACACAAGATATAGGAATCCTTTGTATCCTCATGAGAGGAATTGTGGCCCACATAGTTTTTTATCATTTAGGGCTTATCTCATAAAGGAGGCCCTTCTGGAATAGTCACATCAGTGTTTATACCTAATGTAGATTCCTTTATGAATTGGAGGAAATTTATATCGACTAGATTTAAAGGAGAATATCGCTTCAACTTGGCCCTTAGGTAGGAATCCTACATATCTTGATCAAAGTAGGAAACATTTTTCTCATATTTCATTTAGTTTGAGGATTACAACTAGGAGGAGGCACACTTTAGGTAGGGCCTTCAAACATGTGACCATGGAATCCGAGTTTGAGTAAGAATCAGAGTTATCAAATGTTATTGGGGTCGGGATTACACGTGAAAGCTACCCAAGTGATCTATGTCCTTCATATATGCTTCATACATATCCTGGTTAGATAAGGAATAATAGTTTTCATAGTTCATTTTATTTTGTTCTTTCAGCGAGGATAATGCCCATGTTTCTAGAACAATGAATAGAATCTTGACAAGTGATGATTTAAAGATTTGGTTGGGGCTTATACCTAAGTGTGTACCCATTATTCAGGTTTATGCATATTTCATGATCACCACAAACCTCTAAGACCATGTGAGTCATGATTGGTTTGAGATACAAGATGAGTTAGTGGATATGAAGATCACACATCCCTCATAATCTATTGATAGATTGTACTGGAGTCCAAATGGAAAGAGAGAGAGAGGAACAAAGGATTTGAATGGTCCAATTTCTTCCCATGTCTTTTCAGATCCTGGATAGTTAGACAAAACTGTTGAGGTATACCCTGGTTAGAGGCAAAGAGGAGCACTAATGCAACCTCCTGTAAGAAAAAGATAGGGTCATACCGTAGTTGGGGTGGCATTTTGATAATAATATGGGGTATACAACAATTTAACATAATAAATATTGGATGATTATTATCTAAAGGATAATCATTTTTTGTATGTTCTCTCAAGCCTAAAAAATCAGAAGGAAGAAACATGTAAACCATAATTATAGAGGATCTAGGATAAGAAAAACTGATATGAGGAATGGAATACATTATGAAATATGAAGGAATGAAAAGAATCTCATGAGGAATAATTTGTCTCTTATTGATGGTAATTTTTTGTGGGAAACAAATAAGGTGTTGTTGGTGTATTGTGTTCATAGGCAAGAAGAGGTGTCCTCATGACACTGGCCTTCCATCTTGGATGGGCGGTGATGTTTATGAAGATCTGAAATCACCTAATATACTACATTTTAAAGTCATATTTATTGTATTATGGAATCATAGTTTAATGTAATGTTGTAGCGGGTAATACCATAGAGTTTAACGTTCTGTGTTGAGGAAGAATGCTATACAATTTTACATCATGTGGATAGTACATGTTTTATATAGTTAAAGGACATGTGGTAGGATGATTTGGGGAATTCCAGTATAAGGCCATATGATCTGGAAAAATATATATAGAAACCATGATTAACTAGAGGTTCATCGTGTTTGGACGTTCTCACATGCCTCGAATATGAGAGGGAAGAATGTGGAAACAATGGTTCTATGTGTTCTGATATCAGGTGAAATGATATAGGGCATGGAAGTCGTTGGGTATACAGAAGACAGATATGCTTCTCATGAAGAGGAATCTGTCTATAGTTGAAATTCTTTTTTTAGGAAACATATGTAGAGATTCTAGGGGATTATGTATATAGTCAAGAAGAGGTGTCCGCAGGGTAGTGAATTTCTATTTCTGAGGGCCAAGGTGGGTTATGATGATCCAAAATCGCACCAGGACATATAGTTTAAAGGATTTATAATGGTGTGTCAAAGTATGTTAGAAAAATGAATATTATGATTCTCCATGGAGTTTTAGATCAACCTGTAATAAGATCCAAGTGATCGGGTTTTAGGAGTCTAATGAGGAGTAGCTCAACTCATGGTATTTATGGGATTTTTGTTGGGGCGGCATAAGGGTGCAGTATAAAACATTGATCAACCGACCTGAAAATATTATGGTGTGACTCTCCATTTGAAATTGGGTTTAGTGATTGTAGAAAAGGGATATTCCCAGAGGGATTGGATTTTAGCCCTAGTAGTGATCATGATAATGGGTGTGGGGGTGACACCCCCAAGGTATGGACAAGAGGGAATGCCACGTGTTCTCACATTGGTGATGGATAAGTAGGAGTTTTCCACATGGGAAGGTTTGCATAAGAGCATCCATGTAGGGTGATGGCTGCGTAGAACCAATCCACATAAGAGATGGCTGTATTGAATGGTCAACATAGGACAATCTACATAGAGTGATTTCTGCATGGGATGTCAAATGAAAAAAATCAAGCAATGTAGGAGTTTTCCATATGGAAGGGTCAACATTAGAGCATCTGAATAGCATTCTAGACTCGTAGGAGCTATCCGCATAGGAGATGGCCGCATAGGAGCATTTTCATATAGTGATGGCCATGTAAGAGCTGGCCATGTAGGATCATCCTTCCGGGAGTATCTATATTCTGTTGGCCAAAAATGGTCGGTGGTTACCAATTTTCCTTGTAGGAGCTTCTCTGTACTATTTTTCTTCCAAGGGTCATCTTCGAACATCTTTCCACATAGGATCATCTGAATACAATGTTTTATTCATTCTTGAGGTTCATTAATGATTCCTCATTTCCTGGAATGACATATCCATTATGTGTCATCTTTGGTAGAGGGCATTTTGTGTATCATTTATATGATGGAGTTCACAAAGGGCCACCCGCAACTAGTTTGCAGAATGGCTTCAGTGAACTGTTTTGGGTAATGTAGGGATTTCTCTCACACCCTTTATGTTTTACTCCATGTTTTTTCCCTTTTTTTCCCTTTAATGGGTGCTCATTTCCACTCTCTAGAGAGACCTTTTTTGATGCACCTTGGGATTTTTTTACAGAGGAGCTATGTGCTAGATTGATGGACCATGTTGCGCCTTTTTTGGAAGCCCATTGATAAATCCTCGATCTGAGGATGAATTTTTCAACAAGAGGAATCATTTTTAGGCACTGGGATGCCACCTCATCCTGCAAACTTCTTAGTTTACAAGAGATATTGTACACAATGGGACATCGTTTGTGGGGGATGAATTCTCCAACTCTATTTCTCCAATGAAACAATTTGTGGGGGATGGTGTCATCATCTTCATTTCACAAACCAAATGGATCGTGGACGATGACTTCTCAGAACTTTTCTCTGGTATCAGTACACATACTAACTAATTCCCTTTTCCAAATAAGGATTCTTCAACATCTTCTTCAATCTTCTTTAATAATTTTATTTCTATCATTTTTTGAGTTTGATGGAATTTTCCTCATCTTGAATACATAATTTTTTGAGGTCATGTAATATTACATTTTCAACATGAAGCAAAATATCAAGGTCTGGTAATGCTTGGATGGATGTACCCATTCGAGAGATGAATGAATAAATTAATGAAAAATGTAAAAAATAAATCATTAGTTGTAGGCTCAATTTCAGGATCTTATTTTCATGAGGAAATTTGTTTTTTCTAGTCTCATTATATTCATTCTTAATATCCATCAAAACACAACTTCATGAGCCATTTTAAGGGAAATTTTGGCGTTGAAATGAGAAATCAATTATCGTTTTTTAAGCAGACTGAACCTGGCTTCAGAGGAGTTCAATAATGATGTCATTCAGATATTTAAAATCATAGAGCTCATACATTTTTTATAATCAACTATGTAGAAATAAAAAAATTGGTACTGTGAGTTCTCCTATCACTTATTCTATAATCATTGTTTCAGAAATTAATCTTATTTTATTTTTGCATTACATGTTAATCCTATCAACAAACAACTTCCACTAATTACATAATCTTATATTGAATATTTTCAGATATATAATTTTTCCAACTAGATTTAGAAACTGGTAACACATATTTTTTATCCTTTAACATATAAAATCAATTTATTAATTGTTATGTTGTTAATTATTTTAAAAAATTTCAGGTATCTAAACATGAAGCCCAAATTGAGAATTGATTACGTGTACTGAGTAACCCACAATCCAAACTGGTTAAATCTTCTAATGTGTATTTGGTGATTGGTTTTCGATTTCAAACATGGGCATATGTGGAAACAAAAAAAATAGTGAATAGTTCTGTTTTATTGAGAGGTTCTAATCATAGAGAATCTAATCTTGACATTTGTAGCATGATGGAATAAATTATTGAACTGTGTTATTTGAGATAGAATTACATAATGATGTTTAAATATTATTCCTTTTATACTGAGAGAAGCTTGTGTGTTCATCCATTCCATTGAATCCTTGGTATTAAATAAAAAAGTATTCATGCTGTAAATGAACCATTTTATTGGCCTAGTGGGCACATCAAAATTATGATGAATTTTACTATGCTACATTAAGAGACATGGGTGATTGGAAGAGCATATTAAAATTGAAATCCCAGGAAAATAAATTTACACAATGTGAATGTTGTTCTACTGAAGTGCAAGGAATTGAAATTTATCAAGAGACTACTCCAAATCCATCATTTTCCTGAAGATACATGAATAACTCCAATGAAACCTCACAACTAAGGTTAGATGGTTATGATGATGTTAATGATATAACAAATGAATTTGAAATGACAAGAGATGATGAAATTGAAACTCATATGGTAATTGAGGATGCCGATAAGAAATATAAAAGCATTAGCATTGTCATATATGATGATAAGGATGAAAATAAATATTTCCATAATTAATTTCTAGTTGTAATATTTTATAATATATATTTATATATAATAGTAGTTTTTAATTTTTTTCTAATAGTAGTTATTTCATATTTCATATCGATGAGGAATTGTTTCTTCTGTTACCATATGGTGATCTACCATTAGATGAGCTGGATGTTAGATCATTTGATCCATATACTATTGGGGGTTTAGGGAGGACTCAAAGGGGTTGTGTTCTATCCTGATTGATGATTCCTGGCCCAATCTCGGATCGATGTCCACATTTATGCTTTGATCCCTACATGTAGTGGTATTATTACCCGTTTATTTAAGAATGTTTTAATTAATTTATTTATATAGTAATTTTTTGATGAGTTTTGTTTCGTAGAATTTCACTTATAGTTATTAGATAGGGGAGAAAATATTGCACATTAATATTTCTAAATCATGGGTCCCATGGGATCAGCTTCCAGTTGATGTTCAGTAATGCATGTTCGATCATTGGATGGTAAGTGAAAAAATAATATTTATTATGAATTTTAATTAATTAATAACATGATATAATAATTTCTTTATAGGGTTTATGGTATCTTATTGATGAAAGCTAGTGTGAAAATATACAAAAGGAATGGGAGGAGTTTATGTGTTAGCATTATCATCGGGGTTTTCAGAATTTGAGAAGGAAACAAATAATGAGAGGGAGAGTGATTGAGTTTGAATGGTTTTTTTCACATCCACCAACCAAATTTCATTTCATCTCATGTTTGGTATGGATTATATTCACACTAGATGGGTGGTCATTTTCAAAGGAGATCTTTGGTAGGTCGAAAAAACTAGGGGATACCAGATGTTACACATCGAGCCGGTAGTCATACATTTAGTACACATAGGGAATATATGGTATGTACTTTTTTAAATAATTTATATAAATTTATATATAAAATATTTATTTTATATCCACATAGGCACTAAAAGAGGCCGATATTATAGAGATTGATGTTTATAGGATGATATAAAATGATGTAGTCACTGAAGAGATTAGAGGTGATCAACAATGTTAGATTCCAGTCAATATAATTTTTTGAGTTTTAAAATTAACACCAAATAATATTTTAACTATTTCAAATTTGAATTACTATTGATAGAGTCGTATGAGGATGTGAATTCTCAAACACAGTCTGAGAATGAGGCCAAGATTGAGGGTCAGACCAGTGCCCACCAATTTAATGAGGCAACATATATGAAGGTAACCCAGTATGTCTTCGAGAAATACCATGCTTTTGGTATTGACACTCGATTAATGCATGAGATTTATTATGGTTCTATTGTGATGTTGACATCCAACTCAAGAGGAGCTCGTGGGGAGTTATCATCATCTGATTCACATAATAAAGAGCAACTAAGAGTATAGAGTGGGATTTTTGAGAGTATGCATAGAGAGTTAGAGGAGATCCATCGATATATGTAGTAGTATTAAGAGGAGATTCATCGATGGTAGCAGAAGCAACACGAGCAAATAATGGAGTACATTCATCATCTGACTGATAGTTTAGGGATGGAGTTCCTTCTAGCATCTCCTCTAACTCCTCTAGAGGACCCCCTAGGGATGTTTGCTGCTCCAAAAGTCACGCAGTGATATATTTATACTTATAATAAAACATTTGAATGACATTTTTTTGTAATATTTTGTATTTATATTTCAACATAGTGTGTTTTAATATTGTTATGAATATTGTGTATTTTATTTTTTATCATTTTATAAATTTAATACATATTAAATTATTTAATTATTTAATTATTTTATAGTTACATTGATTATTTAATATTTTATTATTATTTTGTTATTATTTTTAATATTTTGTTAATATTTTTGTTTTTATTATTTTATACTTTTTGTAATTTTACTATTATAATTGTTCTTATTAATATTAATATTATTAATAATAATTTATTTTTATTATTATCATAATTATTATTTATATTATTAGTATTATAAATATTAATAATAATACTATTAATATTTATAATATTATATCTTAATTATTATTATTATTTTATTATTCTAACTATTTTGTTAATAATAATATTATTATTTATTATTATTTTATAAATATTATTTTATTATTTGTAATAATATTTTTTTAATTTTTTTAATACTATTTGTTTTATAATTTTTTAAAATCATGTGCGTCAGACCCTTCACAAATAATTATTTTTTTAAAAGCCATGGTTTAACAAATTATGAAGGGTGTTGTTACTGTCACAAAAAACCATACTTGTGATGGGTCATTTGTGACAATATCCCATCACAAATTACCAATTGTAAATAATTAAATTTTCAGTAATAATGGAGCACATTCATCCTCCTCTCATAGAATTTGATACAACTCCTCAAAAAGAACTCTGATTCATTCTTCAACAGATCAAACAAAGAACTAGGGGTACAATTTTTGATTATGTCTAATCAATTTTAATTGTTTAGTCCAATCTATTGCGCTATTTCTATGCAAGCATATTTTCCCCATTTTTATGGAATTTGAAAAGATTGTCATTAACTTCCAACCTAGATTGAATCAAAGGTTTTCACTAGATGGGGGATTCTCTCTGAATCTATGGTAGTTGGTTTTTTTATTTTCCCTTCATTTGGTTTCATTCAATAAAACAAATTGTCATGCCTTGACCTGGACCCTTCAGTTTCACTTCTAAATGTTAAATAAAATTTAATTAAGAGTGTTATCAGACTAGTTAGGACTGGGTCTAGTAACAAATCAAACCCCTGGATTGATTAGCCTAATTAAATTCGC
This sequence comes from Viscum album, assembly GCA_963277665.1. Taxonomy (NCBI): domain Eukaryota; kingdom Viridiplantae; phylum Streptophyta; class Magnoliopsida; order Santalales; family Viscaceae; genus Viscum; species Viscum album. Next base: position 1,399,558,046 of record OY728145.1, on the reverse strand, counting down.
CCTAATGGGTGATCTCCCCATTAGAGATCTTTTCCCTTTTTTACTAAGATGGGTTACACCACCATGAGTTGGGTCTTTATATAATCAATTTCATGAGATGTTAATTAAAAAATTTCGGGTACAGAACCTAGTATGAAGACCATTCCCCTATACCACTTATGAATAGTCGGTATCAGTGAATTGGCTATGTGTCTAAGCCACGCTCCTTCTTACATGGATAGAAGTGCCAATGGGTTTGACCTTGATCTTCCGGCCTATTTAATTTTAAATTCCTATTTAATTAAATGGCCCCTTTTCTAGAATAAATATATATATATAGGAAATGATTGTTCAAATGCTTCACCATAGTTCTGAGGGTGATACATTGATTTCTAATGTAAGGACCCTTTGGATAGACTCTCATTCCTTAGTAAGCATTTGTTAATTATTTGTAAACACTACGATGGTGATATCAGCTATTCTTGAAAAGGTCTCACCCTAGGTTATCTATTTTCCGCAGATGTGTGACACCAATTCCCTATGGGATATCCCTTGGATATTGTCAATGGAATGATTGGTAATACCATTCAATGAGAGAGACTCGATCCCCTATCTGCAATACTAGGTATAGACCGAGAGGTGAGTTAGTACTTTACATTTCTCCACCATGCTTGGGGTGACCCATGTGACTTCATTCGTTGGTCTCCATAGACGGACTTCGTGGAATTGGTCTTTTACAAATCCCTTTGTGTGATACATGTACTATCTTCTTTTATTTATATAAATGTTTTAAATGTGTTTTGATATATTAATAATGGTATAATTAAATTTATTTCAAAAGTAAATAAATATTTTCAAATGATAAATGGTCAACATGTTTAGAAAACGTAGGGATGTATCCTCTTGTCCCAATCACAAGATTGCGGGTGGTTTAACCTAAGGATATTTACACTAATCTCATTACTATTTTTGTTTCTATAAATTCATACACACCTGCTTAGGATGAAGCATGTGTATTAGATAGGTATCGAAGTGGAACCTAGTCCAATGTGTTTATTTATTTATTGTGTATTTTATTTTAATTAATATTGAAAATATTAATTTTTTTAATGAATGAATAATAAAGGAATAGACCTCATGGGTTCCAACCTACTGAGGTTGTATCTCACACCCTTCACATGAACCATTATTACACGAGTGAAGCACATTTAGAAAAATCGAAGCATCAAACAGCCAATTCATGATTGACATGAATTACTATGTGGATTTGGGTGAAAAAGATAAATCATAGGCTTGATATTCCCTTCACAGTAGTTTTTTCCTTATTTTTAATCATTCAAAATGTTATATATGAATTTATCCCCTTCCCATTGAATATTTTTTTGGGTAGTACATACTATTCAACATCTCCTTATTTTTATTCATCTTTTATGTTTTATTTATATGTTTCCACTTCCATATGAATATATTAATGTTTATACTATCTCATATTCTATTATATATATTGTTTCCACCCACTCTGATCAATGACGGAATAGTCTCCCCACAGACTTACCCATGGCCCTCATTGCACGTTAGGATCATCTAGTGTTCAGGGAGGTGCGCATGAGGTGTTGTGGCCAAAAGTATCAGGGCATAGGTGAGTGGCCTCTTGGGCATCACAATACTTAGTGGTATCAGATATGTATTTCATTTTTTCTTACTATTTAGTTTTGATAGAATACTATGAAATAGGAATTTTTTATGAGCCTATTCATGTGAGTATCTACCCCATGTATAAGGGAATCCCAAATTACATGGGATCAGTAATGTAGCTGTTATTTGTGCCTGTAAATGTTTCACTGGATTTCAAAGCTGGGTGACACACTTGTTTTGTGTTGTTATTGATATTTATTATATTTGAATTGGATTTTTTTAACCTAAACATGATGATACATGGAATATTAGGGGCATGAATCACAATAGGCACAATAGGATCATAATTGTCATGCATTATTACATGCCACATTAATTTACAAGTGTGTATATCATTTTTTTTAAGATATTTTGGTTTATTCATTATTAATTGTATAATGTAATGTTATAATATCATATATGGTGATATAATTGTTTTAATCTCCCTATAATTTGATATTATATGATTTTATAGGCGGGTGTCTGTGCAAACTCATCTGGTCAAACAACAATCATGGCATGTTTCACTCATTGTCTACAGTAATGGATAAGATATATTTAAATAACTAGAAAAACCCAATTAATAATGTGTATGAGACATTCTGAATTAGAATCAATGTCAAAATTAACTAGATCATGAAGATAATAAAAAAATAAATTATTTTAAATAAAACAATTACATTAAATTGATTTTCTTATGGGGAAAATGTCAGACCTTAGCCTTGCCCGACCTTATCAGTGGGTTGTATGCCATGTCACATTATGATTCTTATGTTGCCCATTATTTTCACCCAAACATGAATTATGGAGTAGGGATAGGGGTGTGTCTCTAATATTGGAAGTATTATTACTTGATTCATCATTAATGATTTACCTATCAGTTATTAATCATTTTTGAGACACGCGTTTGGTATTTTTAGAGCTTTTCCACTATGACGATATGGTGACCGAAACCAAACCCCTCCAGGTTCCCAAGCCAATGTTTCTCAATATGGATAGGGTTTAAAATAAAAATCATAGTAATGGTAATTCATAATCAACATCTTCCATTAAAATTAATGGTGACACTACCATTTACTGATATGAGGTTGTGAATACCATTAGTATAAGCATGGTAGAAATTGTGGATCAAAACCCAAATGAAGATGGATCTAAAATATTAAATATACATTGATAAGTTGGTGATTTAGATGTACCAACTAAGGATGCACGCACTCAAACAAGATAAGTCTGCAAAATATATCACCTCTAAATGAAGAGTTTTCCCCTTATGTAAAACAATATAAAAGAAAAGGGGAAAGGTGTAAATACATCATAGTCACCTCTAGGATGAGTTGAGGTTCCTTCAATACAGGAATAGCTATGAGATTATGAGAGTGATATAGAAACTCTCAAACTACCTAACCAGGAGCTATATAGGTGAAATGTTCCTGTTGGGAATCTTCTTCATGTATAGATGTATTTTCTCCATCTCATAACCCATCCTCTAGAAAGAGAGATATCTGAGAATCATAATGGATCCATACCTGGGAATCTAGTCAACATAAATGAGGAAGTCAGAAATAACTATGATTTCAAGCCATTGTGGAGATAAATTCTCCCTCTTCTAAGAAATCATTCAGTCATATGATGAATTAAAGATCAGTTGGAGATAAAGGTAGTGAAACCTATTTGAAACCCAATCACTCCCAATAGATTAGATACATCTCAAACAGAAGTACCCACAAATATTATTAATGTCATTGAGTCCCCAAATACTTGAATGGAAGCCATGTAGGGGAAATTTGCACCTGAGTAGCCTGAGAGAAATGTATATCTATATTGGCTGGATGAAACTTTTCTTCCAACAAATTTTGGAAATGCAAACTTATTCACTTTTGATATAGAAAGAGATCCTAGAAAACATCTAAAAAACATCTTATCATGAATTGGGCCAATTATGGGCCCTCGAGATCAACTGGAGGCGAATATGCTGATGTGTTTTATTCAGAAACTAACATGGAAAGCCACTGTATTGCAGAAAAGCATGACAATAAGATCTGTGGTAGGATGGGAAGTCCTAAATCACTAATTTCTTAATCAGTTCATCTCCACGATGAGGAAAATGAATATTATCAAAATAAAATACAGAATGAATCTAAAAAATCATAGGTCCTCTGACTTCAAAATATGTTTTGAGGATGTAAGATATAAATTTATCATCCATCTATCATATGAGAAACTGCATGGACTATGTTATGAAAATATTCGGGATGATTTGTAGACACCTTTGATCCTAATGTTGTTTCTATGTGAGTAATGTGATCTCATATAAATGAAACAACATCTCGATGATTTAATTTAGATAACATAATAAAAAACAAAAATCATTCCCAAATCCTTGTTGAAAAGACTATGAAAACAAGAGGTTGTTACTGTCACTCTCATGCAAGAAATATTTCCAATCCAAGAACCGTGGTTGGTCTTGAACTGTCCAACACCTCCTATCGAGTGAAGAAAACAATAAAAATACCTTGGACAGAAGCACTAAGAATTACGGGTATCCTTGTATTTTAGGAATAGATTAATAAATAATACTTCATATGAAATAAAAAAATCATAAGTCATTTCTTACCATCCATAGCCAGTAACCTTCTCATGATATTATAACTAATAAAGCCCGATGAGGTCAATATCACTTACCATCCTATCTAATTTTCTTTCCACCGAAGGATGGATCATAATATTTATGATTTTTTATCATGCAATAGGTATTTAAAGGAATGTTCAATTCTAGAAATGTCGTGTTAGATAACTTCTTAGAGTAGGCTACTTGTATAACCATTAACCACTCATAAGATGTGAGTGACAGGAAGAATGTTCCATCTAGGCATGCATGAATGATTGACAACAAGATTATTCTGAAAAAACTAATTGACCGAGCTCATGCCACTCTAAGAGAAAAGCTGCATAGATCCAAAATAGCTCCACCACCCAAGGAGGATAGATG